>CM051240.1:47891828-48491828 GCA_027917425.1 Gastrophryne carolinensis
GGATGGGGTGAATGTGGAAAAGAGAGAAGGATGGGGTGAATGTGGAATAGAGAGAAGGATGGGGTGAATGTGGAAAAGAGAGAAGGATGGGGTGAATGTGGAAAAGAGAGAAGGATGGGGTGAATGTGGAATAGAGAGAAGGATGGGGTGAATGTGGAATAGACAGAAGGATGGGGTGAATGTGGAAAAGAGAGAAGGATGGGGTGAATGTGGAAAAGAGAGAAGGATGGGGTGAGAGTGGAAAAGAGAGAAGGATGGGGTGAATGTGGAAGAGAGAGAAGGATGGGGTGAATGTGGAAAAGAAAGAAGGATCTGGTATATGATGCGGGTGTGCAGACATTGGCATTACATTGCTGATCAGGTGTCACACGCGGTATAATCGATGGATTGATGGAGCCTCCTGCAGCGATGCCATTGGCCATCAGGTTGGGGCAGTTGGGGCATTATGCGGATCTCTATGGCGGGTTGGGTGCCATGCTGCTCTCCAGTGCGGTGCAGCATCCTCCATCCTCCCTGTGGTGACCTTGTCCCCCCTCCTCTCCTCCTCCCTCCCTCCCTCCCTCCATCCATCCATCCCTCCCTCCATCCATCCCCAGGCACAGAGCGACTTACCGGCCCCGGGAAGCAGCAGCGGCGGCAGCAGCAGAAGCATGAGAAGGAAGCGGCTCATCCTGGGGCCATGGAGCAGGCGGGTGCCCGGCAGGGGAGGGTGGCAGTGCCAGGCGGGGCTCACAGCTCCGCATCGCTCAGCCTCCCGGGTGCCATGACCAGGACCCCCGGGTGCCCCCAGCTCCGATCTCTCTGCCACCTCCGGCACACACTGCTGTCACTTGTAGCTGATCATCTCTCCTCCTCCCGCCAGCTCCACAGCGCCCCCCAGCGCTGCACTACAACCCCCAGCCAGCCAGCCAGCCAACGGGGGGAGAGAGAACATCTGGCTGCTGCACTACAACCCCCAGCCAGCCAGCCAGCCAACGGGGGGAGAGAGAACATCTGGCTGCTGCCCCGCTCCCCGATGCACTACAACCCCCAGCTGCCAAGTGTGTGAGTGTGTAAGGGGGGGGGGGGGGGGAGAGGGGAGACACAGAGAAGGGAGGGGGGGGGGGGGGGAAGAGAAGGAGAATGGCTGATAAGAGAAAAACAGGGAGACCAAGGTAGAGAGGTGATAGGAAAACGGGTAAAGAATAGGGATAGAGATGGTTAGAGAGAGATGAAGAAATGGAAGAAGATACGAGGCATATGGGGAAGGTAAAAGAGAGGGGGTGATAGAGGGATAATGATGGGGGAGATGGGAGAAGATAAAGAGGAGAAAAAGATAGAGAAGGATGAGGAAGGGAGGAAGGGGTAGGGGAGATTAAGGTTAAGGGCCAAGGACAAAGAACTAAGTAGGGGTGAGGGAGAGAAGAAAAATAGAGATGAGGGATAGTCAAAATCCTGGGTGTTGGTCCACTTTAAGGTAAAGGAGAAAGATACAGAGGGGTGAGAGAGAAAAGCAAAAGACAGAGAGAGGTGAGGGGACAGGTGTCTGTGGAGGAGGGGGTAGAAAGAGATAAGAGAGGGGACAAAAAGAGGAAGAGATAAGGGGGAGAGATTGAAAGTGAAAGAGAGGGGTGGGGGAAAGAAAGGACAAGAGAAAGAACCAGAGAGGAATTACGGAGATGAAAAATAGAGATGGGTAATGAGCAGGACTGGAAGAAAAAGATAGAGAGGCGTAAGCGAAGGAAGATGTAGATAGGGGTGGAAGACAAATAGATGAAAGGGAAATACATAGAGAGGGATCCCGGTACATTTAGAGGAGGAATATATATGAAGGGAAGAGGTGGAATAGAGGGTTAGAAGAACAGATAGGGACAATAGAAAGGGACAGATGGTTGTGTGTGGTTAGGAAGAAGAGACAAGAGGGATTCAAAGGAGAGGAAAATATGGGGAAGGAGAAAATAGACAGATAGAGAGGGATGATGAAGAGAAATGGGAGAGGAGGAATAGAGGGATAGAAGAACAGAAAGGGACAGCTGAAAGGGACGGGTATGGCTAGGCAGAGGAGATAGGGAAGGATACAGATGGAATAGAGAGGAAATTTGGGGAGGGAGAAAATAGAAAGACAGAGAGGAATGATGAAGAGTAGGAAGAGAGGGATGAGGGAGAGAAATGGGAAAGAGATAGGGGTGATGGAGAGAAATGGGGGAGAGGCGGAAGAGATAGAAGGGGATGGGAAAAATGGCGAGAAGGGACAGATAGAGAGGGTGACCTGCTGGTAATTACACCAGTACTATCCAAACCAGAATCGGACCTATAGCCTGAATTGTATGTACTGCAAGCCTAACTACAGCTCCATGTATCTGTACCACAACCTGACCCACATCCCAATTCACCTGCCCCACAATACAGGTAAATGTTGCAATATATGGCTGTGAGGAGTTAATTTATGATGGGGTTGGTACATATTTCTTATTATGAGCGCTGCCCACCACTACCACCATTTCCAGGCTGTATATAGCAGTAGCTCCCCCCATGTAGGTGGCTACAATGCAGCGGCACCCTTGACATTTCGCATTGAGGCAGCCAAGGACCATCTGTCACCCTAAACCAGCGTGACCCACATATTAGATTTGGGAGCTGCAGCGAGGATATTTAATACCACAAAAGTGCACGCTGGGAATATATAATGGCCGCTGTCACTCACATCCAGCGAGCAAGCTGGAGTTGCTATGGCAACAACTACTATCAGAGAACTAGGGAACTGATTAAAAGGATAGCGAGGAGAAATACCTGGAGAGCAGCGCGCTTCTCTAACCTGAAAAACCAAAATGGTCACCGGTGTTTGTTCCTGAACTAAAAGAGGGATGGATCCCCTTGTTATAGATGAGAAAATATTAACACAAACCTAGACATAAAGCAGGCCACTGGAGGTCCACTCCCGATCACACCCCCTCCACATCATTGGGATGCCCCACCACATATTTAAAAAAGCCAGGAATTGGGCAAAACATGCCTACTGAAGGCCAATTCGGTTAGCTGGGCTGCACAACGTACGCACGTACAATGCGCATATGAACCTGAGCGGGAAAAGGTGGTCAGTGGGGCAGCCGAGTGATCGAGTCTGCCATAGGTAAGTGGTTGCTTCCGTTTTCAGGCTTGTTTTCTCCTAATTGGAATGCCCCCCGTGGATGCATGGAGGAAACTCCCATCATCTTTGACTAGAGGTCCGCTTTAAGGCAGGCCTATATCCATCAGTGGAACTCTGCTCCTACAGCTCCCTGACCCTCTCTATCTTTATTTAGGCCTCTACAACACCCCCAGCAGAAGCAGGGCTGTATAGAAGTGTCCAGAGCCAGACAGGAATTTGGGTGCTGATGGAGAAGGGGATGAATGGACTGTGCAGGGAATAGTGAGTATTAAAGCCCAAATACAGGCTTCCTGGCGGTCAATGGGTAGCGTGGCATCCTAAATGAGAATGCTCCAAGACGTTAGCAGATCTCAAGCCAAATATGACTGGAGGCCCCCCCCCCCCCCCCCCAAGGACCTCCAAATTTGGGATGACCCACCAGTTAACAGTTAAAAGGAAGCCCGAAATCAGGCAAAATTACCTACTGAATCCAACTTCTGGGTGGGTGTGCCAGAGACTATATATGGCTTGGGCCTGCTTGTCCCATGAACTCTGTTACTTACCCTCATAATAAAGACTTCATTGCACCTATAAAGGTGTGGGTCTACATCAAAGACCTATCATATTTTTAAATATAGGTCTGCTAGCATCGGGTACCCCAGAGACTTACCAAATACTTGCTACTTAACTTTCCCTAGGAAGTCTCAAATCAGGCTGAATCACTCACCCTTCTCCCATGGCCCACATGACCATTAACCAATGGGGTTTGCCAGGCATGCGTGTGCAGCAAGAATGCATGTATGCCCATCCAGTAAACCTACATGGGCAAGGAGGAAGAATGGACCATGGCTACCATAGCACTGAGCATGGCGAGCAAATAGGAACCCCACTATTTCACCACTCCCTGGCACCCGAGATTCATACAGACTCACTAGCAGCACCCTTTAATTCAAGCCTCCTTAAAATGGACCAAAACCAAGGATTTCCATTCACAGTGTTTTTGGTCCACCTGTTTACCTACCTCGATCCACGCTCCCATGGCAGGCTCTCGTCCAATCAAAACTCTGCTGTGATTATTCAATGAGTTCAAAATGGAACTACCCCCTAGCATCAATACTGTGCCATTGCCTCTTTATACAACCCTATGTCCGCTCATAATGTCCAGGACTCCCCTCCCTCTATACGACCCTCGTCCAAATCCCTAGCCACCCTGTCATCTCCAGCATCAGTCCCTTCTTCATCATGCCCACAACATGTCCTGATCATTTCCCAACTAGACAACACCCTCCTTTTCTACCAGCAACCCCTCCAACCTATTCTCAACTCCACAGCTGCATTTCTGTCAGTCCCTAAGGTAGTCATCTAACCTTTACTTCTAAATCTCTCTGGTCATATCTCCTTCCTAGATTTCATTACTAGTCCAGACACGGCACTCTGCCCAAGCCTCATACTTCTCATGACTTCACATGCGCAGTTCCATGTATCTGAAAAGCCCTCCCCTATACAACCACTCCCTGACCCTCAGAACTCACCTGTTAAGGCAAGCGTATCACGTGGCTTAAAGTGGAACAAAACCCAGGATTTTGATCTTGGGTTTTGGTCCTTTCCCCCGGGGCACCCTGATCTGGGGTTCCCCGCTGTGTGAAACCCCCCAGACTCACCTCTTCCCGGTCCTACGGCACATGCACAGCTGCTCATCAAAATCGGAGCCACTGACATCATGCCGTCTAAGCCAGCAGCTCTGAGCGCGCTGGTGGCCGCATCCCCCGCTTCCCTCTAACAGGGAGCGTGCCCGCATCGGCCATTCACAAATGCCTGCCACAAGCACGCGCCCTGATAGAGGAAAAGCGGCGATGCGCCAGGAAGCAAGGTAAGTGTACGGGGTGACCTGGGGGGTTTCACACAGCAGGGCATCCCACTTTTGGATGCCCCAGGGGGGAGGGAATCAATCGGCCCAGGAATCTTATAGATTACCGGGCCGATCACACTGGGTATTGGTCTACTTTAAACCGGACCACATCCATCCCAAAAGCCTTGTCCCATCTGCATGTGTGATACTGAATCTTTGTCAAAGCTCCTGATCATGGCCATCTTGAAGGATCTGGGCAGCGTCTTCCTTTCACCGTATCCCAGCTGTGCTGCTGCAGATCACTGTCAGATCCACAGGACGTCATATGGGGGGGGGGGGGGGGGGGGGGAAATAGACCACAGCAACGGTTACAAATAGGTATTTTATTATTATGTGCAGCAATCTGAAGTTTCTTGTAAAGGGGTTGGTTCAGTTGAAGCAACCTACTTCACACTTCCCATCATGCTTAGCACACTACTTGTAACCCAACCTTATGTCTCCACCCCTTTAGATTGTAAGCTTGCAAGGCCAGGGCACTCACTCGTTGTACTCAATTATCACCTTATATTTGTTGCATCTGTTTCCGCTGAACCATAATACACATAGTATTAGGAGTGTATTTATTTTACCGCACTTGTACAGAGCCACGGGTGATGGTGCCATAAAAGCAATAACCCTGCAGCTTACTTTTATCACCCTATGACTCTCTAGGGCTCATCCCATACCATTTCCCAGAATGCATAATAAAATACTGAAGCAACCAAACAAGCAAGCAAGCAACAGCAGGAGGCAGTGGTGCTTTCTAAGCCACAAACTGGGCCCCACACTGCCTTCATGGGGCCCCTGGCACTGCCGCCCTATGCTGTTTACACATTAAGTCCCTTTTATGTCTTCAACTGAATCTTTGGGGGGAAAAAAAAAGAAAACCTAAACATAGTCTTTTCAGTTCTTAGAGGGGGGGGGCGGCAAGTACAGCCCCTGGCGCAGGAATGCTGTTGCGTGTCCATACAAAGTCAATATTGTTTACAAAAAAAGAAATCTTAATTTATTGTGTAATTTGCGCTGGCTGATTTCCACCCGCGGCGTGTGCCACACACAGCTGCTAACAATTAAAATGTTACTCGCGGTGAAAGATGGAGGAGAGACGCGGCTTATCACTGCACGGTGTGATCGCACGTTCGAGTCTGGCACGCAGGCTAACCCGTAACACCTTCCTGGGTGGCAACAAGCACCGGAGCCGAGGAGGAGTGAGCAGCTGCTAAGAGGCGATTGTTTTAAGGCAATTTACAGACATTATCCAATCATACAGCACAGAGCTCCAATTTTTCAGTAGAGCAGATAGTGATCGCACGGTGCACGCATCCTCGTACATATACACTGTACCCTCCACCAACAGTGAACTCTTACCAGATGCTGGTAAATAAAATGCCAACTTGAAGCAAATCGTAGATCAATGCCATCAATTCACCAGGCCAATACATTGTCACCGGTGATAATCCAGATGAATGAAAAAGCCTCTATAGTTCTCACAGGGTTTAGCTTGTAGCTGGAAGGGGTCCATAATGGCGCTGCTCCGGGCAAAGGCGATGTGCACACAGCTGAGCTACACGATCAGCGCCATTATGGACCCCTTCCAGCTACAGGCCAAACCCTGTGAGAACTATTGAGGCTTTTTCATTCATCTGGATTATCACCGGTGACAATGTATTGGCCTGGTGAATTGATTGATGGCATTGATCTACGATTTGCTTCAAGTTGGCATTTTATTTACCAGCATCTGGTAAGAGTTCACTGTTGGTGGAGGGTACAGTGTATATGTGCGAGGATGCGTGCACCGTGCGATCACTATCTGCTCTATTGAAAAATTGGAGCTCTGTGCTTATGATCGGTTATTTTATTGGACTTAAAAGTGAGATTTAAGTGTTGCACGTTGAGCTACTAATAGTCATTAAGGAAAGAAAAGCAGTAATATTTTGTATATTTTTAATACAAGCGCAGTATTTTCACTTTGTTTACTCATTTACAGACATTACTTTAGAGTCCCGGTTATCACAAATCTGTCCCCAAACTTCTGCCAGGACGGCAGCTCCACCTCCTTCTGCATCACATAATTGGGTGTCGCATCAGCTTGGGTACCTGGAGGGTAAGTGTGGGCAGCTTTAGAAACTCTTCAAAGCAAAGCCAAACCCAGGTTCTTAACTATTTGGGATGCCCCCGCTGTGAGAAAAACCCCATGTCAGCCATAAGAACCTTTATGAGAGGGAACGCTCGCGTAACACTGGGGATACAGCAGCGCACGTGCTCTCCATTGTAAACAATGCCGCCTGCCAAAGTCATTGGACAAAAGCCCACGCATGCGCGGGGAAAGGTGAGTTTTTATGGTTGCCCTGGGGGGGGGTTCACACAGTGGGCCATCCCAATCTTGGATGCCCCAGTGAAAAGCCAGCAGCCGCCCCTGAAATCTTTTAGATTCCAGGCCGGCCGCTGTTGGGTTTAGTTCCGCTATTAACGTTCATACAGGGACCTGGAGAATTAACACGCCTCTGTTAAAGCGGACCAAAACGCATTGAACTTGTGAAATACATTTGGCTAAAGCCCCTGCCGATACTCTCTTCTTAGGGTGTAGAAATAGAAATGGATATTTCCGCTTAAAGTGGACCAACACCCATGGCTGATCGGCCTGGGAATCTATAAGAATCCCCGGGCCGATCAGCTCCCTCCCCGCGGGGCATCCGAAATTGGGATGCCCCGCTGTGTGAAACCCCCCAGAAAGCCCCTAAAATCTTACCTTATCGGCGACGGACAAGCGACGGATAAGCCGACGCCGCCTCCCGCGCGTCCCTCTAGCAGGGTGCGCACCCGCACGGCGCGGGCCCTGTAATAGGGACACGCAAGAGGTGGCGACGGCAGCTTATCCGTTGCCGATAAGGTAAGATTTTAGGGGCTTTCTGGGGGGTTTCACACAGCGATCGGGGTGCCCCGTGGAAGTGGACCAACACCCAGGATAGTGAAAATCCTGGGTGTTGGTCCACTTTAACAAATCGTCCTGGAACACTTTTTTGCTGTCCCTCTGTAGAATTGCAGGTGATCAGTCATTGCATAGATGCGGCAATGACATCATTGCCACACACAACAGTGGAAATGAATGGAGGAGGCGGAGCTTTACAGCTAAAATAGGCGCCACTATCTGGGATTAGAGTGAAGCCGATGCAGTAAAAATAGGCAAAACTTACTATTCATGGGGGAGCGATTCAGGGGATGTTAGTTAAATGTGGGCACACAGCTCATATACAACAGTGCCTTCAAACCAGGAAAGCAGCTGGGCCACATAAATGTCCAGGAGGATTTGGGGAAATTGTATAGGATTTCTTTTTTATATAGGGTTACTTAAAGCTAGAAATATCTGCAATGATGTCCTAATAAAGCTTTTCACATCCCCATGGTAAATATAGACTTAGAATGTTCCATTTCCGTAAGCAAACCATTGCAAGGGTGCGTGTGCCAGGAAAGAACTGCAGCAGAAAAGTAGGTGGTTTTACATTTATTAAAGGCCAACACAGTCAGACAGTTTAAATACAGCATCCTGGAAGAAGTGGTGACGGCAGCCGCGGTGGCACAACATGCAGGCGTGCTAAGAAATCGCCCGGCGTAACTACCTGCAGAGAGAGAACACCGTCAGAACAGGAACTCAATGGGGGGAAATGCTCATCCAACAGCAAAGGAGTGGCAAAAGAATTGCTGCTTCCACCCAAGGGCGCATTTACACTGGTTTTTTTTTTTTATATATATTCTTTATTTATTTCGAACAATTCAGGAAAAAAGAATACAACTTTACAGGACACTCAGGTGAATTTACACAAAATCAGTCCATGTACTCTTGCATAAAAAGGAAAGATAAGAAACACAATAAAGATTATTACCTGGCAGTTTTTCCTGTGTGTTAAATGTTATGGTCGTCAGACGCGACCTGCTAGTTGTCAACCTGGAGGGGCAAATCAGAGAGGATCTCCCCTCATTCAACCTCAGTCGCGTCCGGCATCATTTATGCTGGATCGTCTCCTATACTCTTAAGGCGGGAAAGTCAACTAAAGAGGGGGGAGGGGGGGAAGGGGTGAGAGGTTGGGGGGAAGAGGGGACTGCAACAGGGGGGGGGGTAGCTCCATCCGTCTAGTTTGATTGAGCAGCTTCTACAAGGGCTTTATATTTCGGGGAGCACACGAATGAGTCCCAACCTGCCCATTTGCGGTTGTGCTTCTCGGACATCTCATCACGCTCTGCCATTATGCCCTCGTATCGCTCCATCTCCGAGACCCTTCCGAGCCACATCTGGATGCCAGGCGGCTCCGTCTCCTTCCACCGGGCCGGGATACATGCCCTTGCCGCATTAATCAACTGACCCAGGATGGTATTCCGGTATCTCTTTGCGGGCACCTCTGAGTGGTGGAGTAGGAAGAAGGCCGGGTCCCCTGGGAGGGTCTACACTGGATTTTTATATCAATAGAACGATTACCCCCCACCCCCAGAGCCTCCCAGCCACACTCACAGTCTTCCAACATGGCGGCTGGTCATGGAAGAACATCCCCGGCATCCTCAAGGCCCACAGCCCAATATAATGGGGAGATCGCCATTGCATGTAGACTTTGCTTTATCTTGGTTTTTAGGGAGCTGTATGTCCCTCTGGGTTGTGGTTTCTGCATATATCTGCAAATGTGTGCAACTGAGCCCTTAATGCAATGGCCAAAGGACAGCAGTTTCACCCGAAGCCTGTCCCATGTGCCTCTCCGCCATTTCCTGCAGCTCCTTACCTCTTCTCAAGGAACACATGTGGTCGCACAGCTACGCTTGTTATCAGTGCTGAGAACAAGCGTAGCTGTGCGACCACATGTGTTCCTTCCATGAAAGTGCGACCCTGGTGGCTTGCTGGGATCATTCATACTGAAAGTACAGAGGGACAGGGATAGCCGTGCGACCACATTTGGAGGTGGTCATGAAGTAATGAAATAGAAAGGAGGGCACTGCAAGATATGGAGGAGAGGCACATAGGACAGGGTTTAGGTAAGCTCCCTGCTGGTAAGTTATACTAAAGGCAAGGGTCTTGGGCTACATGATGCACTGTCCCAAACTTCAGTTTTCAAAAAGACCCTGTAGTTCCCAAGTTATTTGTAAAAGTATTAAGAGTACTGGGGATGCAGCGAAAAAAAATGAGGAGAAACAGTGGGTGCAACTACAGTGATGTGATGTAAGCGCACTATGTGCTTTACATATATCATAGTAAACAAATAAGTGCATTGTTGTGCTTCTAGTTATTACTGGTAGCAAGGTGTCCAGAGAGGAGGGCAGGGTTTCATAGCTGCATAGAGAGGCAGCCAATCAGGACGTCTGGGGAGGGAGTGGGGGGGCGTTTCCGTTCTCAGTCCACTGAAGGTTGATTGAAGGACCAGGTCAGCGGGGTGGAAACTGAAAGCTGAATGAGGAAGTGATTGCCTCGCTAAGTAGACAGACATAGCAGGAAGGAGAGCGCTGGAGGGACTCAATGTAAGGTAAGCTACCGATATATATATATATTTTTTACTTTTAACTTGCCGATCACTTTAATTATTGCCATTGCCTGGGCTATCCCTTTAAGCAGACATGAGAGACAAGTCATACGACTTGTTGCTGGGTAAGAGTGCTGTACGTGTATCTGCCTTGCATACGTGGTTCATCCAGAGTAGCTTTAAAGCAAACCAATGCTTAATTTTCCCTGGTCCCACAACACATGCTGGCCTTGGTGCCACAATAGTGCATGTGATGGATGTGATGGAAGTGATTGATTGCTAAACATACAGGTCTAAAAGATGAAAGTAGTGATCAAGGAAGCATTATTGATGTAGCACATGGAAGGCCTCAGAAAACTTGATGGGGGGGGGGGGGGGGGGGGTGACCCGCTATACTCACAATGAACGGAGAACATGATGCATGTACTTCACTCATACACATCCTGCTTATCTGCAATATAATCTACAATCTCTTGCGGTGTCATCAGTTTCTCGCCGTCGGCATCTGGGATCTCAAAGCCTGCAACAAAAAGATGGGGGTCAGTACAAAGGAATCACAGGCCGCAGCTACTGAAGGATGGCAGCAGAAGGACGGATGCCCCATAGCAGCTGCTGGACACCAAGTCCCTTTTCCCGCTGCCAGACTGCGGGGGGGACTCGCTGTTCCACAACCATGAGAGGACACAGCTTCCTTCACTTTAATTTAGAGACGGCGGCAGTGAGAAGAAGCTGCGATTGAACACTTACCAGGACGTTTTACGCAGCCAGCAGCTCCCTGGACACCAACAGCAGCCATCATTGCCATTCAACCAATGTGACTCCATTACAAGCTGCCAGTTACACATGTAATTAAATGCAGACTAATAAAAACGGGTAAACACTATATGTATCAAAGTGTTAACCTCCAAAATAGTATTAAGCTCTAGTTACAACACTTAAAAATGAGTTAATTCTATTAAACTGGCAGATTAGATTACAGAAACAGGCTGGGAAGCTGATCTTTGCTGCTATATTTTGCTACTTCTGATATCGCTCTTACCAGCTGCTGGATTGCAAATCCACGTGACTGCCACTGACCAGTGGGAAAAGGTCACTGGCTGCTGGCGGTCAGGTGAGGCCACAGTGCATTGTGGGAACTGGGAAGCAGGCGAGTAATGGGGGAGGCTGGTATACGAAGCTGGGGATCCATTAATTGGAAGCCGCCCCAGTGCCTTGTCCAGAGGACCAACACTCATTTTCGTTACAGAAATATTGAGTACATGAGTCAAGGCAAACCAAGACTTGCTTTAAAGTGGGCCATCACTCAAACACAGGCCAGTCTTACCCACACCCACCTGCCGCCCTTCCCTGGTGGCAAGCTTAACTGGGATATTTAAAATACACCAAGTTTCACCTGCTCACCCAACCGGAAACTTTAGTTAGCCAATTAGCATGGCAGTGGCTACAATGGCTGCAGTGATTGGTAACTTAAGCAGCCAATCTGCAGCATCGGTAGAATAGGTGGCGGGTGGGAGTCAGCTGGACTGATTCTCTGAAGCCCAAATACAGGCATTTTAAAAATGTAATAAAAAAACAAAAATGGGTAGCACCCTGGATTGGGCGAACCTGTTTGGCCGCTGACAGTCATGTGTTCCTTAGAATACAGAAGCGGCGAGTGCTATCAGGAAACCCAAATCTGGCCCGTGCTGCAGGGCACAGAGGGCCCACATTATTTTTTGCCTGTTGCTAATCTTTAAAAATACTGTTCAGTCCCCCAAATCCTGGTGCCTGCCCTGACCAGGAGGTGATCTCACTTGCCTGGGCTGTCCGAGGGTTTAGGTGATGACAACAAACACACCACCCAGGCGTTACTTGAAATATTCAGTAAAAGGAAAGCGGTGCCAGACAGAAAGCTTGGTTTCCACCTTTTTTTATGGGGTATCAACTAAAGCATTCCAATATCTCTACTAACACCTAATGTAAACCCTTCAAAGAAGGGTGTAGGTCAGTGTTAAATGAGGACTATCACTAAAAAAATGGCCGCCAATAATTTTTTTTTTAAATCAAAGGAAGAGGAAAACTGGGGGGACAGGCTCCCCCCCCCCTCCCTCCATACAATCAAACCTGGCAAAGCTGAATTTTATTCCTACCCGGAGAAGCCAACCACAAGCTTGGTGGGAATTTTGTTTAAGTTCGGGTGTATAAGTGGCCCCTCCTCTCATTAGCCGATTTTTAATATACAATTTCGCAATACACCTCCTTAAGGAAGACCTATACTGAAAGCATCTGCCCCAGGACCTATACGGTAAGGAACAGACTATAAGAGTGCTTCCCAACCTTTTTTCATAGCAAACCTCCTCTTATTTTCAATTCGCTGAAGTACTACTCAAAAGAAGCTTCCTCAGTAGGTTGTAGGTCAGTGTTAAAGTGGACCTATAGTAAATGTGGTTCATTTTTCTCAGGATCAGGCTTCCTATAATTGCATCAAATCAGACCTACACCCTTCCTGGGAAAGCAATACTCAGTGGCTTTATATAATCCCTGGGACAGCGAGCCCCCAATGCAGCAATCTGTCTGTAGAACTTCATGCCCCCTCCCCCAAAAAAGCTTCCCACTCAACCCTGCAATGGGTAGCGTGAGTGCCACCGGTGCTACTAGTACCACTGAATGGTAAACAGTGATCAACCCCAGGGGTTACTTGGCAACGTTCAAGGGTGCACTAACAAGGGACAGTCTAACAGGTCTGGTATATTATTTTAACAGTAAAACATTAGTTCTTTTGCCAAGATGTGCTACAAGGCCTGTGACTTCGTTATTTTGCCAAGATTACTAATTGGGGGTACTTGGTGGTAATTGCTTGCCACTAGGGGGTACTTGACGTGAAAATGTTGAGAACCACCGATTAGACTATAAATATGTCTCTTGTAATGGAGGGCTTTTAACCCGATGAACAGTGAGCCTTGAATACCCTTCCTCCAGTAAGAAAGCAGACATATGGTCTCTATAAGAAATTGGCCACCGCAAAGGCTCTCTTTAGGCCAAAACCCTCAAGCAATTAAACAAATCAACAAAGTCTGCCAAGCACAGGCCTCCATCTCCTGTTCATAATGCACAAACGACCATATTGAGCTAAATATCTGTATGATATCTATTGCCTCCAGTGAGGTGGGCTAATGCTTTCCATCCCATCAAATGGGGACTGGAGGCACCGGAGATGATTTTTCAGGTGAATACACAGATCTGTCTTTCTTCCATTTCCAGGTCTCTTCTAGGCAAAACCAGCTTTGTATTTTAGTAACTCAACAGTTTTACTACTTTGGTCACCCCTATTGCAAGTAAGAGGTAAACTATATTGCTTACGGTGAACAGGGCAACCTACAGAGGCGGCTTCATATGACACCCTCATATCGGCTATGCTTCTCCAGGAAATGAATACGCTGCCTTTTCACTAACCTGCATCCCCTATACTTGCACGTGTGTTTACTGATGCTTGTGCGCAAGCCAGTTGCCTAGCAACTGAGCCAAGATCACCGGGTGCAGCGCTACCTCTGCCGAGCGTGTCCTACTGACATAGATAATTCATAATAATCCTTGCCATGGGCGATCACATGAGGAAAGGGCGGCTTTTCAATAAATCACAACCGCCTCACCTTTTCTCCTTCACTTAAATTCAATAAGCAGCCGACGATGTCTGACATTATTGCAAATCTGAGGTACCAAAAACATTATGGGGGGTGGGGGCTGGCTCAACCCCTCCATATATATAATGGTCAGTGGCCATAAACCTGGCCCAGTATGTGTAGCAGCAAAGATGGAAATGGAAAAGCACAGAGGAAGATGCCGGCTTGGTTTAGTTCCGGGCAGCAAGTCTTCATTACTGGCAGCGGATGGCCGCACTTTGTATGAGCCTCACGTATAGAAGACCAGAAACAAACACATCCGAAGCCAAGCTGACGTGAATCTACAGATGCTGAGCCTCTGCCATCTAGTGGCAGGATAGAATAATGCAGTGGGGCTGGAATGCAAGCTATAACTCCTTCCAGTAGATATCCGTGTATGAATAATTCAGGATGACTGGACTGGTTGTATTTTCTTAAAAAAAGGTTTTGCTAGTATTTTGTCCGGCTTTCTTTTCCTTGTCCAGGAAACTAGCAATACATGCTCCAATCCACAACCTGTGTTTACAACTAAAGGCGATTATTGCATTGATTGGAGCAATGAGGTGACCATCCCTCCCTACTCACTCATGTGAGTGAGAGCTTGTCTTATGGCAATAGTGTCCGTCATGGTTACTTGCCCACCTAACACACTAGCAGACAACTTTTCCATATTAAAGCAGACCAAAACCCTCTTCAACTGGCCAGTTACCCCCCCCCCCCCCCCTTCCACCAGTTTACTTACATGGCTGGCGATCCCACAGTGCTTTTACAGTCTGCATCCCCAGGATCTATGGGTAGAGGTGCACTCCTACGCCCCAGCCACTCAGATAGGATGGGGGTGGAAGTGTCTACAGGGAGCATGGGGATCCAGACAGTAGGCACGCTACGTGACCAGGCAATTTTGTGAACATCTAAGTCAATCTCAAATTTGCTGGGTGGGCAGGCTGGCAAGGCAAAAAAAGCCTGACTGCAAAAGAAAAAAACGGAAGGATAAAGTAATGACTCCAGGTACTCTGGGTGGGGCGCCTCCTGTGAAAAAGGGTTTTGGTCCGCTTTAGCCATTTTACACCTCTTTTCAGCTAATCTTCCTCTGTGTCCTTTCTACGTCTTTACTGAACCATTGATTGGTGTAACTACTGTTTTGTTTCCTCAACATAGCTGTCCGGGCCCTGCTCACAGCATTAGACATACATAATGTGCCTGTGTGCGTTTTAGTCCTGAGTCTTATTTTTTTGTTGCCTTTAGGTGTCTCCAGGTTTAAAAACCCAAAGCGAGATGATGTTTGTTAAAAAGCTTTCCAAGTTTTTCAACACAGGTCCGGCTAGGACTAGAAAAATACAATTCTGTGAGATACTCACCTGTAGAATTGGTATTATACGCATACAGCACGTCCTGCTCCATCTATAATAATAACACATGGGTAATCCTCCGCCAGAGGGCGCTGTTCACTGCAGACATGCAAAAACAGGCTCCTCCCGGCCCTTCATATACCGAGGGACCTCCCACAAATCCCCAGCATTGAAAAGCAGTGGGAAAAGGAAGCCGGGAGAACCAACCACCAAACTGGTAACAATTGTAATGATAACAATCACCATACAGGGGATCCAGAATGTAAGACCAGGGTGGGGTGGAGCAGGACGTACTGTATGCGTATAATACCAATTCTACAGGTGAGTACTTCACAGAATTGTATTATTCTAAGCATACAGTACGACCTGCTCCATCTATAATACTTACACATGGGACATCCAATAGCAGTGTCCATAAAGTAGGGTGGGATCCCCAAAAATCAAGGCACAGCAGACAGTAAAGGCGCTGTCACCTGCAAAACTTTGCAACCAGGTATGACATGAGCAAAGGCTCTAACGTCAATCCCATAACAAGAACTTGAAAGGTATGAACAGAAACAAGCAACAGTCTAGAAACTTATTCAACAGAAAAAACCTGGTGCTGAAGGGCCAAGGTACCCAAACACCAATATAACGGAGTAAAATGAGAAAAGGAGGGTTCTTCCCCCTTAAGGTAATAGGCCATTGTAACGGCCCAACCAACCCACAGGTGACAGAAGCCTCATGGGAACTTAGAGCTCTCCCCAAGGGGAATGAGAACTGGTCTCCCGTCCGACAGGCGGGAATACTGACCCCTTCATTAGCAATAAGCCGAAAGCCTTACTCAGGAGCAGGAGGTCATCCAAGTAAGATCAATCCAAAGGGCACAGTGGCCCTGGAAGTAAGCGATATCAGGCGCATACATAAGGAGGCACCCACCGACCCCAAGGGCATCAGTCCCCCCAAGGGACAAGAAACCACCAGGAAAAAATGCAACACCCGTTGAGGGAATGTAAATGCTTTACTTCAGCATTATAAAGAAAAAATGGTCCATAGAGACTGAAAGGACCTAAACAGTGATCATAAAACGCCACTCGGACAAGGAGGTCCGGCGTAAGACAGAATACCACCACGTCATGGTGTGCATATAGATATATATATGTATACATATACATATATCGAGCAAAGGCTAAGTAATCAGATGCACCTTCACAGGCACGCGTCTGACTGAAGCAGGAGCCCCCAGAGAAGCGACTTGGACTACAAGACCGCTGAGACAGCATCCAGCATAAGTCCCAAGGGAACAAACCGCGGGGCAAACAGAATGAACATGGATCCCAACAGGAACCACAGAACTACTTGGGAGATGCCCTTGAGCAAACCTCCAAGAGAACTCCTCACAAGGAAGACCGAACCAGACTTCTACAAGAAGACAGACAGGACAGAACCTGAACCTTCAGAGTACCGAGATGGGGAGCCAACCCCAACCTTAAAGTGGACCAACACCCAGGATTTTGACTATCCTGGGTTTTGGTCCACTTCGGTGGGGCACCCCGATCGGGGGTGTCCCGCTGTCTGAAACCCCCCAGAAAGCCCCAAAAAAACTCACCTCTCCCCGCTCCGTGACCGCGCCAGCCAATCACAGCGCTCAGAGCCGCTGTGGTATGCGCGTCCAAGGCCTCCTGGATGCGCATACCAGCTCAGCTGGCTGAGCGCTGGAGGCCGCGTCTCGCGCTTCCCTCTAACAGGGAGCGCGCCTGCACCGGCCATTCACAAACAGCCGGCGCGGGTGCGCGCCCTGCTAGAGGGAAGCGCGAGTCGCGGCCGCGGCTCGCGCATACGCCGATGGAACGGGGCTGAGGTAAGGTTTGTGGGCCTCCTGGGGGGTTCCTCCCCGCGGGACATCCCGATTTCGGATGCCCCGCGGGGAGGGATCTGATCGGTCCGGGAATCTTATAGATTTCCGGGCCGATCCCCCCTGGGTGTTGGTCCACTTTAAGCTGTAACGACTTCAGAACCCTGAGAACCAAGAACGTCTCACAGGGAAGAGACCAAGACTCATGGCAATCAATATGGGTACACAATAACCCACAATAGACGGAGGAAGAGGAAGCTTGCTCCTAGCCCCCCATATACCAGGTCACCCAGAAGATAAGCCCGTCTCCAAGGGGTGAATGAATCAGCTGTCAAGCCCCAGACTGGAGTCTGTAGATTGCGGACGACAAAGAAGGGGTCTGACAAGGGCAGAACCGCACTCTTGAGAGAGCGAACAGGTCAGATGACCTTAGCAGAAGCATCTGCGAACCACAGTTCACTAGGTCACCCAGGGTTCAACAAACTCATGGGTCTCTTACTCGGCCCAACCGTGCGAGGAAACCCCACGAAGTAGGGTGAATGAAGAGAAGGTATATAAGATAGAAATCCAAGTATAATTTTACTAAACCCCATGACCAGAGTCAGAAAATTCTGAGACAGTAAACACCAGGGCGGGGCCCCTGTGGTGTAAGCGAGACCCCACAGAGCCACCCTAGATGGCTCTCAGATTGACACCAGGATAGCCGAGCCTGCCACTGGGAAACATCCATTGGAACGAAAAGCGTTGAGGACCAGGGGGCGTAGACCCCCGCCCAGATCAGGAACCCTCCAGAGGGACCATCCTGCCTCAAGCTCCAGACCAGTAATAAAAACAGGCCATTGTCTTCCAACAGGCCAAGATTCTCCAATAGACAAGTCCTAAACAGGAAAAGTCCAGCCGTATAGACAACAGAAGGCTCATGTTTTAACAAACCAGTAAGATGGACCTTCTAAGGGACCTTACCTAGGAACCACGGGGGGTATTGGAAGAATTCCTCCCCCCCCCCCCCCGCCAACCTGCGAGACTGGGTCCCCAAGGCAACCCGTCACCGGAAGATGCAAGCAAGAAGGGGGTGCCCCCTGACAGGGCCCTTGAGTATGATCGGCTCAAGAGGAACCACCCTACCCAGGGGAATGATCGCAACCCTAGCTCCAGGGGTACTGGAACCCCATGTAGGATCACTAACCTAGTGTGCAGAAGAGCCCAATGGCTCGGTATATAAGGGACCGCATCTGATACGCCACCAACGAGCCCACCAGCTGAAATTCTGCCTGGTGAAGGTAATATATCAGCAAAGAGGGACAGAGAATTCGTCCCGAAAGGTCCCCTACCGCCAAAGAAGAAGGAACTAGCCGGAGCTGAATCCAAATGCAATACTAGGAGAGGGTATACTGGGAAAAAAGGGTAAAAATAGGTGACTGAGCACCCATCCCCAATAACTCCCCATTGAAGGTAAGGACCACCTAGTAGGTCCTTATGCGGCTGCCCCTTGGTCTCATTCGAGACAGCACTCCCATCCAAGCCGTAGCGGGCACAGGGAGTGGGGGAGAGGCCTACTAACACGGCCACAATCAGCGGTGATGATAACCAACACCCACCAGTAAAAGCCGCCCATGTAGGGTTAGGATGTGCACAGCCTCATCCTCCAGGAGAGGGTGGAACAAACTGGTGTAGAGGCCACTGCCTCTATCTGTGGAGGGCATCCTATCAAGTAGCCCAGACCTGGCAGGCCAATGAAGGCCTGCACCAATACCTGAAAAAAAGGACAGGGACCGGAAGTACCCTGACCCACTCAGGGAAGAACCATCCAGCAAACACAGTCCCGCAACCAGAGGGACTACTTCCTGAAACCATCAGAACGAAGCATGGTGCCTCCTGATAGGAGCAAGGTGCTGTGGCTATCCCCTCACCCAGGTGGGTGAGGGCGTCCCATCATGCTTGGGGGGGCTTTTGAGAAGAGGTCGGTCTTAGACTGACCAGAAGGCCCCTGATGATGTCTGCCTCTCCTGGGGCAGGAGTCTGTACCAGGCCCCGGGAGGGGCACTCCTGGTTCTTGCTTAACACTGATGTGGAGGGGGAGGGGTATCCCTGCTCCGAGGGGACCGGGACGGCCCCCCTTGATGGGGCGAATTGTCCTCTCTTAAAAATATCCAGACGGGCCCCAAACAGGCGTTGCCCTTTAAAGGGCAGCCCAGTCAGAGTCCATTTAGCAGCATCATCAGCCCCCCACTGTCGCAGCCAAAGCAGTCGACGTATAGCCACCGCTGGGGCAGAGGACCTCGCACACATTCTGATGGTGTCATCCAGGGCTAAAAGGATACATTTAACAAAAATATCACAACTGGAGAGTGCATTAAACACTTCCCAGGGTAAATCTTCAGGGCGATGCTCAAGCATCTGCCTTATGAGTGTTCTAGCGGCCACTGCAGTGATGGCCGCGGCACAGGCAGGACGCAGCGCCGTTCCTGCACAAGCAAAGGCGTGCGAAGCCAGCCTATCGATGCGCCGGTCCTCGACATCCAGAAGGGTGCTGTAGGCCGGGGCTGTGAAGAAGGGGGAGTTAGGAACCCCAATGATCGGTGCGTCCACCACGGGAGACGATGACCAGCAATCAACCATCTCAGGGGGAAAGGGGTATTTCCTATCCCAGTCATCTGGGATCCCAGGAAGTTTAGTGGGGCATTCCCACTCCTTAAGAACCAGAGCGTGGAAGTAAGCCTGCTCGAGAAATTCCAAACGCGCGGTCGCCATATGGAAGCTCTCCCCTCTCGGCTTGGGGACCGCGCCAGGGAGCGAAATAGCCAGGGCCTTAAAAATCCTAAGTAACATACCCTCAACATCAAACTGGCCCCAGTCATCTTGGTCAGAATCATCGTGACTCCTCGGCCTCTCATCAGAGGAACCCGGATCAGAGAACAGATCTCCATCGTCAGATGGAGCACTATCACACGGAGAAGAGAGCTCCTCCGAACCCATAGCCAAGGCAGAAGCCGGTGGCGTCAAGGGCCGTTTCCTGCCAGGACCCAAGCGTTCGGTTAACCCCGTAACAATTTGGTCCAGGGTAGGCCGTCTAGAAGACAGGTCAGGTTGTAACTCCCCGCTGGAACATGACTCAACAAGAGCGAGGTTTAGGCCGGGGAAGAGGGAGGATAGGAGCGAGATGCAGCCATAGGTGCTGCTCGCAGGGCCAGCGTTTGTTCGGCACAGGGCGCGCACACTCTTGCCCCATCAGAATCAGCATGGGGGAGACCACACGCTATACACAGCCGGTCTTGTCCCAGAGGGACCCCGGTCACACAATCCTGAGATGCCTCCATATGGTGATTATCTAGGCACAGTATGCCCGTAGGGATTTATGCACTAAGCAACCCTGGATGCCCCAGCAACCCGCTGATTAATAGATAGATAGATATAGAGGGCCGGGAGAGGCCATCTGAGACTCGGCGTCTGAAAGACATAAGGTGAAAGAAGGTGTCAGGGCCATGCACAGCAGGAGAACATAATGAGCAATCGCCCACGAGGGCACTTACAGCCAAGAGAGGAGGAGGAACAGCCGCCACACGCGCGAAGATCGTCAAAATGGCGCCCAGCGAACCTCGAAGGGCGGGCTCAAAGCTCGGCCGTGACGCGGAGCGCGCCAAGACAAGTCCCCGCCAACCACGAAGAGCGCAAAGCTCTGAGTAAAATCACAAGGATATTGTAGCGAAAAAGAGCCGCGGCATCTAGCAACGTTGCAAACTAAGTAAGGAAAATGGCGGCAGCCAAACAAAATAAAGAGCAAGCAGCGCGGCTCTGAAACCCGTAAGAGATAGTAGAAATAAAGGCTTAAGCGTGATTAACAGTACACTGTCACACAAGCACACCCCCCCCCCTTTCTTTTCCCCCTAACTAGATGGGGAAAACGGGAGGGTGGTGACCCTGCAACATGGTCCACCACTACTCAGGGCACGGGGCAGTAGAGCGGGAGGGGCATCCACTAGAGGCTCACCATTAGCCTTGACCGCCTACCCTATGGTGGGGGATTGCGGTGGAGCATGGCTCCGTTAAGCACCCAAGGTGCTGCCTACCTTCACCCGACCAACGCAGCCCAGGCTGGGAGGCATAGTCATCATCAAAGAGGACGGGTGGAAATAGTCCCGCAGGGCCTCGGGCTGTAAAGCCCCGCTCGCCTGCGAGAGCGTGATACTTCACGTCTTTGCAGTTCAGCACTGCAGAGAAATCTGGGGATTTGTGGGAGGTCCCTCGGTATATCAAGGGCCGGGAGGAGTCTGTTATTTGCATGTCTGCAGTGAACAGCGCCCTCTGGCGGAGGATTACCCATGTGTTATTATTATAGATGGAGCAGGACGTGCTGTATGCTTAGAATAATATCTTTAAAGTGGACCAAAAACAGGCTCCAGCCCTGGAATCTATAAGACTCCAGGGCCACTTGATTCCTTCCCCTCCCCAGGGTACCCAGAATCAGGATTCTCCGCTGTATGAAACCCCCCCAGTATACTCACCTTCTTCCCTGGTTTAAAGTCCCAAGCGCAAGCAGCAGTGATGCGGCTGTCGAATCGCTCGGCTGGACTATGATGAGCCTAGTGGAGTTCGCGGCATCGCAGGCTGACATTCCTTACTCATGACTTTATCAGTACTGGGCTTGTTGCAAAGAGGCTTCCTATAGGAATCTAGTAGCCAAGGGTGTTGGGGTAGGAGAAGTTATTACTCACTTTCTTCCCCAGTCCAAAGGCCCAAGCGCGAGCAGCAGTGATGCAGCTGTCCAATCGCTCGGCTGGACTCTGACCCTTAGACGAGTCTAGCAGAGTTCGCATCTCCTACTTTTATCCTTGGAGACAGTTTTAGTCCTGGACACTTCCCTAAAGTGCTTTGTCTAAAATACAAAAGGAGGAGTAGGCTGTAAGGACAAACACAATTCAAGTTACAGGCATCTCCTGATTTTGGTTTGGCTTTAAAGTTGACCAACACCCAGGATTTTGACTATCATGGGTTTTGGTCCACTTCGGTGGGGCACCCCGATCGGGGGTGCCCTGCTGTGTGAAACCCCCCAGGAAGCCCCAAAAACTCACCTCTCCCATGTGACCGCTGCAGCCAATCCCAGCTGACGGACAAGCGGGAGGCAGCCACAGACAAGAGAGCGTGCCCGCCGCCGCCTCCCGCGCGTCACTCTTACAGGGCGCGTGCCCGCCATTCACAAATGATCGGGGTGCCCACGCAGTCAGGGGACTGATCGGTCCGGGAATCTTATAGAGTGGAGGGTGTTGGTCCACTTTAAGTCAGCTGCAGTGCTACATCACGGGTTATTCAGGCCTTTTGCAACAAGCAGCCACAACCTTCATACAGAGAACATTCACCCGAGGAAAGCAAACATAACTTTTGGAAGATCTGTCCAATTCACAGCTAGAGCAAACCATTAGCTGTCCAAAGGTTTTTATAGTAACACCCCTTCACCCAGCTTATCTGACCCAGATTAAACAGGGTGCACAGAACTTCCCCTGAATAGAGCAGTTTATTTTAGATCAGTGGTACGTTAAAGTCATTAACCGCTCCAATAGCAAATTAATTACAGAATAAATGTGAAGCAAATGTTCGTTTAACCTATTTAACTGCATGTGAAGCCATTTCTTATAGTTCTATCAAACTAGTCAAAAAGGAATTAAAAAACGTGATCACATCTGTCTGGCTTGACATTTGGATCTGTCCATTTGGAAGTGCAGAGGCTGCCCGTTCAGGTGGCACTACAGTCAAGTCAGCCAACTTCCTCATTCATAATATACCTGCCAGTCACGTGACTGCTGGTAACCAACTAAGCTTGCACATCAAACCTGGATGGTTGCTGGTAGTCACATGACTGGCTGCCAAACATGTAAATGAGGAAGTGATGACTATAGCGTCCCTTTAAGAAAAAGGCTAGTTGCCTCAGCTAAGTTACTAATCTAAACCAAAAGCACATTGGGGTCGGTTCAGAGATAGGTGAGAATTCTCACTCCTATTTTAGGAGAGAAAGTTGCCATTAACTTTCATTGTCTACCAGGTGTATATTTTCACCGGGCTCTTGAAAGACAGTGGCCGCTTTCTCCCCTAAAAAAAAAAAGGAGTGAAAATTCTCGCCTGGCACTGAATCAACCCCTTTATGTTTTAAAATGACACCAGGGAGGAGCAGTGGGTAGTCTCCATTTGTTGTAACTATTCACTCTATAACCAACCCATGACATATAAATGCTAATTGAGTGAATAGCCACATTGGTTCCTCTACCCAGCTGCTGCCCCTCTTCTTCCAGGGTTGTTCCCACTTTTAGCCTTGGGAGAAGTTCTTGGCAAGGTAGAACACCAAGGCTCCCATAAAGAATTTCAGGCAACTTGGTCTTGTCTTGCACTCTGGGGATAAAGGCTGGAGGGCATAGGCCCGGGCATCCACACCACAGCACTGGCTGCCCCCGGGCAAGCTTTTGGCAGAACATGACTAGTGGAGAGTTAGAAAATGGGCCAGCAGCTCTAACCCGAGGTCTGATTATGAAGAGCACCAAATGTTACTTTTCTTTTAGAGGAATTTTCTCTTCGAAATTGGGAAAGGGACGGTGTAGAACAGATAGGGTCACGGTATAATGCTACAGGTGTCACAGAAAGATTGGAAGGGAAATATCTCAAGCGGAACACAAGACCAATTACTGTCTGGTATCTTTTGAGCAAAGGATGTAGATGAAAGGTAGAAAATGAGAGGGATAAATAAACCAAGGAATGTAACCCTTGCCCACTCTATATCAGAGTTCTTGGTGAAGAATGTGGCATCATAGGGATGGCCCAGAATTAAACATAACATCAGAACTCCTGACCTGTGACATTTTTCAGTTGTGGGGTA
Organism: Gastrophryne carolinensis; assembly: GCA_027917425.1. Taxonomy (NCBI): domain Eukaryota; kingdom Metazoa; phylum Chordata; class Amphibia; order Anura; family Microhylidae; genus Gastrophryne; species Gastrophryne carolinensis. Next base: position 47,916,001 of record CM051240.1, read on the forward strand.
CTGGCAGTGTTCCCAGCTGGGGAGGGAAGTTTCATTCCTGCTGCCCGATTTTTCTAATCTCTGCTTTGTGGGGGGAGGGGAGCTAAAACTCATCTGTGGAAGGCTTTTGGGATTTGTAGGCAAAAGCTACACTAAAGGGCTTTACTCAATGCCAGCAAAGCCACATCCACTTGATCACCACAGAGCCACAAGAATATAGGAAACTTGGAAACCACATGCTGATAAGCAAATCACAGGTCTGGAGGCACAATTCTAATACAAATGTTTATTTTATATTCCAAAAGAGGAAAATAAGGCAGAACACCAAAAACCTGATAACGTTCTCCTTTTAAACCAGACCAACTGGTCCCTCTGTGCGGCGATTGTAACCTGGCGGCCAATTGCGGGATTCCGTTCTCGACGCTGGCTTGGTATGAAGGTGAGTAAAACAAGCCTTTTATACAGTTTGCTGCACAGCGGGACAAACACCTCTTAAGGTAAAAACGGGTGTTGGTCTGGTTTAAAGCGCAGAGGGCAGTACAGTACAGAGGGGCTAAGGAGACATCACTTGCTGCACCAAAACCTGCCTAAATGGAGTGCTCGGGCTGGTTGTGTAAACTGCCCATAGGGACATTCGTTTTTGAGCTCCCTAGAAAGAAGTGGGCACGAAACCTATATACTCACTGCAAAAGTTGAGCGGCACCAAATAAACGACCAGCCTGATACAATGTGTATACCACCAGAAACACATCGCTGAGGGACATGACGGCACCATTGTGATGCTTTGTGTGAGATTTTTACATGACCAAGCAAAGGCTACGTTTTAACAGTGGGTGCTGGGTAACACAGTGGGTGCTGGGTAACACAGTGGGTGCTGGGTAACACAGTGGGTGCTGGGTAACACAGTGGGTGCTGGGTAACACAGTGGGTGCTGGGTAACACAGTGGGTGCTGGGTAACACAGTGGGTGCTGGGTAACACAGTTTATCTATATAAATATAGAGGGAGATCAGCGGACAAGTCCTCAGCTGTTAAAGAGGAACAAACAGGAATTGCACTTTCCCATGTTTTCATCCATACGGCGGCATCCCGAATTTGGACGCCCGCTGTGTGTATCCCACCAGGTCGCTCATACACTCACCTTTCTTCCCCTCTCACAGCGCAGACTTGGACCGGCTATAGGTGAGCAGGGATGTGGCCGCAGCACAGAGCACTCAGGAAAAGATGAGTGGATCTGGGCATCTGTTTCACATGGTGGGACTGACAAGTCCTCAGCTGTTAAAGAGGAACAAACAGGAATTTCACTTCCCGTGTGTTCCTCCTTTCGGCGGCATATGAATTTGGATGCCCCACTATGTGTATCCCCCCAGGTCGCCCCATACACTCACCTTCCTTCCACTCTCACGGCGCAGATTTGGACCAATCAGCTCTACTGACGGCTAAGCACCTGAGCGGCACCGAAGGGAGCCGAGTGCGCCGCATGCCCTGCTCACCTAGTAGCTGTGGCGTGCCGCTCATTCAGAAAGGCCAGACGCGTGCATGGCTATAGGTGAGCGGGGATGCGGCCGTAGAGCGCTTTGGAAAAGGTGAGTGGATCTGGGCATCTGTTTCACACTGTGGAGCACCTCAATTCAGGACAAGAACTCAGATGTCCCAGGAGTCTTTTAGACTCCAGGGCCTCCGAAGTTCCTTATTTAAGGGCCCTTTTAATGGCAATCTTGTTGAAATTAAAGCAAACCTTCAGCGTCATTTAATGACAAGCCCAAACCCTTAAAAAATTCTTCCCCAGCATCTAAAATTAATATATTTAACGTTTTTAATCACTTGATTATTTTCCCCACTGGCCTGCAACTCTATTCAGCACTCTAGGATACAGGCGCCACCATCTTGGCTCAGTAGCATCACATACTGGGGAGAGGAGTCAAAAGTGCAGGGGGCGGGGTTATAGCCGTTTGCAGGCCCCCTGAAAATCCATGGGTCGCCATCTTGAATATTTAAAGGCTCAGAAAATGCAGTAGATGCAGGAAGGATCATTTTTAATGCTAGCATTAAATCTATTTAATGTGAGCAATCTGTACAGCATGGGGGAAACATATGTTCTTATTCAGGGTGAAGGTCCGGCTTAAGTGAATGGCTCCCATGTGGATTAGTCTCTCTTATTTAGGTCAGTGGCTTAATAACTAATGTGAATAAAGCTGTATTTTACGAAGCAGATGAGCATAAGTAGACCCCTCACGTTTCTATTATAGGTGAACACATAATGCTAGAGCTGGAGGAGACACAGGACAACCAGGCAACTGCCGTATTTTTCGCCCTATAAGACGCACTTATTTTTCCCCAAAAGTGGGGGAAAAATGTCAGTGCGCCTTATCGGGCGAATGTAAAAAAAAATAAAAAAAAAAATAAAAAAAAAAAATTACAAAAAAAAAAAAAAAAAAAAAAAACTCACCCGTCCCCGGCGCTCCCGCGTTGTCTGGCACACTGCGAGATGCCAGAGGAGCGGCGGGGGCTCTGTCCCGGCCCCGCCGCTGCGATCGCTGTCTTTTCAGGCAGCGATGACAGCGGCGGGGCCAGAGACAGAGCCCCTGCCGCTCCTCCATCTGCTTCTCCACATGCGATCACGAAGGTCCGGGCAGCGGGCGGGCGTGGCCTGCGCCGATGCAGGCCACGCCCACCCACTGCCGGGACCTTCGTGCCTGAAAAGACAGCGATCGCAGCGGCGGGGCCGGGACAGAGCCAGCTCGTGAATGGGGTGGACGTGGCCTGCGTCGACGCTGCGGCGCAGGCCACGCCCACCCCATTCACGGAGCCGGCCGCTCAGCGGTGTCAGCGGACAGGTGAGTTTAAGTTTTTTTTTTTTTTTTACTATGGCGCCTGCCTATACTAACGGGGGGAGGGGGGTGGGAATGGGGGGAGAGGGGCTACACAGCCTATGGGGATGCCACACAGCCTATGGGAATGCGGGGAGGGGTATGCCACACAGCCTATGGGAATGGGTGGAGGGGTATGCCACACAGCCTATGGGAATGGGGGGATGGGGATGCCACACAGCCTATGGGAATGGGGGGATGGGGTATGCCACACAGCCTATGGGAATGGGGGGATGGGGTATGCCACACAGCCTATGGGAATGGGGGGATGGGGATGCCACACAGCCTATGGGAATGGGGGGATGGGGATGCCACACAGCCTATGGGAATGGGGGGATGGGGATGCCACACAGCCTATGGGAATGGGGGGATGGGGATGCCACACAGCCTATGGGAATGGGGGGATGGGGATGCCACACAGCCTATGGGAATGGGGGGATGGGGATGCCACACAGCCTATGGGAATGGGGGGATGGGGATGCCACACAGCCTATGGGAATGGGGGGATGGTGATGCCACACAGCCTATGGGAATGGGGGGAGGGGTATGCCACACAGCCTATGGGAATGGGGGGAGGGGTATGCCACACAGCCTATGGGAATGGGGGGATGGGGATACCACACAGCCTATGGGAATGGGAGGAGGGGGATGCCACACAGCCTTTGGGAATGGAGGGAGGGGTATGCCACACAGCCTATGGGAATGGGGGGATGGGGATGCCACACTGCCTATGGGAATGGGGGGAGTGGGATGCCACACAGCCTTTGGGAATGGGGGGAGGGGTATGCCACACAGCCTATGGGAATGGGGGGATGGGGATGCCACACAGCCTATACTAATGGGGGGAGGGGGATGCCACACAGCCTATGGGAATGTGGGGAGAGGGATGCCACACAGCCTATACTAATGGGGGGAGAGGGGGATGCCACACAGCCAATGGGTATATGGGGAATGGGAGGGGGGGATGCCACACTGGATATACAGGGAATGGGATGGGGGCATGCTACACTGTCTATGGAATGGGGGCATCCCACACTGCCTATGGGAATTGGATAGGGGAATGCCACACTGTCTGTAATGGTGCGTTTTTGGTTTAAAATTTTTTTTTCTTATTTTCTTCCCCCAAATCCTAGGTGCGTCTTATGGGCAGGTGCGTCTTATAGGGCGAAAAATACGGTAATATTTAGGAGATCTCGCTTTCAATAGGTTCCTTTAACATGCCCATTACAAAAGATACTAGGACCTTAGTAGTTAGAAAAAAAAAAAAACACACGGTTTAATTATTACAGCCATCTTACCAAACTCATCCTCCATTGCCATAATTATCTCAACTTGGTCCAAGCTGTCCAGTCCTAGGTCTTTCATGAAGTGGGAGTTGTCATTCAGCTGAAAAAAGATGAGAGATGCTGCAATATATATGAACTATCCTACTGGACAACTAGAGCAATAACTCTAAAGCTCCTCACTAAACGGGACCCTTTAAAAATGCATGAAGCAACTATTTTTCCCCTCAATGTCTGTATAAATGTGACAGAGGGGACTAGCAACTTGCGCAAAGACCCATGTTAAGCTTAAAATAGTGGGCTAAAGACCCTCTTATAAAAGGTTACCAGGTAAAAAGCACCTTCTTAAAGTGGACCAAAACCTACACCCCGACAGCCCTAGAATCTATAAGATTCCAGGGGCACTAGATCCCCCCCCCCCCCCCCCGATTCTGGATGCCCTGCTGTGTGAAACTCCCCAGGTCACCCGGAAACTCACCTTATTTCCCGGTCAAACGGTGCATGCACAAGCAGCAGGCGCATCCCCGCTATCCCTTTAGCAGGGTGCCTGCCCGCGTCAGGCATTTGTGAATGGCCGTTGGGAGCACGCTAGTGGGGGATGCGGCCGGCAGCGCTCGGATGCACACTCCTTAGATGAGCTCCTAGACGAAAGGGCGGGAGCAGATCCGAGGGCGCTGATTGGATGAGAGACCTGCATGCGTCATAGGACCGACCTGGGAGGGGGGTTCACACAGCAGGGCATCCCTGATCGGGGACCAAGAATAGCATTATTTACCAAGGTTTATTATCAATAAACCGAGCCGTGCACATGATCTCTTTTCCCCTTTACATCTCTGGGCATGCAGTGCTTGAGAATATCTTCTAATATTTACACAGCCATCACTGTAAAAATGCAAGTATCCCGCTATGTGTGACCTAAGGCTGCTACATCAAGTAACATGCATTGCTAGCGCTTTTAAAAACAGCTTAACTGTAGAGCAGGGGTGCCCGACCCCATCCTCAAGGGCCAGCAACAGTTCATGTTTTGCAATGGTAAGAGAATAATAATCCCCCATGCTGCTTTCCACTCTGCAATGTGCTAACTTAGAAGCCCCAACACACAATAGCATTGCTGCGACTACCACTTCCTCCTACCACAGGAGGGATGGCTATTCCTGGGAAGGGCAACTGGTGGCAGAGCAGGGGGTAAATCGTAGGGAGACATTTGTGTGCTTTGAACAGATTTCGCATGGGCTCCTTCTCTGCAGCAGCAGTTGAATTACCTCGATCACTGCTGCCAGGCATTTCTGAATAGCTGGTGCGGGCACCCCCCACAGCGACAGCATCTAGACTGCTGGTGCCCACCTGCGGATTAACCCCATTAAACCAGAGAAATCTTTCCTTTCTCCATGGTTCCCCGCCGAAATCAAGTCATGTGGTCTGCAGGCTTTTTCTGGGTATCTGGCCGCTGGAAACTACATGACCGCAGACAGCAATCTCAGCTGCTACCCTGGAGCAGACCCCCTAGCGCCCAAGACGCAATCACCCCCCAACCATACCTCCACTTTACTCATTGCAACTGACAAGTTGTGCCAAGGCAGCACACACCTCCATTGCAGTGAATGGAGTGGGCTTGATTTCATCTTGGAGGAAGTGGGGAACGGAGAGCAGTGGGGAATGACATGGTGTACGATCTCAGTGCCGGGCGGAAGAGCTGTGAGGGACAAATAGCCGGGGAGGGGAATCTGTGGTTGAACTAGGCAATATTGAAGACCTGGACACAGGGGACAAGGGGGGGAACATTTTTTATAGAGGCCTTTCATGCCTAAAAGGTCAGTGGTTAAAGTGGACCAACACCCAGGATTTTGACTATCCTGGGTTTTGGTCCACTTCAGGGGGGCACCCCGATTTGGGGTGCCCCGCTGTGTAAAACCCCCCAGAAAGCCCCCAATACTCACCTCAACACGCTCCCACGTGGCCACGGACAAGCGGGTGACAGCGGCGGACAAGACAGTGCGCCCGCCGCCGCCTCCCGCACGTCGCTCTGACAGGGCGCGCGCCCGCGTCGGCCATTCACAAGCGGCCGGCGCGGGCACGTCTAGAGGAGCGCGCAGGAGGCGGCGGTGGCTGCCACCGCCGATGAGGTGAGTTTATTTGGGGTTTTGGGGGGGGGCCCTCACAGCGGGACATCCCGATCTCGGATGTCCCGTGGTGAGGGAGGTGATCGGCCCGGGAATCTTATAGATTCCCGGGCCGATCACCCCTGGGTGATGGTCCACTTTAAGAGGGATGATGGCTCTTTCAGACCATGTTCCCATATGTGGTAAAACGTAGCATCGCCAAAACCAGTCAGATGCTTTGTAGAGTTATCACACATTATCTGCCAAAAGCATTCGCTTTGTATTACTGATAAAGGCAATGCTCAGACTCAAGAGTATCTCATGTGTAGCAATGGTAATGCTATTTCCCCTATTAACATAAAAAAAGCCAGATGAGAGAAAGATGAGTTAAACATTAACCCTGAGAAAAAAAGCAACAGACATTCAATGGCAGATCCACAAAAGGGGTTTAATCTTGTAAAGCTATCTTAGTGATTGGCTTTTTTTTTTTGAGGCAGTCTGTGTGTTGCTTTTCAGCACGCTGGTTAAGGGTGGGGGACCCCCACAACTGAGGACTTTGTGGAAAAAGTTATTACAGATTACATCATCTCTGCTGAAGCCACGTGGACTTACCTTTTCTGGGTCCACCTTATCGTACAACTTTAATACATATATGACTCGTTCTTTGATGCTCTCTATGGTGAGGGGAGGAGCGCCGCTGTACTGGCGACATGGCCAAGACTTGATGCTGGAGATCTGCAGAGAGACAACGAGGGAGAAGGAAGATTGTAACCTTACACAGTCACCTTACGCTGCCCTTCCAACCAGCACCTGAATTACAAAGTCGGCAGGCACTCAAGCATGTGAAAGCTGCAATCACCTAATTGGAAAATCATTGACATTTGGTCCAGTATTGACAATTCTTAGATGTGCATTCGAATTTGGAAAGTACGGGCATGCACTGACATCTTCGGCTGTGTGCCCTTTGACTACAGGGGGTATCGTGGCTTTGTGTGGCAACTATACTGACTGTGGGAAGCTGCAGTCCTGTCACCTAGAAGCCCCCCTCCCTCCCACACTAAGGTAGGACCTTCAGCCCCCCTGCAGGTACCTTGCCTGGAATACAGGGCCACACAAAGTCCACACAAAATGGCAGCCATTGCTCTGTGCACACACATGGCCCTAATACAGGTGAATGGTCCACTCTGTGCAGTCTTCACATGAAAGCTGTGGCTATGGCTAAAAACGCTAATGGAAAGTGATGGATTGCAGGTACAGGCGAGGGACTTTGCTTTCTTCCTGCCTCAGCCCTGTTTTGGAAGACTGGACTGACCCCATCAATTAAAGACATTGGCCATATACTCCCCTTTGTTACAGCAGATTGCTGCTCCTAGTCCAGTACTGGGAGCCTTATCGGATATGCTGATCCACTTCCCGTGCCACCTGGCATGGTCATCCACCACCACCGCCGCCATTCACTAGACGGTAACACCAGCACAGCATTGCATTCCAGAGAACAAAGAAGCTATGAGCGATCAGGCTGGGTGGCGCAGGATGTAGATCTGCCTCTAAGGTAGGGCACCAGGTGGGATCACCAGGACTGCTCAGCTGTGGGGGACAAAACGTGAGTAAAAAGTTTTGCAAAGACTAAGAATTGAAAATACTTACCTTCTCCCCCACAGCCTCTTCCTCCTGGTCTGGTGCTCAGAAATGTCCCCATTTCAACTGAACTGCTTGGGCGCCTCACCAATGGCCTATGTCAGGCACAGTGACACTGCACACGCAACTTCATTCACTGCTATGGAGGAGCAGGCCAGGAGCCGCTTTGGTATATGACCCATAGTAGTAGTGACCGCGCAAGACTTAAATTTAGAAACAGGTACATTTCTGTGCACCAGACCAGGGAGAAAAACATTTTTTTTTTTACAGCGCCCTTTAACGAGGACCACCACCAAGGAATTTCACTTTCCTGTGAGTCGTTCCTCTTAGGGGGCATCCCGAATTGGGATGCCCCGTTGTGTGTATCCCCCTAGGTCACCCAATTCACTCACCTTCCTGTGGTTCCCACGGCACAGGCTCGCTCGAAACTAAGTGCGCAGATTGGTCGAGTAGCTCACTCAGCCAATCAGCATGCTCAATTTCAGTTGGCTCCCTTCAACTCTACTTAAGGCTAAGCAGCCAAGCAGAGCCGAAGGAGGCCAAGTGCATCATCGACCTCATTCCCCGCTCAGCTTCCAGCTGTGGCGTGCCCACGCCGCTCATTCAGAAAAGTGCGTGCATTGTTAGAGGTGAGCGGGGATGCGGCCGCGGCACCGAGACACAGCAAGGGCTCCGGATCAGGTTTTACAGAGTGGGGCATCCCAATTACGGATTCCCCAAGCAATGGAATTTTGAAGGCGTTGGAGTATTATAGACTCCAATACTTTCATGCAGTATTTCACTCACCTGTGGTCTGCTTTACAGAGGCATCCCGATTTGTGATGCCCGCGTGTGTAAAACCCAGAGTACCTTGCTCCACGCTCCCACAGCACACATCAGAATAGAATGCATCACTTGACAATCTTTTCTGAATGGAGTATTGGCCGCTCCCCTCTGTCTTTGCCTGCAGCAGCAATTCAGATAAGCCTGGTGTCGGCAACCCCAGATAATCTCACACAGTGGGGCATCCCACATTTGTGAGAGGAATCAGTTGACCCTAAAGTGTTTTTAGAGTCCAGGACCAAGCTAAACAGATTTTGGTTTGATTTTATATGCACAACAATATGCAAAAACACTGCTTATAAGAGAGCCCCCACATGTGCCATGGGAGCATGGGAAGTTATAAAACTATTGGGCCCATTTGCAGGGCGCATCCCGATTTGAGATGATGCATGACCCCACACCCCACCCTATCTGAATGGCCGGACACCCATCACATTCTGGGCATATGACCATGGCAGGCGATCATGGGGGATGTCACACTGCAGGGTATCCTAAATAAGCATGCACCAGAAATAGGAATTCAGCCTGCCCTGGAGTCCAGTTGCCTTCATTTATTGCCAAAGATGTGCTTACAGGCAGATGGGCAAAATGAAGGCAGGCAGAGGAGCAAATGTGGCAGAATGAGGGGTAAATGCGGTCTGCAGGGGGGCTGAATGAGAGCAGACAGAAGGGCAAACAGGTCTGCAGTGGCAGAATGAGGGTAGACATGGGGGTAAAGGAGGATTGCAGGGAGAATTAGGGCAGGCCAGAGGTGTAAATGGGGTCTACAGAGGGGTAAAATTAGAGCAGGTAAAGGGGGCAAACAGGCCTGGCAGAGGGGCAAATGTGGCAAGGGGCAGAATGAGGGGTAAATGGGGTCCGCAGGGGGGGCTGAAAGAGCTGGCAGAAGGGCAAACAGACCTGTAGGGGGCAGAATGAAGGCAGACATGGGGGTAAATGAGGATTGTGAGGAGCAGAATTAGTGCAGGCCAGGGGTGTAAATCGGGCCTACAGAGGAGTAAAATGAGGGCTAGTAGAGGGGCCAAACGGGCTTGGCAGAGGGGAAAATGTGGCCAGTAAGGGGCAGAATGAGGGATAAATGGGGTCTGCAGGGGGGCTGAATGAGAGCAGGTAGAATGGCAAACAGTCCTGCAGGGGGCAGAATGAAGGCAGACAAGGGGGTATTGTGAGGAGCAGAATTAGTGCAGGCCAGGGGTGTAAGTAGGGCCTACGGGGGGGGGGGGAACATGAGGGCAGGTAAAGGGGGCAAACGGGCCTGGCAGGGGGCAGAATGAGAGCAGGCAGGAAGGTAAACAGGGCAGAATGAGGGCAGGCCAGGGGTGTAAATGGGGCCGGCAGAATGAGGGCAGGCCAGGGGTGTAAATGGGGCCTGCAGGGGGGTAGAATGAGGGCAGGCCAGGGGTGTAAATGGGGCCTGCAGGGGGGTAGAATGAGGGCAGGCCAGGGGTGTAAAAGGGGCCTGCAGGGGGGCAGAATGAGGGCAGGCCAGGGGTGTAAATGGGGCCTGCAGGGGGGCAAAATGAGGGCAGACAGAGAGGCCTGCAGGGGGCAGAATGAGGGCAGGCAGAGGCGCTATTGGGGCCTGCAGGGGGCAGAATGAGGGTAGGTAGGTAGGTAAATAGAGCCTGTAGGGGTCAGAATGAGAGCAGGCGGGGGGTAGAATCAGCAATGTCTCCTGACAGGTCCTCTTTAGCAGCAGCCTGATACAGGAGGCAGAGAGCATGCCGGGAGCGCCCCCTCCTCAGTCTCCTAGGTGACCCCGGTGGCAGTGAGGGGAGCGCGGCGGGCGGTTGTACCTGTGGGGCGGCTGGGAGCTGGGGGCGGCTCAGGCTGGAGCGGAGACGGCATTGTCCGGTGCTGAGGGCCGGAACCAGGCGGCGGGGAAGGGGGCGCAGCGCCGCACGGACACACACACAGAGGGCACGAGACGCCATGTCTGACAGCGGCAGCCACACTGAGGAGCAGCGACACTTCCGGAGGGCGGGGATAGAGCGGCCCGCTTACCATAGAGACGAGCATGGGCGGGAGAGGCTGCCTCGCACTTTGCTGCTTATAGAACACTCCGATTACGCGTGCTGCGATGTGACAGCTCTGTCATTGCCTGACTGGAAAGCGGCCGAGGGGGGTTTCAGGAACGGGGACTTATTCGGCCATGTTGGAACACCCATTTTAATGTTAGGCTCCATCTTGGTACTCCCAAGACAGTTAGAGGGGAAGGTCAGGAGGTGTCATTGAGCTGGTCACGTGCTCTAACCAGAGGCACCTGTCAGAGGTGAAAAGAACTGAAACCGGACCTTCACCATGATTTATTGAAAAGCCCAAACCCTTATAAAATGATTCACCAGCATCTAAAATTAATATATTTTAAGTTTTTAGTCACTTATTATTCTTTCCCCCACTGGGCTGCAACTCTGTTAAAGAGGACCAACACCCAGGATTTTGACTATCGGGGGTGTCCCGCTCCCTGAAACCCCCCAGAAACCCCAAAAAACTCACCTCTCCCACGTGACCGCGCCGTCCAAGCGGGTCACAGGAACGTCCACTCTCGGCGCGCGTGCGCTGGCCATTCACAGACGCCGGGCGCGCGCACGTCTAGAGGGGCGCGCGGGAGGCGGCGACGGATCAGGTAAGGTCTTTTTGGGGGGTTTCACCCCGCGGGACATCCTGATCTCGGATGTCCCGTGGTGTGGGAGGTGATCGGCCCGGGAATCTTATAGATTTCCGGGCCGATCACCCCTGGGTGTTGGTCCTCTTTAAGGGCTTTAGGATACGGGTCCGCCATCTTGCCTCAGAAGAATCACACTTATTGAGGAGAGTGGGATAAAGTACAGGGGGAGGGTTATAGCTGTGCTTTGCTCGGACAGAGCAAAGCTGGGGTCAGGAAAATGTCAGCAGCCCCAGAATGCAAAGCACAGTCAGAAGACACTTCCTGTTTGCAGGCTGCCTGATGTTCCATAAGCCGCCATCTTGGATGTTTAAAGACTCATAACATGCAGTAGATGCAGGTAGGATGATTTTTAATGTGAGCAATCTGTATGTACAGGATGTGGGAAACATAAAATAGACTACTATTCAGAGTGAAGGACCGCTTTAAAGAGGGGGGGAACGAAACAAAACCTGGGAAAGTAATATTTTAGTTTTGTTCCGCTTTAACATTTAGTGCATGCCCTGATCATTTCTCGACCAAACTACTGCAAAACTCTCCTCTGTGATCTACCACTAAACAGACTAGAGCCTCCAATCTGTTCTGAACACTGCCGCTCGCCTCATTTACCTCTGCTCTTTCTTCTCCAGCGCTGCTCCTTTATATTAGTCCCTTAACTGGCTGCTCGTGGGGTGTCCCTTTAGAGGGTTTTGGTCTGCTTTCATTCGGAACAAAACCCAAGATTATGACTATCCCAGGTTTTGTTCAGTGTCCCAGTGGCATCCCAAATTGGGATATGCCACTGTGTGAAACCTCCCAGATTAACTCACCTCTCCCCGGTCCAACAATGCATGCGTGGGCTCTGGTCTGATCAGAGCAGTTTGCTGTGATTGTAATTCAGAAAATTTCAATGGGGAGCGAGAGCTGCTGCATCCCCAGCGGTGCATGAAGAACACAGAGCATGAGGATGCAGGGGATGCTGCCGCTCTCGCTCCCCATTGTAGACAATCAGCAGATTGACGAATTACAAAGGCACGGCAAACATCTCTGATGGGACGAAAGACTGTGCATGCGCCACTGGACTGGGGAAAGGTGAGTGAATACCGACAACCTGGGGGGGGGGGGGTTCATACAGTGGGGCATCCCAATATTTTAGATACCAGGCCCAGCTTCCCTGAGTTTTTTTCCCGCTTCACCCTGACCTATATTTCATCACTTATTCAACAATGCTAGACACAGCAATCCCTGTTCTGCTGCTCCTCCCATCTTCAGGACTTCACACTGACCTAATTTTGATGCATCCACTCTATGGTGTGGCAGCCAGAACTAGAGACCGAAGAGAGGCTATACCGTGCCCCATTCTAGAGAGGGGATCCAGATTGTTGAGCAAAAAACAAAAGAGAGACCACCTCCAATCGCTACCCTGCACAGTCACAAGGAGACAGGCTCCTTAGCAGATTGGAGGGAGGGTTGGGTTAGTATTGCCTTGAGCTGGCAGGGGAACTGGGCCTGTAGCCAGACTAAGGGTAGACCAGCAGTGTTTATGTCTACAGGTATGTTTTTTTATATGCTCCTTGATTGTTTTTAGTCTTTTTTATATTGACGGAGGAAGGGTCCACAGATTCTCTTTTTGCACTTTGTACTTATTGTGGAAAGTCTAAATAGCACTAGGAAAGAGTTAAAGTGTAACAAAACCCAACACGGCCGTCCCTTGAATCTAAAAGACTTCCCCAGGGGAAAATCGGGATGCCTTTTCACCTTTCCGGTGACTTCCTGTTTACATAGACTGCTGCATCCCCAGCATCTCTAGGCTGAAGCACTCTTCTGCAGCCAGCCATTCAGATAGGCTAGGGACGGGAACGTTCCTGCAGCTGGGAAAGCAGCTGCTCTTGCTCCTGACTGCTAAGCGCAGAACCATTTGTCAAGCATTAATATGCATGGAAAACTGCTCTGATTGGACGGGAGCCCACCCATGCGCCATTGGACTAGGGAAAGGTGAGTTTTTCTGGGCAATCTAGGGGATTTCACACAGCTGGGCATCCCCAATCACAATGTCCCCGGGCAAAGAGAAAGTCAAAATCCTGGGTTCTGTTCTGCTTGAAATGCATCTATACAAAAACACACCCGGATTGAGTGCATGTCTGTAAGCCCGTAGTATATGCCTATATTGTCCAGCACTCATCCCTCTGGGGAAAACGGACCAAACCCACTGCCCCCAACCTTGCAGTCTAAAAGGTATTTACAAATAATCTCAGATTAACATTGAACATGTCCTGCTGTTGTCAGAGAAAGCTGTGTGACCATTGTGGCTTACTTGTGCCAAAAGCACCAAAGGACAGGTTGGCCACTGTTTTGCGTAGTCCTGGATAAATGGTATTGAAAGAAGTGGCAAACCTGGAGCCCTGCTTTAGCTTCTACTATGCACTGCAGGGAATGGAGGAGTCGCCTACAGACTCTAGGGAGGTGGTTGCTCCTCTTTAAAAAAAAAAAAAAACAAAACTCACTAGTGGCCAGCCTGGAATCTAAAAGATCCAATTTTCCTGGTCCATCAGTGCATGCGCGGGCTGTCATCCAATTAGAGCTGTTTTCCTTTCAACAAAGGGCTCTGATTGTTTATGGGGGGGGGGGGGGCGCATGCGCTGCCTCATCCCTGGCAGGGTGTGCGCGCATCCGTCTTAGCCATTCAGATAGGCTGTGATGGGAGCATGCACGACGGTGGGAGGATGCTGCAGCACACACAATCCATATGTAAGGCAATCAGAGCCCTTTGTCCAAGGATGTAAACACGGCAAAGGGCTTGGATGAAAGCCTACACGTGTGCTACTGGACCGAGAAGACGTGATCTTTACTGGGTGAACTGGGAGGTTTCACACAGGGCAGGGAACACAAACCCGGGAAGTCCACAAAGTCCAAGTCCCAGTTTTTGTTCCACTTTCCCCCATTGAGTTGGAATGCTTGTGATGGATCCTAAAGACAGCCTTCCCTTGTCGAAATTAAAGGTGCAGGTTCAATTAAACTTTTGAACACACAGGACAGGAGCATAGATCTCCCATATTGGAGTAACAAAAACAAAGTGGATCTAACTTTCCCAACAGAAATAACAAAAAAAGTTTTTCCTGGTAATTTATCTAAACATCCGAAAAGGGCAGCATACCACTGAGATATTAAGGCTCCGTCCCTAGGTAGGAACACATGACCACCAGGATATACAAAATCTTTAGCTCGTCCTCCAGACACCAAAGCTCAAACAACGACAGACAAAGCACCAACTGGTAAATCAGTAAGATAACATAAAATAACGTAGCCTGAAGGAGGGATGACTGTATGCTCTCCTTTCGAAAGTTTAGAAAATAAGTTACCAGGTAACTTTTCCCAAAACATCCTTAGGACAGCATACCACAAAGGATAAGCAAGATACTACCTCTACTGGGTGGGAAAGGCTGATCTTGCAAGGTGAGTAGATCCAGGCAGTAATGATTAACAAACGTCTTAGCTGAAGACCAGGTTGCTGCTCCAGATCTGTTCGATAGAGGCCCCAACTTGCTCCGACCAAGAATGAGTTGTAGATCCACCCTGAAGAAGGAGATCCGTTGTAAGCAAAACTGATAGTGCTGTTAATCCATCAGGCAAATGTTGCCTTGGAAACACACTGACCCTTCCTGTGACCTTAGAAGGAAATGAATAAGCAATCAGCCTTCCTCCAATCCATTTTTTTGTCGAAGGTAACAGGCCCTGACATCCAAAAACATATCTACAGAACCCGTGAAGGGATCACTATTCCAGGCGAGAGCCCTAAGGACCCAGGCGAAATCCCAATAAGGAGCTAACCTTATTTGGACCGGTCTGGACCGCCTGACAGCTAGCAAAAAACGCCTGAGCAATGCAAAAGAAGAAAGTCTCTTACACAAAAAAACTGAAAGGGCTGCTAATTGGACCTTCAGGGTACTGATGCTGAGACCCAGGTTGACTCCTTCCTGAAGGAAATCCAATACAATGAACCTTCCAGGTGTTAAAAGTTTCCCAAATTTTCAAATAAATCTTCCTCCTCAACTCCTTTCTGCTGAAAGATGGAGTTTTTCAGGAGCATCGCAATCTCAGGGTCCAAAGTGTCAGGCACCACTTTTGCGGATCCTGGCAAAGCACCGGTCCCTGGGATAGAAATTCTGGTCTCACCGGGAGTTCCCAAGGCTCTTGGACAGAGAGCATCTTCAGAGAAAACCATGGTCTTTTCGGCCACCATGGGGCCAGCAATACAATCATGACTGACTGGCAGGATATTTTGTTTAGAACCTTTGGGAGGAACTGAACAGGAAGAAAAAGCGTAAGCCAGATTGAAACACCACTAGTGAGCCAGGGCGTTGATCCACCTCCGGAGCTCCCCCTCACACACAAATATGATTGAACAACTCCTGGTTCAGTGACCATTTTGCTTCCGACAGCGGGAAGCGACTAAAAAAATCTGCCACCTGATTTCGACAACCTTTCAGGTGGATGGCTGAGAGGGATAAAAGGTTCAGCTCTGCCCAGATCAGAATTTTCTTTGCTACTTGTTGGTGCACACAGACACAGGTTTCTGGCAGGATAGCTACAGGTATTCTGGCTGTCCTACCAGAAGCACCACACACTCTGAATGAACATGAAATAAACCTTCGCCGCACTACAGAGGTAGAATCTGGCTATTGACAATCAAGATTCTCAGAAACCTAAACTCAATATGGCAAGTAAAAGGAAACATGTCATACCAGAGACCAACCCTGGCAATCTCCTTTCAAAGATGCTGGTTAACGCGTTGACCAAAATCCCGCTGGACTTACCGGTAACGACCAACGGAGAGAGAGAGGCTCCACACCCTGGGAGGAAACACAAACTAAATAGAGGTTAAAATCCCACCCCTTCCTCCCCACCTCAGTCTTAATCAAGAAACCTAAGTTAACCGTAGGACTATGGGTGGGGTCAGGCTGAAGAATTCTAAGAAAAGCCGTTATCAGTAAGTCTAATGGGGATTTTCTCTAATCTTCCTTCAGCACGACCCACGGAGAGGATTAGCCTAGTAATCTACCCTAGGGGTGGGAAGCTGCTAGTAAGACTCCTCTACCGAAGGCCTGATGCAGACAGGAAATCCAGTCTATAATGTTTGAGGAAGTTATGGGGTGATGACCACATTGCTAGATTGCAGATCTTCTATCTAGACCTCTGTGCCCACGAGGCTGACATTGCTCTAGTTGGATAGACAGAAACTTGAGGAGGAGGCGTTCCTCTAGATAAATAAACCTGTACAATAGTCCGTTTTATCCATATGGCAATAACAGATCCTTTTTTCAGCTATATGCCATTATCTTTCCAAATAATGCTCCTCTCGCATTTAAAAGCGCAAAATCCTCTTCTTTGCCTGCTCCAGCTTGCAATGTAGGGAACACTAGGAGCACTATATCTTGGTACTTGTTAGAAGCTGTAACAATTTTTGGTAAAAAAATTAGGTCTAGTATGACTGTGAAGCCTCCAGACGTGAGCAAAGAGCCGAAGCCGTCCCCCCACCCGGACGGTTGAGGGCGCCTCCTCATGCCTTAGGGGCCTTGGGAGGGGGTTTGGGCTTGGATCCCCATGAGAGACCGGGACAACCAAGGAATCTGCCTCGGCCCCAACCATCTCTGCGGCTACCTGAAAAGAGGGAGCCACTGCCTCCTCTGGAAGCACGAAAGGAGGGGAAGGAAGCGGAGGGCCCCCGAAAGGGCCGAGGCTGCTTCCTATGCTGAGGTAACCTACCATCCTTGGTCAGAACATCCAGATGCTCACCAAAGAGACGCAGCCCCGCGAAGGGAAGCCCGATGAGAGACTTCTTAGCAGCAGAGTCAGCTGCCCACTGGCACAACCAAACAGATCTGCGCATAGCCACCAAGAAGGCTGAAGCCCTACCACCCAGCCGGACGGCATCATCCATGGCAGGCACAAATGCAACAAAATCAGAGCAAAGCAAGAGGGCCCTATAATCTTCCCTCCTCCTACCAGCCATGGCGCCATCCGTGAGACGCTTGATCTTCTTCTGAAGGGCAGTGGCCATAATGGCAGCAGCACAAACCGGACGCAGGCCTGCCCCTACAAAGGTGAAAGCGTGACAGGCCAGCTGATCCATACGGCGGTCCGCGCCATCACACAGTGTAGTAGTGTCAGGGGACGGCATGACCGAAGTGTTAGACAGCCCTAGAACAGGAGCGTCCACCTCAGGGGGACACGACCAGCGCTTGACCAGGTCAGCAGAAAAAGGATACCTTCTGTCCAATCCCTTGGGAACCGTGGGCAATCTGTTAGGACGTTCCCACTCCTTAAGCACCATATTGGAGAAGTGACCCTGCTCCGGGAACTCCAAGCGTTGCTTGTCAGGACGAAAGAGTTCACCCTGCTTTCTCTTCGCCACCTTAGGGGGGGCGATGTGCAAAGGCTCAAAAATGTCCAATAACAGTCTATCAGTGTCAACAGGGAGCCCGGTATCCTCATCAGAGGCGGACCCCGGGTCACTGTCGTACCCTTCCTGATGGTCCCCAGATGAGTCTGAATCATGGTCGGGCCAGCTGCCTTTCAATGCTGGCCACGCGTAGTGTCAGATCAGATTGGGACCCCCTGCTAGCATCCCCCTCACTGGGGGCTAAATGCAGGCGCGGGGGAGTAGGAGATGCCGGAGGGAAAGCAGAACTGGGAAGAGAAGCGCTCATCCCAGCCTGGTCCGCAACAATACTTTAGGCGCACGGCACATAAACCGCGCAACCACCACTCAAAGGGGATGCCCCGCACATGACACACAGCCGGGATTGCCCCGAAGCATGCTATCCCCAGAAGCCTCCATATGGTGATTAACACAGGCGCAATAGGCCAGAATAGGGTAAGGGCTAATAAAAAAAGCCACCCGGGATGCCCCCCAAGGGATGCCCACAGAGAGGGCCAGGAGGGAAAAGGGTGGGGGGGGAAGAGACAGGGAGAACTACAATACACAGTTATCCTGCCTGAAAGACATAAGCAAAAGAGACACATAAGCATCCCGCAGTACATGCCCCAACAAGAAGAAACAACCCCTATGGGGGACTCACGGACCAAAGACACAGCGCGCGCAGCGCACCCAGGCGATCACCGTACAGCCGTGCCAACCGCGAATGGAAGAGCAGAAGAACAGATCACCGCCACAGCCCACGTTGAAAGATGGGCCTCCGGACACAGGGAACCAGCACGCAGCAGCCGCAAAATGGCGCCGAGATCGAGAACCTCGAGGGGCGGGCCGCGGGGGGCATGACGCGATACGCGTTATCCCCTGGCGCCGCCCCTCCGAAGAGCGTAGTACAACCGCGGCGGCGGCGAGACAACAAAACGGGACAACAACCAAATCACCACCCGCCACAAACACCTCCCCCCCCCCCCCCGACGAACACCCGTCGGGGAGAGGGGGAGCAGGGGAGAGAACAGGCGGGACCGGAGGGTATGGAGAGGGGCAGGAGACACCAAAGGGAAGAAAGACAGAATAAAAAAGGGGAGACTGGAAAAGGACACAAGTCCCCAAACAGAACTCACCCCCTACACATAGCGAAGGCAGGATCTCTTCATCCCTCAGCAGGCTCACCATAAAAAGCCTATGGCCGGCTACCCTTTGTGGTACAGGGTCTGCGGCTTGGAGCAGCGCTCCCCGAGCACCTGACCCCAGTGCTCCTCTACCTTCACCCGATCCGACAGCCAAGGGAGGCACAGAGGGTCCGGAAGCGGGTGGAAATAGACATGCAGGGCCGCAGGCTTGGTTGCCCCGCTCACCTGCGCAACATAGAGAGCCATCTTCTATCCTCGCAGTATCCGTCCACTTCGATCAGGGTGCCCCGCGGAAGTGGACCAACACCCAGGATAGTAAAAATCCTGGGTGTTGGTCCACTTTAAAAAGTGCTGGTCTCTTATTATCTGATTTGAAGCATCAATCTCAACTAATGGACTAAGAAGTCTGTAGGGCTGAAGTCTGCGTCTTGAGCGTACTACTGCTAGCCCTCAAAATCTTCCTGCAGGAATTCGAGGACTGCGGCTATATCTTCTTTCTTCAGTTTGTTAGCTTCAAAAAATGAAGAAAAACATTTTTACACCCTTGTATAATACGTCTAGTGGTCATTTTCCTACTGTCCAGAAGAGAGTTTTAATCACTCTTGTCGAACGGCTCTTTCTTTCTATGATGGGCTCTTCAAGATTTGTATGTTACCAGCTCTTCTGGGACATCTTGTTAGAGGTGAAAAGGCTAGTGGAAAGATTGCCTGCACCTGTGTCTTTAAGGCCAGAGAAGGTCGCTCCCTGCTGGACTGAGAACAGACATTGCTGTCCAGTTCCTTGGGGAGGAAACACAAACAACTGAGATGGGGAGGAAGGGGTGGGGTTTTAATACCTTCATCTCAGGGGGTGGAGCCTCTCTCTCTCTCTGTGGTGATGATTGTAGAAAAAAGCCAGGAAAATGGGTCAGCACATCTGTTCTCACTACAGAGTGAAATGGGGGGGGGGGGGGGGGTGACAGTTTAGTCACAATCAGTATTTAGGAAGGTCAATCATCACGGATTTTGATTTAATGATTTTTAGATTATTGTGAGTCATTTTTAATGTTAATAAATTTGTGAATATTATGTAGATTATTAGTCTGTGATCCTTTTTGGGTTGGTGGTGCTGACTTGGATTGCTTTTTGTGGTTATTGGGGCCACATTTCTTGGATTCTTAAAATGATCACGGATTTCATATGACCGATCTAAAAGAATATAGGACTAGGTTAAAGTGCCCCCCAGCTTCATCCTGATTTGGGATGGCCGGTATGTGAAACCCCCTGGTTCTGCCATAACCTACCTCTAACTGGCGATAGCATGGGCCTCCCCCTACCTCACTCCCCCTGCGCATACACACGGCAGGCATACTGGCATGATCATGCAATGTTATGCACAGCAATAAATGATTGGAGATCTATGCATGCACTGTGGAATCGTTGGTTTGAGGCAAGTGACAATGAACTGGGGGGTTTCACACACACGGAAATCCAAGTTCAGGATGCCCTCGAGGGGGGCTTGGGGTGAAAAATACAATTCTGTGAAATACTCACCTGTAGAATTGGTATTATACGCATACAGTACGTCCTGCTCCAATATAATACTTACACGTGGGTAATCCTCCACCAGAGGGCGCTGTTCACTGCAGACATGCAAAAACAGGCTCCTCCCGGCCCTTCATATACCCAGGGACCTCCCACAAATCCCCAGTATTGAAATGCAGTGAGAAAAGAAGCCGGGAGAAACCAACCACCAAACTGGTAACAATAGCAATGATAACAATCACCAGACAGGGGATCCAGAAAATGTCAAACCAGGGTGGGGTGGAGCAGGACGTACTGTATGCGTATAATACCAATTCTACAGGTGAGTATTTCACAGAATTTTATTATTCTAAGCATACAGTACGTCCTGCTCCAATATAATACTTACACGTGGGACATCCAATAGCAGTGTCCATAAAATAGGGTGGGATCCCCAACAAAAAAGGCACAGCAGACAGTAAAGGCGCTGTCACCTGCAAACCTTGCTACCAAGTACGACATGAGCAAAGGCTCTAACGTCAATCTCGTAACAAAACCTTTGAAAAGGTATGAACAGAAAACAAGCAGCGGTCTAGCAAACCTGTTTAACAGAAAACCTGGTGCTGAAGGGTCAAAGATACCCAAACACCAGTAGAACGGAATAAAAAAAGAGGGAGATTCTTCCCCCTTAAAGGAATAGGCCACTGTAACGGCCTAACCAGCCCAAAAGCAACAGAAGCCTCGGTAAAACTTAGAACTCTCCCCAACGGGGAATTGAAAACTGGTCTCCCGTAAGACAGGCGGGAATACTGACCCCTTCACTAACAAGGATCAGCAAGGAGCCGAAACCTTTACTCAGGACCAGGAAGGCAAACCATCCAAGTAAGATCAGTCCAAAGGGCGCATAGACCCTGGAAGCAAACGAGATCAGGCGCATACCTATCGAGGCGCCCGCAGACACCAAAGGGCATCAGTCCCCCTAAGGGACAAGAAACAACCAGGAAAATTTCAACACCTGTTTAGGGAATGTAGACCCCTTACTTCAGCATTACCAAGAATAAGGCCCATAGGCAGACTAAAGGACTTAAATAATGATCATAAACACCACCCTGGACAAAAGGGTCCGGCGTAAGGCGGAATACCACCACATCATGGTATATATATATATATATATCATGAACGAGGGCTAAGTAATCAGAGCCACCTTCTCAGGCACACGTCTGACTGATGCAACAGCCCCCGGAGGGGCAACTTGAACTACAAAACAACAGGGACCATAGAACTACTTGGGAGATGCCCCTGAGCAATCCCCAAGGGAATCTACAGGAAGGCAGACAGGACAGAACCTGAACCTTCAGAGTACCTAGATGGGGAGCCAACCCCAACCTATGCTGTAACAACTCTAGAACCCTGGGAACCGAGAATGTCCAACAGGGGAGAGACCAAGACTCATGCCAATCAATATGGGTACACCATAACCCACAATAGACGGAGGAAGAAGAAGTCAAAGAAGCTTGCTCCTAGCCCCCCATAGACCAAGTCACCCAGAGGAGAAACCTGCCTCCAAAGGGGTGAATGAATCAGCTGTCAAGCCCTCAGACTAGAGTCTGTAGATTGGGACGACAGGAGAAGGAGCCTGACAAGGGCAGAACCGCACTCCAGAGAGAGTGTACAGGTCCGCTGACCTCAGCAGAAGCATCTGCGAACCAGAGTTCACTAGGCCACCCAGGGGCCATCAATCTCACAGGTCTCTTTATCAGCACGACCGTGCGCAGAACCCTACATAGCAGGGTGAATGAAGAGAAGACATATAAAATAGAAAGTCTATAAATAACTTTACTAAGCCCCCATGACCAGAGTCAGAACATTCTGGGGCAGTAAAAATGAGGGCAGAGCCCCTGTGATATTAGCGAGACCCAACAGAGCCACCCTAGTTGGCTCTCAGAGGGACACCAGGATAGCACAAACTGCCACTGAAGACATCCATTGGAGCGAATACCACTGAGGAGCAGGGGACGTAGACCCCCACCCAGATCAGGATCAAGAACCTTCCAGGAGAATCATCCTGCTTCAAGCTCCAGACCAATAATAAAACAGGCCATTGTCTTCCAACAGGCCAAGAGTCCCCAAATAGACAGGTCCTGAAGAGGAGAACTCCAGCAGTATAGAGACAACTGAAGGCTCATTGATTTAATAAAGCCAGTAGGTAAGATGGACCCTCTAAGGGACCCTACCTAGGAACCACGGGGGGTTTTGGAAGAAATTCCCACCCCCCCCCCCCGCCAACCAGCGAGACTTGGTACCCAAGGTGACCTTTCACAGGAAGATGCAAGCAAAGAAGGGGGTGCCCCCTGACAGGGTCCTTGAATATAACCAGCTCAAGAGGAACCACCGTACCAAAGGGGAATGAGCACAGACCTAGCTCCCGGGGTGCTGGAACCCCATCTAGGATCAATAACCTACTGTGCCGAAGAGCCCAAAGGCTCTGTATATAAGGGACATCATCTGATACGCCACCAACGGGCCCACCAGCTGCAATCCTGCTTGGTGAAAGATGTCAGCAAAGAGGGACAGAGCCCCCGTAACCAGGAGTCCACTTGTTGCCAAGGAAGAAGGCTCAAGCCTGAACCGAATCCAAGGAATGGAGATAGCGGATAAGGGACCATGAGGGATTGAGGTGACTGAGCACCCATCCAGTAACTCCCAGGGGACACCGCCAGCCGACTAACCTACGCGGCCTAACTCCCCACCGGCATGTCAGAGACATAACCCCCATCCACACCTTGGCGAGTAGTTTGGGAGCAGAAGAGAGGCCAAAAATAAGGCCCCAATCCGCAGGGTTGGTCCTTCAACACTGACTAGTAACGGTCTTGGTGTCCAGAAGACACAGGGGGAACTAAAGGGATCTAGATCTCCCCAGGAGGCCAGAAGCCCCCTTTGCACAGGGCGCCTGTGTCCCAAGACAGAGATATGCAGGGACTACCTGTGAGTGTAGAATTGCCAAGCCTACCATAGGCCAGCATGGCCCAGACCGCCTCATCATTTTGAGGGAAAGAGGGAGGTTAACATAGAGGCCATAGCCCCATTCTGTTAAGGGCAGCCGGTAAGTAAGCCCAGACTCTGTAGGCCGAGTACGGCCTGCACCAACTCCTGAGGGGAAGCAAATTCTATCCTGTGTCCAGAGGAACTGCCTCCTCTAACCACCAGAAGGAGAAGATACACTCCCAGATAGGAGTCAGGTGCTGTGGCAGTCCCCTCGCCCAGAAGGGCGAGGGCGTCCTTCATGCTTGGGAAGTCTTGGCAGATTTGGACTTAGCCCTGCCAGAGGGCCCAGGGTGTTGCCTGCCCACCCCGTGGTGGAAATCCACTCCGAAAAGTTGGAAGCACACCTCAGGTTCGTGTTTGACACTAACGTAGGGAGGGGGAGGGGTGTCCCTGCCCCGAGGAGGCCGAGACGGCTTTCTGCATAGGGGTGCCTTACCCTTTTTTTCCAAAAAGGTCCAAACGGGCCCCAAGTAGACGCCGTCCTCTGAAAGGAAGGCCAGTGAGAGCCTTTTTCGTATCATCGTCAGCACCCCACTGTCGCAGCCAGACCAGGTGGCGAATAGCTACCACAAGGGCAGAGGTTCTAGCACACATCTTAATGGTGTCATCCAGCGCTGAGAGGATAAACCTCACAAACACATCACAATCTAAGAGTGCATTAAAGACCTCCCAGGGGAGGTCCTCAGGTCGGTGATCAAGTAGTTTTCTAAGGAGAGTCCTGGCGGCCACCGCAGTGATGGCCGCGGCACAGACCGGGCGCAGAGCCGTCCCTGCACACGAAAAGGCGTGGGAAGCCAGTCTGTCAATGCGCCGGTCCTCAGCATCCCGAAGGGTACAGTAATGAGGAGCAGTCATGAAGGGGGGGTTAGTAACCCCTATAATCGGTGCATCCACCACAGGAGGTGCTGACCAAAAGTTAACCACATCAGGAGGGAAAGGGTACTTCCAATCCCAGACCCCCGGGACCCCTTGAAGTTTACAAGGCGATTCCCATTCTTTGGATATAAGATTCTGTAAATGCTCCTGTTCCAGGAATTCCAAGCACGGCGGCGCTGTGTGGAAACTCTCCTTCTTAGGCTTGGGAGCCTCTCCAGGAGGGGAGATTGACAAAACCTCAAAGATCTTAATAAGTAGTTCATCTGTGTCACACAGGCCCCAAGAACCGGGCCCAGACTCATCATGGCTCCAGGGCATCTCATCCGAGGAGCCCGAATCGGAGAATAGCTCACCTTCATCAGAAGGATCAAGGTCCTGCATAGCAGCAGATTCATCAGTATCATTAGGAACCGGAGAACCAGGAGGCGTCAGGGACCGCTTCTTTCCAGGGCCCAAGCGCTCCGCCAAACTAGACAGAACCTGCTCAGCTGTAGGCAGCCTGCGCGGCACGACTTGCTGGTCATCCCCGCTCGAGTGAGACTCATTCGGAGTGAGATTTAGGTCCGGGGAGACGGGAGTATTGAAGTGAGGTGCAGGCACTGGCAAACCTGATTGCAGGGTCAGTGCCTGTTCAGCACACGGTCCGCAGACCCGTGCTCTGTCAGCATCAGCATGGGGCTGACCACACACTGTACACAGCCGGTCTTGTCCCCGAGGGACCCCGGGTACATAATTCTGAGATGCCTCCATATGGTGATTATCTGAGCAGTATGCCCGCAGGGATTTACGCAATAGGCAAACCTGGATGCCCCAAGACCCGCTAGGAATGTGGGAGAATTATTTATGTGAACCCGCTATAATATATGTCAGGCTGAATAGAAAATCATAGGAACAAAAACCGCCCAGGAGGGCACTTACATGACCAAGGGAGGAGGCGGATCGCAACCATGCGCGCGCGCGAAGATCGTCAAAATGGCGCCAAGCGAACCTCGAGGGGCGGGCCCGATCTGGCCGTGAGGCAGGGCGCGTCATGCCAAGTCCCCGCCTCCCCCCAAAGAGCGCGAAGCTCTAACCAGCGCAATGTCAATGACAGAAGTGGCTAGGACACACATACAGAGTGTAATTAAGGAGATTGCTCTCGACACTAGAGAATGATGCTGCCGCCCGGGCTGCACACTTCTTGTAATGAAAGGACACACACGCGCACAACCAGACAAGGTTTATGTGGAGCAAGGAGCGCGGCACTGACACCCAAGTTTAAATAAAAAGTCAATGGCCATAACGTGTTAACATTACGCTGGGACCGCCACACACATACCCCCCCCTTTCTTTTCCCCCGAGCTACGGGAGGAAGCGAGGGAGAAGCGGACCTGCACCCAGGGTTATCGCTATGAGGGGCACGATCAATAATGCGGGATGGGCATCTAATGGAGGGTCACCATCGGCCTAAACCGCCTACCCTATGGTGGGGGATTGCGGTGGAGCGTAGCTCCGTGAGCACACGAGGTGCTGCCTACCTTCACCCGACCAGTGCAGCCCAGGCTGGGGGGCACATCTTATCGAAGAGGACGAGTGGTAATAGTCCTGCAGGGCTGCAGGCTGTAAAAGCCCCGCTCACCTGCGAGAGAGTGATATTTCATATCTTCGCAGTCAGCACTGCAGAGAAATCTGGGGATTTGTGGGAGGTCCCTGGGTATATGAAGGGCCGGGAGGAGCCTGTTTTTGCATGTCTGCAGTGAACAGCTCCCTCTGGCGGAGGATTACCCACGTGTAAGTATTATATTGGAGCAGGACGTACTGTATGCTTAGAATATCCCAGGTTTCGTTCCCGTTAAAGGAATCCTCCAGTCAAATAAGGCAGTGGGGTTGTCATCCTAAGGAGGGATGGGCCGCTCCACATACAGACAGAAGCCCAAGCTCCAGCCTCAGTAGCTGCTTCAGCACTCCCATGCAGCATCATGGTCGCTTCAGCACTCCCCTGCACCATCATGGCTGCTTCAGCACTTCCATGCAGCATCATGGTCTCTTCAGCACTCCCCTGCACCATCATGGCTGCTTCAGCACTCCCATGCAGCATTATGGCCCCATGTGACCACCAGTCCAGACCAGGTCCAATGGGTGAACTTTGCTGTGCACCCGCCTAATTATCAACCCCCACAGATTGCTAGTGGTCATGTGGTGTTGCTAACCACCAGCTGAAATGAAAGATTATGGAAGTAGATACGTATGGAGATTCGGGCTTCCACCTCTGGTGTGCAAAGCAGAACATGACTCTTTGGAATGGCCCCTCTTGCTCAGGGACCCCTGAGTCTTATGCCCAGCAATATTTCAACACCATGTATAACCTAAAAAAGAATAACAAAAGAGGGAAAGGCCTGGCACATTTGTGCGAACCTTGAAGAATAATGGGTGAAATAGTGCACAGAAAGGATCAGTGGGCTACTGGATGGTAAGGCAGCAAACTGAGGCGAGTTAAGTAGGGAGCCTTGGCTATAAAGGGTCTATACACTTCTGATGGTGGCACTGACAGGTAAAACACTGTTAATTCTGAAATATACATATTATAATAATGGCTTCATAATATACAAAAAATACAAACCAAGAGATGTTTCTCTGCCGATATTCTGTTTTAAAAGCCACCTTGTTGGTGAGAAGATCACATGGTGCAGTAAGCTGTAGCCTGGCATGTACGCTGTAAAGCCCAGGATTTGGGGGGGGGGGGGGCGGGGAATCTATATAAAAGTGCTGGCTCTAATAAACATATAATGGTTCATGTTTGCTAGGGCTTTAGGTAGGTAGTAATGCTACAGGCACTAGTAGGTGTCTGAAGCAGTTTCTTGCACAGCGACAATGTACTCATGGACTCTCCTGGAAAGTAATGCCCATTGGCCAAACCAGCAGAGAGTACTATAGGCCCTAATTTGCAGTCAGTGAAAAACACCAGCTGAAGGTGTGACATGTGAAGGGGGTAACTAATTTACCTTTATTGGCAGAGCCCCACAATGTCGAGCAATCCAATGGGGTGCTCTATGTAACACAGACAATATATGAACCTGATCCCTCCTACTAAAGTGCAAAGAGCTGTGCAAAACAAGCTACTAATTCTGTGCAAATAAATACTGTGCAAAAAAACTCCTGATCCCCTGCTTAGCTCACAGGGATATCCCACCAATCTAGCCCAAAAAGTGCTAAGTGCTTACTTAATACTAAAATAATTCTATAAGCATAATTAAAGTGAAGCAAAACCCGGAGGGAGAGACCATAACCACAAAATGAATAAACATAGAGCATCAATTATGCATATTACCAGAATGACACAGTGCCCACCTCCCACGCGTTCCGTGACTTCATCAGGGTAAGTGTCCAAAAGTCAGGTCTCTCCCTGCGGGTTTTGCTCCACTTTAATTATGCTTATAGGATGATTTTAGTATTAAGTAAGCACTTAGCACTTTTTGGGCTAGATTGGGGGGATATCCCTGTGATACTGTTTTTGCACTGTATTTATTTGCACAGAATTAGTAGCTTGTTTTGCACTTTAGTAGGAGGGATCAGGTTCATATATTGTCTGTGTTGGGGGTAGACCATACTTATATCTCATTGTCAGAATCCAGATATATATCTTGATACAATGTCTTATAGAATCATGGTGTCACATTTGTACTTGATGTTTTTTAATTGTTTTTGTGTGTGTACGCCCATTATATACTTTATATAAAGGATTTGTACAGTCAGATTAGCAGGTGGTGCTGAGAAGATCCAGATTTAAGAAACATAGTTCTGAAAGACTATGGTTTATTTTCTGTATGTTAGAGTAACGCTTTAACACTGGACTTTTCTGTAATTGCTTTTGCAAGGCTTCTTCTTATCCCTTATTCCTTATCTAAGGAATGTGCTGCTTCGCATGGGGGGCTCTGGGAACTGAGAAAACTATAAAATACTCCCTGAACTCAACCTTGTACATGGTCATAAATTTTCTGTTCTCATTATTTTTAACTTAGGTAATTGTCTGTTCTGCGCATGCTCTAACTATGAAAGTTTTCAATAAAATCAGGGGTC
Source organism: Gastrophryne carolinensis (assembly GCA_027917425.1). Taxonomy (NCBI): domain Eukaryota; kingdom Metazoa; phylum Chordata; class Amphibia; order Anura; family Microhylidae; genus Gastrophryne; species Gastrophryne carolinensis. Next base: position 47,944,377 of record CM051240.1, read on the forward strand.
AGAAGCTCCCCCTGCTCAGTGTGTTTCTCTGAGGTTTTGCTACACACCTTGTCGCGTGTATTGATTTCTCTTAGAATATAGTAATTGGGAATCGGACAACAGAAGCCAGATCAAGTCTGGTTAGTGACTTGAACGTAACATTACGTGGCGCTCCGAACAGGAACTCTCGATAGTGGTCGCAAGAGGTATCGCACCCGCCGAACGGAACATCAACTGATGCCACCTCGGAACAGCAGACTTCAAAACCTGGCCAGGTAAGAGACAGCTTTTATGTACTCTTATACTCTGCTCTTCCCCTGTGAGGCATCAGCGGGTCCGTTCTAAGGTGAGATAGGCATAGCCAGCCTCTGCGAAAGAGGGTCATTTTAAGAATCCTAAGGCGCTTCTGTTGTCTGCATTTGTTTTGTCTGTTTGTATTTGTCTTGTCTGTCTGTTCCCTTAAGAATTTGTTATTTTTGAGAGTGTGATAAAAAACTTTATGAGCCTGGCATTTAGTTAAAAACTTTGGAAGGTCATTAGACGCCCCATCCCACTGGCGAGGGTAAACCCGCTATAACCCAGTGACGGTGAACGCAAGTGGTGACCAGAAGAAGTTTTAGATAAAAATTTTACCCTGTATGGTTCCACAACTCATTTAGGCGTGAGCCAGTTTGTCAAGTTGACCGGATTTGACGGCGCCTTTACGGTGCATGCCAGCCGATCTTGACTACGTTGAGTTATAAGAACCACAGTTCCCAGGCTTAGTTAGAAGACCAGGACTAGTCGATAGGTGATTTCAGAAAATTAAAGCCAATATTACTGGGATGGGAATAAGATACAATTAGTGTATCTAGGACTGTCACTTACCCATATGATAGGTGATGTGTTGTTTGTGGTGATTTCAGAAAATTAAAGCCAATATTACTGGGATGGGAATAAGATACAATTAGTGTATCTAGGACTGTCACTTACCCATATGATAGGTGATGTGTTGTTTGTGATCCTAATTGTTTGTCTTGGATTATGTGTTGCTATTTGGTTAGCGTGTAGGATCACTAGACATTACCAGGAGAGACCCACAGAGAGGTACTCCAGTTCCTAGTTCCTTAGGAGGAAGCCAAAGAAGGCTAGCCCACAGAGAGGTTAGACCCCAATAAGGTACCTGAGGCAGGTTGCTAGGAAGATGGGAAAAGAACAGTCCAAAGAGATACCCCAGGAAGAGAAGTGGCAGACATTAGAAGAAATCACCAGGGAAAGGTGTGGCTTAGATGCCGCTAGGAATTTGAAAAAGATTTGGAAGGAATTTAAGCTAGTTCATAAATGGCAGTTAGATTTAGGGAAGTGGGAACAGATAGCTAAAGGGAAACATGGAATTATTTTTGACAAAGGATGGGATCATCAAGTAGAATGTGCTCTGAAACTTTCAAGTTTAGCAGAAAAGGAAGGCTGGACGTACAGTCCACATAGGAAACAATGGAATACTACACCATTGCTTCATCCCCAAGTAGACCCCATACCTGATGCTCCAACAGCCCCAGTACCGCCACCTCCATATGAAAAGACAGTAAAGAAAGAAACTAGTAAGTTGTATCCTAGACTCCCCATTGGCCAGTAACAGTACGTATGGTCCAGATCCAGGACCAGATGATGGCGATAGTGGCTTATGGCAATGCTATTGTGGAATGATAAATAAGGGTTGGGACAGAATGTGTACCCAGTGTAAAGTAAGGGAGCAGGATAAAGTAGTAAATGAAGAAGGAACATGGAAATGTGTAGTTTGTGGTTGTAGAGGGATGGGTTTAGAACAAGAAGAATGTAATGTTTGTGGAGCAGATCAGCAAGGAGGGGATCCAGATGAGAGAATAAATGGTGTTAGCACAAGAAAGAAAAAAGTAAATTTAGTTACTGAAAAATCATGGACTTGCCATCACTGTATGACTTATGGTTTACCAGAAAATGTTACACATTGTCCAAGGTGTAAAACTTATAGATACGCAGGACCCCCTCCCAGAAGCAACACATATAAATTAGTTGCGGCTGTGTTTACCCATACCAGGCAGATTCCAGATGCTCAAAATGCAGGTCAATTTATTAACCAAGAAACCCCTTATTATAAGCCATGGACTCCAGCTGAATGTATGGCTTTGTTGCAGAATGCACCTGATCCCCGTACTAGCCCTTCTAGGTTTGGCAGGTATGTTGTCCAAATGATGGAGTCACATAATGCCACCTGGTTGGGTGGAGAAGATCTTTGTAGGATGAAAATGTCCCCTACTATGTTTCATCAATTTACTGATTATATGAGAGCACACGTACCACAGAAAGTTAGACTTGGGGACAGTAGAACTGATTTTTTTTTATTTTGAACCAACATATATTGATGAAGGCTTAGATGTTGGAAATATTGGAGTTCAAAGGTTGTTTGTTAGAGCCTATATTGATAGTTTAAAACCAACCATTAAGGAAAAGTTAAAGGCTTCTACCCCAGATTGGAGAACTAACCATACTATGGCACAATTGTTAGCTAAAGCACAGGGTATTGAAATGGATATACATGACAAGCCCAAGGTGCGTATGGTTGCCCAGGTTAACACTGATGTTAGACCTAAATCTCAAGGTAATTTTCAGAGTAAAATTTTAAAATGTTACTACTGTGACAAACCTGGTCACATTAAGAGGAATTGTAGAAAGTTTGCTGCTGATCAAGGAACAGCCCCCAATAAGTCAGAATCTAAAAGTAAAGAACAAGACTGACTATCGGCAGTAACATTCACAGTACCAGCCAAAACACCCATAATACCGATTGAAATTGATGGCAAAACAGTTGAATTTTTGATTGCTATAGGAGCGACTAAATCTGTCATTAGTAATAAAGTTTTAAGTAAGAAACAGCAGTCAGAAGCCCAAACTATAGCTTCAGGTTTCGATGGGCTGCCTAAAGTTATGCCCATATCTAAACCACTAGAGGGCAGGTTTGGTCCCCACATGTTTATCTCTAAATTTTTAGTTTGTGAGTCAGCTCCTTACAACTTATTGGGTGTAGATAATTTAACTAAGTTACAAGCAAAAATTGATTTTCAAGAAGATGGTCAAGTTGTTCTAACTTTGCCTGACCATCCTGATGATTTAGAATATTGTATGCAAGTACAAGCTCTTGAAGATTTTGAACTCACTAATGTACTTACAGAGAATGATCAAGATTTACTAAGAACTGTACCTGACCATTTATGGTCTAAGTCAGGGTCTGATATAGGACTTCTCCCTGTCTCACCAGTAGAGGTCCATATCAAACCAGGATCTACCCTACCACAGCTTAAGCAGTACCCTTTGAGTGCTGCACAAGAACAAGCTATAGGAGAACAAAGCGAGCTTTTGGCCAAGGGTGCTTTTATTCAGATGCAATCAGGGGCTAATACTCCTTTGTATCCAGTCAGGAAAAAGGTTTTGGAACCAGGACAGCCTGTGAAATACAGGATGGTACAAGATCTTAGAGCCATTAATAACATTTTGGCTCCAATGACACCAGTGGTTCCAAACCCTCATACATTGCTTTCTCAAATACCGAGTACAAGCATGTATTTTTATTGCGTGGATCTAACGGGAGCTTTCTTTTCGGTTCCTTTAGCACCTGAATGTTACCACCTCTTCGCTTTTCAGTCTTGGCAGGATGGAAACCATCAACAGATTGTGTACTTCTACAATAGGTAGACGTTTTGCTTCTTTGCTGCCCAGACAAAATCACATGTGAGGAGGGTACTTTGTCTCTTCTTACATTTTTGGCTGAGAATGGCTGCAAGGCTAGCAAAGAAAAGCTACAATTCTGCCAAACACAAGTTACCTTTCTAGGTCACTGCATTTCACAAGGCACTAGACACCTTACTAAAGACAGAGTGGAAATAGTCAAGAACATGTCACCTCCTAAGACACATAAACAGTTAGGAGCGTTTCTAGGACTCATCTCTTACTGTAGACAGTGGATTATGCATGCCAGTTCACTTATGCAACCACTGTATGATTGTGTCAAAGTCACACTTTTTTTTTGCCTAACACCAGAAGCAAGAGATGCTTTTGACCAACTTAAACTTGCAGTCACACAAGCACCAGCTTTAGGTCTTCCTGATTATTCTAAGCCATTTACACTCATGGCTACTGAAATACAAGGACACGCTACAGGAGTTTTAAGGCAGGCACATGGCACAAAACAAAGACCTATTGCTTATTATTCGTGTAGCAGTAGTTTCTCTATTGGTAGACAAAGCTTCTGAAATTGTACTTGATAATGAATTAGCTGTGTCTACCAATCACGACATTCATGGGATATTATCACAGGTAAATCCCAAACACCTGTCAATGGCTAGACAGCTTAGGCTGCAGTGTACCCTTTTACTACCCCCAACAATTAAGTTTCAAAGATGTACTTCTCTGAATCTGGCGACTTTGTTACCAATTTCTTCAGATTCTGAAGGGGGGAGTAATAGTGAAGATTTTGAGAATTTTTTAGAATTTGAACATACTGAAGACACACATGACTGCATTGAACTTATGAAGCAAGAAACAATGGGTTTACCACATGTGCATGATACACCTTTAGAAAACCCAGAATTTGAATTTTTTGTAGATGGCAGCAGATATGCTGATGAAAAAGGACAGTTTCATACAGGTTATGCAATAGTAACTGAACATGAAGTAGTAGAAGCTGAGCCATTACCACCTCATATGTCTGCTCAGGAAGCAGAACTTACAGCCCTCTCTAGGGCATTAATGCTGCTAAAAGACACTACAGGCACGATCTGGACAGACTCCGCTTATTCTTGGGGTATTGCCCACGATTACGCCCACCTGTGGAAAGCAAGGGGCTTCTTAACAGCTGCAGGAACCCCCATTAGACATGCTGATTTAGTTAAAGAAATTCTGACCAACCTGAACAATGTCAAAAAGGTGGCTATAGTAAAAGTAGCAGCCCACACAAAACAAACAACCAAAGAGGCTAAAGGTAATGAAAAAGCTGACTTAGCAGCTAAACAAGCAGCTTTGAAGAAGATAGAGAGTGTAAGTGTAAATCTTACCCAGGAATCGGCGGTAAGTATGGAACTGATGAAAAATCTTCAGGACAAAGTGATGCCTGAGGAAAAGGAAAAATGGCTCAGAGCAGGAGCCCAGCAAAATGATGGATTATGGGTCAAAGGAAGCCGATTGTGCTTGCCTAGCTTCCTATACCCAGAACAGGCACAGGTATCACATCTGCCTACACATCAGAGTGCAAACTCTATGGTAAGGAGTACCAATCAGACTTGGTATGCTCCAGGCTTTAGTAGCATGGCACGACAATACTGTGCAGCATGCTCTATCTGTTTGACGGAGAACCCAGGACAGGTTGTTAAGACACCGGTAAGACATCAACCTAGGTCTCTCTATCCATTTCAAAGGCTTCAAATTGATTACATCCAACTCCCTAAGAGTGGACCCTTTGAGTATGTACTTGTGTGTATTGACTTGTTTTCGGGATGGCCAGAAGCTTACCCAGTAAAATCAGCAACAGCTAAGACCACGGCAAAGAAACTAATTACAGAATTGATACCACGTTTTGGTCTATGTGAGACCATAGAAAGTGACCGTGGCTCGCACTTTACAGGTGAAATAATGCAAAATGTAATGCAAATGTTAGGTGTCCAGCAGTCCTTCCATACACCCTATCACCCACAGAGTTCAGGGAGTGTGGAGAGACTGAATGGCACCATTAAACTGAAGTTACAGAAAACTGTGAAGGAATTAGGTAAACCATGGATAGATTGTTTACCAATTGTGTTATTTTCAATAAGATGCACCCCTACAAAGAAAACAGGGTTGTCACCTTATGAAATTCTGTTTGGAAGTGCTCCCAGAACTGGGTTGTACTTTCCACAACATCTTGCCCTAAAATGTGATGAATTGACTGATTATGTGATACAGTTGCAGAAACATCTCACTAAACTGCACAAAAGTGTTTTTGATTCTCTTCCAGACCCCGACCAGATAACAGGAACTCATAATCTCCAACCAGGAGACTTTGTCTATGTAAAGAAACATTCTAGAAAATCTTTGGAATCAAGGTTTGAAGGACCCTTTCAAGTTCTTTTGACAACGCCTACTTCAGTGAAACTTGAAGGAAAATCCACTTGGATACACGCAAGTCATTGTAAAAAGGTTACAGGTCCAGAGGGAAAATGAAATATTTCCTCTTAACAATGATAATGGCTTTCTGCCTCAATATTTCATCCCCTGCACCTATAAGAAATAAAAGAGAAGCAGGCACTCACCATCAGAAATTTCTTTTGCTGAAATTCAAATATGCTTATGCCCGCAAATCAGGTTATGAAAAATGCTGGATTTGCAGCAAATTGCATCCTAGTTCAGCCAGGATACCTCTTGTTGCAGCTCCTATAAATTATACCCTTTTTTTGAACGGAACCCCTGGGATTAATTTTCAAAATATCACACGAACCAGTGATGAGAGCATAGAATTCCCTATAATAGCAAGAACACACTTTCCTGATTGGTGTTTCCAGATGGGAAGAGTGAATGCAAGTAGGGGCGAAGTGTGTAGATATAGTAAATTGAATATCTCCCACACTGATAATGTTATAAATCAATCTGCTATACAGACTAATAACGAAACTCTTAGAAATATGACCCGCAATGTTGTTTTTACACACACAGGTTCACAAACTGATATCTCCAAACTATTTGCTGTATTTACACTAGCCAACTACGACAGTGATAGCCAATATTCTTTTAGTCAGATGTCCATATTTTTAGGAAATGATATATATATTTGTTGTGGGATAACCTGTTATCCATGGATACCTCCAGAACCCGTGGGATGGTGCTATTTGGCCTCCCTGATTCCGGTAATGGGGGTAGTAGGAGAGAATAAAAGTCTAAAAATGAGCCCATACCCTAAGCATCCCTTGGAAAGTCTAAATAGAGTAAAGAAGAGTTTACAGCGTACAGATCCTCTAGACTATGACGTGTTTACAGAAGGGGATATGACGTGGGCGTGGTTTCCCAGTTGGACAGGGTGGAGCGTAGATATGATGAAGAGATTAAATAATTACACAGGATTAATGAATGAAGTACTTGACAGAAATTCTGAAGATATTGAGAAGTTAAATGTGGAACAAAAAGCAATAAGAGATAAAGTAGAGATGCATGAAATGGCTATAGAAAGTATGAGTGCAGCCTTGACGGGACTTTGTGAAATGACGGAGGATTACGAGTGCTGTACTTGGATACATAATACCTCATTAGAGATACCTGATTATTATGAAGTAATAAAAGGTCATAGAGAAGAAGTTCAAAAGATACAGAGTAAAATCAGGACATTTGCAAAAGACTGGTCTCCTTTTGGAGATTGGGGAAACTGGAGTGGTCCACTACAATGGATCAAGAATATCTTGATTAATATTTTGGCATTGTGTCTTCTGGGTATAATGATTTATGTTCTAGTAAAACTAGCTCTTTGCCTTGTAGCCAAGATCAAGACACCTAAAGTAACACATAAACGTATCTTGATTGCAGATAATGCACTTTCTAAGTGAGTAACTATGTTTCTTTCCTTTAGAATTGACATATCATCTGTCAAAATTCGAGACTCTTCTTTGGAAGGATGCTGTTCAAGTACTTGGGGGATGGAACCAGTTGGAGAAGACCTGTGTTCCCCTAGGCAACTCGCCGGCCTGGGATAGTACCTGAGTGACTGAACTGGCTATAAACCTTCCGAAGTGGACACAGTCAAAGGAAAGACAGATGGAGATGTCAAAGGGGGGAAATGAGAAGATCCAGATTTAAGAAACATAGTTCTGAAAGACTATGGTTTATTTTCTGTATGTTAGAGTAACGCTTTAACACTGGACTTTTCTGTAATTGCTTTTGCAAGGCTTCTTCTTATCCCTTATTCCTTATCTAAGGAATGTGCTGCTTCGCATGGGGGGCTCTGGGAACTGAGAAAACTATAAAATACTCCCTGAACTCAACCTTGTACATGGTCATACATTTTCTGTTCTCATTATTTTTAACTTAGGTAATTGTCTGTTCTGCGCATGCTCTAACTATGAAAGTTTTCAATAAAATCAGGGGTCAGAAGCTCCCCCTGCTCAGTGTGTTTCTCTGAGGTTTTGCTACACACCTTGTCGCGTGTATTGATTTCTCTTAGAATATAGTAATTGGGAATCGGACAACAGAAGCCAGATCAAGTCTGGTTAGTGACTTGAACGTAACAGTGCGGTGGTCCTATTTGTGTGGCCGTGGGAGGTTGGGGCCCTCTCCACTTTGTTGTTCATAAGTACTGTATTTAGCTAAGGATTAAAAGCAGTCCTGGTCTGCCGGGTGGTATAGGCCTGCTGCTCATATATGGGGGAGGTCATCCCGTTCGATGATGACCCACCAAAACCAGGGCCCCAAAAACTCACCTCTTCCAGAAATGGAACCACTGGTGGCCAGTCCAGAACCCATGTGACTGCCAGCAGCCAATTGCCATGGCCATGCTGTGAATAGCAATTGGCCACCGGTGGTCATGTGGGTCTGCAACCTGTAAGAAGAGCGCAGAAAAAGTGAGTTCTGCGGTGCAGTTTTCGGGGGTTGCAGGGGGAATCACTGGACTACCACAGACCTGAGCAACAGCAGCAATCCCACAGTGGGAAAGATTTAACAGACCTGGGTAATATTGTATTTGAATTTTGTGCAGGTTTATTAGCATTAGCTGACCACCTCTGACTTTGTGAAAGTTTATCTTGGTTTTGCAGGACTCACTAATGGCATGAGGAGACCAGTTAGATTAGTTAGTGTCCCTGAGGACCAGGACCCTTAGTCCACTGCCTGTTACAGTAAATCTTACAAATTGTATTCAGTTTATTTTTATCCCCACAGTCACAAGGCCCTCTTATTTAGCAGCACATTGTGTATTCAAAGATACAAATTGTTCCATCCTTTTGTCCAGTAAGCAAACAGGAAGGCTTATGGGCCCATCGTACTAGGCACCATGGCGTGTCCATGCTGGGAGGAAGTATGACTGCGCAATGGCTTCTGTGCAAATCCCACAGTGCAATGCTTCCACAGGTTAGGACCGCCGCCACACTTTCAACACTTACATCTCCTTCCAGGTATCTAGAAGCACATAAAGCGATAAAGATAATAAATAATTAGAAGCGATATTAATATCATCATTTTATAAAGTCATGTTTATATAGTCAATGTTTGTCATTCACATCGAAATTACAAATTATGTTCTAGTGATAAACTCTGTGTAAATATACATGGTCATTCTGAAGTAAAAATAACAAGTCCTGTTTATGAGGTGCCTAAAGCTTACAATTTTATTTTCTTTAGCAACCTTCCTTCTTAAAAAAAAAAAAAAGATAAAAAGATGGTCAGATGGATCGGTAACTGGCATTAAGATGATATAACAGGTGAACCGGGCAGCCAGGTTTTAACTAGGGTCCGAGGTGGGTCGATATGTGACGTGATATATGAGGAGTTGGTCGCACCATGTCTGCTTTGGCGTTCTAAATGTATATTTTGTTGTGTATACTGTATGGTAATATTTTCCCGTTTCTCTCTATTTGTTTTTGTATGTTATTGCTCTGTATCGGAAAAACTCTCAATAAAATGAGATTAAACGAAAACCTAAAGAGGTCCAAAACCTCTCCTGAGTCCCTGGACCATCCAGAGTCGACGTCACTCACATTCCCTTTTCGGCTGTGCATGGCCACACCCGCCGCAACTGAATGGCTGTGCATGGCTGCACTGTTGAGGTGTGCGATTGGGATTCCCTTCAGCTTCCCCAGCCACACATATAAGCGTCCAGAGAAGCGGATTGAAGAAAGGCCGAGCACCCCAAACTAAGGTGCCCCTGGGAGATGGACCAAGACCCGGAATAGTGAAAATCTTTAAATCGGCTTTTAATACGGTTTTCGCAACCAAGTAAAATGAAAGTTTTGGGTTTCATTATCACAAGTTAAGGAAAAACCATTACATCCTTTTAAAAGATTTGCGTGGATAAAATATTAAAGAGGAACAAAACCCAACCAGAATGGCCCTGGAATCTAAAAGATTAAAAAATTTGCATGGATAAAATATTAAAGAGGAACAAAACCCAACCAGAATGGCCCTGGAATCTAAAAGATTAAAAGATTTGCATGGATAAAATATTAAAGAGGAACAAAACCCAACCAGAATGGCCCTGGAATCTAAAAGATTAAAAATCGGGACCTCCCGCTGTGTGAAATCCCCCTGGTGTCCCAGCAAAGCTCACCATTTCTGGTGGCTACCTTGCCGTTGTAAACAATGGGGAGCACGTCTGAGCTGTGGCACGTTCCCGCATGCAGCCTATTCAGATAGGCTGGGGCCGGGAGTGCCCCTGTTTTGTGGATGCGGCAACTTTTGCTCAACATGGCCGAGTGCAGAGCCAATTGCCGGGCATTAATATGTCCGGCAAACAGCTCTGATTGGACAAGAGCCTGTGTCATTGGACCAGGAAAAGGGGAGTTTGTACTAGGTGATCTGGGTGGTTTCATATGGGGTCAAAGAACAAAACCCAGGTAGTAAAAATCCAAGGTTTTGTTCTGCCTAGTAATGTCAAATATGAATCAATTCAAAAAAGAGTCTCCTGTAGTACATACAGTAGTACCCAAGGCGATATTGGGGCCTCAAACACAACAGTTTTACATAAACCACTCCCTGGTCTCAGGTGAAAGGGGAGGAGTAATTTTGTTAACATCCAGCATCAATCTCCTGCTAAGCTGAGCATGGCCCCTACAAGTAAATATCAAGAGAAATTTGACAGGAATAACCATTTTTGATTCATGGGGTCAGTAAATGCCACCACTGTGTCCCAATCTCCACAGCTTCAAGGCTTTACTTTGTCTGGAATGGAGGTTCCATTCTTACCTGCTGTTGGGTTTGTCTGGAATGATATAGGGCATGACAAGCGTGCTGGCTCCTCCCCGAGGGTTAGCTGCAATCAGCTTGAACACACAACTACCTGCCTCCTTACACTGGCTGTTTAACAGGCTGCCGAACACCAAAAATAAAACACCCTATAAGAGAAAAAGTTTTTTTTTACATTGCAAATGGAGCAAAAATTCTCAATATGATGTTCTCTCTATAAACAACAAACATTAATGACGTGTTCTCGATGGAGGAAAGTGATGGTCAGGTGGCTTACCGAATCGGAGGCTGCACTGAGACACATGAGATCCGAGCACAGGTCACCCAAATAGATGACGCTCAGGAGATCAGCAGTGACCGTATTCCTGCAGAACAGGAGAATCTTAATACCAAACCCAACATCAGGCTGAACAGTCATTTATAAAATAGATTATGGATATGTGTGCAATTGACGGACTTCCTAAAGTGTTTTGTTTTGAAGCGAAATCCACCTCCAAAACATTATACTGGCTATTCTCACATGTGAATAAAAATAGACCTATGCCCTTTAGCATAAAGGCCAACTGCCCGCCACTCTCCAGTATTAGGATACGTACCATGACTAGGATGTGCCTTTGTGTTTGTGTTGTGTGTGTGTTCAGGTTTTTGGTCCCCTTTCTCACAAAGATCTGGCCTGGACCAGGTATGAATAGTCAATGTCCAGCCAAAAAGGCTATAAGTCCGCTGTTTTCATATCATTGACCACCTCCGCCATCCGTCACAGGGACTAGGACACACCCCCTCCATTCACTGCAATGGAGGGCGGTGTGCCAGGTCTCAACACACCCACTCCATTGCAGTGAATGGGGGGGGGGGGGGCATGCCATAGTTTCTGTGACAGAAGGCAGGTGACGGTCCATCGTTAATACCACGGACGCGGCGGATGATCGGGTCTGGCGGCACAGGGCAAGTCAGCGCCACACCAAGACTTCATCCGACTGGCATACTTATTTAATTGAGAGAGACAAGCACTTGAACATCTTGAAGAAAATAAAACAGTTATTCCAGTTATCTTGATTTACTCCTAAATCAATCAATTTTTCCATGTTTATTCCCATAAAGTGGTCTAGCGCACATTTATTTATTTTTTTTTTAAAAAGGTGTTGAATGCGACTGGCCACCAGTGATCACATGATCCGATTCCCTTCCATGCTTCTGGCTGCGGCTAAAAAAAAAAACGGGACCATGTTATGACTGACGACCAATCGTGGGGCCAGGTTTTGTTGGCGGCGGCAGCGAAGGAAAATAAAACTGGGGTTTGCAGGGGTAGGGGCGATAGCTAGGGGCTACAGCAATCTGGATGCCCCCACGACTGCCACGTTGACGTTCTACACCCATTTTCTTAAAAAAGGAGTGTTGGACCGATTTAACTCAATAAAAGGGCAAGTGCTGCCATGGGAGTCACTATGATACAGAGCTACTGTGTGCCAGAAGGGGGTGGGGTAGCAAAACTGCAGCCGGGAAGACCAAAGAGTTTAGGACGGATAGACTAACCAGACTACCACATAGTTGTCCATAGTAGATCCAATCAGAGCATCACTTTCTCCCTCTAACTCACAGAAGGCCACGACTGTGTCTCTTGGGGACGTCAGCGCATAAGACCGCAGAGTACTGAATAAAAACAACAATGTTAGAACCGTCATAGATTAGTGAACCACCACACCTAATTGAGGCATAGCGAAAAAGCGGTGTGTCTGATTATATATTTACAAATTGCCTGTTACTATGCCCTAGCTGCTTTTTAAAGTAACCCAGAAAGGAAGTTTATGTAGTCACCGTCTACCCCAGCCCAGTGACTCCAAACAGCCTGTGTTTTTTTTTTTTACTAAAGACTTTGCCCAATATTTATAAAAACTGGATGCAGTTTGCTATTCGAATGCTCGCCATATTGCTCCCCAGCAATGATACATTTAGTTTTAAACAGCTCAGCATTGGGGTCAGTCTTATCAGTTATAATACTGACATTATGTGGCAATTTACCTTGGAACTGAATGAATTAGCATATGCCTGCCATTCAGACATCATACAACTTCCTTTTAGTAAAACGTCAGCGTTTATCCAGCCTCCAAGTAAAATGTAACTTTTAATTTATCTTGGTAAAAAATAGCCAACCATAAAAAAAATGCCAAGATAAATGAAAAAAATAAAGCAGGGACCCAGAAGCCAGCGAGTCCTGCCATCGGAACCCTGTTACGCGTTTCGTCCCTGCTTTATTTTTTTCACTTGTCTTGGCATTTTTCTATGTTGGCTATTTTTAACAAGATAAATAAAAAGTTACATTTTACCTGGATAAACACTGACATTTTGCTGTAATTTTGCTCGTTTGGTCCTGGAGAAGTGACGTGTCGTCGTCACGCAACGCGTCGACAACGCACATGTGCTGGTGAGGGGGGTGAGTTGATGGTCATTATGGTGATGTAAGTGACTTGTTTAATATTGTGGTCTATTTTTGGTCTCCTGGCTGTCTTCTTTACAATTGAGTTTTATTATAAGCACTTAGCACTTTAAGAAAAATCCTTGGCACAAGGTATTATTTGAGACACTGTTATTATTGGTGAAGTTAGCACTATTAATTACTATGTCAGCAGGACCAATATGTATTAACCTTTGATCAGTAAATTATAATTGCAATATTACTGGCCACCACCTCTCCTTTGGTTTTTTTTTTTGTGGTGTTTCCCCCCCCCCCCCCCCCCTTTTCTGTTCTTTCCTCCTAGGATTATGTGTATATGTTTTTAAGAGAAAGCTTTTTTAAAATGTGTGTCCGTAGATGTATATACAATAAATATTTTTGATAAATAAAATTAATTAACTATTTACTAGAATAGTGGGGCCTTTTTTTGAGGATAAATTGTTGGGGAACAGTGGGGTTCCCTTTTTCTTTTGTTTGTTTGCTGTAATTTGGGAGGACTGCAGAGTGGATTCCCTTTTACGTGCCTTTATGTGGATGTGGTAAGCTGGCTACTTTACTTGCTTCTCACTTCCTTTTAGTGTTTTTATAAATATTGAGCAAAGGTTTTAGTAAAAAAAAGAAACACAGGCTCTTTTGGGGCACCGGGCTGGGGATAGAAGGTGATGATCACTTTAATAGAAAACGACACGGTAGACCTGCAGACTCCCACTTTCTCTATTGAGCACCATCATTGCCAACAGAGCACACTTATCACCCAGCCTTGTTTCGCCCGTGGGAGCAGGCTCCCTTGTTGATTGGCAGAAGAGGGCACATCACATGACTGCTTGCGAGTGGGGCGGGTGGAGAGTGCACCACTGACACAGGAGCAGACAGGACTGTTGAATAGAGATTGCGGGCTAGGAAGCAAGTGTAATTTCTTTATTTTTTATCAGCCTGAACATTCTGTTTAAAAGGTATTGACCAGTCAAACTTTAAAATCGTGTTCCTGGCAGCTTACCAGATGCAGTGTCAGGCCCATGCTGTCTTGTTGCTGTGATCACAGAAAAGAAGGAGAATTTCTTCTCCCTCAGATCCTGACTACAAATCTAAGCCTGTGTCTCATGTTAGGTTGACACCCCCTCACTGCTAGAACTGAGCCCCCCCACACTGTCACTCAAATGCAATGCACACAGTGTGCTTGCATCACTCAAGCCCTGCCACTCCCATCACAGCATCACTCAAGCCCTGCCACTCCCATCACAGCATCACTCAAGCCCTGCCACTCCCATCACAGCATCACTCAAGCCCTGCCACTCCCATCACAGCATCACTCAAGCCCTGCCACTCCCATCACAGCATCACTCAAGCCCTGCCACTCCCATCACAGCATCACTCAAGCCCTGTCACTCCCATCACAGCACAACACGATGGGAAACTCTATTTTATAATTACTCTGGCAATAAAGCTTTGTTTTCAAAAAAGAAAGCTTGTGGTTTATGGGAGCAGCCATGATGGGATCACATCGGCATGCTGCAGTAATCCCATCATAGCTGGCCCCATGAATCCCGAGTTTTTTTTATTTAGACTGGATTCTTTGAAAGCAGACCTGGGCATTGTAAGGCCCCAGGGCCACATACGGCCCTTTGATTGGCTCTCACCGGCCCGCGACCAGTGTTCTCTGTAAGGTGCGCTGCTGACGCCCGCCCCATTTATGTTGTACCATGAATGTAACAACATACTCTTTCATGATACCCAAATGAAGACAGACAAGGACACTGGCAACTCCTTTAATAAGAGAGAATTACACTTTCCTGTATTTACCTTCCTTGCTCCGACAGCTGATACACCTCAACTACCTGGCCGTCTCCTACTCTGCTGCTGCTGGCCAGGCGATGGCGGGACAGGCCCTGGGCAGTTTTCGTGTGTCCACTTCTGACCAGCTGCTTTTTGGCAGCGAGTCTTTCCTGGGGTGAGAAAACAGCCCTGCGTCCAAACAAGAGGTCAAGGCAACAGTTTAGTAACAAATAAGATGCCTATGTAATGCAATGCAACCTCTGAGCCACAGCCAGGTAAGCTGACACAATGCCACAATAATAGACATGGATTGCATAGTTTCATTGGCAAATTTGCCTTACTGCGATGGGTTTAAACAAAACCTTTTTTTTTTCTAAAACGGTGATGGTGTATCAGAATGTGGGGCTGTGCTGGATCAAACCACCAGCAAATTAAAGGGAAAAGTACAGTCATTTTTTAAAGAAGCACTACTGCAAAATTGCGCGCTATTAAGAATCAGAGGAGGGGTCACTTATACACCCGAAGGGAATAAAACTCCAGCCAGGCTTGTGGTTTATTCTCTCATGGTAGGAAAAAATCCGGGGTGACAGGTTTAGTCTATCAGGGGTGACAGAGCCCCCCCCGAATGTACTTTTCCTTCCATTAAAAGAAAGAAAAACAAGCCTGGTTGGATATTTCTTGATACCATGTGTATAAGTGACCCCTCCCCCCCACCATCCAGCAAATTTATATGGATTTTTATCATGGGCCATTTTTTGCGATAGTGCTCCTTTAAAGTGGACCAACACCCAGGGGTGATCGGTCCGGGAATCTATAAGATTCCCGGGCCGATCACCTCCCTCACCGCGGGGCATCCGAGATCGGGATGTCCCGTGGGGTGAAACCCCCCCAAAAAACCTTACCTTATCTCCTCCCGCACGCCCCTCCAGACGTGCGCGCGGCCGCCGTTTGTGAATGGCGCGCGCCCTGTAAGAGTGACGTGCGGGAGGCGGCGGCGGACGCGCTGTCTTGTCCGTCGCTGTCACCCGCTTGTCCGTCGGCGGGGATTGGACGGCGCGGTCACGTGGGAGCGAGGAGAGGTGAGTTTTTGGGGCTTTCTGGGGGGTTTCACACAGCGGGGTGCCCCCCCGAAGTGGACCAAAACCCAGGATAGTCAAAATCCTGGGTGTTGGTCCACTTTAAGTTAGTACACAAGGGGCTTGTTGGATAACTACAGCTAAAGTTTCCTAGAACAGCAAATATTTAGTCACTGGAGAACTTCTGCTCCTCCATCTGCCATTTAGCATCTGCTCTGGAACATAGGCTTGAAGCAATAACACTGAAGGCAAAGAAGCCGGATAATTCAGTAACAAGCCTTTCCAAAGTAAAAATGTCAGCCACAGCAGCCCTATAATATTCATACTAATATCCTCTAAAAGGCAAGCCATGCCTTCACTTTAAGAAAAAATGTGTAGAAAATACCGCGCTCAAAATTCTTACTAGACAATGAAATTTAAATACATTCTATATAGCTTTAGAAACATGAAAAGAAAGCTCCACGTGCAAACTTATATCTCAAGTTCAAACAACCAAAAATACATAAAAGCACAGAGCTAAGGAGGCTTCAAGTCCTCTTTAGTGTCCAAACCAACTTCAATCTATAAGCAGTGAAAAACAAATTAAAGTCCTCTTTAGGGTTCAACCAGTCAATATTTGTATAAACCGTGAAGATACAGATCCAGCAGACCTCAGTGTGAACCCACCACCACTCAAATTCTCTTACGAGATGGTATTTAGTTGTAGGCATATATAAGGGGTCTCCTATTTATTCCCCAAAGCAGGTCAGATGGTATCCGTGGTTCTAATGTTAAACTCAACCATTCATGTGTTCCCAACAGGTCAATCATGCAAAGCAAAAAATAAATCCATAGTGCAGCATTGCTTAAAATCAATAATACTTTTAATGCTGCCCCAATAAAACACTCACATAAAAACAGTAAAATATTGCACTTCCATATGGCCACAGGCCAACTCACGCTGCTCGATTTCCCTCCAGTTTTCAAAGGGGGAAATGAGTGTGTCCTGCCGGCTCCCAACGCATTAATAGGTTTGGACACTAAAGAGGACTTGAAACCTTCTTAGCTCCATGCTCTCACTTTACCCACAAATGGGTTGAACATCTCCAAGTCTCTACTGAATTCCCCAACATGCATAAATATGTTGCCATTGGTCCTTACCAGATCTCCATTATTTCTAGATTTCCCAAAGCAACACACACAATATTCTTCTCTTGAGCCAATGGAAGAACCTGGAAAACTGGCATCTAAAATAAAATAAAAAAAAAAACAGACAATACAATATTTGAGCCAAAACTATACAGGTACTGAGCTTATTGATATTTATGTGTTCAGCAGCTGATCCCACCTATGTTGCCTTATGGCTTGTGATGGAAGATCACCAGTAACTGTCTCCTTTCCACCCTCTTTAAAGATCCTATACCCAGACAGGAAGTTTATGTTGTCACCTTCTATTCCCAGTCCAGTGCTCCAAAACAGACTTTTTAAACATTTTTTACTAAAGCCTTTGCCCAATATTTATAACACCACGAACAGGATGCAGTTGGCCATGTTGCTCCCTGGCCGAGCAGCTGTCCAGCGATGATAATCAGTTGCAGCATTGGGGGTATCAGTTAGAACTGCCATAGTGTGACAGTTTATCTTGTAACTGAATCAATTAGCATATGACTGCCATTCAACATCACCCTGCTTCCTGTTAAGTGTTTTTAGGAATATTGGGCAAATGCTTTAGTAAAAAAAAAAAACACAGGTTGTTTTGAGGCACTGGGCTAGGGATAGAAGGTGACGACATAAACTTCCTATCTGGGTATAGGGGACACTATAGTCATGTCATCACTTCCTCATTTACACGTTTGGCAGCAAATGACAGCTGATCATGTGACCACCGGCAACCTTTCAGGTTTGAGGTGTAAGCCCACTCGGAATACCCAGGAATCAAGTGATTGTCAGCCATACAATGAATGAGTTGGCTGAACTGACTACAGTGCTGATTTAAAGAGGATCTCTAATTAAACCTGACTGAAGGTCCCCTTAATCTATTAGCATGGGAAATTTAATCTGCGCTACACTGCTACCAGCCGGAGAATTGACAGCTCCATACTTAATACTTCTACGTTCCTTGCCGTCCACATGACCACAAACAGCCTATACGGTTTGCACTCAAGAAAAATACCATTTTGTGAATACTCACCTGTAAAATGGGTATTGTAAGTATGTCACACACCCCGCTTCAAGACATTCATTACATGTGGGTATACTGACCTGTAAATGGCGATCTTGCAGAGATGTCAATAAAAAAAGTAAGCCCCTCCCGGTCCATAAATACCTGGGACCTCCCACTCATTACCCAGTATAAAGATAGCAGTAAGATCAAGGGACCAGGAAAGCCAATTAAACTAACAAAGGTTCACCATATAAAGGATCCAGAATACAAAAGGGCAGGGTGAAGCGGGGTGTGTGACATACTTATAATACCCATTTTACAGGTGAGTATTCACAAAATGGTATTATTCTAAGTATGTCACAAACCCCTCTTCAAGACATTCATTACATGTGGGACATCCAATAGCAGTGTCCATAAAGGGCGGGGATCCAAAAACAAGACAACAAGGCACAAACTTAAACCACTGCAGCTTGCAGAACCTTGCGGCCAAAAACAGCATCCGCTGAGGCCCGCACATCAACCTTGTAAAACTTGGAAAAAGTGTGAACCGAAGACCAAGTAGCAGCCTTACAAACCTGCTCAACAGAGGCCTGGTGCTGAAAGGCCCAGGACGCCCCAACAGCACGAGTAGAATGAGCAGTAACACGAAAAGGGGGAATCTTCCCCTTGGCAAAATAGGCCCCAACAATGGCCTGGCGAATCCATTTACCAATAGAAGACTTGGCAGGAGCCAAACCCTTCCTAGGCCCAGAGGGCACCACAAAAAGGGCGTAAGTCCTATGAAAAATACAACTCTGAAGTACTCACCTGTAGAGTTGGTATTATATGCAGACAGCACGTCCTGCTCCAGACATAATCCTTACATGTGGGTATACCTCCGCCTTCAGCGCCGTGTACTGCAGAACATGAAGAAAACAAGCTCCTCCCGGCCCTACATATACCGTGGGACCTCCCACAAATCCCCAGCATTGACAAGCAGTGAGAGAAGAAGCCAGGAGAAAACAACCACCCAGAGACTGGCAATAATATCCAAGATAATAATCACCACACAGGGGATCCAGAACAAGGTGAATCAGGGTGGGGTGGAGCAGGACGTGCTGTCTGCATATAATACCAACTCTACAGGTGAGAACTTCACAGAGTTGTATTATTCTAAGCAGACAGCACGTCCTGCTCCAGACATAATCCTTACATGTGGGACATCCAATAGCAGTGTCCATAAGTAGGGTGGGATCCCCGAGAAAAAAGGCACAGACAACCATAAAAGTGCTGTCACCTTAACCATGCTACCACGAGCAATGAGAGCAATGCTCTAACCTCAGCCTTTGAATTCTTGTAAAGGCAGAACTGAACACAAGCAGCAGACTAGCCAGCTTGCTCAACAGAACCTAGTGCTGAAAGGCCCAAGCCAAGCACAAGTAGTAAGAGAGCAAAAACCAAGAGAGAAGAAGAATCTTCCCCTAACGAGTAGGCCAGAGTAACAGCCTAACCATGCTACTGGAAAAATAGGGCAGCCATGGCAACCTTAGAGCTCTCCCCATCTGGGAATATGAACCCAGGTCTCAGGCGAGACCAGCAGGAATACTGAAAAACAACGCTAACAAGGCTCAGCAAGAGCCGAGACGTTTACTTTAGGCTCAGAGGAACAAAAGCGACCGAGCAGGACCAAGCCAAGGGCACCTACACCCGTGTTAGCAATCAGATCCGGTACATAAGGATGGAGAAACCTATAAGCCCCAAGGGGCATAATCCCTACCAGGGACAAGAGAAAGACCAGGAATCTCCAACACCTGATGAGGGATACAGATCCCTTTCGCTCAGAGTAAGCCAGACAATAGCCCAGAGACCGTAGGGTCTGGACTAAAGGGGAATAAGAACATCGCCTGGACCCAATTCGGCGTAAGGCGGAACACCCTCACCTCATGGTGTACAGATATATAATATATATATATATATATATATATATATATATATATAATGACTAGGACCGCTAACAGAGCCATCCTTTATGGCACATTTCTGACTGAAGCAACCGCCCCAGAAGAGTGATATGAGGGAAGGAACAGTTCAGACAGGAACCTGAATAAGACCCAAGGGAACCCTTAGCAGGGCATCCGGATAAGTAACCCCCCAAAAAGGGAGCTTAGAATTCCCTGGGAAATGCGCCTGAGCAACCCCTGAGGAATGCGCAACACAGAAGATTGAACTAGACTTCTGCAGTAGGTGAATAGGGCGAGCCCTGAAACCTTCAGAGCAACTTCGACCGTGCTATTATAATTCTAGGACCCAGGGATAGGGAACATCCCGCAGGAAAGAGAGCTAGTCCAAGCAAACAGACTAGAACAGCATACTCCAACATAGCCGGCAGAAAAGGGAGAAGAAGAGGAGGGAGCTAGGCCTAGCCCTCCAATAGAGAAAAGACACCCAGAGATACCCATCTCCAATAGGGTGGAGACATCGACGGCAATCCAGAGAACCGTGCAAGGACACGCACGTACAATCAGGATGAAATAGAGACTATTCTTTTCCCCTCTGACCCTGCAGCAGCTTTCGGCACAGATACCCCCACAGATCTATTGAAGGAACTAAAAAGGCTACGGAGATACCGGGTGGACCTTGAACTCCATGGACAGACATCTGAATATTATCGGATTAAGAAAATTCCACGTGGTTTTAGAATTAAAAACCAACCTACTATAGGTAGACATAAGCCAGACTTCTGTGAACGGTGGTGTGAAATCTCCAACCAAAATTCCCTCAACTATATGATTTTGGTTATTGAGGAAGTGAGAGCACAATTGTGCCAACTAAACAGAGAAATAAATACACTAGAACTGAGGATCCAAAGTGAGAAATCGGACACAACTGAAGTGGACCTAAAAACTTTACAGACTGAGATTACTAATTACACGGACAGACTCAAACGCTATAAGCGCGAGAAATTCAAGCAGGTTTGCCTGGATTACGCAGAGAACCGTGTGTACCCCTGGTTGGCAGGAAAAGATCCAGACCAATCCCGCCCTAGAAGATATACGGGCGCTACATCGAGACGGACCACTTCACGCCCTTTTTCTCATCCAACCTCCGATAGTGATCCTCTCTCGGAGAACCTTTCCTCTGATAACGACTCACGAACGCAGGGCCCAAAAAGGAGTACGAGGCACAGGACCCGTGAGCCCCATTTTCGCGCACCCCCCGGACTAACCGATCCAGGAGGGGAGGAAAGAAGCGGCGACAACGCCTCAATGACACTACAGTCAGCCAACAGGAGACCCCTGTAATGAATCTCTCCTCGAGACCACTGTCACAGGATGAGGTAAGCCTCCTCAGCAGAGGATTATCTTTTTGCCCGGCTTCACGCTTTGATCCATTTCAATTTGACATTGAACTCTATAAATTAGAGAGATCACTCAAACTTAAACAGTTTTTTTCTAATTCCACTGACATCACCAATGATGGCGTGAAAACGGGTCCACCCAAATTGAAACTCAAGAGTCAATTTATGCCCCCAGGTCACTTTGGCACCATTGACAGTTATATTAATACTGTAAGAGCTGAAACCACACAGATTATGCAGTCCAAACGTTACCACCCTAACCTCCCGAAAGGGGAACGTATAGCTCTGTCTACCTTGAGAAAAGATAAGAGCATTATTATTAAGCCGGTCGACAAGGGCGGAGCTATTATTGTTATGGATTACGAAATGTACAAACAGAGTATCTTGGACATGCTATCTGATACAGTCAGCTATGAGCGTATTCCTAACAATCCGGTTTGGAGTATCCAGAATACTGTACAACAGTTCATTGCTCTAGGACTGTCCAATGGGTGGCTTAGTGAACATACGGCGAAATATATAGATATCCAACATCCAATCACCCCGGTGATTTATGGACTTCCTAAGGTACACAAGGGGTGTAACCCCTTGAAATTCCGGCCCATTGTAGCTGGAACTGACTCTGCCACTCAACCACTAGCACAGTGGCTTGACTTCTATCTGCAACCGTATGTCCGTTCATTGCCCTCATATTTAAAAGATACTGGGGATTTCCTCAGCAAATTCCGTGATGTGACAATTGCACAAGATGATATACTAGCAACAATGGACATTTCTTCACTTTACACAAATATTCCCAATGACCATGGCATCAAGGCGGTCAAACATTTTCTCTCGCGAAATCCGCCTGAGATACCTGTGGAATATATCACCACAGGTCTGGAGATTGTGTTACACAACAACTATTTTAGATATGAACAATCCTTCTTCAAACAAATCCTCGGGACAGCGATGGGGAGTTCCATAGCTCCCGCCTTCGCAAATTTATTTGTGGGGTTCCTGGAAGAAATATACATTTACCCCTCACCCCTTTACACTGGACACATCAGATATTGGGGCCGATACATAGATGATGTGATCATCGTGTGGCGGGGCCCTAGACAGAGACTCGAGGAATTCATTGAATACATAAATTCGGTCTTTCCAACTATTACATTCAACCCGGAAATTTCGGAGACTCATGTGACCTTCCTCGACGTAGCAATCTACAAAGGCGATGATGGTACAATAACAACGGGTCTTTATTCCAAACCGACGGATAGAAACACTCTGTTGAAATATGAGAGTGCACACCCGCGACCCTTGGTGAACAGCCTACCCATATCGCAATTCTTGAGGGTGTATAGGGTGAACACCAACCCTAACACCCGTGTAGAACAACTACATCAGATGTACAATAAATTTCTGGCACGTGGATATCCTGACGAGGTCCTCACCCAGGCCCAACATAGAGCTGAACAAATATGGGCAGGGGAAGAGAAGAATGTGAAGACCAGAGAAGAAAGGGTACCATTTATGGTCACATATAACCACGCAGCTCCTGTCATCAAACATGTCACCAACAAGTACAGGTGTATATTGACATCAGACAAGTCTCTGTCTCCCATCATTAAAAGACCGCTAATGAAGGTTTATAAACGCAATAAGAATCTAAGGGATACCTTGGTGAAGGCGGATCCAGCGGAGAAATATGCCAAACCACCGATTGTGCTACACCCGAGAATGGGTTGCTTTCGGTGCAATAACTGTAATGTCTGCAATTCATTAATTCTAGGTTCAGAGTTTACCCATCCGTACACCGGCAGGCGCTACAAAATCCGTGGCACCTACTCCTGCCTCACGGACTATTGTATCTATCTTCTAAAATGCCCGTGGCCTACTTTATGTGGGCAAGACCATCGGCGCCTTTAAGAAAAGATTTCAACAACATCGCAGTGATGTGCGTGTTAGCATCACCAAACACCAGCATGGGCAGACCTTGGACTATGATAAACCTGTGGCGATCCATTTTGTACAACACAATCACCAGACAGCGGAACTCCGAGGGATGGTCATTGAACACATTGAGAGACCAAGCCGTGGAGGAGACCGGCATTTACAGTTGCTACAACGCGAGACGTATTGGATTCACACACTGGATACTGTACAACCAAGAGGGCTGAACACGTCATTCGGATCTGTTTTTTGCCAAAACGATAATCACCCCTTTGGATTAATTCCCCTAATCGCTAGTCTTCCTCCGGAGCTTCACTAATATGTCACATACAGTACATACCTCTAGTCCCTCCCTTTCCCCTTCCCCTTCCTCTCCCCTTCTTGCTTCCCCTGTCCCCTGTCTTCCCAGCCCCTTTTCCCCTCCCCCCCCCTCTCCTGGGTCTGTACCCTCCCCCGCTGACCTCCCTCCCTTTTCCTTGTCCCCTCGGTCATATCTTTTAACAAGCACCAACACCTCAATTCCCCCCCCCCCCCCCCCCCCCTCTGGCTTGGCTGCTTCTTTTTCTCCTCTCATGCTTCTCTTCATATCATCTGTCCCACATGTCCCAATCCTGTCTCTTCATCTACCAGGTTTGTCTCCTTCTCCGTACACATCTTTGTCCCCCTCTCCTCTTGTCTCCTCTCCTCCTGTCTCCTCCCCCTCTCCTTCTTCTTACACATCTCTGTCCCCCTCTCCTCCTGTTCCCCTCTTCTTCTGTCCTCCCATCTGTTTTCCCATACGGCATATTGCTCATAGCGAATTACATATCTCTGTCCCCCTCTCCTCCTGTCCTCCCATCTGTTTTTACATATGAATTCCCCCCCACCTGTAGTCTGTCCCCCCGATTTACACTGTATACTGCTCATAGCTGTCTTTCCTGTCCCCCTTCTCCCTGCCCCCCTCCTCCTCTTGCTCTGTCTCATCCGGTTGCTCCAATCAATGCTTTGATTATCCATTCACTTTATTTAATATAGCCTGTGTTTATAATCAGATGTTCATTCTTGTATATAGGGTCCCAATCCTGGTCCGGGAGCTTGCTCCCACTGCCACCCAGGGTGTGTGTCACACAGGCGCTGCTCGGGACACTGCAGCTATGTTTACATGGCTGCGTGTACCCGAAGCGCGCTGATCTGCCCCTGTAAACTGGAGTGGTGACAGCAGCTGCGAGCCTATCGGAGCACGGCTGCTGCCGTGCCACCAGTTGCCGGGCGAAGATCCTCGCCCGACGTCACACATCCTCTCCCTCCTGGCAGACGGGGAAGCCGCCGCTCGCATCTGCACGAGCGGCGGTCGGCGGTGGCGGGGCCCGCGCTTCTCTGCGGGCTCCGACGGTACCAGGTAAGTATTGTATACTTACATATTTGTATAATTGTTTATAAGGTATTATTTTCCACATACGGGTACCCCGCTGACGTCACAGTGACGTCAGGCGGGAATTCACTGCTCTGTTATATTTAAGTGAGTGCTGTGTCTGTGCATGGTTTGCAAGTCTGCCCTGAAGAAGGGGGGACACTATCCCCCGAAACGTCGGCTATTGGACTTGGATTGCTTAGGCAATTGGACTTGGATTGCTTATGGATGAATTGTTTTTGGACTTTGGAAAAATACCATTTTGTGAAATACTCACCTGTAAAATGGGTATTATAAGTATGTCACACACCCCGCTTCAAGATATCCATAACATGTGGGTAATACCGACCTGAAGTGGGCGTTCCTGCAGAGATGATAGCAAAAAAGAAAGCCCCTCCCTGATCCATAAATACCTGGGACCTCCCACTCATTACCCAGTATATAGAAGCAGTAAGGTAAGGGACCAGGAAGAGGCAAATGTAAATCATAACAACGCAAAGTTCACAAAATAAAGGATCCAGAATACAAGAAGGGCGGGTGAAGCGGGGTGTGTGACATACTTATAATACCCATTTTACAGGTGAGTATTTCACAAAATGGTATTATTCTAAGTATGTCACACACCCCGCTTCAAGATATCCATAACATGTGGGACATCCAATAGCAGTGTCCATAAAAAGGGCGGGGATCCAAAACAAGGC
This sequence comes from Gastrophryne carolinensis, assembly GCA_027917425.1. NCBI lineage: Eukaryota > Metazoa > Chordata > Amphibia > Anura > Microhylidae > Gastrophryne > Gastrophryne carolinensis. The sequence goes on from CM051240.1 coordinate 47,970,086, forward strand.
AACAATGCACAACTTAAACCACAACAGCTTGTAGAACTTTGCGGCCAAAAACAGCATCCGCTGAGACCCGAACATCAACCTTGTAAAACTTGGAAAAAGTGTGAACAGAGGACCAAGTAGCGGCCTTACAAACTTGCTCAACAGAGGCCTGGTGCTGGAAAGCCCAGGACGCTCCAACCGCACGAGTAGAATGAGCAGTAACATGAAAAGGGGGACTCCTCCCCTTGGCAGAATAGGCCCCAATGATGGCCTGACGAATCCATTTACTAATGGAAGATTTGGCAGGAGCCAAACCTTTCCTAGGCCCAAAAGGCACCACAAAAAAAGCATCAGTCTTACGAAAGGAAGACGTAACCACCAGATAATATTTCACAACACGAACCACATCCAAGGAATGCAGCACCCTTCCCTTGTCGTTGCTGGGATTAGGGCATAGAGAAGGCAGAACAATGTCCTGATTCAGATGAAAAGCAGAGACCACCTTAGGAAGAAAATCCGGCTTGAAACGAAAGACAACTTTATCCTGATGCCTTTCGAAGTACGGAGCTTTAATGGATAAAGCTGCCAACTCAGAAACACGCCGAACTGAAGTGATAGCCACCAAAAAGGCCACCTTTTGAGTAAGAGAAGACAAAGCAACCTCATTCAAGGGCTCAAACGGAGGACCCTGAAGAGCAGAAAGAACCAGGTTCAAATCCCAAACTGGAACAAAAGGCTTCCTAGGAGGCCGTACATGCGTAACTCCTTGGAAAAAGGTCTTGACTAAGGGATGAAGTGCAAAGGACCTTTGAAAGAACACTGCCAGGGCAGAAACCTGCCCCTTCAAGGTACTAAGTTGAAGCCCCAGATCCAGACCATGTTGAAGAAACTCCAGGATTCTGGAAATGGAGAACTCCCGACAAGAGAAAGACCTACTTTCACACCAGTCAATATAGGACCTCCAAGTCCTATAGTAAATAGTAGAGGAAGAGCGCTTCCTGGCGCTAATAAGAGTCTGAACCACCGCGTCAGAAAGACCTTCTTCCTTCAAGATGGCGGTTTCAGCAGCCACGCCGTCAAAGCCAGCGAAGGTAAATTGGGATAGCGCAGCCGACCCTGGGTGAGCAGGTCCGGCAGTAGAGGCAGAACGAACTGATCCTCTGCCAGTCTTACCAGGTCTGCGAACCAAACCTGCCTTGGCCACCTTGGTGCCACCAGAATCGCCGACGCGCCCTCCAGAGTCAGCTTGCGCACCACTCTGGCTACCATTGGAAACGGAGGGAACAGGTAAAGAAACCCCAGATCCCTCCAGTTCAGAGACATGGCATCCACTGCCAGAGCCAGAGGATCCTGCGAGAGAGACACAAAGACTGGAAGCTTGTGATTGTGACGAGAGGCAAAGAGGTCCACCGCTGGGAACCCCCACCTGAGACATATCGAACGAAACACCGTGGGACTGAGAGACCACTCCCCCTGACGAGAGGAGGCTCTGCTCAGCAAGTCCGCCTCCGTGTTCTCCACTCCCGGAATGTAGACTGCTGAGATACACGGGACGTGACTCTCCGCCCAGTCCAGAATCAAAGACACTTCCCTGAGGGCACTCCTGCTGCGAGTCCCCCCCTGGTGATTGATGTAAGCAACCGCCGTCCTGTTGTCCGACCGGACCTGAACTGGCAGGCCTCTCAACTGATGAGTCAAGCGAAACAGAACCAACCTGATGGCTCTCAACTCCAGAACATTGATGGGCTCAGGAGCCTCCTGCGGGCCCCACAGACCCTGAAACTGGAGGTCCTTCCAAACACCCCCCCAACCTGACAGACTGGCATCCGTGGTGACTGTTTCCCAACACGGAGCCAGAAAAGATCTGCCCTTCGACAGATTGACCGACCCCAGCCACCATTGCAGGGATCGACGAACTCGGGGAGTCATCAAGAAGGACTGATCCAACGATAGAGGAGACTTGTCCCAAACCTTCAACAGATGAAGCTGAAGCGTCCTTGTATGAAACTGCGCAAAGGGAACTGCCTCGAATGAGGCCACCATTAACCCCACCAGCCTCATCCCTAGCCGGATGGCCGGACGAGGGGCCGACATGAGAAGCCGAGCTAATTCCTGAATCAAAAGAATCTTGGCCTGGGGCAGAAATACCCTGGCCTGCGAAGTGTCCAGAGACATTCCCAGAAAGGTGACTACTCTGGACGGAGAGAGAGAAGACTTGGGGTGGTTGACCACCCAACCGAACCTCTCAAGGGTGGACACCACCATTCTGGTGTCCAACTCCGCTTGGTTGAAAGAAGAGGCCATGATCAGAAGATCGTCCAAATAGGGCACAATGCGGATACCCTGAACCCTTAGCAGAGCCATCACCCCCGCTAGCACCTTGGTGAGCACCCGAGGAGCCGAGGTGAGACCGAAAGGGAGTGCTACAAACTGAAAATGCCGATCCTCCACCACAAACCTGAGAAACCTCTGGTGTGCTGGAAAAATTGGAACGTGCAGATAAGCATCCTTGATGTCTATGGACGTCAGAAAGTCTCCCTGACGAAGAGAGTGAATGGCCGAACGTAGCGTTTCCATGCGGAATTTCCGTGGCCGGATGAACCTGTTGAGAAACTTCAGATCCAAGATGGGTCGGACCGATCCGTCCTTCTTGGGTACCGTGAACAGATTGGAATAAAAACCCCTGCCCTGATCCGAAGGGGGCACTGGGCAAATGACAGCCATATCCAGAAGGTTCTGTACTGCCAACAGGAGCCCCTGCGCCGCTAGAGGTTCCGAAGGCATCCGAGACCTGAAAAATCTGGAAGGGGGGCGGAGCTCGAACTCCAGCTTGTAACCGGAAGACACCACTTCCCGGATCCATCTGTCCGAGACCTCTTGATCCCAGATCTGGGAGAAGTGTCGCAGCCGTCCCCCCACCCGCATGGGTGAGGGCGCCCCCTCATTGCTGAGCCGGCTTGGCAGCCGGCTTGGGCTTAGAGCCCCAACTGTATCCTGGACGGGCACGTCCTCTGCCCCTGCTCCCAGAATCTCCTCTGGAAGAGGGGAATGCAAATCCCCTGCCAGATCTGGCCCCACGAAAAGAGGGGGTAAAGGAAGGCGCCCCTCGAAAGGGGCGGCGTTGTTTCTTGCGTTGGGGTAACCTACCACCCTTGGTAACGGAGTCCAATGTCTCTCCAAAAAGCCGTAATCCAACAAAAGGCAGAGCCGTTAGCGACTTCTTGGACATAAAATCTGCTGCCCACTGGCGCAGCCAAACCGAGCGCCGAATAGTGACCAGCAGAGCCGATGTCCTACCACACATCATCAAAGTGTCATCCAAGGCTGTCAACACAAAGGATAAAAACAACTCACACCGCTTAAGGCTAAGGAACTCCGCACTACCAGGACGCAGCCCGGAAGAAGTCAACAGGTCCCTGACCACGGACCTGGCAGCCAACACCATTAGAGCCGAGGCGCAAACGGGCCGCATGGCTGACCCAACACTAGCGAAACCATGACAAGCCATCTGGTCAATACGTTTATCCTCTCCATCCTTGAGAATGGAACAATCAGGTCTATTTAAAACCGAGGAATTGGACAACCCCAACACCGGGGCATCCACCTCGGGGGGGAGATGCCCAGCGCTTAATCGCCTCCGAAGGAAAGGGATATTTCCTATCCCACCCCTGAGGGATGCCAGGGAGCCGAGCCGGCCTGTCCCATTCCTTAGCAATGATTTTGTCAAAATGCCGTTGTGTAGGGAATTCCAAGCGCGGCCTGGATTCCTCAAACAATTCACCCTTCTGCTGTGACACCTCCTCAGGAGGAGAAATATTCAGAACCTCTAACATCAGAGCCAGAGCGTGAGGAGTATCGGAGGATCTCCCCAAGTCACCAAGCTCAGCATCAGCACCAAAGGACTGCTCATCGTCCGAAATATCAGAATCCTCATAAACTTCCCCTTCCTCTAGCGGGGAATAATCAGACCAATCCAGATTATTAACATCCTCCACCAGCGGAGCCAGCGACAAATGCTTTCCCTTAGTCGGGGCCTTACGGGCAACCGAGCTGGAGATAATTTTTTCAAGGTTAGCCAATCTTGCACACATCTCAGATTGCAGCTCCCGGCCCATGACAACGTCACATGGGTTGCGTGTCAAGGTGGGAGGAGGAGATGAAGCGACCGGCGGTGCAGACCCAGACGCCTGGGGTTCGGACTGCCGCGTAATAGTCTGCTGTGCACATGGAATACACAGAAGTACATCGTCCCCAGAAATGGATACCCCACACAACATACACTTTCGGGGATGCCCCGAGGGGGCCCCGAGCCTAGTATCCGGGGATGCCTCCATAAGGTGAACTTTTGTAGGAATAGTCGCAATGACCCAGGGAATTACGCCACTAGACAACCCGGGATGCCCCTTTAATGTCCCGAGTGGGAGGATTTATGGACAATAATGAACCCAGTGATTAAGGATCGGGAGAGACCCCCTAAATGCTAATGGAGAACCTCCTGAAGCACCACCTGGAAGACAGAAAGGAAGGGCTAATAAGACTAATGAAGGCACAGACACTCTTACATACAGAGGATGAGCAAAAAGGAGATGGCCAGAGGCCACTTACAGAACCGACAGCAAGTAATGGCGACCGTGAGGTAATCCACCAGAGCTCGCAGCCAGAAGGGGAGAAGGGGGCGTGGTCAGCGCGGGACGCGCGTGACGCCGAGCAACGCCCCCCTTCCCCTCTCTCACACAGGCAGAGCTCCGCAGCGGCGCCAGAGAAGGATGGGGGCGGGCAGCGGTGACGCGCCGCCACACCGGCCCCGCCACCCCAGTCAAGCGTGAGGAGAATCTCCTCACAGAAAGAAAGGCGCCAAGAGCCGGCCGGCGCCGCAGTGTACAGTGCGGCCGCCGCGCCCGGCTCAGTAAAAGACACAGCCACACACACATTCAAACATGCGAAACAGGAGGGACGAGCTCCGGCCCCACGCCGACGGTCCGGACCCGCCCCCCCCCCCCCCCCTCCAGAAGGACAGTATACATGGCGTGAGGTAAATACCTCCGCCATTATAAAAGTGAAACACCAGCTGAGGGAAGATGAGGGGAAAAAAGACAGGTCCAGCACCGCACAGGCCCTGTAAAACGGCTGCGGCGGTGATACAATTAAAGAGACATTGCACAACACCCTGAACGGAACATGTTAGGGATTAAATAAAGAAGGGACCCACACTCCCCAACCCCACCTGTGGAAAGGGGATCCTGGGAGGGCCACTGAATGTTAATTAAGGGACAGGGCATCCCAAACCGGGGTCACCAACCCGGAGCAACCGCCTACCCTCTCATATAGGGTCTCACGGTGGAGCATAGCTCCTGAGCACCTAAGGTGCCGATATACCCTCGCCTGGACCCTCAGCCGAGGCTGGGAGGCATATGGATTTCTGGGGAAAAAAAGGTCCAAACGGAAATAAATGAATAGTGGGCCGGGAGTCATCCCGGCTACCTGAAATCCCCCTGTGCAAGGAGGAGCCATCATCTTCTGACTTGCTCGCCGTCTGCAGAGATGGAAAACTGGGTAATGAGTGGGAGGTCCCAGGTATTTATGGATCAGGGAGGGGCTTTCTTTTTTGCTATCATCTCTGCAGGAACGCCCACTTCAGGTCGGTATTACCCACATGTTATGGATATCTTGAAGCGGGGTGTGTGACATACTTAGAATATGTCACCCCGTGATGGATTAGCTTTGCCTCCATTATCACACGGTGTGTTATAATTGTATGCTGTGAATACAGTTGATTATCTTCCTTTGGTGTGCTGGCCTCTTCCTAACTTGAATCTTTACGCGGCGCCACTGCGGCCTGGCACCCTACGTTTTGCTACTGGTAAGTGTGCACCTACATCTTGGATTCAATAGGGTGAAAAGCCAACCGACCAATCGCCTAAAAGGCCTGTAGGTAAGGGCGACGTAGTAGGGAGCCTGAATAGGCAGAGCAGCCCTCTTGAGAGGGTATACAGTACGACTGTCTTCAGCAGAAAATCTGCGAACCACGCCCCGCTGGGCCACCCAGGGCCCCCAGCATAACGGTTCTCCCTTTCTACTGCAATCTTATGCAGAACCCCGCCTGGCAGGGTGAAAGAAGTTAAGACATATAGAATATAATGTTATGACAGAAGCAATACTAGGCCCTCATGGCCAAGGCCAGAGAGTCCTGGGACAATAACCCAGGACAGAGTCCCTGTAATAGCAAAGGGGCCCCACAGGGCCACACCAGTAGGGACTCAGCGAGATACTATAATAGAACCTCCTGCCACGTTAGGGCAGCCAGCCAAGCTAATACCAATGAAGTGCAAGGGATGTAAACCCCCACTTAGAACCGAACCGGAACCTTCTTGAAGGGTCAACCTGTTCCGAGACCTTCGCAGATAAAAAGGGACAAGCCACTGTCCTCAGACTGACCGAGAGTCCCCAAAAAAAGGACAAGTCCTGAAGAGGAGTAGTCCAGCAAATTAGAGCCCACCAAAGGCTCAATGTGTCAACCAAAAAACTGTATGAAGATGGATTCCCTAAGGGGACCCCTTTAGGAACCACGGGGGATTTCAGAAGAAGTAAGACCCCCCCAGTCCACCTGCAAGACTTGGTACCCATGATGACCATCTACAGGGAGAAGAGAGAAGGAAGGAGTGGTCCCAGACATCTTCCTTGAATTTACAACCTCAAAAGGAACCCCCGTAACAAGGGGGAGCGTACTGACCTAGTTCCAGGGGTACTGGAACCCTGTCCAGGATAAGTAACCTAAGGTGTCGCAGGGCCCAAGGGCTCCTGAGAATAAGGGACAGCATCTGGGCCGCCACCAACAGGCCCACCAGCTGCAAGGTAAAGGTAGTGTGACATCAAAGAGGGCAAGGCCCTTTCCATAACAAGTCCACATTTAGCAGAAGGAAGGTTCTAACATGAACCAATCTAAATGCCACCCCGTAGGGGGATACCAAACCGGGGCCTAGGTGTCCTGAAGGCACAGGGGACTAAAAAGGGATTATAAATCCTCACATGCATCAAGAGGTCTACTGGACAAGAGCGCCTGCGGCCCAACAGGTAGATACCATGTAGAAACTGCCTGTGAAGGTATAAATGCTAGGCCCTAGAATGCCAACCTGGGTCAGACTGCTTCATCCCGGAGGGGAAGGGTAATGTGGATGCAATCACAGGTCAAGGGCCAACCTGTAAGAGAGCCCAGACCCTACACGCCAAACTCGGCCTGCCTCAACTCCCGAAGGGAAAACAGGGACTAGAAGAACCCTGATAACCTTAGAAAAAGGACCGCCCAGCAGACTCCATTCTGCATCCGGGGGGACTACCTCCTGTAACAACCTGAAAGAAGCATGGCGCCCTGCGATAGGAGCCGAGTGCTGCGGCAGTCCACTTGCCCAACAAGGCGAGGGCGTCCCTTCACACTTGTGCGGTTTCGGCAGATTTGGACTTCGCACAGCCGGAGGACCCAGGGCGTTGCCTGCCCCCCCTGGGGCGGGTCTCCACTCCAAAAAGTTGGAAGCACACTTCTGGTTCGCGCTTGACACTAACGTAGGGAGGGGGAGGGGTGTCCCTGCCCCTGGGAGGCCGAGACGGCCTTCTGCTCGAGGGTGCCTTACTCCTTTTTTCCAAACGGTCCAACCGGGCCCCAATAAGCGTCGTCTCTAAAGGGAAGGCCAGTAAGAGCCTTTTTAGTATCAGTGTCAGCCCCCTACTGTCGCCGCCAAGCAGGCGGCGAATAGCCACCACAAGAACCGAGGTGTCATCCATCGCTGAGGGAATAAACTCACAAAAACATCACAATCAGACAGTGCCTTAAAGACCTCCCAAGGGAGATCCTCCGGTTGGTGGTCAAGTATCTTCCTGAGAAGGGTCCTGGCGGTCACTGCAGTGACGGCCGCGGCACAGACCGGGCGCAGAGCCGTCCCTGCACACGAAAAGGCGTGGGAAGCCAGACTGTCAATGCGCCGGTCCTCAGCATCCCGAAGGGTACGATGAGTAGAGGCTGTCATGAAGGGAGGGTTAGCAACCCCAATAATAGGTGCATTCACCTCGGGAAGAACTGACTAGCAGCCAACCATATCAGGGGGAAAAGGGTACTTCCAATCCCAGACCCCCGGAACTCCTGTAAGTTCACAAGGTGATTCCCAATCCTTAGATATAAGAGCCTGGAATGATCCTGCTCCAGAAATTCCAAGTGCGGCGTCGCCGTGTGGAAACTCTCCCTCTTGGGCTTGGGAGACTCTCCCGGAGGAGAGATGGACAGTACTCCAAAGATCTTTATAAGTAATTTATCAGTGTCACACCGGCCCCAGGAACCAGGGCCAGAATTATCACGGCTCCAAGGTATCTCGTCTGAGGGACCGGAACCTGAGAACAGTCCACCTTCATCAGAAGGATCAAGGACCTGCATAGCAGCAGACTCTTCAGTTTCATTGGGAAACCGCGGGACCCCGGACACATAATTCTGAGATGCCTCCATATGGTGATTATCAAAGCAATATGCCAGCAGGGATTTATGCTATAAGCGACCCTGGATGCCCCAAGACCCGCTAGGAATGTGGGAGAATATAAAAGTGAACCCGTTTAAGATATATATCAGGCCGGGGGATGCCACCGGAATCTTAGCGTCTGAAAGACCTAAGGAGAAGAATGGGAGTCAGAGCCATGAGCAGCTGGAAAAAACATATAAAAAGGAGTCACCCGCGAGGGCACTTACAGACCAAGGGAGGAGGGAAACCGCCACCACGCGCACGCGAAGATCAGCAAAATGGCGCCCAGCGAACCTCGAAGGGCGGGCTCGATGCTCGGCCGTGACGCGGAGCGCGCCAATTCAAGTCCCCGCCCACGCCGAAGAGCGCGAAGGCTACAATCACACGCTTAAAGTGGACCAACACCCACGGGTGATCGGCCCGGGAATCTATAAGATTCCCGGGCCGATCACCTCCCTCCCCGTGGGACATCCGAGATCGGGAAGTCCCGCGGGGTGAAACCCCCCCAAACACCCCAAACTCCTTACCTTATCTTCTCTAGGCGGACGCGCGGGAGGCGGCGGCGGAGGAGCCGATCGGGGGTGCCCCACCGAAGTGGACCAAGACCCAGGATAGTCAAAATCCTGGGTGTTGGTCCACTTTAAGGATTTGTAGAAAAACCGTTACGTCTAGTAAGGAAAAGGCGCCACAGCATCTAGACAACGCAGCAAACTGTGCATAACTGTGCGGTAGCCGAAAACCAAATAAAAAGCAAGCAGCGCGGCTCTGACATTTCAATGTTAATGAAGGGCAGAAATAAGGTCACAAGCGTGATATACTGGTACACTGGGACCGCCACACCCCCCCCCCCCCCTTTTCTTTTCCCACTAGTTGGGGAATGAGGGAGGATGGCGACCCTTACACAGGGTCCAGCACTACCCGGGGTACGGGGCAATAATGCGGGAGGGGCATCCACTAGAGGCTCACCATCAGCCTAAACCGCCTACCCTATGGTGGGGGGATTGCGGTGGAGCATGGCTCCGTTAAGCACACAAGGTGCTGCCTACCTTCACCTGACCAACGCAGCCCAGGCTGGGAGGCATATTCTTCACAGAGAGGACGGGTGGAAATAGTCCCGCAGGGCCTCGGGCAGTCAAGCCCCGCTCGCCTGCGAGAGCGTGATACTTCATGTCTTCGCAGTTCAAGCACTGCAGAGAAATCTGGGGATTTGTGGGAGGTCCCTCGGTATATGTAGGGCCGGGAGGAGCTTGTTTTCTTCATGTTCTGCAGTGCACGGCGCTGAAGGCGGAGGTATACCCACATGTAAGGACTATGTCTGGAGCAGGACGTGCTGTCTGCTTAGAATAGAGGAAGTAGGCACCAAATAGTACTTCACACAGCGAACCACATCCAAAGAATGCAAAACCCTCTCCTTGTCATTGCTAGGCTTAGGACACAAGGAGGGAAGAACAATATCCTGATTCAGATGAAAAGCGGAGACCACCTTAGGAAGGAAATCTGGCTTGAAGCGGAAAACAACCTTGTCCTGATGCCTCTCAAAGTAAGGAGCCTTAATGGACAAAGCCGCCAACTCAGATACACGCCGAACTGAAGTGATGGCAACAACCTTCTGAGTAAGCGTAGAAAGTGCAATATCTTGCAAAGGTTCAAAAGGAGGACCCTGCAAGGCAGACAAAACCAAATTCAAATCCCAAACTGGGAGCAAAGGCTTCCTAGGAGGCCACACATGCGTAACCCCCTGGAAAAAGGTCTTAACCAGAGAATGAAGAGCAAAAGACTTTTGAAAGAAAACCACCAGGGCAGAAACCTGCCCTTTCAGCGTACTAAGCTGCAAACCTAGGTCCAGACCATGTTGCAGAAATTCCAAAACCCTAGGGATCGAAAACGCCCTGCAAGGCCCGGAATTCACACCAATCAATATAAGACCTCCAAATCCTATAGTAGATGGCAGAGGAAGACTTCTTTCTAGCCCTAACCAGAGTCTGAATGACAGCATCAGAAAGACCTTCCTCCTTCAAGATGGAGGTTTCAGCAGCCACGCCATCAAAGCCAGCGTTGGTAAATTGGGGTAGAGCAGTGGACCTTGAGTGAGCAGATCCGGCAGAAGGGGCAGAACTAACTGATCCTCTGCCAACCTTACCACGTCTGCGAACCAAACCTGTCTTGGCCACCTTGGAGCCACCAGGATTGCTGACGCGCCCTCTAGGGCCAGCTTGCACACCACTCTGCCCACCATGGGAAACAGAGGGAACAGGTATAGAAACCCCAGATCCCTCCAGTTCAGAGACATGGCATCCGCTGCCCGAGCCAGTGGATCCCCAATATCAATAAAGTATGAATCTATAATGAATCTAAGGGTATCCGGGAGAGGGGGAATCCATGCTAGGGTGGGAGGCCAAGGGGACAGGGCATCCCAAACCGGGGTCACCAACCCGGTTAGCCGCCTACCCCTTGTTATGGGGTCTCACGGTGGAACGTAGCTCCTGAGCACCTAGGGTGCCATCTACCATTGCCCGGACCAGCAGCCTAGGCTGGGAGGCAGTAAAATCAATAAAGAATCCGGGCAGGAATAGATCAAATAGAGGGCCGGGAGTCATCCCGGCTACCTGCAAGGAGGAGACATCCATCTTCTGACTTGCTCGCCGTCTGCAGAGATGAAAGACTGGGGAATGAGTGGGAGGTCCCAGGTATTTATGGACTGGGAGGGGCTCACTTTTTTTTATTGACATCTCTGCAAGATCGCCATCTACAAGTCAGTATACCCACATGTAATGAATGTCTTGAAGCGGGGTGTGTGACATACTTAGAATAACATGTCTTGCTTGTCCGGCTATCATGTGAACAGCAGCCATGGAGTACAACGCAGAAGAGGTAAGCATCAAGCTGATGGGTCTGGGATGTCACAGAGGAGGATAATGCAGACTTGCCTTGATGGCCCATAGCTTCTCCAAAAAAGCTTTCCAGTGTAAGGCTAGAGGTGTGGTAAAGCTTTCTGCTAGCCCCCCGCCAAAAATGCCAATACGATACATCTGTGTGCAGCACAAGAGAAGATTCTTCATTACCAACATTGCTGGTTACTTTAATCTCCCGTTGACAGCCATTTTCAGTCATTTAACACATTTCCCTGTGTGATCTTTAGGCTGAATATATTCTATTATATAAAGGTTTGCCACCAACGCCCTCAGGATCCCTGATATATTAGGAGCAATTTTGTCATGATTGGGAACTATTAGAACTAATTATTTAATTGGTCACGTGCAAAACTTCTGCCCCGATTCTATATATTGTTAATGGCAAAGAGTGTTCCAGCTACACAAGTGCAGGGTATACACAGACATGTAAACCTGCACCTCTACACATATATAGGTTTACTTAGCCAATGGGGTAATTAGTTCTATCTCACTTACCTCTATAAAGCTCCAGGTAAGAGCACATTCCCATGTCCCCTTCGCCTGGGGTCTCCAGAGACAGATTGAGGACTCGCTTGCAGACACAATGCAGAGTTCTGTGTTGCCAGAAAAATCCCACCAAACAGAACACAGGTCAACTGCACAACCGCCACCGCTATTCTGCAAATACAATGCACAGGTAAAGAAACAGCTACCCTCTAATAGGGGTGTCAGAAAAAAATCGATTCTGTCAAGTATCGCAATATTTCATTAGACGATACTAGAATCGTTTTTTTCTTTCTTTTCGATTCTGACTCCTACCCCCTAGAGTAAAAGTAAAGTAAAAAAAACACCTGATCCCTCATTCGATCTGGCCGGCTCTCTTTTCCGCCTGGGGGCCTCCGATCCCCCCCCGGGGCTCTTCAGTGTTCAGGAGAGCACCTGATAGGCTCTCATCCCCTGCCTTTCTGATGGGGCACGTCACCCCAAGTGCCCATAGTTAAAACTTGCCCAAAAAGCTGAAACTGGCCAAAGCACTTACACACTCCTGTACCACATCCCCCTCCCCCCCGGGTCCAACTGTGGATCGATAATGTGTGCCATGGGACAAGCAAGCCAATCTGGCAAACTTAAAGTGGACCAACACCCAGGATTTTGACTATCCTGGGTTTTGGTCCACTTCGGTGAAACCCCCCAGAAACCCCGAAAAACTCACCTCTCCTCGCTCCCACGTGACCGCCGACGGACAAGAGAGCGCGCCCGCCGCCGCCTCCTGCGCGTCACTCTTACAGGGTGCGCGCCCGCGTCGGCCATTCACAAATGGCCGGCGCGGGTTTCTGGGGGGTTTCACACAGGGGTGCCCCACAGTCAGGGGTCTGATCGGTCCGGGAATCTTATAGATTCCCGGGCCAATCATGGGAGGGTGTTGGTCCACTTTAATTGGTCCTGTAGGCAAGCAATGCACCCGATTATACACTTTAGCAGGATTTTTAGCTGGTGTGGCATCCTAATGAGGCATGCCCCAGGAGCATTTCACGATCCGTAGGTCCACTTAAATTAACACAAGTTGACCAGTTTATATATGCTGTTCTTTGCCATCTGGTCTATGGGATGCATGAAACTCATGTTAGTACCCAGATAGTAATTAACGAAGGCCAGTATTTTGTCATTACTGGCAAACAGAGCTTTGGGTAATTTGTGACACAACCATGTTAGTCTTTTGGCGAGGGGCTTGTAGAGGACATATCAACCAACCCGTATCTGTGACACAAGATGCAGATGACCTTCTTTCTTTGCTTCCAATTCGTTTTCGCGCTTGGTCGTTTCCTGGTGATGGAAAATGTTGCTCATTAAAGGCTCAACACTTATGTAATGTAACGTAAACAGGAATAGTTACACACAAAACTTTGGAGCTTGCTGAAGGGTCGTGGTTTATGACGGTATCTTGATGTAAATTTGGTAAGCGGATTATGGTGGTATTCTTCTCAGCTATTCAAAAGATAAGCATAAACTAGGCTGTTGCTGTTTTAGATTAACGAGCGGCTGCTCGTCCAATCTGCGTGCTTGGAACCACTAAAGTCGCGTCGTCTAAGGCCAGCGGCTCCGTGCCAGTTTGGCACTGTCCGTTTTATTGAAGAAATGGCCAGAGATAGAGGTTTACAGTTTCACCATATGATTTATTTTCTGAAAAAGTGGGCGTGGGCCTTGGAGCTGTGATGCCGCATAATAATCAAAACAATAGGCAGGGTCTGTAAAAGCCCGATATTATGCTCCAAACACTCTGGCTGTGATCCTCCCTCTCTACCTTTTTCTAGTGTTCTTATGCATTGGTTAGAATCAGTTTATACACACCAACAATACCATTTTGTGAATACTCACCTGTAAAATGGGTATTGTATGTCACACACCCCGCTTCAAACATTAATATTTACACTTGGGGTTACTCCACCAGCAGGTGGCGACGTTGCAGAGAAGTCTTGAAAAACGAGCCCCTCCTGATCTATAATACCTGGGACCTCCCACTTATCTCCCAGTTTTCAAACAGCAGTAAAGACAAGGTACCAGGAAAAAACCATTGGTAACCCTCAAACTGTAAACGAAGCTTCACCCTATAAAGAATCCAGGATACCAAAAAGGGCGGGTGAAGCGGGGTGTGTGACATACTTACAATACCCATTTTACAGGTGAGTATTCACAAAATGGTATTATTCTAAGTATGTCACACACCCCGCTTCAAACATTAATATTTACACTTGGGACATCCAAAAGCAGTGTCCAGAAAGGGCGGGTATCCAACAAGGCAATAATGCAAAAACTCAAACCACTGCAGCCTGCAGAACCTTGCGGCCAAAAACAGCATCCGCTGAAGCCCGCACATCAACCTTGTAAAAACTTGGAAGAAGTGTGAACAAAAGACCAAGTAGCAGCCTTACAAACTTGTTCCACAGAAGCCTGGTGCTGAAAAGCCCAAGACGCTCCAACAGCACGAGTAGAATGAGCAGTGATACGAAAAGGGGGAGCCTTCCCCTTGGCAGAATAGGCCCCAACAACAGCCTGACGAATCCACTTGTTAATGGAAGACTTAGCCGGAGCCAAACCCTTCCTAGGCCCACAGGGCACCACGAAAAAGGCATTAGTCTTACGAAAAGGAGATGTAGTAAGCAAATAGTACATCACACAGCGTACCACGACCAAACAGCGCAAAACCCTCTCCTTGTCATGCCTAGGCTTAGGACACAAGGAAGGAAGAGCAATGTCCTGGTTAAGATGAAAAGCAGAAGAAAGTCCGGTTTGAAGCGGAAAACCACTTTGTCCTGATGCTTCTCAAAGTAAGGAACCTGAATCGACAAAGCTGCCAACTCCGAAACTCGCCTAACCGAAGTGATGGCCACCAAAAAGGCAACCTTCTGAATCAGAGTAGAAAGAGCAATATCCTGCAAAGGCTCAAAAGAAGGAGCCTGAAGAGCAGAGAAAACCAAATTCAAATCCCAAAAAGGGAGCAAAGGCTTCCTAGGAGGCCGCAAATGCGAGACCCCCTGGAAGAAAGTCTTGAACAAAGGATGAAGCGCAAAGGACTTTTGAAAAAAGACAGACAAGGCAGAAACCTGCCTCTTCAAAGTACTCAGCTGAAGACCAGAGTCCAGCCCTGATTGAAGAAATTCCAAAATCCTGGAAACAGAAAAGACCCCACAGGGCAAAGATCGAGCCTCACACCAATCAATATAAGATCTCCAAGTCCTATAGTAGATGGTAGAAGAGGACCTCTTCCTGGCGCTAATAAGAGTCTGAATAACAGAATCCAAAAGACCTTCCTCCCTTAAGATGGAGGTTTCAGCAGCCAGGCCGTCAAAGCCAGCGTTGGTAAATTGGGGTAACGCAGTTGACCCTGTGTGAGAAGATCCGGCCGAAGAGGCAGATCGAACTCATCCACCGCCAGACGAACGATGTCTGCGAAACACACCCTCCTGGGCCACCTTGGAGCCACGAGAAAGGCAGGAACCCCGTCCATGGCCAGCTTTCGCAACACCTTGCCTAGCATGGGGAACGGAGGAAACGGATAAAGGGAACCCCAGGTCCCCCCAGCTCAGGGACATGGCATCCAGAGCCAGAGGATCCTGAGCGAGCGACACGAATGTCGGAAACTTTTAAATTGTGACGAGAGGCAAACAGATCCACCTCCAGCGTCTCCCACCGGAGCCAAAGCAACCAAAACACCTGGGGGTGGAAAGACCATTCCCCCCGGCGGGAAGAGCACCTGCTCAGGAAGTCCGTGTTTCCACTCCCGGAATGTACACTGTCGAGATGGAAGGGACATGAGTCTCCGCCCAGGCTAGAATCAGAGACACCTCTCTGAGGGCACTCAGACTGCGAGTCCCTCCCTGGCGATTGAAGTAAACAACCGCCGTCCGATTGTCCGACCGAACCTGAACCGGCAAGCCCTGTAAATGCTGTGTCAAGTGAGACAGAACCAACCTGATGGCTTCCAACTCCAGAACGTTGATGGGCAAGTGGGCCTCCAGAGGACCCCACCGCCCCCGGAACTGAAAGTCCTTCCAGAAACCTCCCCATCCTGACAAACGGGCGTCCATGGTGACAGCTGCCCAAAGAGGCGTCAGAAAGGACCTGCCCCTCAAGAGACTGTCCAAGACCATCCACCACTGGAGAGACTGCCGAACCCGGGAGGACATCCGGAAAGACCAATCCAACGACCACGGTCGCCGGTCTCAAGACGCCAACAGATGAAGCTGAAGCGTCCTCGTGTGAAACTGAGCAAAGGGAACTGCCTCGAGGGAAGCTACCATCAACCCCACCAATCTCATCCCTAGCCGGATGGACGGGCAAGGATTGGAAGAAGAAGCTGCGCCAATTCCTGAAGAGAACTTTGGCCTGAGGCCGAACAACTCTGTGTTGGCAAGAATCCAAGGACATCCCCAGAAAGGGCACCACCCTGGCCGGAACGAGAGAGGACTTGGGGTAGTTGATCACCCAGCCGAACCTCTCCAGAGTGGCTACCACCGTCCTGGTGTCCACCTCTGCTTGACTGAAGAAGAAGCCATGATGAAAAGATCGTCCAGATAGGGCACAATGCGAATCCCCAGAGCTCTGAGAAGGGCCATCACGCCCGCCAACACCTTGGTGAACACTCTTGGAGCCGAGGTAAGGCCGAACGGAAGAGCCACAAATTGAAAATGCCGATCTTCCACCACGAAGCGAAGAAACCTTTGGTGAGCCGGAATATATGAATATGAAGATAGGCATCCTTGATGTCTATGAAATCCCCCTGCCGCAGAGAATTGATGGCAGAACGCAGAGGTTCCATGCGAAACCTCCGGGGACGAATAAACACATTGAGGAACTTCAGATCCAGGATGGGACGAACCGACCCGTCCAACTCGGGCACTGTGAAGAGACGGGAATAATACCCGCGGCCCACCTCCGAAGGAGGGACCGGGCAGACGACTGCCATATCCAGAAGATTCCTCACTGCCGCCAGGAGCCCCTGCGCGGCCAAAGGATCTGAGGGCACACGAGACCTGAAAAATCTTAGAGGAGGTTGGGACTCGAAACTCCAGCTTGTAACCGGCCGACACCACCTCCCGGATCCACCTGTCCGAGACCGCCTGGTCCCACACCCGGGAGAAGAGTCACAACCGTCCCCCCACCCGCAAGGGTGAGGGCGCCCCCTCATTGTTGAGCGGGCCTGGCAGCTGGGTTGGGTTTGGCACCCCAGGAGTGAACGGGACGGCCACAACCCCTATTCCAGCTTGCACCCCTGGGGCCGCCCCCCCTGAAAGGAACGACGAAATTCCTTGCACTGAGGTAACTTACCTCCCTTGGCAACCGAATCCAATTTCTCACCAAACGGGCGAAAACCCAAAAAGGAAGGAGCCGTAAGCGACTTCTTAGAATTAAAGTCAGCAGTCCATTGCCGCAACCACACCGACCATCGGAAAGCCACCAACAAAGCCGTGGTCCTGCCACACATCACCATGGCGTCATCCTGAGCGGCAAGGACAAACAAAACGAAGGACTCACAACATTGGAGAGCAAGGAACTCATCACAAGTAGGATCAAGGTCCGCACATAATTCCTGACAATGGACCTAACCGCCAACAACAAAAGTGCCGAAGCACAAACAGGCCTCAAAGCCGAACCCGCACAGGTTAAACCATGGCGAGCCAGCTGGACAATCTGGCGCACATCGCCATCCTTAAGGGTAGTTGTGTCAGGAGAAGGCAACACCGCCATGTTAGATAGCCCCAAAAACCGGGGCATCAACCTCGGGAGGAGAAGCCAACGCTTCACCAAGTCCGTTGGAAAAGGATACGTCTTATCCCAACTTGGTGGAACACCAACGAGACGCGTAGGCTGTTCCCATTCCTAAAGGACGACATACTCAAAATGTCATTGACTGGGAAACTCCAAACGCGGCTTGGCCACATCAAACAACTCACCCTTAGGCGGAGGAACCGCCTCGGGAGGGTCCAAATCCAAAACTTCAAACAATTGAGTCAATATGGAAAGGGTGTCAAATACCGTCCCCGCCGCCTGGTCACCCTCAGTGCCAAACAACTGCTGGACCTCAGGGTCGGCCAGTTCCTCTAGAATCTCCCCCTCTCAGTCGGGGGGCAATCTGACCAATCCAATGCCTCAATAACAGCCACGTCTGAGTCCGGCGGAGGCGGGGACAAGTGTTTCCGCTTAGCCGTAGCCTTCTGAGCCACCGCAGCGGAAAACATCTTCTCGAGGCTGGCCAACCGTGCGCACACCTCGGATTGCGAATCCCCACCTATGACAACGTCACACGGGGTCCGGAATAGGCGGGGGGGGGGTAGGAGATGACGGAGGTTGCGAGAAGCCAGAAGCCGGAGTGCCGGACTGGCGCGCAATATTCCACTGTGCACATGGAATTCATAATATGACATTGTCGCCTGGGAGCGGAGCCCCATAACCTCCACACAGCCTGGATTGCCCCGAAGAGCCGTGTCCGGTAATGTCGGAAGCCTCCATACGGTGAAATTATGGTATTCGCAATAACCCAGGGATTTACGCAGTATGCAACCCGGGATGCCCCTTTATAATTAAAGTCCCAGGAGTGGGAGGATTTTAAGCCTAGGGAAAAAACCCAATTTGTAATAAGACTAGCCAGGTATATCAGACCGGGAGACCCAAGCAGCAAAGGGAATCCCAGGATCTGTAACAGAAAAAGACCACAATCAGTCTTCAGAGAATACAGTCAAGGACAAAACAAAGAAAAAAGGCCATAATGTACACACACACACACACACACACACACACACCAAGGAAAATGACCAGAAAGACAAATCATGGGGCAGGCAGGACCGATTCCAATAATACATGCCAACCAGTCAGGCATAAGATAATATAATCTGAATACAATTGTTAACAGAGGAGAACTGTTAGGTCTCATAATATATATATATATATATAATATATATATATATATATACATATACATAAAAATACAAGTCTGTGAAACATAACACTCATGGGACAGCCAGGGCCTCATCTGGTAATTAAGCCAACCAGGCCAAGAATAAAAGAATCAAGCAAGGTTGCTAAGGGAGGGACCGTTAGGCTCACACTATCTAAAACTAAGGACAACTGCACCTGGCCTGTCCCATGAATTGCCTATGCCCATGAATAGTCTACGTGCACTAAACCGCATAAACACAACACGGCACCTGAAAACGGCGAAGCAAAGACCCGGAGCGGGGAGGCACAGGAGCTGAGACGGAGGGAGACGAAGGGCGGGCCGGCAGAACGCGCGCGAAGCGCTCCGGCCCCGCCCACCGCCATAGACCGCACAGCACGGCCCCGCCCCCCCTTCCCCGATCACCTCAAGCCGCACAATGGCGGCGCCGCCGCCGACACTTAACAGCCCAATAAAAAACTGCAAGTGAAACACGCACACACAATGAATGATGCACACACACTTGCACACGGGGTCCAGCTGCTCAAGACAAACGCCCGTATTCCGCAGCGCCGACCCCGAACAGTCAGAACACCATCCACTGGAATTACCACACGGATAAAGCACCACAATGCCAACCCACCCCCCTCCCCCCCCCCCCCATAGCGAAGGGAGAAGGGAACTACCAAGCAGGGGACAGGGATGGCTAAGGGGGGCACATCGGGACGGAGCATCCCAAATCCGGATCACCAGCCGGATAACCACGTTGTCCCACGCGTGGGGTCTAGCGGAGGAGATAAGCTCCTAGGCACCATGAGGTGCCATTTACCATTACCCAGCCAGCAGCCGAGGCTGGGAGGCTTCCATATGTCAAACACTAAGGTATAAACGCAACCGGGCAGAAATAGACCATGGGGGGGGGGCGGGGTGTTACCCCGGCTACCTGCAAGCAGGAGACTTCTTTCTTCTGTCTTGTCGCCATCTTGCAGAGAAGAACACTGGGAGATAAGTGGGAGGTCCCAGGTATTATAGATCAAAAAAGAAAGTTAACCCTCTGCACACTCATACTAAAAACTGAAAAACCTAGATAACACTTGTTAAGAACATGGACTGTTAGTTAACATAGATTGCAATGAATGTAAAAGCGAGGTAGCCACGTCAAGGCCGTCCAATTGTTACCCCGTCCCTAACATTACTAAGTTTAAAAGTTTGTGCTAACATTGCTACTTCTTTACTTGTGTGTGCACTGGCAATGCACAACATGAATCAGCCTGTCTAAAGACAGTGCAATAACTTAACTTGCTTGCTCACACACACACAATGAAAAAATACTTGACGTGGCTACCTCGCTTTTACATTCATTGCAATCTATGTTAACTAACAGTCCATGTTCTTAACAAGTGTTATCTAGGTTTTTCAGTTTTTAGTATGAGTGTGCAGAGGGTTAACTTTCTTTTTTGTTTAGTGTGTGTGGTCACACCCCTGTAGCACCTCTTGACTGCTATATATTGACTGGATGAGCACATCCTACCTTCCTTTTTGCTGTTGCATTTGCAGGTCAGTGGCCAGATCTGCTGGATTGTAGCTCTCCCAATGTAACAGGGAGTCCAATTGGCCTCTACCTAAACTCTCTTTTTGAACTGTAGCACTGTGCAGGCAAGTAAAGTATTTTTTCATTGTGTGTGTGTGAGCAAGCAAGTTAAGTTATTGCACTGTCTTTAGACAGGCTGATTCATGTTGTGCATTGCCAGTGCACACACAAGTAAAGAAGTAGCAATGTTAGCACAAACTTTTAAACTTAGTAATGTTAGGGACGGGGTAACAATTGGACGGCCTTGACGTGGCTACCTCGCTTTTACATTCATTGCAATCTATGTTAACTAACAGTCCATGTTCTTAACAAGTGTTATCTAGGTTTTTCAGTTTTTAGTATGAGTGTGCAGAGGGTTAACTTTCTTTTTTGTTTAGTGTGTGTGGTCACACCCCTCTAGCACCTCTTGACTGCTATATATTGACTGGATGAGCACATCCTACCTTCCTTTTTAGGTATTATAGATCAGGAGGGGCTCGTTTTTCAAGACTTCTCTGCAACGTCGCCACCTGCTGGTGGAGTAACCCCAAGTGTAAATATTATATGTTTGAAGCGGGGTGTGTGACATACTTAGAATAGAGTCATTTTTAATCCAGTGTCCACACTCAGATCATCAATAGTGAAGGGAGGGGGCACAGGCTCTTTTGTCTTGTTCCAAAGCTGTGATTGTGCCACATAATCACAACCACACGGACAGCCACAGGTGATTTAAATGCAAATTAGATGTGGTGGTGATTGAAACGGTAATGAGGTGTGAAGGTGATTGAAATGCTAATTAGGTATGGCTACATATACTAATTACATTAACAGCCAGGGATGGAATGATTCCTGCAGAATGCTAGTGTGCTCATTCCTGCTGAGCTGACAAAAGAGCGGTGTTAGTGACCAGTGATTCTCAACCTTTTTAAGCCAAGCACTCCCTAGGGACAAGGAGTTCCAAGCAAGTACCCCAAAGGGGTTAATTAATTATACATAGTACCAAAATAAGTAGGTCATAGGTCTCGTGGCACATATAAAAGCAAGAAGGGATTAGGGTTACACTCGTAAAATAATTTAACAGACCAGTCAGACACCCCCGGAAGGATTCCCCTGGACACTAGGAGAGCCCTATGATTGGTGGTCTATGGCAAAGGAATTCGGGGGGGGGGGGGGTGACACTATTCTATGCCTTGTTTCTCCTTTCTGGAGCAGTTGCATTTGACAGGATCGGAGAGGGCAGCCATGAGCTGCTGAGTGATAGTTTATGCATTTTAGCCTTTCCAGTTAAATCTAGTAGTAGTTTATGTATTCTGTTGATGGAGAATTGCTCTAATATTATATTGAGTAACATGAACTTTACAAACAAAAGGATTTCGATACAGTGCTAATCGGTTATCTGAACAGTTGTCAGGAATGATGGATCTGAATGTTACAGGAAGATCTGGACAGGTAAACGCTATGGTGCCTGACAGTTTGTGTGTGGCCAAAAGTGTCCAGTTTTGATCTTGGGGTCCATGGGCTTTAAACCCCAATTCCAGGTCACTGGAATCAGGTGATGCAAGAAGAGAGAGAGGGGTAATGGGTATTTTGTATTAGGACAGGGACAAGAGTCCAGTTGGCACTCTATAAAGTGTGGGTCCAGCAGTGGAACAGGTGAGTGTTCCCAATTGCAGGGCTGAGGATGGTAGATTGAGGTTGGAGGGCAGAGGGAAAGTGTGATCCGCTATTCATCTGCATGTTAGCGGCTTTTGCTGTGGCCAGACCCCTGTAAAGAAGCGGGATTCCCAGGCCCTGTAATTCATAGAACACAGAATCATAGAGGGAGGCACTCCAGAAATGTATAAAAAAAAAAGATTTTATCCCATATCACTAAATGAATCACTACAACCACCACACAAGTAAAATCTGCGACACCTTGAGTGTATTTTTTGCGCTGTATTTGGTATTTAATGGTTGATTGATACTAGCATCTATATTGGTGAGGTATTTTGTGGTCATTATTTATGGGGTATTTAGTTACTGGGTAATCATGTAGGTTCTGTTTGTGATTACACATGGTATTTGTATCTACTGATTGGTTGCACTTTATAGTTATTTGATATAGGATCCGGATCATAGGCAGGATTTGCACATTGTTATTTGTACTGATTAAATCACTTGTGTTTATGTGTTTTAAATATAGATGCGGATTGATATTTGTGTGTGCCAGTGCTCTCCCCATCGCCTACACACTTTTATGTTGCTTTGTCTTATATGTATTGTCTCATTATGTGGGATTTTAATTGTGTAGTGGTCATGTGTAGTGATTAATTTAGTGATATGCCAGTGATCTTCCAGCAGAGGTAGTTGAAAAATCAATAGTCACTGAAATTAAACATGCCTGGGATAAGCACACATCTATCCTAAGATAAAGAGAACATACAGTATACACATAAGGGCAGACTAGATGGAGCGTATGGTCTCCTTCTGCCGTCACCCTTCTATGTCTATGTCTATAAATGTCTTGAGTGCCTCCCTCCATGATTCTGTGTTGTTGAGGTGAGCTTTCTATAGCTTTGGGAGTGGCACGTTCAGTGATTATAGGGTATTGTGCAGATCCCCTTGCCTTTATCTACTGTAATTCATAGAAGGCACAGCCAGCTACCTGAATAACAGTGTGTACGCAGCTTTTGTATAGCTTTTGCCAGGTCTGCCTTTAGGCCAGATCCTCATACTTACAGAAATCCTTTCAACGTTGTCATTGTCATGGCCCTCCTGGCGGTTCTGCTTTTCTAGATCTTCTACAGGAGTGCCGAGCTTCTCCAGCAAAATGTGATCGTCTTTGTCTGATGCATCATGACTTTGCCCGGTGTCCAATTTTATTCCAGAAGCCGCCACATTATTTGGGGATATAAATCCAGCTTCGCTGTCTGTACAGTGGTCTGGATGTGGGCTCCTCGCTTTATCTTCCTTCCTGGGGCTTGGAGTAAGAGGCTTGGTTACAGAGAAGATAGCTGGAGTTGAGCCCAGGTACGGGAGCCCTGGTGTGCAGGGCGGAGCCGCGATGTCATTCGTACTTTCAAGGGGGACAGAACATAATGAAGTGGAGAAGAGAACACTGGTCAGCTCACTTGGATGTGATTTCGGAGACTTTATAGAAACATTTGTGTTTGTGGCAGGATCAGCGTATTCACAGCTGTCACTAACTGGCACTTCACGGTTATCCTGCCAAGACGTAAGGGTTGTGCTGAGGGGTTGGGTCACGTCAGTTTCAGGAAGAGAGTAGTTATGAATAGGATCAACATCAGGCAACCAGTTCCCAGGTATTGCATCAGAATGGCCATGGTATACATTGTCTTTTGTTTCAACCAGTGAGTGCTGTAAAAGTGCAGCAAATGTCGGCTCACTAGTAAGAGAAGAGGATAACTCTGCTGCAGCAGCTATGCTTTCCTCAGTAGTCTGTAAAGTGTCCTCTATGTTCTGAGCAAGCTGATGCTCTTTTTCACAATGCTCACTAGTTCCTACATTTAACTCACTTTCTAAATTTTGAGGATATCCAGCTCCGTGCAGAACTGCTGTGCTGTCTATAGATGGCGCTGTTGTATTGCCATTTTGACAACACTGGCTGGACTTCACGCCTTCTTTGGGAGTAGAGGATGTAAATACTTCTAGGTGATCTGCAGATTTTAGTTTTTCAAGCTTTAGAATGCCAAAGTCCTCATCCGGTAAATGGAAGTCTGTAATATCCAAAGCCAGGCGAGCCAAAGTAACTCTGCTGTTGAGACCTGGAAAAGGTGAAGCTGCCGGGACAAGAGAAGAAGAAAGCAATCAGTCATTGTATGAATTACATAGAAGAAACCGAGGTCCCACAACCCCAGAAACAACACACCACCCCAGAGCCAACAGAGCACCACTGAAAATGTACAAAAATAATCTTTATTGTATTAAACACTATTAACATCTACATCTATACACTGGACATTTTTTTAAAAATCACTAAAAACATATAACAAGACACTCTAAGGGAAGGAGAGAGGGGAAAAGGATTGCTATACACTGGGGCAAAAATGATGCCATATATATACTCAATTAATAACCGTCAGTGAACATAAGCCCTAATCACTTAGTAAGCCCATCAAACCGGCTATACCTGCCCCGTTAGACTCTACTCTAATCATACAAACTTAATAATAAGTAATTTATCTATTCCTGCACTGGTAAAAAATCCCAAAATAAAATATATAAATCTGTGACAAAAAATATAAGTGCCGATAATTATGTGAATAATTATTATTATGACAATAAGTCATTGTATGAAAGTTAAAATAGAAGGAAATACCGCGCTACACACTAAATAGTTCAACGTGTATAGAGTCCTTCGTCTCAGAAAAAGTCCATCAATTGCAAAAACACACAGAGCTTTAATTGGTGAATCAAGATTCCATTAAGTTCATCCCGCCGCGCATGCTCCTCCACTGCATGAGCCACCACCTATAGCGCTAGACCGGAAAGGCAACACGCAAGGCGCAGTAAGATCCTCACAGGATCAGGAAAACTTCACTTGATCAAATCTGATGGTTCACAATATCAATATCCACTTGGAACACACCAAAGCTGGTTTGCTCAAACAAGTGGTGATGAAGCAAAAGAGAATATATAGCGCAGGACGCCCATAGGATAAAAACTCACATTAAAGTATTGTACTTGCAAACAGCAGTAGAAAAAAAAAAAGAGCAATCTCATATACAGAAGTCATCCCACAGTTCTCACTGCCGGGGTTCCACTTAAACCGGACCTTCACCATGATTTAATGAAAAGCCCAAACCCCTAAAAAACGGTTCCCCAGCATCTAAAATTAATATTTTTTTAGTTTTTATAGTTTTTAGTCACTAACTTATTATTCTTTCCCCCACTGGGCTGCAACTCTGTTCAGGAATTTAGGATACGGGCGCCGCCATCTTGACTCAGAAGCATCACACTTACTGAGGAGAGGAGAGTGGGATAAGGTACAGGGGGGCAGGTTATAGCTGTGCTTTGCTCAGACAGAGCAGAGCTGGGGTCAGGTAAAGGTCAGCAGTCCCAGAATGCAAAGCAGCACAGTCAGGAGGCACTTCCTGTTTGCAGGCTGCCTGATAAGATGGCGGCTTCCATAAGCCGCCGTCTTGGATGTTTAAAGGCTCATAACATGCAGTAGATGCAGGTAGGATGATTATTAATGTGAGCAATCTGTATGTACAGGGTGTGGGAAACATATAAGATAGACTCTTATTCAGAGTGAAGGTCCGCTTTAAGAGAGGGTCGATCGCACTCTTCACATAAGAACTGCACGTAAAAACCGAGCGCATCTGACGCACGTTTCGCTGCCGCAGCAGCTTAGACATGGATCCATGTTTGAGCAAACCAGCTTTGGTATGTTCCAAGTGGATATTGATATTGTGAACCATCGGATTTGATCAAGTGAAGTTTTCCTGATCCTGTGGGGATCTTACTGCGCCTTGTGTGTTGCCTTTCCGGTCTAGCACTATAGGTGGTGGCATACGCGGTGGAGGAGCATGCGCAGTGGGATGAACTTAATGGAATCTTGATTCACCAATTGAGGCTCTGTTTTTTTTTTTGCAATTGTATGAAAGTGCTGCTGTTACTTTACCTGTCCAGAAACTCTGTTGCTGGTACCTCAGATCAGATCCACCGTCTCCATCCAAACCTCTGCTGACCTGCAGAGAGCTGCTTACCTCACAGGGCAGACGGTTGGTGATCTAAATGTCTGTCATTAGGCTTAAAGTGAATGTCCAGTCTAAGTGGGGGTTACACATAGACCAGACATCCACTTTAAAGTGGACCAACACCCAGGGGTGATCGGCCCGGGAATCTATAAGATTACCAGGCCGATCACCTCCCTCACCGCGGGGCATCCGAGATCGGGATGTCCCGCGGGGTGAAACCCCCCCCAAAAAACCTTACCTTATCAGCGACAGATCAGCCGCCGCCGCCTCCCGCGCGCCCCTCTAGCAGTGCGCGCGCCCGCACAGGCCGTTTGTGAATGGCCGGTGTGCGCCCTGTAAGAGGGACGCGCAGGAGGCGGCGTACGTTTTTTGGGGGGGTTTCACACAGCGGGGCATCCTGATCTCGGATGCCCCGCTGAAGTGGACCAACACCCAGGATAGTGAAAATCCTGGGTGTTGGTCCACTTTAAGGGGTAGCATGTTGGATTTTGAGCTGAGAGAGAGGTACCTAGTCTTTACTCTGCCTCAGAACAGTCTTGCAGAAAGTGACAGGCATCAAGATCACAACACGGACTGCCCCTGGAGTGGTAGGTAGAAGGGGGAGCGGCAGCAGGCAAGGAAGGCTTGAGCAGCAAAGGTGCTTCTGATCAGGAGTCTGATTAAAATATGAATTACATAACCAATTTGAAGTACAGGGGATTTTATTGCGGAATACCTTATTGGTTGCCAGACTTTCACACTGCTCAGTCCATCAGGGGATGCCACCATCACTGTGACAGGGGGCAGTCGCTCCATTTGTAAGCAAATCAGTGGATCTGCTCTCCATCAGGATTTAATCTTCGGAGCGCCAGATTTGTTTTTTTTTAATGGAATCCAAGTCTAGTGTAAAGTGGACCTGTCAATAGGATTTTCATCCTGGTGATAGTTTGGAGATAGTTCCTGGGCATATGTGACAGACTCTGCCATTGGATTTTAAAGGCACTGTTTTTGCATAGACCCATTACTTTCATTTTCTTGAGCATGTCCCAGACAGACTGCCATTGTTTTGTTGATTGTATTACAGACTTCTATTGTTATACTGATTGTGCTACAGACTGCTATTGTTATACTGATTGTGTTACAGACTGCCATTGTATTGATGATTGTGTTACAGACTGCTATTGTTCTACTGATTGTGTTACCGGCAGAGTTGAGGGATTATGTGCCCTGCTCCCATTGGTCTGTGGGTTTGTCATGCAGTTCTCCATCAGGTCCACGGGGGAGGTCCCCTTGCATGGAGCCTTGGATATAAGGCACAGGGTGGCACTAATAAAGTTCAGTTCATCTTCACCCTCAATACTGAGTTCTGTCTCTTATTGGGGGAAACGCTATATTACAATTCACTAGCCCTTGTAAGGGCTGTTCCTGTTTCCTCACGGATGACTCTGGGATTCCTGCAGCACCTCTCACCATTGGGAAAATGACGTCTCTGGCGGGGAAGCCCTCCGGCGATAAAGGTTATCGCTACAGCATACCCCCCAAACGCCATAATTTCTGCCGTCCCCACGGCGCATGCACAGGCTCTGATTCAGTTAGCGCTTTAAGCCATGCATCCAACTGCGTGGCATAAAGTACTGTTTTGAACAGAGCCCGGCGTAGTGATTGGGAGCATCCCCAGTCTCCCTGCAGTCTGCAGTACACTCCCATCCATACTGTATCTAAACAGCTGGGTGCAGGATCGCGCTTAGCAGCAAGGAGGCCCGGGGATGCGCCGCTATCCCAAGAACGTGGCACAGAAGTGCTGGAAAGCTAAGTGTGGGTCTGTGCGGGGGCTTCACACAGTGGGACATCCCAAAACAGGATGCCCCAGGGGCACTTAAAGTGGACCGTCACCCTCGCGTGATCACCTCCCTCCCCGCGGGACATCCGAGATCGGGATGTCCCGCGGGGTGAAACCCCCCCAAACACCCCAAATCCCCTTACCTTGTCTTCGGCGGCGGGCGGCTGCCGCCGCCTCCCTCGCGCCCCTCTAGATGTGCGCGCGCCCGCGCCGGCCGTCACTCGACGCGCGGGAGGCGGCGGTGGAGGAGCCGCTTGTCCGCGGCTGTCTAAAAAGGCTTGTCTGTCGGCGCTGGGAGCGGGGAGAGGTGAGTTTTTCGGGGGGTTCGGGGGGGTTTCACACAGCGGGGCACCCCAATTGGGGGTGCCCCACCGAAGTGGACAAAGACCCAGGATAGTCTGAATCCTGGGTGTTGGTCCACTTTAAGTCAGCTGGCCCTGGAGTCTCCTGGCTTCTGTGGCGATAGGTCCACTTTAAAGTGGACCAACACCCACCGCTGATCGGCCCGGGTATCTATAAGATTCCCGGTCCGATCAGCTCCCTGCCTGCGGGGAACCCCGATCACCCCGCTGTGTGAAACCCCCTAGGACGCCCGCAAATCCTACCTGTTCCTCGTTCCAACGGCGCATGTGCGGGCCGCCACCGCCTCTGGCGCATCCCTCTAGCAGGGCGCGCTCCCTGTAAGAGGGATGCGCAAGAGGCGGCGACGGGCGCTCTCACCTTGTCCGTCGGCGGTGATTGGTGGAGCGAGTCACGTGGGAGCGGGATCAGGTGAGTTTTTGGGGTTTTCTGGGGGGTTTCACACAGCGGGGTACCCCCAATCGGGGTGACCCGCGGAAGTGGACCAACACCCAGGATAGTGAAAATCCTGGGTGTTGGTCCACTTTAAACCCCTGTGCTTTAGGTGGCCACAGGAACGCTGCACATAGCGCAATTATCAGATCTTCTGTCCTCCCAGCCCCCATTCAAGTTAATGGACGGGTGAGCACATGCACAGAGCTGGGGGATGCCTCTATGTGCAGTCTCCCTAAGATGCCTGCACCCAGGGCTGGAAATGCTGGGGAGGAGGGGGGTAGGCTGAAGTATATAGACAAAGATCAACTAAATTCACACTGAGGGTCACCTTATGGGTGTGACTTGCAACCTGCATCTCAGTGAGCTTTGTAAGTTTAAAGAGGAGCAACAAGTCTATTAGACTATTGGTAGGATTGCTCTGCCTTTCATGGGACGTCCCACTCAGATGTAGGTTTCAGTTCACACTCAAAAGCAGATCCAAAGTTAAACTTGCTTCATCAAATAATTTGAATGAGCCTTTTTGAAGGGTATGGACCACCAATGGTCTTAACTCTGGGGATATATTTTATTAATATTTTAATCATCCATTAATCATATTTTCCAGTGTCAGGCCGAGGTTTTGCAGGAGACACCTTCTGGCATAAAATATAAGCAACCAGATTAGGAGTGTTTGTGGATTTGCATAAATCATTGGACTCACCATCCCAACCAGGCACAAGGAAGCAAATTCTCCATTTGGGACGCAGAGTTTCACTGTAACAAGACACCACCCCCTCCCATAACTGACAATCAAGGGGCATTCCCAGATCATATGTGAGAGTACTGCGGGCATTTGGGTGTCTGGGGCTAACCACGGACGTATTTTACTTCTCAGAGACCTTGTCTTGTCCCACGACGTGTGTTTTATTTTACCCGGGGTAACTGCTTGATATAGTGTTTATTTAAATAGGCTGAGCAGTGTGCCTTTAACTGCTTTTGTCCCTTCCTGGCTCCCTTAGTCTGTGATGCAAGCAGCTCCTCCCTTTTTCCTCTCTCCCTTCAGCCATTTCTAGTTTTGCATCCAAGCAGTGCACAGCTACTGCTCCCTTCTGCAGTCTACAGTCTTTTTACCTGCTGCTCCCTCTTGCGGTCTACAGTATTTTTACCTGCTGCTGTTATGTGTTTACATCACAGGTTTCCTGCTGTATTGCAAGTACATTTCAAGATTCCTGTTGTAAAATTGTTTACTTCAAGATTTTGTTCTGAAATCTACGTGACTCATAACAAGCCGAGTAAGCTATCTGCCAAGCCTTGTAGAGTAAGTACACCTCCGTCACAGACACACACAGACAAGGTGAGGCTGTCTACAGGATCCACATTACTGCCATCTGGTGAGCCAGAATAGACCTCCTCCAGGTCTAGATCTGACATCATCCCATGCCACCTATCATTTGCTCCAGCCTGTGCTGAAGGAAGCCTGGGGCAAACCATAAATGGGAGTGGGAAGGGGGTCATTCTTTTCAGAGCAGGATCCCTCAGTGACAAGCGTCAGAGTTAAAGGAATCAGCAGCTGGGAACAGATCCTTGAGTAGGTCAGCTATCGGAAACAAGAGTACAGTTTGTTCTTGGTTCCTGTTCTGGTGACAGATTGTAAGCAGTAGCCAAGCAATTAACATTACTCTAAATTGAGGCCTATACTCTTTGTGGACCTTGGTAAGCAGCCGGTGTTTTTGTTTCTAGACCAGCCCTGTAGCTTTATAAACAACGCGTCAAGCCATCATACATACCTTTAAGTTTAGTGGCTTCATCTAAGACCTTGCTTCCTGCATCTTTGGTGGGGAGGACATCAGAACTAACAGCCTCTTGAGAAGTAGCAGCGAGAGTCTTCTTGTTAGACAGTGAGGATGTAAAACTCTGCTCCATCTGGGAACTAACACTTATATCAGCACATGTTTTTATATTGCTGTCTTTTTGGCTTCGTGAGGCCTCATGAACATTTTCTTTTTCACTCTGTGAGCTGCTTGGTGTTGGACAGTTATCAGCCCCAAACTGCAGTTGCACAGATATATCTTCCAGACCAGAAGAAAGCAGAGCTGGGCAAGACTTCCGCCCCCTTCCCCGTCTAGATTGCGTAGTGCCTTTACTAACAGACGTATGACTGAGAGGAGTCAAAGAGACGTTGCTGCTGTTCTGTGGTGTGGACAAAGATGTGCTGTTCCTTCTTGGCCTTCCTCGTGTTCCCTTTCTTGCTGTGCCAAGATGGCTGCTAATCACGGCATCAAGATCCACTTTTCTCTGGCAGCTGGCCATGCGACGTGTAGTTCTGATGTAATATTCTACTGGGAACAACAGCCCCTCCACCAGAGTACAGGAACTGAGGGGGTTTAGGTCTTCATCGGAGTTCAAACTGGGGTTTGCCGGAGAAGGTCCTTTAACAGTTACTGAGGAATTTAAAGGAGAACTTTTGGTAGATGTTGTCTTGAGGTCTGTGTGGTTTTCAAATGCTTTTACAGGGGTTACAGAGGGGTCACAAGTGGTTTCCCTTTTCTTCAACTTCGGAGGTGTCAAAACGAGTGGTTGCTCATTAGTCAGTTCTAACCTTTTGGGTTCTTTACGTATACAAGTATCTCCAGACAGGGCTGGTTGAGGGTGTTCTGCATCAGTGGGGTGGCATTTCTTTGTAATGTCACCAGGAGAATTATCCACAGTCCCCAGCCTGAGCAAATCGTTTCCAGACACACCCTTAATTCCCAGAGAGGTGTCTACAGGTTTGCTATTATCCACACTGTAATTATCATTAGATTTAGCCTGCTTAGCACAACCATCCGCAGAACACCTCTTAAACACCGGTGATGGGCTCCTGCTTAAAGCATCTTTTTCCTTTCCATCCAGAACGTTGGCCACACTGCTGAGACGAAACACATTAGGGGATGGCGATTCAGAAAAGCACACTCTTTTTGATGATCGACTTAACCTTAACCGGCTTCTGGAGGCCTGGTTAGAATACAGAGCTCCATTTCCTTCAGCTTCTTGACCACTTCTCTCCTCGGCAGAGCACGGAGGTGTCCTGCTGTCAGAGTGGACAATTTCAGCTTCAAGTTTGAAAGTGACACATGGCTTTTTTTCCTGAGGTGGGGTGGGCTCACCAACTCCCTGAGATTCTTTAGGGCGTGCTGATGTATTGCTGAAGCAACCAACCGGTCCTACAAAACACAAAAAAAGCTGTTAGGTTCAATTAATTCTGCTCTGAGTACAATTTTGACTATCCTGGTGATTGGTCCTTGCCCCGGGGGCTATCCCAATATAGGATGCCCCCTGTGTGGAACCCCCCGGTTCACCCAGTTTTACTCACCTTTCCGACATTCCCAAGGCGTATGCGCGGGCGTTCGTCCAATCAACGCTTCATGTGGCGCACACTAATGGGCGGCATAAAGCCGCCGTTTTGAACTTTGCGCCGCGCATAGGCACGCCAACTGCCACATGCCCGCCTCCCCTGTGGAGTGAGTTCTCCTGGCCTACCCGAATGGCTGGGCGCATGGTGCTTGCTTGGAACGTGGGGATGTGGCAGCTGGCGAAAACCACATCACGGGAGCCGTCGAAAACCACATCGCAGAAGCCGTAGGGTTCCAGACAGCAGGCATCCTGTATAGGATGCCCCGGTGCCATGCTAGCGTTTGGCCCTGGAATCTTTTAGATTCCAGGCCGGCAGCACAGGGTGATTGGTTCACTTTAAGATATTGCATGTCAGTGCCCTAATGCCAAGTTTGGGCTCTGGAGCTTCAGCTATGTGTGTTGTTCTATGGGATGTATCCTTCTATCTGAAGGTTTTCAGTTAGCTAGGTAATGATATATATTTTTCATTTCTATAGATATTCTTTTGTTTCCAACTTATCAGCACAGATGGGAAGCTTGTGGCAGCATGTGGAAGGAGCTTGCTAATGGCTTTTTACCCCATTTAAGTTGAAATCGGTGACAGGAGGCCCCAAAGGGAGTATGAGGCTAGTGTTCCTTGCTGATAGTAGGATTTCCTAATCTGGATCCGCCGTTTAAAGTTGACCGATCACTAGGATTTTGACTATCCCAATGATCTTCTTACCTAATCGGGATGCCCCACCGTGTGAAACCAACAGATCACCCAATCATTTTAACTTTCCACTATTTCCATGGTGCATATGTGGGCTCTCGTACAATCAGCACTTTATGCCATGCTTAATAATGTACGGCATAAAGAGTTGGTTAGAACAGAGCTGCGGCATAGGAAGCAGGGGCAGCTTCCATCTCCGGGTTTCCTGTTGTGTGCGCTTTCAGAATGGCTTGGAACGGGAGCATGTCTCAGCTGTAGGGATGCCGGGGATGCGGGTGCAACCCACGATTGTGGCGAGGCACCAGTGGAAAGGTAAGCAAATGCAGGTGGGAGCTCACACAGTGGGGCATCCCAAGTCGGGAGGCCCGAGGGGTCTTTTAGACTCACAAGGACAAGGCAATGATTGGTCCACTTTACCACTACTTTAACGCCTGTCAGTAAACTTTAGAAATAAAAAAACTGTTACTTATGTAAAAGCATCAAATGAATACCCATTCCACATAACCAGGCTGCATGGAGTGGGTCAACCCATCACTGGAAATCTAACTCTGGCCGACACACTACAGGACACGACACCACTCTGAAGCAGATGGTAAATGCTTTTTAGGACGTGTTACGGCGATTTTTAGGAGTGTTATGGTACGGGAAATGGGGTAAAAGGGGATTTAAAAAGTTTGCCCATGGCTGGTCTTTATCATTGTTGTTATCTTTGATGTGAAGGTTCTCATTCAGGTAATTTGATGTTACATAAATATTATATACTGGATTGACTGTTAGACCCCAAGGTCTAAAAAGATGGCGGTTTTGAAATGCCCCACAGTGTTAAAATAAAAAATAACTACTATTAGAATAAAAAAAAAACGTGTGAGACTGCACCTCCCCAATTAATCAAAAAACGGAAGGTCCCACTCCTTCCCAGCCACCCCTATAATATAAGGCACCACTTACTCAAAAATTATCATACAAAATTCATTTATTTATTCACAATACCATTATAACTACGCACCAAAGACAACTTTAAAAACATCTAAGACAAAAACCATGTCTGCAAGGAAGGGAGAAAAACACATGAAAGGGGGCAGGGGGACAAGTGATAATTACAAGTGATATAATAACTATACTCAATTTATACTGACTGGCCGGTATAAAAAGGTCATAAAGTGCTCCAGTGCATATCCATAATCATTAAATTAAGCATCCCGTATTAACATAAATATCCATACATGAATAAAAGTGCAAGTGCAAATCCAAGATACCCTAATGTCTACCCTAACCAGGGAGAATGTGTGGTGTACTACAAGAACCAGCCAGGGGGGGATATTAAAATGCAACCCACCAAAATCAGACCAATGAGACCAAATTACTTACATATGATAACAGACA
This sequence comes from Gastrophryne carolinensis, assembly GCA_027917425.1. Taxonomy (NCBI): domain Eukaryota; kingdom Metazoa; phylum Chordata; class Amphibia; order Anura; family Microhylidae; genus Gastrophryne; species Gastrophryne carolinensis. Next base: position 48,004,218 of record CM051240.1, read on the forward strand.
CCAGCCCACTGCCCCCACGTCTACGCGTTACGTGACGTACCCAACGTCACTTCCTCATGTGTTTTTCTCCCTTCCTTGCAGACATGGTTTTTGTCTTAGATGTTTTTAAAGTTGTCTTTGGTGTGTAGTTATAATGGTATTGTGAATAAATAAATGAATTTTGTATGATCATTTTTGAGTAAGTGGTGCCTTATATTATAGGGGTGGCTGGGAAGGAGTGGGACCTTCCGTTTTTCTTTGGCTACTATTAGAATTACCACCTACTTACAGGTCTTACAAAGCAGCTGATATAACGGAAGATCAGCCCAGCATACACCTGACCATCGGCATACTGGTGGTCCGGTGCAGACAGGTAAAGCACGGCATGTTTTCTCCCTGCAGCACTAAAGTGCCAGGCTGCTCTTGCCTCAGTATTTGGGTAAACCAAGGGTTAACACAGCGGAGCATCCAAAATCAGGATGTCCCAGGGGCAAGCTGTGACCTCCGCACTGGAGGCTTTTAAACTCTAGCGGACGGTTAATCGTATTTTCTTTTCAGACTTTAGCATTGGTGTAAGACCTTTTGCTAATCATGCGACTCAAATTTGAATAGAGAAAGCTAGTGAAACATCCCCAAGAAAAATATAGCTGCCTAGATTTACTACTATAGATATTTGTAACAGGCTGCATTGCTTATCCAGCCAAAGGGCACATTACTCGAATAACCCCCAAGACTTCAACAACACAGTAAAATGAGAAGTAACCCACCTCCTGAAGCATGTCCACCATCAGTTATAGGGCATGCCTGCAATCGCTTCTGCTCTTCTAAAGTTTTCTTGACATGAGCCTTCACCCTTTCAGCTTTCTGAGATTTCTGTTGATAGGAGATGTATTAGAAAAGCTTAAAGGCTTCAACACACCAATTATAGACAAAGCTTCTGCAGGTCTTAGCTAAGTAAAGAGATAAGACATATATTTGGATGCCACACTGAGTGTATGGTGCATGTAGACATCCCTGGTACAGGCCCCATAACACTAAGGCCACAGAACAGCAGAGCTGCCCTTTCATTGGGGACTATGTCATGCTGTGGCCTATAGGGGAGCCCTTGGAATTGCTGGGAATTGTGGTATTGGGCACCATAAATCACCATAACTAGATTGGTTTGCTTTTGCCTACAAACAATATATGAATTGTCTTGGGCCAGGTTAAAACAATTCTTTTTGGACACCACTGACCTGGCCTGAAAGAGCGGAGTTCACTTATTGCAGGAGCTAGGGGTGGAAGGAGGAGGGCTGTTTGGTGTCACAGCTCAACAGGGGAGCATCAACATTCTGCAATGAAATCAATGCTACTGACCACAACAAATTCTAAAGCAGTTGTGTTGCAATATAAGAAAGTACCTGTAAATAGTTAACTGTTCTTCTGTATTCTTTTTTCAACAAGGCAAGCCGTTCCTTAATCTGCAAAAAGGACTCATCATTGTATTTCATTGGAAGAGAGCGAACACAGAAAAAAGTGAGGGATAAAAAAAAGGAAATGCAAGTAGAGCGCAAAAAGAAAAAAATAGAATGCAAAAATAGGAGAGGAAAAAAAGGGGAAAATGGGGGGGGGGGGGAGTTTAAAGTGGGCCAACCACCCGCTTCCTTGTGCTTGTGTAATCAAGGCCGTATGCCAATCATTAATATGCATAGTATACAGTGCTGATTGGACGAGAGCCCGCACATGAGGAGTGGGACCAGAGAAAGGAGAGTTTTTGGTGCAAACTGCTGGCTTTCACACAGTGGACCATCCCAAATCGGAATGCCCCTGGGGCAAGAACCAAGGACTACAATAGTGACAATTCTGGCTTTTGATCGATTCTCAGCCGGGATATGCTTGAAGTGCTTTTCAGCACAGCACCTAGCCCCCCAACTGCTTCCTGGCACGATAAATAAGGAATCCTATCACTCCAAGCATTTGTACACTGCACGGAAGAAAAATTCCTATGTGCGTGCAAGCATACGACAGCCATCTAGGCTATGCTAAAAAATGAAATGGAAGAGAGCTAAAAGAAAAAGAGAGAAAAAAAAGAGGAGAGGGACAATAAAAGGAGCAGAGTAGAAAAAGGAACAAAGTAGAAATAAAAAAGAGAAGACGGAGAAAAGGAGAGCGAAAGAAGAAACAAAGAGAGGAGATCCCCTGCTACAAGAAAGGGAAAGAGGGAGAGAGAGCAAGAACACAAAAAATAGGACAAAAAAGGAGGGAAAAAAAGGAGACAGAGGGAAGAGTGAGTGCGCAAAGAAAGGAGAGAGAGTAAAAAGGAAAAATGGAAGAAAAGATGAAAAATAGAGCACAAAGGGAAGTGGAAAAAGAAAGAAGTGAGCAGTAAAACAAAAGGAAGGCAGAAAACAAGAAAAAGAAAATAAGAGTACCAGACATCCTAAATTGGGTTGGCCCTGGGGCAAGAAACAAAACCCTGGATAGTCAAAATGCCGGGTTTTGTTCAGTTTTAAAGGGTCGAGAGTTCAAAGAAAAAAAAAAGTAGATGAAGAGGAAAAGAAAGAGTGGGGTGTAGAGAAGAGGAATGGAGAGAAAAAAAAGGGAAAGAGAAAGAAGTAGCACAAGAAGAAAAAAAAAACTACTGTCTGGGCCAGCTACGCCATTACTGAGCTGAGATCACAGGACAGCTCCTTCTGTCTTTGGGTGCAAGCTCAATTCTGAGATGAGCACCCATTGTCTTTTCCCTGCCCCTAAACAGCGAGGCAGAGGATGAGGCCAGAGTCTTACTGTTAGCTTGGAGCTCGCTCAGCCAGCAAGGGGGCTAGGTAAGTATAGTCTATTTTATTTTATTTGGTGTATATTTTTTACCCTTTGCTTTTCTTCTGAGGACAAACTTTTATCTGGAATATTTTCCATGGCGCACTAAAGAAAAAAAAAGAAAAAAAGGAAAGGTTAACGCTTATAGTTTATCTTCATACACCAATATAATTATCATCCTTCATAAAGTAGCATCATATTGGGGGCGCCCCACAAATACCAGATGTATACAGAGCAGGATGCAGGAGAAAACAGCTTCTACTCAAGAGGCTGAGGACTGATGGTCACAGAATGAACAGAGATGCACAATAAGCTCTTTGAGGGACCATTTAAAGGAGAACTCAGTCATGCAAAGGGGTACAAATGACAAAACCTTGTTAGTAATAAATAAAGCAATAATGCTGGTCCACTGAAAAGACACAAGCAGCTGTCACTCACTTCTTCAGACCCACCCATGGCTCATTTAGCCCCGCCTTATTACTCATTTGAAGCATCAGGGGGTACTTCTGGCTGAAACAAGGAGTTTTAAAGGGACAACAAATCCTTTGGCAATAATAAGGCTGCAAGTGGCTCATCTGATGCCTGTCCCGTGTGCCTCTCCTCCATTTCCTGCAGCACAGGGTTCCAAAGTTTGTGCCTTTTTCTAGTTTTAGTTCTCCAGGACCACACTAAAAAATGGTCCTACAGCCAAACTACAGCATGGCAAACTACAGTGGTCCCACAGCTGTCTCTGAACACTGCAGAAGCCTGGACTTTAAACCCTATTTTTTTGTTACTCTCCTAATGGGGATTTCACCACAAATCCCTTCTAAGGTGAACAAACCACGGGTATTACTGGCACAGGATGCCCCATATTTTTTGCATTTTAACACCGGCCCCAGAGTTCACGCTTTTAGCCCATGTAACGCTGCCCGCAGTAATCCAAGTGGTGCTTCCACATATGCTTTGGGCGTTTGCAGAGCAATCACATCACTCCACAAAAGCCCTGCCATCAGCGCCTGGAGGGCACCGCACCAGGGATTCCACTCCATGTGAGTGGAGAGCGCAAGTTTCAATGCCGCATGTGCTGACCCCAGCGATTGCCCGAAAGCGCATGTGAGCTTGAGCCCCTTTGCTGAGTTAGGTCACTGCCCGCAAGTATAAAAGAGGAAGGGAGAGGGTGCAAGGAGGTAAATGCAGAAAGTATGTGTGTGAATGGCACACGAGGTTAAATGCAGGGGAGATCACCCCTCCATACACACCAGCCATGCGTCCGCGCGTGGGGGGGTATTTTTGGGGGAATTAAAGCAACTGGCAATGGGGCTTTTTTTTTCTACCACAGCGGTGGCCATTCAAGGGACAGGCCTAGGGTTGGTTAATGGGAAATATGGTCCTTACCACCAGCAGAATAACATCACATTTCAGCCTCCAAGACACACCTAAAATAAAGAAGCAAATTCCAACCCTGTCCTAAAAGGGGGGGGGGTCCCCACAATATTAAACTGGAACAACAACCATTTTCCACAAAATGGGTGTTGTTCTGGGTGCACGGAGGCATCCCAATTGCAGATGCCCCATGTGCATTAACGGTGACAAACGGGAGAAATTTTACCTTTCTCCTAGAGAAATCCAGTGATGTGAGTGGCCGCCACGGTCGCGTGGTGTGCAGGGGGCACACGCAATCTGGATGCCTCCCTATGCCTGGAACAACACCCATTTTGGGAAAAATGGTTGTTCCGTTTTAACTAAAAACCCAAGGGGTATTTACAGTGAGATAAATACCACTAATAAAAAGTAAAAAAAAAAGTTTACAGGGCTATTTAAAAGCTTCTTCTGCCAGGCATCCTGATTTGGGATGCCCCTCTAGTTAAAGCAGATCTAACGTAAAATAAGACTATGTCAGAAGCTGCTTTAAAGAGGAACAAAACCCGAGATTTTCACTATCCTGGGTTTTGCTCCTCCTGTCTTGGACATACTGATTTGGGATGCTTCGCTGTCTGTATCCCCAGGATTGCTCGAAAACTCACCTTTCCTTCATTGCCATGGCACCTGCGTGGGCCACTTAGCAACTTGCATTCCATTTTGATTGTTTTGCTGCTTTGAATGGCAAGAAAGCTAAATGCAGTGAGCACCGTTGGCCACTCCCACGCCAGCCATTCAGAAATGCCTGGTGCAAGTACGCACTTGGGTTAAATTTATCGTCGGCATGTGGTGTGGGATCACCCCCAATGTGAGTGTACCGACAATCCCTGGGGATACACAGAGTAGGGCATCCCACTTAGAAGTGCCCCATAAACAGGGAGACCACGGCACTCGCACCTCACGTGAATGGTGGTCAATGGGGTTTGCTTGTGCATGCACACCCACAGGTCATGTGACATGCACAAGCCACAGTCCCCAAAAACATGGATAAGGAAGTATTAATATGCCCAGTTTTGAGCTTCTCATGGGTTAACTGGAAATAGCATCCCAAATCAGGATGCCCAGGGATGGAGGATTAGAGGGAACCTCAGGTCATTTTTAGCTTCCGTGGGATCTGTAAAGTGAATCTCCTCTCCAATCAAAAATTACTGGAGGTGCACTGACCCCCAACAGTGGGGAGGGGGAAACCTGATCGCACTATGCTGCTATACGAAATCGGGATGCCACTAACATGATGCCTGAGACATGACAAGAGGTACTCACTCCACTCTGGCAACCAATGGGCACTGGTGGCAGCCAAAAAGGGGCACAGTGCAGGTTTGCACGATGCTGTACAGCAGGGGTTCTCAACCTTTTTACGCCAAGTACCCCCCATCGTGAAGAGGTTCCAACCAAGTACCTCCTGTAGGGTGATCAATTATAAATAGTACTAACATAAGAAGTCCACAGGCCTCGTAGCACTTTTAAAGCAAGAAGGGATACTGTTTAACTGTTAAGTATGTCAGTATGTGATGCTTCTGAGGTAAGATGGCGGCGCCCGTATCTTAAAGCCCTGAATACGGTTGCAGTCCAGTGGGAGAAATAATAATAAGGAAGTGACTTAATAAATGTAAAATATATTAATTTTAGATGCTGGGGAATAGTTTTTTCCTTAGTAAAAAAAAAAAAAAAAAAAGAGTGAATTTGGGATGCCTGAGACTGGACAGAGGTAACGACCCATGGAACTGACGGCAGCCAATCAGGTGTGGGGGACAGATTTGCACACAGTGCTGGATAGCAAAGGAGGCACCCAATGTCATTCTCAAGCTTCCTATGGGTCTTTAAATCAAACATCCAGTTCAATAAAAAAATGACTGGATTAAGGAAGCCTAAGATTGGACAGAGGTACTCGCCCCTCACTGTCTGGCAACTGGCGACAGCCAATCAAGTGAGTGGGAAGGTTTGCATACAGTGGGACCTAATGGCATTTGGACTGGACAGAGATGCTGACCCCTAAGTGACTGGCAGCGGCCAATCAGACTGTGGGATCATTAGGAATGGACACTGTCTCTCCTCACTGTCTGGCACCCATGCAACTGGCATTTCAGGCCTCCAAAAGATCTTTAAAGCGTACCTTCAATAGCGGTGGGGAGGGGCCCCTAATTGCTTGGCACCCCATGCAAGCCCACCCGTGATTGTGTGTGGAAGCGTGTGAGTACCTCTACCTGGTCTCGAGCACAGCAGCAGGCCATCCCCAATCAAAATCCTCCCCCCCCTACTGTAGGGTAAACAGCTTAAAAATAACTAGAGGGCCACTTTAACCAGAGGCCTGTTTGAGCTGAACTCCCTGTCTTGAGTGTGGAAACAGGATGTTCATCTTAAAGTGGACCAAAACCCAGCTGGATCGGCCCGGGAATCGATCCATTCCCTCCCCGCAGGGCATCCAAAATCGGGATGCCCCGCTGTGTGAAACCCTCCAGAACGCCCGCTAACATTACCTGAATCCCGGTCCAACGGCGCATGTGTGGGCCGCATCTCGTGCTTCTCTCTAGCAGGGCGTGTACCCGCGCTGGCCATTTGTGAATGCTGGCGGGTTTGACGCCGCTTTGACGCGCATACCTCAGCGGCTCTGAGCGCGCGGATTGGACGAGCGGCCACGCATGCGCCGTAGAACTGCGGTGAGGTGAGTTTTTTTGGGAAACCTTTGGGAAATCGGGGTGCCCCGGGGAAGTGGCCAAAACCCAGGATAGTCAAAAATACCATTTTGTGAATACTCACCTGTAAAATGGGTATTATAAGTATGTCACACACCCCACTTCAGTCATTGATTATTACACTTGGGTATTACCTACCGCTAGGTGGCAGTGTTGCAGAGAATCTGCAAAAAAGCAACAGGCCCCTCCCGGTCTATACATACCTGGTACCTCCCAATAATCTCCCAGTATTAAAACAGCAATAAGACAAGGTACCAGGAACAAACAAATGTAACCCTCAAACGTAAAGAACAAAACTTCACCATATAAAGAGCCAGGATACCAAAAAGGGCGGGTGAAGTGGGGTGTGTGACATACTTATAATACCCATTTTACAGGTGAGTATTCACAAAATGGTATTATTCTAAGTATGTCACACACCCCACTTCAGTCATTGATTATTACACTTGGGACATCCAACAGCAGTGTCCAGAAAAAAGGGCGGGTATCCAAACCAGGCAATAATGCAGAAAACTCAAACCACTGCAGCCTGCAGAACCTTGCGGCCAAAAACAGCATCCGCTGAGGCCCGCACATCAACCTTATGAAACTTAGAAAAAGTATGAACCGAAGACCAAGTAGCAGCCTTACAAACTTGTTCAAACAGAAGCCTGGTGCTGAAAAGCCCAGGACGCTCCAACCGCGCGAGTAGAATGAGCAGTAACACGAAAAGGGGGATCCTTCCCTTTGGCCGAATAGGCTCCAACAATCGCCTGACGAATCCAATTGCTAATGGAAGACTTAGCCGGAGCCAAACCCTTCCGAGGCCCACAGGGCACAACGAAAAAGGCATCAGTCTTACGAAAAGAAGACGTAGCACGTAGATAGTACCTGACACAACGTACAACATCCAAGCAGTGCAACGCACTCTCCTTGACATTCTTAGGCTTAGGACACAAAGAAGGAAGAACAATGTCCTGGTTAAGATGAAAAGCAGAGACCACTTTAGGGAGAAAGTCTGACTTGAAGCGAAAAACCACTTTGTCCTGATGTTCCTCAAAATAAGGAGCCTGAATAGACAAAGCTGCCAACTCCGAAACACGCCGAACCGAAGTGATGGCCACCAGAAAGGCAACCTTCTGAGTCAGAGTGGATAGAGCAATATCCCGCAAAGGCTCAAAAGGAGGAGCCTGAAGAGCAGAGAGAACCAAATTCAAATCCCAAACAGGGAGCAACGGCTTCCTAGGAGGCCGCAGATGCGAAACCCTCTGGAAAAAAAGTCTTGACCAAAGAATGGCTAGCAAAAGACCTCTGAAAAAAAATAGACAAAGCAGAAACCTGCCCCTTCAAAGTACTCAGCTGAAGACCGGAGTCCAGCCCTGATTGAAGAAATTCCAAAATCCTAGAAATAGAAAAGACCCGGCAAGGCAAAGACCTAGCCTCACACCAATCAATATAAGATCTCCAAGACCTATAATAGATGGAAGAAGAAGATCTCTTCCTGGCACTAATAAGAGTCCGAATGACCAAATCCGAAAGACCCTCCTCCTTTAAGATGGAGGTTTCAGCAGCCAAGCCGTCAAAGCCAGCGTTTGTAAACTGGGGTAACACAGTTGGCCCTGAGTGAGAAGATCCGGCCGAAGAGGCAGATCGAACTGATCCACTGCCAGACGAACGATGTCTGCGAACCACACCCGCCTTGGCCACCTTGGAGCCACGAGAATGGCGGGAACTCCTTCCAGAACCAACTTTCGCAGCACCCTGCCTAGCATGGGAATCGGAGGAAACAGATAAAGAAACCCCAGGTCCCTCCAGCTCAGGGCCATGGCATCCACCGCCAGAGCCAGAGGATCCTGGGACAGTGACACGAATGTCGGAAGCTTGTGATTGTGACGAGAGGCAAACAGATCCACCTCCGGCGTCCCCCATCGGAGACAAAGCGACCGAAACACCTGGGGATGGAGAGACCATTCCCCCCGGCGGGACGAACACCGGCTCAGAAAGTCCGCCTCTGTGTTTTCCACTCCTGGAATGTAAACTGCCGAGATGCAAGGGACATGAGTCTCTGCCCAAACCAGAATCAGAGACACCTCTCTGTGGGCACCCAGACTGCGAGTCCCTCCTTGGTGTTTGATGTAAGCAACCGCCGTCTGATTGTCCGATCGAACCTGAACAGGCAGGCCCTGTAAATGATGCGTCAAGCGAGACAGAACCAACCTGATAGCTCGCAACTCCAGAACATTGATGGGCAAGTGGGCTTCCTGAGGGTCCCACTGCCCCTGAAACTGCAGATCCTTCCAGAAACCTCCCCATCCTGACAAACTGGCATCCGTGGTGACAGTTTCCCAAAGCGGGGTCAGAAACGACCTGCCCTTCAGAAGGTTGTCCGAGACCAACCACCACTGCCGAACCCAAGGGGACATCCGGAAGGACCGATCCAACGACCTCGGACGCCGGTCCCAAGACGCCAAAAGATGAAGCTGAAGCATCCTCGTATGAAACTGCGCAAAGAGAACTGCCTCGAACGAGGCCACCATCAACCCCACCAGTCTCATCCCTAGCCGAATGGGAGGATGGGAGAGAAGAAGCTGAGCCAATTCCTGAATCAACAGAACCTTGGCCTGAGGGAGAAACACTCTGTGCTGGCAAGAGTCCAACGACATCCCCAGAAAGGTCACCACCCTGGCCGGAACCAGAGAGGACTTGGGGTAATTGATCACCCAGCCGAACCTCTCCAGCATAGACACCACAATGCTGGTGTCCCCCTCCGCTTGACTGAAGGAAGGCGCCATGATGAGAAGATCGTCCAGGTAAGGCACAATGCGAATCCCCTGAGCTCTGAGCAGGGCCATCACCCCCGCCAACACCTTGGTGAACACTCTCGGAGCAGAGGTGAGGCCGAATGGAAGAGCCACAAACTGAAAATGCCGATCCTCCACCACAAAACGAAGGAACCTCTGATGAGCTGGAAAAATCAGAATGTGAAGGTACGCATCCTTGATGTCTATGGACGTCATAAAGTCCCCCTGCCGAAGCGAACCGATCGCAGACCGCAGGGTTTCCATGCGGAACTTCCGGGGACGAATAAATCTGTTGAGAAACTTCAAATCCAGAATCGGACGGAACGACCCGTCCTTTTTGGGGACCGTGAAGAGATTGGAATAAAACCCGCGCCCCACCTCTGAAGGAGGAACCGGGCAAATGACAGCTAAATCTAGAAGATTCCTTACTGCCGCCAGGAGCCCCTGCGCGGCCAAAGGATCCGAAGATACCCGAGACCTGAAGAACCTTGGAGGAGGGCGGGACTCGAACTCCAACTTGTAACCGGCCGACACCACCTCCCGGATCCACCTGTCCGAGACCTCCTGGTCCCATACCCGGGAGAAGAGTCGCAACCGTCCCCCCACCCGTACGGGTGAGGGCGCCCCCTCATTGCTGAGCGGGCTTGGCAGCTGGCTTGGCGCCCCAGACGTGAACGGGGCGGCCACGGCCTCTACCCCTATTCCAACTGGCGCCCCTGGAGGCCGAGAAGCCCGCACCCCTGCCGGCTCTGGCTCCCCGAAAGGACGGATTGAAGGGGGCCGTCCCCCGAAAGGAACGGCGAAATTTCTTGCGCTGAGGTAACTTACCTCCCTTGGCAACAGAATCCAGCCTCTCACCAAAAAGCCTCAAACCCAAAAAGGGAAGAGCCGTGAGCGATCTTTTAGAATTAAAATCAGCCGTCCACTGTCTCAACCACACACAACGACGGATAGCTACCAGCAGGGCAGTAGCCCTGCCACACATCAACATGGCATCCTCCTGAGCGGCCAGAATAAACGACAAGAAGGAATCACAACGCTTAAGAGCGAGAGACTCATCACTGGTAGGCTCAAGATCCACACATAAGTCCCTGACAATAGACCTAACCGCCAATGTCAAAAGAGCCGAAGCACAAACAGGCCTCAACACCGCACCCGCACAGACAAAACCATGGCGGGCCAGCTGATCGATCCGGCGATCCTCGCCGTCCCTGAGAGAAGTCGTGTCAGGAGAATGTACAACCGCCGTGTTGGACAGTCCCAAGACCGGAGTATCTACCTCAGGAGGGACAGACCAACGCTTCATCAAGTCCGCCGGAAAAGGATACTTTCTATCCCAGCTAGGCGGTACCCCGACGAGACGCGTAGGTTGCTCCCATTGCTTAAGTACAACCTCTTTAAAATGCTGTTGACTGGGAAACTCCAAGCGCTGCTTGGACACCCCAAAAAGCTGACCCTTAGGCCGAGGAGCAACTTCCGGAGGATCCAAATCCAAAACCTCAAACATTTGAGCCAGAATAGTAGGCGTATCGGGAGGGGGGCCTTCAGCCTGGTCCCCCTCAGCACCCAGCAACTGCTGAACCTCGGAATCCTCTTCCTCAACGAGCTCACCCTCTTCAAGGGGACGATCTGACCAATCCAGGTCCCCAATAACTTCCTCATCTGAATCCGGCGGAGGCGGAGACAGATGCTTCCGCTTAGCAGGAGCCTTCTGAGCGACCACTGCGGAAAACATTTTCTCGAGGCTGGCCAAACGGGCGCATACCTCAGATTGCGAATCCCCACCCATGACAACGTCACACGGGGTCCGGAACAAGCGAGGGGGAGAGGGAGATGGCGCGGCCGATGAAGTACTAGGCACCGGAGTGCCGGACTGTCGCTCAATGTTCCGCTGCGCACATGGAATACATAAAATGACATCATCCCCCTGGAGTGGAGCCCCACAACCCCCACACAACTTGGATTGTCCCGAAGGACCGTTCCCGGTATCTTTGGCAGCCTCCATATGGTGAAATTTATGGTATTCGCAGAACCCAGGGATTTACGCAGTAAGCGACCCGGGATGCCCCTTTAATATCTATATAATTCTTTAAAAATCCTGACCATGGGAATTTAGCATAAAAAATAACCCAATAAATGGAACAATGGCCTAGAAACAACCCCCACTAGCCAGGTATATAAGACCGGGAGAGCCCTGAAAGATGGGGGTCCCAGGATCTGAAAAACAAAACAAGAACAACAATCATTTCAGCACAACAGCACACATGTCAAAATACAGTGCTTATAAACAATAAGGCCGTCTCCCCCCCCTTTAACCACAAGCCCTAGGCTGCTGGATAAACAGTCACCCAAACAGCGGGATCGAGGCGAGGGGGAGGGGGTGGGGGGGAGAGAGAGAGAGAGAGAGAACAGCCAAAATACTAATATAGTTAAAAAATGAGTGCAAAAAATAATAATAATAATAATCGCGGCGGTGCTACCGCAGGCCCAAGTGTCAAGCAACGAAAAATAGACAATGAGAGAAAGAGGGTACCTCAGATCTTCTACCAACCCGCGGGGCTACTTCAGGCCGAAATGGCGGCCCCAGCCAGTAAGAAACGCCAGCACCGTCCAGGAGAGGGGAGAAGAAAGGCGGGCCCATGGAAGAGCGGGAGCCGCGATAACCCCGCCCCTCCCCAAACGGCCAATCACGGCGCGGGCCGCGCAAGACGCGGACCCGCCCCCCACTGTGCTGCAGAGCCGCGGGCGTCGGAAAAAATGGCGCCCGCTTCCCCCATGACCAGACCGGCGGAGCAACCGCCCGGTCCCCCACGAGCACCTGTCCCGGAAGACACGCCGCATCAAGCGCCGACCTCGGCGCTCCCCATTCAGGCGGGCCCGTGGCGCAGAGCAACGCCCGGCCCCGCCCACCGAAAAAACCTGACAGGGGAACCGCGCCAACGGCGCCACCATGACACCCAGGAGTCACACAAACGGCGGGCCGGTAACACACGCCCGACCCGCCCGCAATAAAAGCAGAGGCCCGGCCAAGATAAATAAAGTATAGCAGCCCCTGCCACCCGTCCCAGCACACACACTACACAACACACTAAAGGGCCAGTAAGCTGGGAGGAAAGGGCATCACCTTATGTGCAGAACTGACAGGCTCGCTTGATGAGCCAATACCTAACTGCTATGGAATTAGGGGCATCCCACGTCCGGATCACCACTCCGGAATCCCGTTATGCCCCATAATATGGGGTCGAACGGAGGAGCTAATCTCCTAGGCACTCAAGGTGCCATCTACCCTTGCCCAGCCTACAGCCTAAGCTGGGAGGCTGCCAGTTATACAGGGGGAGAAAACCAAAAGGAGCTGGGCAGAAATAGACCGTAGGGGGGGGGGGGCCGGGGTGATACCCCGGCTACCTGCAAGCAGGAGACTTCTTTCTTCTGTCTTGTCGCCACCTTGCAGAGATTAACACTGGGAGATTATTGGGAGGTACCAGGTATGTATAGACCGGGAGGGGCCTGTTGCTTTTTTGGAGATTCTCTGCAACACTGCCACCTAGCGGTAGGTAATACCCAAGTGTAATAATCAATGACTGAAGTGGGGTGTGTGACATACTTAGAATATCCTGGGTGTTGGTCCACTTTAAAGGAAACCATTGTATGTTACTGACAGAGGAACCCCCATACAAGTGACACTCATAGCTTGTAATCCCATAGCAGCTTAAAAATTCAACGGCAATTGTAAAAGTGTTTATTACTGTGTGATGAATGTATCTGTTATATGTTTTTGTTTTCTATGTATTTGCAACTCTGTGCTATAAAAAAAAACAGTTTACAACTATGTTTGCAACTTCCTGACTCTGGCTTGCTAATCATCTGATTGGTCAAGACAACGCTCCACATTCCTGAGCTCATAGGTTTAACCCCTTTTGCGCATGCACAGGCTCTCGTCCAATGAGAGCCGTCTGACGTGAGGTCATTTGTCAAATGGCTCTCATTGTTTTCAATGGGGAGTGCCCCAGACATTCAGATAGGGTAGTCAGCGAGAGACATTTGCTGAATGACATAGTCACAGCAGACGGCTCTCATTGGAGGAAAGCTTGCACATGTGCCATTGGAATGAGGTGACTGGAAAATACCATTTTGTGATTACTCACCTGTAAAATGGGTATTATAAGTATGTCACACACCCCATTTCAGACATTAATTCATTAATCATGGGTACTCACCGCTAGGTGGCGCAGCTTTGCAGAGAAGTCCAGAAAAACAAGCCCCTCCCGGTCTATACATACCTGGTATCTCCCAACAATTCCCCAGTATTCAAACAGCAATAAAGACAAGATACCAGGAGACCAAAAAACAAAAGTAACCCTCAACCGTGAACAACAATAACTTCACCATATAAAGAACCAGGATACCAAAAAAGGGCGGGTGAAGTGGGGTGTGTGACATACTTATAATACCCATTTTACAGGTGAGTAATCACAAAATGGTATTATTCTAAGTATGTCACACACCCCACTTCAGACATTAATTCATTAATCATGGGACATCCAACAGCAGTGTCCAAAATAGGGAGGGTATCCAACCAGGCAATAATGCAGAAAACCTCAAACCACAGCAGCCTGCAGAACCTTGCGGCCAAAAACAGCATCTGCCGAGGCCCGCACATCAACCTTATAGAACTTTGAAAAAGTGTGAACCGAAGACCAAGTAGCAGCCTTACAAACTTGCTCAACAGAAGCCTGGTGCTGAAAAGCCCAAGACGCTCCAACAGCACGAGTAGAATGAGCAGTGACACGAAAAGGGGGATCCTTCCCCTTGGCAGAATAGGCTCCAACAATCGCCTGACGAATCCACTTACTAATAGAAGACTTGGCCGGAGCCAAACCCTTCCGAGGCCCACAGGGCACAACGAAAAAGGCATCAGTCTTACGAAAAGGAGCCGTAGTACGGAGATAGAACCTGACACAACGTACAACATCCAAACAGTGCAACGCACTCTCCTTGTCATTCTTAGGCTTAGGACACAAAGAAGGAAGAACAATGTCCTGATTAAGATGGAAAGCAGAGACCACTTTAGGAAGAAAATCCGGCTTAAATCTGAAAACCACCTTGTCCTGATGTTTCTCAAAATAAGGGGCCTGAATCGACAGAGCCGCCAACTCAGAAACACGCCTAACCGAAGTGATGGCCACCAAAAAGGCAACCTTCTGAGTCAGAGTAGACAGAGCAATATCCCGCAAAGGCTCAAAGGGAGGAGCCTGAAAAGCAGAAAGGACCAAATTCAAATCCCAGACAGGGAGCAAAGGCTTCCTAGGAGGCCGCAAATGCGAAACCCCCTGGAAAAAAGTCCTGACCAAGGAATGGCTTGCAAATGACCTCTGAAAAAAGATAGACAAGGCAGAAACCTGCCCCTTCAAAGTGCTCAGCTGAAGACCAGAGTCCAGCCCTGATTGAAGAAAATCCAAAATCCTAGAAACGGAAAAGACCCGGCAAGGCAAAGATCTAGATTCACACCAGTCAATGTACGACCTCCAAGCCCTATAATAGATAGAAGAAGAGGATCTCTTCCTAGCACTGATAAGAGTCCGAATAACCGAATCTGAAAGACCTTCCTCCTTCAAGATGGAGGTTTCAGCAGCCAAGCCGTCAAAGCCAGCGTTGGTAAACTGGGGTAACACAATTGACCCTGAGTGAGAAGATCTGGCCGAAGAGGCAGAGCGAACTGATCCACGGCCAGACGAACGATGTCTGCGAACCACACCCGCCTTGGCCACCTTGGAGCCACGAGAATGGCGGGAACTCTTTCCTGAACTAGCTTTCGCAGAACCCTGCCTAGCATGGGAATCGGAGGAAACAGATAAAGAAACCCCAGGTCCCTCCAGCTCAGGACCATGGCATCCGCCGCCAGAGCCAGAGGATCCCGAGTCAGTGACACGAATGTCGGCAGCTTGTGATTGTGACGAGAGGCAAACAGATCCACCTCCGGCGTCCCCCACCGAAGACACAATGACCGAAACACCTGGGGATGGAGAGACCATTCCCCCCGGCGGGACGAACACCGGCTCAGAAAGTCCGCCTCCGTATTCTCCACTCCTGGAATGTAAACTGCCGAGATGCAAGGGACATGAGTCTCTGCCCAAAACAAGATCAGAGACACCTCTCTGTGGGCACCCAGACTGCGAGTCCCTCCCTGGTGATAGATGTAAGCAACCGCCGTCCGATTGTCCGACCGAACCTGCACCGGTAGGCCCTGTAAATGATGTGTCAAGTGAGACAGAACCAACCTGATGGCTCGCAACTCCAGAACATTGATGGGCAAGTGGGCTTCCAGAGGGTCCCACTGCCCCTGAAACTGAAGATCCTTCCAGAAACCTCCCCATCCGGACAAACTGGCATCCGTGGTGACAGTTTCCCAAAGCGGGGTCAGAAAGGACCTGCCCTTCAGAAGATTGTCCGAGACCATCCACCACAGAAGAGACCGCCGAACCCGAGGAGACATCCGGAAGGACCGATCCAACGACTGCGGTCGCCGATCCCAAGACACCAAAAGATGAAGCTGAAGCGTCCGCGTGTGAAACTGCGCGAAGGGAACTGCCTCAAACGAAGCCACCATCAACCCCACCAGTCTCATCACTAGCCGAATGGACGGGCGAGGATTGGAAAGAAGAAGCTGAGCCAATTCCTGAATCAAAAGAACCTTGGCCTGAGGGAGAAAAACTCTGTGCTGGCAAGAGTCCAACGACATCCCCAAAAAGGTCACCACCCTGGCCGGAACCAGAGAGGACTTGGGGTAATTGATCACCCAGCCGAACCTCTCCAGCATAGACACCACCAAGCTGGTGTCCCCTTCCGCTTGACTGAAGGAAGGCACCATGATGAGAAGATCGTCCAGGTAAGGCACAACGCGAATCCCCTGAGCTCTGAGCAGGGCCATCACTCCCGCCAACACCTTGGTGAACACTCTCGGAGCAGATGTGAGGCCGAACGGAAGAGCTACAAACTGAAAATGCCGATCCTCCACCACAAAACGAAGGAACCTCTGATGAGGTGGAAAAATCGGAATGTGAAGGTAAGCATCCTTGATGTCTATGGACGTCATAAAGTCCCCCTGCCGAAGCGAACCTATCGCAGACCGCAGGGTTTCCATGCGGAACTTCCGGGGACGAATGAACCTGTTGAGAAACTTCAAGTCCAGGATCGGGCGGAACGACCCATCTTTTTTGGGTACAGTGAAGAGATTGGAATAATACCCGCGCCCCACCTCCAACAGAGGGACCGGGCAAATGACTGCCAAATCCAGAAGATTCCTTACCGCCGCCAGGAGCCCCTGCGCGGCCAAAGGATCCAAAGGCACCCGAGACCTGAAAAACCTTGGAGGAGGGCAGGATTCGAACTCCAGCTTGTAACCGGCCGACACCACCTCCCGGATCCACCTGTCCGAGACCTCCTGGTCCCATACCCGGGAGAAGAGTCGCAACCGTCCCCCCACCCGTACGGGTGAGGGCGCCCCCTCATTGCTGAGCGGGCTTGGCAGCTGGCTTGGGCTTGGCGCCCCAGGCGTGCACGGGACGGCCACGGCCTCTACCCCTATTCCAACTGGCGCCCCTGGAGGCCGAGAAGCCCGCACCCCTGCCGGCTCTGGCTCCCCGAAAGGGCGGATTGAAAGAGACCGTCCCCCGAAAGGAACGGCGAAATTTCTTGCGCTGAGGCAACCTGCCTCCCTTGGCAACAGAATCCAGCTTTTCACCAAAAAGCCTCAAACCCAGAAAAGGAAGGGCCGTAAGCGATCTTTTAGAATTAAAATCAGCCGTCCACTGCCTCAGCCATACTGAACGACGAATAGCCACCAACAGAGCCGTAGCCCTGCCACACATCAACATGGCATCCTCCTGAGCGGCCAGAATAAACGACAAAAAAGATTCACAACGCTTAAGAGCAAGAAACTCATCACCGTCAGGATCAAGATCAACACATAAGTCCCTTACCATAGACCTAACCGCCAATGACAAAAAGGCCGAAGCACAAACAGGCCTCAAGACTGAACCCGCACAGACAAACCCATGACGGGCCAACTGATCAATCCGGCGATCCTCGCTGTCCTTGAGAGAAGTAGTGTCAGGAAGATGAACAGCCGCCGTATTAGACAAACCCAAAACCGGAGCATCCACCTCGGGAGAGACAGACCAACGCTTCAACAACTCCGCTGGAAAAGGATACTTCTTGTCCCAACTAGGCGGAACCCCGACAAGGCGCGTAGGCTGCTCCCACTGCTTAAGGACAACGTCCTCGAAATGCTGCTGACTGGGAAACTCCAAGCGTTGCTTGGACCCCCCAAAAAGCTGACCCTTGGGCCGAGGAGTAACTGCCGGCGGATCCAAGTCCAAAACCTCAAACATTTGGGCCAGAATAGTGGGCGTATCAAGAGGGGGCCCCAAATCCCCCTCAGTGCCCGACAACTGCCGGACCTCGGCATCCTCCGCCTCCTCAACAAGCTCACCCTCTTCAAGGGGACGATCCGACCAATCCAGAATCTCAACTTCCTCATCTTAGTCCTGCGGAGGCGGAGACAGATGTTTCCGCTTGGCTGGAGCCTTCTGAGCGACCACTGCGGAAAACATTTTTTCAAGGCTGGCCAGACGGGCGCATACCTCAGATTGCGAATCACCCCCAGCGACCACGTCACACGGGGTCCGGAACAGGCGAGGCGGAGAGGGAGAAGGTACGGTAGAAGAAGTCCCCGGCACCGAAGTGTCGGACTGGCGCTCAAAGTTCCGCTGTGCACATGGAATACAAATGATTACATCATCCCCTGGGAGCGGAGTCCCACATCCCCCACACAGCCTGGACTGCCCCGAAGGACTAGTTCCGGTATCTCTGGTAGGCTCCATATGGTGAAATTATGGTATTCGCAGACCCCAGGGATTTACGCAGTAAGCGACCGGGGATGCCCCTCTGAGAATTTAATAGAAAAAATTTTTATATCTATATGTATATAAATATATATATATATATATATACAAATATATGTATGTATATCAATATTAGCCTGAATAGCCCTGGCCAGGGAATTTAACAAAAAAGGGACAATAAGCCCAACCCCAACCAGCCAGGTATATATATGACCGGGAGGGCCTTGTATGATGGAATCCCGGAATCTGAAAAACAAAAAAACACAGTCAGACCAGTCACACAACAGAAGACACTGACAAATAAAAATTACATAATAAAGACTAAGACGTAAAATCCCCAGCCAGCATGCCCAAGGCCTGGCTGAAACACCCTGCCATCACCTCAACGAAAGAGGGGGAAGGGGGGGGGGGGAATGGGCGCAGGTCCAATAGCGGCCCAGACAGTGTAAATACAAAGGCAGCCCCCCTTAACCAAAAAACACTCCCCAAAGGAACGTTTACACAGCATGATACAAAAGAGAAAACCATTCATTGATGGATAACTTCAGACCAACCGACAAGGAAGAACGGGAGCAAGCCCCGGCCTTACCTGAGGCCCGCAACGAAATGACGCCAGGCGGGAAACGACAGAGAGACGGGAGGCGGGCCCGTCAGCGAGCGCGGGACTGCGTAACCCCGCCCCTCCCTAACCCGCCAGACACGGCGCGGGCCGCGCCTGACGCGGCCCCGCCCACTTCAGTGCCGAGCGAGCAGCGGGCGCCACCATGACAATAGCGCCCGCATAGGCCGTCGAGCGGACCGGCGGCCAGCAAGCCGCCCGGTCCCGCCCGCCTAAAAAGCAAAACAGCGGGCGCCCAAGGATCACGGCGCCAGCACACACAGGCGGGCCGGCGGTGCAGCGCGCCGCCCGGCCCCGCCCACCATACACAACTGAGGAGAAGCTAGTAGACGGGCGCCCTAACGCGGCGCCCGCCATTAAAAAACCAGAAACCCCAGTGGCGGGCCGGCGGAACCCCCGCCCGACCCGTCCAGTCACCAGTAGCAAACACAGTGACTAGGGAGCCCCCAAACACCAGAACAAAAGGACGGGCCCGTGCTGCACAGACCACCCGTCCTGTCACATAACAATCACACACACACACAACATAGAAGGAAGGAAATAAAGGTCCTAACGGGGAAACTAAGGGCTGGGGCATCCCACTTCCGATCACCAAACCGGATCACCGCTATGCCCCATAATATGGGGACGAGCGGAGGAGCTAATCTCCTAGGCACCTAGAGTGCCATCTACCCTTGCCCGGCCTACAGCCTAAGCTGGGAGGCTACCATACAGCAAAGGGGATAAAGGAACAAAGAGCCGGGCAGAAATAGACCGTAGGGGGGGGCCGGGGTGATACCCCGGCTACCTGCAAGCAGGAGACTTCTTTCTTCTGTCTTGTCGCCACGTTGCAGAGAAGAACACTGGGGAATTGTTAGGAGATACCAGGTATGTATAGACCGGGAGGGGCTTGTTTTTCTGGACTTCTCTGCAAAGCTGCGCCACCTAGCAGTGAGTACCCATGATTAATGAATTAATGTCTGAAGTGGGGTGTGACATACTTAGAATAGTAGCATTTTGGGTGGTTCCACACAGCAGAGCATCCCAATTTGGGCCAAGAGGAGAGAACAAGAGAAAGTTGAATTCCCAGGTTTTGTTCCGCTTTAATTCAGCCTCTTCAGATAGGGGGGGGGTACAAAATCATGGGTTCCAGCTGCTAAATATTTATAGCCAGTGTTCTCACCTGGGGAGCTCATCACTGCATGATTTAGCCTTAGCTGCTGATAAGTTCACCTGTTACAGTGGAAAGATTCTGTGATTTGTAGTGAGTAGTATTTACTCAGGGCCAGGAAAGACACGCCCACTATAGCAACACAGAGCCACAGGTATGTCAGAAACTTGGAAGCAGCACGCTGATAAGTAACTTGCAGGTGTATGGGCACAATCCTAACACACGTTTATTTTACATCCCAGAAGAGGAAAACAATAAGGCAGAAACCCCATAAACCTGACAAAAAGGGAGTTTTCCTTTAAATAATCGTCTTTCCCGCCCTGACACCATGGAAAGTGAGGTAAAAATCCCTCGTCTCCTCGCCTATAGGAAATAGTGTCTGGAGTTATACAGAGGGAAGGGTTAGACCCCCAGGGATATATGGGACAGGGGGGTCACCATCTTGCCTCACGGCAACTTTCCACGCAGGACACAACAAACGCGGCTACTCACTCCACAGCCGCTTCCTCTGCCTACGTCACGTGCTCCTCCATTCCCGTGAAGCCACGCCCACTCTTTCCTGACAGCGAGCCATGTGACGTCCCGGGCCGGGCCGGAAGTGACGCTACAGCAGAGGCACCATGGAGCTGAGTGAGATGCTGTATAATAAGTCGGAGTATATAGAGACGGTGGGTGCGCCGGGTCATCCCTGAGGGGGGCGAGCGGGTGTCTTAGCTTTGAGCAAGCCGGGCGTGGGCTCTGATCTTCCCCTGCACGTTACAATCCGTTTGCGGAGCGATCATACTGCATTGCATAGGTGTCAATCCCATCCCATTGGTGTGATGTATTTCTCTGGGCCTGCACTTAGTCCTGGTGGTGACAGGTTTCATCTGGGCGGGAGAAAAATGAACCTGATTTTTTTCTGGTCCTGACAGGTCATCTAAGCTAAGAGCAGGACCAGAGACAAAAAATCACAGTGATGGAACGGGTTGGATGGATGTTGGTGCAAATGTATCCAATCACAGTGGATCACACGTATGATCTCTGTGCAATCTGTAACGTGCAAGGGGAAGCTGAGCCTAGACCACAGATACATCACGTTGATTGAATTAGTTGGGTGTGATCTTAAAGCAGAACAAAACCAAATGGTGTCTGGCCCTGGAATCTCAAAGATTCCAGGGCCGGTTGCTGGTCCTCCCCCAGGTGCATCTCAAATTGGGATGCCATGCTGTGTGAACCCTCCGCTCCCTCCGGAAGCTTCTTCCTGGCTCCCTTGCCAATGTGAATATCGTGAGGCCACATCCCCAGCATCTTTGGGCTGTGAGTGTGCTCCTGTCCCCAGCCATTCACATAGGCTTGATGATGGGAGTGCACTTGCTGCTGGCGATGCAGCCGCTCTCACTCCCGATGGCCACAAACTGAGCCATTAGCTGAACATTACATATGTACAACAAACAGCTCTGATTGGACGAGAGCCAGAGCATTCGCCGTAGGACTGGGAAAGGTTAGTTTTTTTTTCTGGGGGGATTTCACACAGTGGGGCATCCCAAATTGCTTTAAAGCAGATTGAAACCTATGCTTTTCACTTGCCTTGGTCTTGGTCTGCTTAACTGAGACATCCCAATTTGGGATGCACCTGTGTGTAAATTTTTTATTTTTTAATCTTGGATATCTTACCTCATTTGACGCTCCCATGGTGCATGCACACACCTTCTGACCAATCAGAATAGAGTTTCGAGAATATAAATGCTAAACAATCTATTTCGAATGAATAGATTGCCAGAGTGCTTCCCCTCTAGCTGTGCGAGCCTGGATCTGCCATTTAGGTAAGCTTGATGCGGGAGCATGCATCAGCTGGAGGGATGCCCCCCAATGTTCGCTGCAAATCTTACCTGTCTGGCGATTCCATGGCTGCACCCCTAGCATCTCTGATGCCAAGTTGTGCTAATAGGCTGGCTGCAGGAGCCTGCTGGCCAGTAAAGGATTGTCTCCAGGCACTCGGGGTGGGTGGGAGGCGCAGGGGAGGTTAAAAGCACTTTGGTATGGTTTAAAAAGGATGCCCAGTCAAAATTGACTTGACTTTCTCTTAAACGGGTACACCACCCATTTGTCAAAAATAGGTGTTTTTCTGAGCACAGGGGGCATCCTGATTGCTGATGCCCCCCTCTCCTCTGCCCCCCACCCCCTAGTGAAATGCAGTGCTCTGATTGGCTTGCCGGGGGCCAGATACCTGGAAGAAGCCTGCAGAGCACATGATGGTGGAGGCTAATCGGAGCACCCGATTTCTCAGGGGGGACAGAGAAGAAAGGTAAGATATCTCCCATTTACCAGCATAAATGCGGAGGGGGTCCCCCCTTTTTTAAAAACGGGTATTCCAGTTTAATCCATTAGTTCCCTATAAGTTGGGGAAGGGGGTGTCCCCGTCGCCTGTTTCTTCTTGATAGGATGCCTGCGGTCACATGTGATCTGGACTGTTTGCCATTCCTGCTGACATGCATCGGTGCATAGCCGGGCATCCCAATCCGGGCTGTCCCCCAGCTGCCTAATTTAGAGGACGCCCTGTCATTTGTTTGCTTGATTCCCTGTCCGAACTACTAAGAGTCTGAGTAGCTTTGCAAAGACCAATGTGGAAAATGCAGTGTCCAGAGGTTCAAAGATCACAGAGCCTGAGCCACACATATCCAAACCTGCTATGCCGCCAGACGTTCCAAGATTTAAATACCATAATTATTGGCCCATAATTAGCACCCCCCCCCCCCCCCCCCCCACCCGCGTACATTTCATTTACTGTTTTTTCTTTTTTTTTCTACCCAGGCGTCGGGAAACAAAGTCAGCAGGCAGTCTGTGCTGTGTGGGAGCCAAAACATTGTGCTCAATGGCAAGGTCAGTACTAATTTGTGGAGTTATTTGTGATATATATATCTATATGATGTAACAGGTGTGTGCAGCACAGGCAGCAGGTGGACGGGTTGAAAGTGACTCCATAAGGTGCTTGTGGGTGGTCACAGTTATCTGCAGCCATGCTGACTGCAGTGCTTGACATAGCTGCTGGAGGGTGCATGCCACAGACCAAAGTGGTGCCACAGATGCTTAATTGGATTAAGGTCTGGAGAATTAGGGGGGCAGAGCGATACTTGGATGTCTTGGTCTTGCTCTTCTCACCAGACATTTCTAGACTTGTGCCACATCAGATTGTTTTACTGGAAGACCCCATGTGCCCCAGGCAAGACAGTCCACGTGTATGGGCATACATGATTGGCAAGGATCGAGTCATACTTTAATTGGTTGAGCACCTTCCACACATAAGTGATCCCAGAGAATACCACCCAAACATTCCCCAGACCATATCACTGCCATTACCAGCTTGTTTTTCTCCAGCAATGGTTTTAGGGTGTTTGCTCTCTGATGTTTCTCACCTGCAACTCTGTGCTAGGAAGGGTTATAGTCCACAGGGAGCCTACACCAACCTACCTCACACCATCATTGGGGCCTGCATTAGAGAGGTACTCCCCTTTTTCTATTAAACAGCAGGCACAGCCTAAATTTAAGCAATTATGCGTGCTCCTCCGTGCCACTCCACTAAATCCACAATTCAAATAGGCAAAAAAAGACCTCAACAAAGGGCACAGCAAAGAATATCATTAAAGTAACACTTTATTGTTGTGACTTCACTACATTAAAAAAACAAATATAGACCCATTAAAAACATTTACACCAATACATCGCCCATCTGCTCTGGTATAATTAACTGGTGAACCAGAGACTCAATCACGTCCATAAAGGGAAAGATCAGAGCATACAAAAAATGATCTATCTTATTACAAATATCCCTAATGAATAAATAAATACATAATATTAAATCACCAACTATGTACAAAAATGCTATCAATTTATATAACCATGTGACAAAACAGAAATAATCTTCTAATAAAGTGCTAGTGCAAAATTGCTGTGCAATATTAATAAGTGTAGGTCCGCTTAAGGGACCTATTACTATAATAAAAATTGAATAACCTTAAACCATCATATTCATATGCTACCCCAAAAAAAGGGGGGGCTATATAAGCTTCACCAAGACACAATCTACTTGGGAATAAGGAGAGGAAAGTATGCAAAAAATAAAGCTAAGCTTATAAGCCAAGTCAACAAGATACTTTCCCGTATGGAGATCTACTGTCATCTAAGGGCTGGTGCAAGGGGGACAATCCTCACGCGTTCCGCCGCTCCTGCGGCTTCTCCGGAGGTCGGACTTGGCTTTTCAGCTTAGCTTTATTTTTTGCATACTTAAGTGCCATCCAAAGGTGGACAGGAAACTTCAGCTTCACCAATAGGAGTTATACGGCATTGCAGAGTGCATTATTTGTCCCACGTCCTACAAAGCTCCAAAAAAGTAAGGGGGGGATATTTTATAATTTTGAGATTAGCTGGCAGTGAACTGAGGCAGGTTAGGGCCTTGTGGACCTGGACCCTACATGGCACAGAGTTACGAGGGGGGTTAAGGCACGCTTTACACCGCATGAAGAATATGAGAAGGGCTCAATGTTTGACCACAACTTGGGACCTCTGACTGTCTCCTCCTTCTTTTGCAGACTATAGTAATGAACGACTGCATCATCCGGGGGGACCTGGCGAATGTGCGCGTTGGCCGTCACTGCGTCATCAAAAGCCGAAGTGTGATCAGACCGCCATTTAAGAAATTCAGCAAAGGGTGGGACGCAGTAATACTATCACTCGATTTATTTCCAGTGACTCCTCCTCACTTTTCATAGTGTGGGGAGCTTCTTGTTTTGGTGGGTGGCTCAAATGTCATCATGGCCGCCTTCCAGACACCATCCATGTCATGCAGATTTCACAGCGGCGTCGCACTGAAATTATTGGTAGCTGCATTGCACGCCATGGCGCTGACCTACATGCACCCTACATGTGACTTATACAGAGTATCCCAGACACTCACTATGCTAAAAGAGGAGCAATCATCTCGATAGAGTCTATAGGACTGTAGGGCCAATGGTTTCCCTATTTTTGGGGCATAAAAAAAGTTTAAAGGGGCTGTGCAGGCTAGGTGTGAAGGCAAATGATTTATTTGCTTACCTGCCATGCAGATTATTTATCCTAGTGTTCAGAATTGAGCCCCTTTTCTGTATCCCAGCCCCTGGATTTTTTTTTTTTATTCATGACGATATTAAGAGGTGGACCTAACTCCACCCCTCTTGTATCAGATGCCTGTGTGTGCTGGGTAGGATAGCTGCTCTTCGCTCTGCTCCTTTTCCACCTTTCAGTACTAAAAAAAAAAAAAAAGATGAATAAATAAAATCCAGGGGCTGAGCTACAGGAAATGTGCTGCTGTATCTCAGCAACAACAGCTTTATTCTGCTACTCACCGGGATGGCTCTTCTGCATGGCAGGTACACAAGCAATGATTTGTTTTTATACTTGGGCTAGGCAACTCTTTTCTTAGAGAAGTCCTTATATAGGCCTCAATTCACTAAGAATTGAAAAAGATTCTCATGGTAGTAAAAATTTCAGTTAATGAGAAAAAAAGCCTGAGAATGTCACTGTTAGTGAATCACCAGAGAGGAAGACAATGAAAGCCAATGGCGCTTTCTACTGCAGGTAAAAAGGGGTAAAAAGTTCAATACTTTTCTCAGGAGTAAAAAAGTAATATTGACTTTCATTGTCTTCCTATCTGTTGATTCACTAAACATGACATTCTCGGGCTTTTTTCTCATGAATTGAATTTTTTACTACCGTGAGAATTTTTTTCAACTCTTAGTGAATTGAGGCCATAGTCTTACAACATTTTTAAAAGATCACAACTGTATGCCTCTACTTGCCTGACACAACTGTTGAACTCTTGCACCTCTATATGATGGGGCAGAAGTGCAGGGGAAGATACAGAAAGATCACTAATCCCCTGTGATGCTCTGTTACTCACCAGTTGGTAGTAGGGCTTGAGACCAGCAAGTCCCATCATTGGGAGAGACTTCATAAGAGGGTTTGGGACAGGCTTATGTAAGCGTTTAGGTCCATTCTGAAGTCCCTGTCCAGGCACATGCTGACCTCCTCCCACCTTATCCCCCATAGGGTTAAAAAAAAATCTTGACCCTGCAGGTTGCAGCCCGCTGGTTTCAGAACTGTTGACCCCTGACAGTGCACTGTTCTCATTTTTTTTTTTTTTTTATCGAGCCGTCGTGTGTGCATAAGAACCGTCAAACGTGAAGCCTAAAATGTGAAAAAGTGCTGGTGCACTAAAAAACACACTTAGGCGCCCATTACAGGCTCCTCCCCGCAGGAAAGAGCCCCATCCCATTCCCCGGAGGACGAACCCCCTGACAGGACTGGGTACGTTCAACCCCTCAGTCCGAAGACCTCGGGGCTGCTTTCGCCCTCTGGTACTAACAAAAGTTTTCCCCGTGGACTAAGGCGTAAACTCCCTCAGCCTACCTTTTCCCGGCGGTTGCCCGTCCAGGTACTTGGATCTTCGGCTTCGGCCCCTTGCTTTCGATAGTAGCTAGCCCCAGTACTAGCGACCTCCGCAGCCTGCCTTTCCTCGGATTCAAATGTGAGTACTCTGCCAGGCTTTGGAAGCCGTTTTCCCGGGGTTCGCCGCCCTCGACTCACTAGGAGCCTCAGGGGGGAGCACTGGGCAGGGGCCGGAAGCGAGTCCAGAAGGCCTATAACTTCCGACCCCAGGTCTTTAGGGACAGGGCCCATAGGGAGCCGCTGGCACCTAAACACGTGAGAAAAAAAGACACGCAACAAAAAAGGGAACTAAGTGGCAAAGTGACAAAGTGAGGATTGGGCTCTACTAAAAAAAAAAAAAAAAGGGGAAGGGGAAAGGTGAGTGCCTGTGTAATTACAGGGTGGGCCCTCCGGCCTAAAAAATTCTTCAGGCGAAGCCGGAAGGCCACAGCCATAAAGAGCGTGCAAAACAAAGCAAGGTGTATCGTGCGCAAAACCATACAAAGTGCAACCAAAGTGACCAGCTTTGGTGACTAGTAAGGTACCCTGGGCGCCACCCCAGGGGTACACGAACACGACAGCTCAGTTTCGCAACCTCGACCCAAGGCCAAGATGTATGCAGATCTACTCCCATACATGACGGGGGGTCGCCACTCCCCCCTCAGGTCCATTACTAGGCTGTGTGTACTAAGCGCGCCAGGAGGTCCCATCAAACCTCCGGCCGGGTTTCCACACAGCTTTTCATGGTCCTGCACAATGGGTGCAGATACTGCAAGCCTGGTAGATCCGTCCTACACAGTTCGGCCCATTACTAAACCACTAGACGTACTAGGTGTGCCAGAGGGTGGAGCTAGGTCCTCGGCCGCCTTTCCAGCTAGTGTCGTTCACGGGCCTCCCTGTAAGAACAGATACTACACTTGATCTTAGCCAATAGGCCGAGAAGCGATAGTCATGCTGAGCACTGCATAGGAAGAGCCTTACATGACCGCTCCGGAGCATCCCACACTGATTTGAATTCACCATGGGATGCTTAGGTCTTGGGAGAGAAACGCAGTGTTGGAGAACTGCAGCATGCAGTGAGATCTAGTCTGCGCGCTGGCAGGTAAGGGACATTCCCTCATTTTACCTGACTTGACACGGAGTTTAAGACACCTCTTCATAGTCATAATCTAGCCAATTGTAATTTGCATAACAGATTTACAGCTCTCATGCGCTCCCGATTGCCACAAACAGAGCCTTTTGCAGAACATTATTATGCACAGCAAATGGATCTGATTGGACAAGAGCATCATAGCACCAGGGAAAGGTGAGTTATGATGTGTGATCTGAGGGGTGGTCACACAGCGGGGCATCCCAAATCAGGATCCCCCTGGGCAGGGGACAAAACCCCAGATGGTCAAAACCCCGGGTTTTGTTACACTTGAAGTGCTCTAAAGCAAGACATGCAGTGATTAGGGGAGCCCAGTGCTCCGGGCATGTGTGCACTCACTGCTTGTATTTGTCTCACTGCATGGAAGGGTTGAATGCGGGGAAAAAATCCTTTGTGTACGCAAGCACCCAATTTTTTTTTTAAACTCATGTTTTTTTGGGAGAAAAGGCAACTTTTCTCGTGATTTTTTTCCTCGATGCAAATTAGCACCATATTTAGCTGTGCACATTTATAAAAAGAATACAGTGCTGAATCGACCCTTATGAGAGGTTGGCACACACATACGCAAGATCACCCGGAAGGATTCTGGGGGACCTACAACTCCCAGGTGCTGCCAGATGGTGGTGTGGGAGCCTCAGGTGAGTAGGTCTGTAAGCGTGCAGCTTTTTTTTTTTTTTTTGCTTTTTTTTTTTTAACTTCCAGGCGTGTTAAAAATTACAGTGCTGAATCAACCCTATAGAGAGCTGGGGACCTCCCAGGTGCAAGAATATAATATGATGATGTGCCCTAGTTCTCCACACAAGCTTTTCATGTGCCCCAACCAGCTAAACAAGGGATATCCATGGCTTAATGGTAAGGACACGATCTATTGAGGGTTGCAGGTTCAATCCCCGGCCATGGGACAAGAATGAAGTGCTCTTGAGCAAGGCACCTAACCGCCCAACTGCTCGCCGGCCACCGTGCTTTGGGCAGCCAACAGGTCCGGGCATGTGTACATGCCGTGCTTGCTTTAGTCTCACTGCATGGTTGGGTTAAATGCGGGGGAACAAAATCATGTGTGTACAAGCTTACAATGACCATTTTTACACCCCCCTTTCCAAAAAATAAAAATAAATATTTTTCACCCTATAAGACGATAAGGGATTGATAAGGATGAAAATAAGAAAAAAAAGTATTCTGGACCAAATGGTGTGCTAAAACACCATCACCCCACGAACCAAATAATAGGCAAGGTGCAGAATCCCCACTTACAGGCAGAGTGGCATTCCCATTCCCCATATAGGCAGTGTGGCATTTCCCCCTCCCATTTCCCTTATAGGCAATGTGGCATCCCCTCCTCCCATTCCCCATAAGGCAGTGTGGCATTCCCCCCTCCTATTTCCCATAGGCAATGTGGCATTCTCTCTCCCATTCCCCATAGGCAGTGTGGCATTCCCCCCTCCCATACCCCATAGGCAGTGTGGTAACCCCCCTCCCATTCCCTATATAGGCAGTGTGGCTCCCCCTCATCCATTCCCCATGGGCAGTGTGGCATTCACCCCTCCCCATTCCCCATAGGCAGTGTGGCTCCCCCCCCTCCATTCCCCATAGGCAGTGTGGCAGTCTCCCCCCTCCCATTCCCCATAGGCAGTGTGGCATTTTCCCATTCCCCATAGGCAGTGGGGTATCCCCCCCCCCCCTCCCATTCCCCATACGCAGTGTGGCTTCCCCCCCCCCCT
This sequence comes from Gastrophryne carolinensis, assembly GCA_027917425.1. Taxonomy (NCBI): domain Eukaryota; kingdom Metazoa; phylum Chordata; class Amphibia; order Anura; family Microhylidae; genus Gastrophryne; species Gastrophryne carolinensis. The sequence goes on from CM051240.1 coordinate 48,033,848, forward strand.
CCATTCCGCGTAGGCAGTGTGGCATTCCCCCCTCCCATTCTTTCTCAAATTCCCCATATAGGCAATGCGGCAGAACCATCTAGGAGGGGGAGGATAGGATGTAGGGGGGTGCAGCACCATGTGGCTGTGAATCAACTGTTTCTGGTGCCCCTTTTTATCCAGGCAAGTTGAGAGCCATTTTGATCCCTGTGTTTGCTTTTAATATCAGTAATTTGTTTTTGGAGTGTATGAATAGCGGCTTCTAATAGACGAGCACAATGTTTGTCCAAATACAAATTTTTTTCCAGGAAGTGGCAGCAGGAGTTGAAAGAGGCAAATCAATCAGGTCCTTGGCAATTGTGCTTTCTCCACACTTATTAAATGCTATGGCAGTGCCCACGCTGACCAAGACAAATCGGGGATTGGCAGCCATGCATGTGTAAGGTGAAGCCCAAAGTGATTTGGTTATGGGGGGGGGGGGTATTATGAAGTCTTATGTGGTTTCTTTTGTTATACCTTCATTTCATTTTTTAAGAGAACCAAAACCCCTGTATCCCAGCTCTAGAGTCCAAAAGACTCCAGGGCTAGATTACTGCCTCCAGCAGCATCCTTGCCATCCTTTCACCCTATGCATGAACAACAAACAGCGGGAGGTGCAATCTGTTCACTCAGAATAAAGAGACCGGTATTAATATGCACTACAATCCTATTCTGATTGGCCAAGAGCCTGTGTATGTGCAGGGCATGGGAGCTTGAAGTGAGGTAATAGTATTGGTAATCCTTGGGGTTTCGTACACCAAAAAAATTGTGATGCCCCTGTAAAGCGAGTCAAACACAGGAGGGTGAAAATTCACAGAATGCCGCTCTCCTCTGTCTACGTCTGTTCCTGGGGGAAGAGCTCAGGATCCAGGCGAGGTTATTTTTAACCCCCCCCCCCCAATCTTCAGGGGGTTACCTGTGACTGGACATCCGCCTTAAAGTGGACCAACACCCAGCAGGATTGGCTCTATAAGATTCCCGGGCCGATCCAATCCCCCTCCGTGTGAACCCCCCCCCCCAGGACGCCCACAAACCCTACCTGAATCCCGGTCCAACTGTGCATGCGTGGGCCGCAGCCGCATCTTGAGCTTCTCTCTAGCAGGGCGCGTGCCATCGCCGGCCATTTGTGAATGGGCGGTGCGGGCGCGCTCCCTGTTAGAGGAAAGCGTGAGATGCGGCCGCCAGCGCGCTCTGAGCCGCTGAGCTGAGACGTCACTTAGACGGGCATAGCTCAGCCACTCGGAGTGCGCTGATTGGACGAGTGGCCGTGCATGCTCCGTATGAGCAGGGTGAGGTGAGTTGATCTGGGGGTTTCACATAGCGGGGCACCCCCGATTGGTCAGTCAAAATCCTGGGTGTTGGTCCACTTTAAAGAGGAACATCGGACCAAAAATAAAAAGGAACCGATCCCACCCCCCCATCGGCTTACCTTTTGGTTGCTGCCGCTGCCTGCTACATGGCAGTACATCTTTAGCCGTGCTCTTCAAAGTCCTGCGCCGCTCAGTGAAGTCTCGCTATTGCATCCCATTCATGGGCACTGCGCAGGCGCGAGATGGGGGGAGCAGTGCCTGATGGGATGCAAGATGGCGCCGCCCGTCGGAAGGTTGCCCGGAATCCGAGGGACCCAGAAGATGGATCTCCCACAAGGTGCGTTAACACTGCCCAAAGGTAAAACCAGAGGGGGCAGGGCAGCAGATTGGTGAGGTTTGGGGGATGTTCCTCTTTAAGAACTGTTTCAAAGCTTTAAAGAAGAATATAAGGGGTATTCACTATCCCAGGTTTTGTTAATTCCAAATTAGGATGCCCGCTGTTTGAATCCCCCAGTGGCTATTTCATATGCTTATCCCTGTGCAATCCCACAGCACATGTGTAGGCCACAATGGTATCCCTGTAGCAGCTGTGTGCACCCAAGTCGGGCAGAGAACACACAGTGGCCGCTGGCTAGATTACCATTCAGGTTCTCTAGCTGTTGTTTCACATGCACGATTAGAAAACCTGATTGGAGGAGAGCCTGCGCATGAATTGTGGGATCGCCAGCAAGGTGAGCATACTGGGGGACCAGCAGGGTTTTTACAGTGAGGAATCCTAAATGGGAGGAGAGCAAAACCCGGAATAGTGAAAATAACGATTTTTGTTCCTCTTTAAAGCTTTTAAATACTTCTTGGTTTGAAAGTCTAGTCTTGTATAACCCCCTGGTTCTGAGGCGGGAAAAATTCCTGGTACAGGTACGCGCCTAGGCTAATGGTATAGCGGCGCTGAGGCGTGGGATAGCCAGTGAGGTTAGTGTACATGGGGATGCACACAGAGGGGCAACCAATCCCATTAAAGTGGACCAACACCCAGGATTTTGACTATCCTGGGTTTTGGTCCACTTCTCTGGGGCACCCCGATCGGGAGTGCCCCACTATGTGAAACCCCCCCAGATCTCCCGATAAAACTCACCTCACCCTGTTCCTATGCATTTGTGCGGCCGTTCGTCCAATCAGCTCGCTCGGAGCGGCTGAGGTATGCGCGTCAAAGCTCAGCGGCTCAGAGCACGCTGGCGGCCGCATCTCGCGCTTCCCTCTAACAGGGAGCGCGCTGGCCATTTTTGAATGGCCGGCGCGGGCGTGCTCCCTGTTAGAGGGAAGCGCTAGATGCGGCCCGCGCATGTGCCGTTGGACCGGGATTCAGGTAAGGTTAGCGGGCGTCCTGGGGAGGGATTGGATCCTTGGGCTGATCCAGCTGGGTGTTGGTCCACTTTAAGATGGAGGCCACCATCCCTAATGGCTTCTAGACTCTAGGGAGGTGATTGCTCTTTAAGACCAGCTTTAGTAGCAGGCCTTTCTTGCTGTGACTGGAAGCAATTTTCAGCATCTGTGTTCAATACAGACCAAACCACACAGAAAATCTCCTTTTCTTTGAATTTTTTTTGTTCCTAAATTTAGCATCAATCTCAAAAATTTGTGTTTAGTGCTAAATTGCAGCCCATTACATGTGCTGTTTCCATTGTGCTGTTATATGATTTGTTACCTATAAATGAGCCCTAATTTCAGCCAAAAATGGCCCCCATTCAGTCTGTTCCATTTCTGTAATGGCGTTAACCGCGACGTCCGCACTCGGGTCGCCTCGCGTACTTGTTGAGCACCACTGCTAATTAACCCACTTACACACAGCATTGGCATACTTATTAGAGAATAATTACACCTTGGCATCTTACTGGGACAGGGGGTGCATGTGCTGGCCGAACCATGTGAGAGACGCGCACGTGGCAACTTCTGTCTAACTAAGCAAGCCGAAGTGATTTTCTGAGATTCACAGTGATTATCATTTTCTTTATTGTATAGCGCCAACAGCCTCTGTAGTCTTGTACAAAGGAAGGACATAGATTCATTAAGGTAGAAGTACATGCAAAAGGGGGCCAAGGGTAAGCTTGTTGGATCAAAATTATAGCTGAAACACAACCCAACCCATCCAAATTAGGATGCCCGCTGTTTGTATCCCCCAGTGGCTATTTCATATGCTTGTGCAATCCCACAGCATATGTGTAGGCCACCAATGGTATCCCTGTAGCAGCTGTGTGCACCCAAGTCAGGCAGAGAACACACAGTGGCCACTGGCTAGATTACCATTCAGGTTCTCTAGCTGTTGTTTCACATGCACGGTTAGAAACCTGATTGGAGGAGAGCCTGTGCATGAATTGTGGGATCGCCAGCAAGGTGAGCATACTGGGGGACCAGCAGGGTTTTTACAGTGAAGAATCCTAAATGGGAGGAGAGCAAAACCCGGGATATTGAAAATAACGATTTTTGTTCCTCTTTAAAGCTTTTAAATACTTCTTAATGTGAAAGTCTAGTCTCATATAACCCCCTGGTTCTGAGGCGGAGGGTAAAAAATTCCTGGAACAGGTACGCGCCTAGGCTAATGGTATAGCGGCGCTGCGGCGTGGGATAGCTAGTGAGGTTAGTGTACATGGGATGCACACAGAGGGGCAACCAATCCCATTAAAGTGGACCAACACTCAGGATTTTGACTATCCTGGGTTTTGGTCCACTTCCCCGGGGCACCCCGATCGGGAATGCCCCGCTATGTGAAACCCCCCAGATCTCCCGATAAAACTCACCTCACCCCGCTCCTATGCATTCATGCAGCCGCTCGTCCAATCAGCTCGCTTGGAGCCACTGAGCTATGCGCGTCAAAGCTCAGCGGCTCCGAGCACGCTGGCGGCTGCATCATTTGTGAATGGCCGCGCGGGCGCGCTCCCTGTTAGAGGGAAGCGCGAGATGCGGCCTGCGCATGTGCCTTTGGACCGGGATTCAGGTAAGGTTAGCGGGCGTCCCGATTTTGGATGCCCCGTGGGGAGGGATTGGATAAGATTCCCAGGCAATCCAGCTGGGTGTTGGTCCACTTTAAGAGGGAGGCCACCGTCCCTAAAGGCTTCTAGACTCTAGGGAGGTGCTTGCTCTTTAAGACCAGCTTTAGTAGCAGGCCTTTCTTGCTGTGACTGGAAGCAATTTTCAGCATCTGGGTTCAATACAGACCAAACCACACAGAAAATCTCCCTTTCTTTGAATTTTTTTTGTTCCTAAATTTAGCATCAATCTCAAAACGTTTAAAAATTTGTGTTTGCCTGCCATTGTGTTTAGTGCTAAATTGCAACCAATTACATGTTCTGTTTCCATTGTACTGTTATATGATTTGTTACCTATAAATGAGCCCTAATTTCAGCCAAAAATGGCCCCCATTCAGTCTGTTCCATTTCTGTAATGGCGTTAACCGCCGCGTCCACACTCTGGTCACCTCGTGTTCTTGTTGAACACCGCTGCTAATTAACCCACTAGCACAAAGCATTGGCATACTTATTAGAGAATAATTACACCTCGGCATCTAACTGGGACGAGAGGGTGCATGTGCTGCCCCTGCACATGTGGCCAAACCATGTGACAGGCGTGCACGTGGCAACTTCTGTCAAACGAAGTGATTTTCTGAGATTCAGTGATTATTATTCCAAGTATACAGCACGTCCTGCTCTAGAAGATTCCTTACACATGGGTTATACATCCACAAGATGGCGCTGGACTGCAGAGACAGAAAAGTGGTTCCTCCCAGCCCCATATATACCAGGGACCTCCCACAAATTCCCCAGATCTTCTCTGCAGTCTGGGCTGCGATGACTAGAAGATGGCTCTCTACTCGCAGGTGAGCGGGGCTTATTAGCCTGCGGCCCTGTAGGACTATTCCCACCCGTTTCCTTCTACTGCCTCTCAGCTTAGGCTGCACTGGTTCGGGTGAAGGTAGGCAGCAACGCTGTCGGGTGCTAAGGAGCGCTGCTCCAACCGCAGTTCCCCACCAAAGGGTAGGCGGTACAGGCCCATGGTGAGCCTTATGGGATGCCCCTCCCACGTCCGTATGCCCCTCGCCCCCTGTCCCCTCAGTTGGCTCCTTTTAGGCTGGCCGTCGCTTCCCCTTCGCTCTCCCTGGTAGATCTCGCCGCCGACCACTTTTACTCCGCGGTCGGCGGCGACATCGCCTCAGGTGCTGCTGCGCCATCATTGGCTGGCCTTGTCATGTGGGCTCGTTTTCGTGCTCTTTGAGGGGGGTGGGCCTCACTGTCTCCGCGGCCCGCCCCTCGAGGTATATGCGGGCGCCATTTTGGTTCTCTTGCTGCGTGTGTCTGGCGTCTCCCTATCGCGGTCCGTAAGTGCCCCTGCGGGCTGGCTTATTGTATTTTACTGTACTGCTTTTTGCTTATGGGATCTTTTGCTTATGTCTTGCAGGCGGGTCAAACTTTTGTGGTTTCTCCTGGTCCTATCCCCTCTATTTAGTGTTAACTCTTATTGGAGGGCTATTGTATTCCCTTACCTCCCACTTCCCTAGCGGGCTATTGGGGCATCCCGGGTTGCTATTATTAGCGTCAATCCCTATTGGCCTGTTGTGCCGTGATAATCACCATATGGAGGCTTCTCAGGATAATGTGCTCGGGGTTCCTTCGGGACAAGCCCGGCTGTGTATTGCGTGGGGGGTATCCCCTGTCAGTGAAGACGTCTGGGTTTGTGTACCCTGCGCCCAGCAGGTACTTGCGCTGCAGTCGGGGTTACCTGCGGCTGGGCCTAGTGCTGCGCCCCCTCTGGCTTCGCCTACCCCCCCCCATGCTTACATCTGACTCCTAGTGAGGTGCATACCAGTGAGAAGTCTCAACCTGATTTGGCTGCCCGGGTGGCCAGCATTGAAAGGCATATTGCTGGGTCTGGTCCACGTAAGGCTCCTGCTAAGCGGCGGCATTTGGCACCCGGTGTTACTCTTTCCTATGGAGGCTGAGGAGTTTTTTGATATTACCGGTTATACCCCCCTGGAAGAGGGGGAATTATTTTCTGATTCAGAATCATCTGAGGAACAGCCTAGGGGTTATGCTGAGTCTGGGTCTGACCCATGGGCTTTAGATAATACTGACAGACTTCTAGCTCACATTTTTGAAGTACTCTGTATCTCTCCTCCTGCCGTGGCCCCACGGCAGCAGGGGGAGCTGTTTCATACTCTTAAACCACGCTTGGAGTTTCCTGAACAAACTCATTTTAATAATCTGGTGCTCAAAGAGTGGGAACTGCCTAGCAGGCTTCCCGGGGTAACAAAGAGTTGGGATAAGAGGTATCCCTTTCCCGCTGAGGTGGTTAAACGTTGGTCATGTCCTCCCGAAGTGGATGCATCGGTTTTGGGGTTGTCCAACACATCCGTCATGCATTCCCTTGACTCTACTACCCTGCGGGATGGGGAGGACAGGCGCATAGATCAGCTGTCTTGCCATGCTTTTTCCTGTGTGGGGACCGCGCTGCGTCCGGTCTGTGCCTCTGCTATACAGTTGTTGCTATCAAGAGCCTACTCAGGACTGTCTTAGATGGGGCCCCTGATGATGCAGGTAGTGAAGAGTATAGAGCTCTTCTGCGTTGTGAGGAATTTGTTGCATATGTTCTCTCTGCCCTGGATGATACCATTAGGATGTGTGGCAGGGCATCTGCCTTGTTGGTGGCTATACACCGCTCGGTCTGGCTGCGCCAGTGGGCAGCAGACAACGCTGCTAAGAAGGCTCTCACTGGGTTTCCCTTCAAGGGGCTGCGCCTCTTTGGTGAACGTCTGGACTTGTTTGCTAAGGGAGGCAAGTTACCTCAGCGTAAAAGGCAGCTCCGGCCTTTTCGGGGTTCAGGTACCTTCCTTCCTTCCGTGGTTCCAGGGTGGGACAAGGAGCTTCCTTTGCTGGGGCCCACGGAGATTTTTGGGGCTGGTCCCTCCTGGGGTCCCAAGCCTAAGTCCTCTTCCAAGCCCCCTCAGCCATGATGGGGCGCCCTCACCCATCCGGGTGGGGGGACGGCTTCGGCTCTTTGCTCACGTCTGGAGGCGTCATGTCTCAGACCGGTGGATTCAGGAGGTAGTGTCCTCCTGTTACAAGATAGAGTTTGCAGCCTGGCCGCCCCCAAGATTCATCAGATCCCAGGTAGCTCAAAACCCCTTGTCAGCTCAGGGTCTGTCCTTTGCTGTCCAGAACCTTCTGGAATTGAAAGTCATCTGCCGAGTGCCCTTAAGGGAAAGGGGCAAGGGCTATTATTCCAATCTTTTCACTGTTCCCAAAAAAGACGGGCCCTTCAGACCCATCCTGGATTTAAAATGCCTCAACAAATTTGTCAGATTCAGACACTTTCGCATGGAGACTCTGCGCTCAGCTGTGAATTCTCTACGTCCGGGGGACTTCTTGACCTCTGTAGACATCAAGGATGCTTACCTTCACGTACCAATCTTTCCAGGTCATCAGAGATTCCTCAGGTTCGCTCTGGAGGATCAGCACTACCAATTTGTGGCCTTACCCTTCGGTCTCACCTCGGCTCCCAGGGTATTCACCAAGGTGCTGGCAGGAGTGATGGCTCTGCTGAGATCTCAGGGCATTCGCATTCTTCCCTACTTGGACGACATTCTCATCACTTCTCAGTCCTTCCAGCAGGCAGAGCTGGACACTCAGCGGGTGGTGTCCACAGTGGAGTCATTCGGCTGGGTGATCAACCACCCCAAATCTTCCCTGTCTCCTTCCATGGTGAAGTCCTTTCTCGGCATGACTCTGGATACATCTCAGGTCAAGATCTTTCTTCCTCAGCAGATGGTGGAGAGTCTTCAAGCGCAAGCTCAGCTCCTTCTGTCTTGTCCTCATCCGTCCATCAGGCAGGGAATGCAGCTGGTGGGCCTTATGGTGGCTTGCTTCGAGGCGGGTCCATATGCTCAGTTTCACATGAGGCCTCTTCAGCTTCATCTCTTGTCAGTTTGGAATCGGGACCCTGTGTCCCTGGATCAGGTGTTTGTTCTGTCCTTTCTGGCCAGGCGGTCTCTATCGTGGTGGGGGGCAGATTTGGGGGACCTTTCTGGTCCTTTGCTGGGAGACTGTCGCCACGGATGCCAGTCTTACCGGTTGGGGGTGGGCTTCTGGAAGTCCCTGCAATTCCAGGGTCAGTGGGGCCCTCAGGAGGCCCACGCCCCTATCAACATTCTGGAACTGAGGGCGATCAGGTTGGTTCTAGCCCGCTTGACACCGCACCTTCGGGGTCGGGCTGTTCAGGTCCGCTCGGACAACCAGATGGCGGTTGCCTACATCAATCATCAGGGAGGGACCCGGAGCAGAAGGGCCCTCAAGGAAGTGTCCCTGATACTGTCCTGGGCGGAAGACAATGTTCCCTGCATCTCAGCAGTGTACATTCCGGGGGTGGAGAATCTGGAGGCAGACTCTCTGAGCAGGGGGACCTCTCGCCTGGGAGAATGGTCCCTTAGCAACAGGGTGTTTCGCTCCCTGTGTCACCGTTGGGGTCAGCCAGATGTGGATCTGTTTGCGTCCCGTCACAATCACAAGCTTCCAGTCTTTGTCTCTCTGTCCCAGGACCCTCTGGCCTTGGCCATGGATGCCTTGGAAATGTCTTGGAAGAGCTTTCAGCTCCTGTATGTGTTTCCCCCCTTTCCTCTGCTGGGCAGGGTGCTGCGCAAGATAGCTCAGGAAGGGGTGCCAGCCATACTGGTGGCCCCCTGTTGGCCAAGAAGAGTGTGGTTCGCAGACATCGTGCAGCTGGCAGTAGATCAGTACGTGCTGCCCAGGGTTCCAGATCTGCTCACTCAGGGGCAGCTACGCCACCCCAATTTACAAATGCTGGCTTTGACTGCCTGGCTGCTGAAACCTCCATCTTGATGGAGAAAGGGATGCCTGCCTCGGTTGTTAATACCATGATCAGGGCTAGGAAAAGGTCCTCTTCTTCCATCTACTATACGGTTTGGCGTACCTGGTGCGAGTCTAAGTCACTCCCCTGTTGTGTTTGTTCTATTCCTAGGTTTCTGGAATTTCTGCAACATGGTTTGGATCTGGGTCTTCAACTCAGTACTCTTAAAGGTCATGTTTCTGCTTTGGCCATTTTCTTCCAAAGATCCTTTGCTCAGCATCCCCTGGTCAAGTCCATTTCCAGGGGGGTACTCACGTGCGTCCCCCACGTAAGCCTATGTTACCAGTCTGGGACTTGAACTTGGTCTTATCTGCCTTGCAGGGGTATCCCTTCGAGCCCTTGCAGGGGCCCCTTTGTCTATTCTTACACTTAAGGTAGTCTTTTTGGTGGCTATTACCTCTGTTAGGCGTGTTTCTGAGTTGGCGGCGCTTTCCATCAAGCCCCCTTACTTTGAGAGACACCAGGACAAGGTGGTGTTTCGTTTTAAGGCAGATTTTCTGCCTAAGGTGGTTTCTGCTTTTCATCTCAATCAGGACATTGTTTTGCCTTCTCTGTGTCCTAATCCTAGTAACCATAAGGAAAGGGTTTTACACTCTTTGGATGTGGTTAGGAACCTAAAGTTCTATTTGGTGGCTACTGATTCCTTCAGGAAGACTGATGCTCTTTTCGCGCTGCCGTCTGGACCTAAGAAGGGTCTGACTCCTGCTAAGTCTAATATCGGCAAGTGGATTCGTCAGGCTGTGATTCAGGCCTATTCCGCTAAGGGGAAGAATCCTCCTTTTCGCCTTACTGCTCATTCCACTCGTGCTATTGGTGCCTCTTGGGCTTTTTAGCACCAGGCTTCTGTTAAACAAGTTTGCAAGGCCGCCACTTGGTCTTCTGTTCATACCGTTTCTAAGTTTTACAAGGTTGATGTTCGGGCTTCAGCTGATGCTGCTTTTGGCCGCAAAGTTCTAAAGGCGGCAGTGGTTTAATCTGCCCGTTGTTACTTTTGGGGATCCCACCCTACCTTACGGACACTGCTATTGGATGTCCCATGTGTAAGCAATTATCTCTGGAGCAGGACGTGCTGTATACTTGGAATAATACAATTCTGTGATTACTCGCCTGTATAATTGGTATTATAAGTATACAGCACGTCCTGCTCCACCCCACCCTTGTTATCATTATTCTTAGTTACCTCTTTATGGTGATTGTTCAGATTTTCATTGAATTATGATTATTATAGTTCTCCCGGCTTCATTTTAACTGCTTTTCTCAATACTGGGGAATTTGTGGGAGGTCCCTGGTATATATGGGGCCGGGAGGAGCCACTTTTCTGTCTCTGCAGTCCAGCGCCATCTTGTGGATGTATAACCCATGTGTAAGGAATCTTCTGGAGCAGGACGTGCTGTATACTTATAATACCAATTCTACAAGTGAGTAACCACAGAATCGTATTATTTTCTTTATTGTATAGCGCCAACAGCCTCTGTAGTCTTGTACAAAGGAAGGACATAGATTCATTAGGGTAGATGTACATGCAAATGGGGCCAAGGGTAAGCTTGTTGGATCAGAATTATAGCTGAAACACAACCCAATACAAAACAATATTAATCTTGGCACAGTAGGCAATGGATTCTGGCAGAGGAAGGGATGGATTCTGGCAGAGGAAGGGATGGATTCTGGCAGAGGAAGGGATGGATTCTGGCAGAGGAAGGGATGGATTCTGGCAGAGGAAGGGATGGATTCTGGCAGAGGAAGGGATGGATTCTGGCAGAGGAAGGGATGGATTCTGGCAGAGGAAGGGATGGATTCTGGCAGAGGAAGGGATGGATTCTGGCAATGGATTTTGGCACAGGGAGGGAATGAGTTCTGGCAGAGGAAGGGAATGGGTTCTGGCGCGGGGAGGGGATGGATTTTGGGGCGGGGAGGGGATGGATTTTGGCAGAGGAAGGGATGGATTTTGGCAGAGGAAGGGAATGGGTTCTGGCAGAGGAAGGGAATGGGTTCTGGCAGAGGAAGGGAATGGGTTCTGGCAGAGGAAGGGAATGGGTTCTGGCAGAGGAAGGGAATGGGTTCTGGCAGAGGAAGGGAATGGGTTCTGGCAGAGGAAGGGAATGGGTTCTGGCAGAGGAAGGGAATGGGTTCTGGCAGAGGAAGGGAATGGGTTCTGGCAGAGGAAGGGAATGGGTTCTGGCAGAGGAAGGGAATGGGTTCTGGCAGAGGAAGGGAATGGGTTCTGGCAGAGGAAGGGAATGGGTTCTGGCAGAGGAAGGGAATGGGTTCTGGCAGAGGAAGGGAATGGGTTCTGGCAGAGGAAGGGAATGGATTTTGGGGAGGGGATGGATTTTGGCGCTGGGAGGGGGATGGATTTTGGCGCTGGGAGGGGGATGGATTTTGGGGAGGGGGATGGATTTTGGCGCGGGGAGGGGGATGGATTTTGGCGCGGGGAGGGGGATGGATTTTGGCGCGGGGAGGGGGATGGATTCTGGCGCGGGGAGGGGATGGATTCTGGCGCGGGGAGGGGATGGATTCTGGCACGGGGAGGGGATGGATTCTGGCACGGGGAGGGGATGGATTCTGGCACGGGGAGGGGATGGATTCTGGGAATGGATTTTGGCGCGGGAAGGGAATGGATTTTGGCGCGGGAAGGGAATGGATTTTGGCGCGGGAAGGGAATGGATTTTGGCGCGGGAAGGGAATGGATTCTGGCACGGGTAGGGGGGGTAATTCTGCTACATGAGGGAATTCTGGTGCAGAAGAGAATGAATTCTGGTGGATGTGATGTGATGTGATCTGTGATGAGTGATATTCTTCTCCAGCTAACTTAGCAATAGTTCTTCTTCCTTTCCTACAGAGTGGCCTTTTTCCCGCTGCACATTGGGGACCATGTCTTCATTGAAGAGGACTGTGTGGTGAACGCAGCACAGATTGGATCCTATGTACATATAGGCAAAAACTGTGTCATTGTAAGTGTTTGATGTAATCCATACTTTTTGTCTAAATGCATTCTCCAGTTTTGTCCTCTGGGTAATACTTTGATTTTTTTTTTTTTTTTTTTTAGGGCCGAAGGTGCGTCCTAAAGGATTGCTGTAAGATCCTGGATAACACTGTTCTGCCTCCAGAAACTGTGGTTCCCCCCTTCACAGTATTTTCTGGCTGCCCTGGTGAGTTCCTTTGGTGGAGCCTTGCAAGTCTTCTCTTTTTGTCTCTTGTATATTTTCTTTTTTTTTTTGGAAACCCCTGTGTATTGCAGATTTACTTGTACTTGACGTTTCAGGCTTCTCAGCCCCTTAGCCCACAGCTCCTCCGTGCAGCTTTGGCATCTTCATACTTAAAGTGGACCAAAACCCAGGATTTTGAGTATCCTGGGTTTTGGTCCTTTTGGGGTGCCCCGCTGTGTGAAATCCCCAGATCACCCAATCTAACTGACCTCTTCCCGCTCCTATGGCACGCGTCGCTGACGTCACAACATCTTAGACAGCGTCTAAGGCAAGGGGCTCCAAGCACGCTGGCGGCCGCTTCCCCCTAGCAGAGAGCATGCCCGCTTTTGCCATTCACAAATGGCTGGCAAGGACATGCACCCTGCTAGAGGGATAGCGGGCTGCAGCTCGTGCATGTGCTGTTGGACCAGGAACGTAGGTAAGTGAACGGGGCGACCTGGGGGTTTTCACACAGCAGGGCATCTCGATTTTGGATGCCCCGGTGGGAAGTAATCGATTAGCCCGGGAATCTTGGGATCTGGGAGACAGATCACTGGCTCCTCGCCATTGGAAAAGAAAATATGCCGGCACTGCATGGATGAACTGCAGGGGAACACCACACCTGCATGGAGGAGCTGCATGTTAGTAAAGACTTTGATCTGCCTGGACAATAACTTTAAATTCCTGTAAGTTTCAGGCATTGTAACTAAGGGCCTTGGGGCATTGGAAAGCAGAGCAAAACCCAGGAATTTTACTCTCCAGGGTTTTATGCTGGAATTGGTACTTTTTATTCTAACTCCGACCCAAGCCAAAACTAACTCCACAGCCCTGTACTCGATGGAGGAGGTCTGCACCCTTCCTAAGCACAAGGAAGTGGACATTGTCTGTAACAGCTGTTTTAGATTCACCCCTGGGAAGCCTGATTGGGCCCACAGCATATGCACAACCGGCAGCGGCATCTCTTACATCTTTCACAGGTTGTGCGCGCGGCTTCACCTGCCGTTACTAAATGGCTGAGAGGGTCCTGCACCCCAATTGCAAGTGCGGATAGGCTTCAATTCCGCTTTTCCAGCCGCACATTAATATGCACGATTTGCGGCTACTCTCACTCCCTTTGTAGACCTTTAGAGCCATTTGGCCAGTGCATAGTTCTGGCAAACGACTCTTATTGGCATGCGCTGTTGGACCAGGGAAAGGTAAGCTGCCGATCTGGGGGGTTTCACACAATGGGACATTCCAAATTGGGATACTCCAGGGGCATGGAAGAATACTCGGAATTTTGACGTTTTGACGAATTCTGCGTTTTGTTCTGTACCCTCAGGTTTGACTATCCTGGGGTCTGTTCTGCTTTAAAGTACCGGCAACGCAACACCTGGCATTCTTTTGTGCAGCCTTTTTGTAGCCCACTTTGCTGTCCAAAACGACTTTTTTTAGACAGACAACAGTCCCCCTTATCTTTGTATAGCATGATGAATATGATGGCACTAATGTGTGTGTGTGTGTGTGTGTGTAATATATATATATATATAATATCTATCTCATTGCTGCACAGGAACCGTTAAAAGAAACTCTTGTGTAACAACTTTCTATTCTTAGTATACATCCCGTCCTGTTCCGAAAGATATCCTTACACATGGGTTATTCATCTTCAGATGTCACGTGACTGCAGAGCAGAAAAAGTGGCCCCTCCCGGCCCATAAATACTGAGGCACCTCCCACAGAACCCCAGATTTTCTCTGCAGTCTCGGACTGCCAGGACAAGAAAGTGTCTCTCTTTTTCAGGCAGGTGAGCGGGGTCTTTTGGCCCAGTGGACCTGTGAAGCTATTCCCACCCGTTCTGTCTTTATCATATTGCCTCCCAGCCTTGGCTGTAGTGTTCGGGTGACGGTAGAAGACACCATATTCGGTGCTAAGGAGCTGAGCTCCGCCACAACTCCCCCACCAAAGGGTAGACAGTTCAGGCCATGGTGAGCCTTATGGGATGCCCTGCCCGCATTACTTGTGCCTTCCCCCCCCCCCCCCCCCTTTCCCTCATGTGGGTTCCCATATGGATGACCGCTGACTCCCCTCGTTCCTCTGAGTCTCTTAGGGGAAGGGGGGGGGGATATATATATATATATATATATATATATATATATATATATATCTGCTGTGTTATCAGGTTTTTGGTGGCACCATTTGTTATCTGGCTCCGGAATCTGCGGAGCGCATTAGGCAGTGATCCCTGTTTAATTTGGTTGCACGGTTTTACTTTTTTCTGTTACCGCACTCTTGTACACCGCTCTGCATGTGGCGGCAGCATTTACCTCAGGCAGATATGGGCGGCCATTGGCTGCTTGCTTCACATGGGCACGTCTTTTCGCGCTCTTTGGAGGGAGGCGGGCGGGGCAAGTGACGTTTTTTGCGTCGCTCCCCCGCTGCCCGCCCCTCAAGGTATATGTGTGAGCGCCATTTTGTCCCGGCGGTGCTGCGCAGCTGGCTCTCCTTTGCGGTCTGTAAGTGCCCTCGCGGGCTATCTTTCTTCATTATCAGTTATATGTATATATGCCTTACGGGATCCTATCTTATGTCTTTCGGGCCTATAGAATTAGTGGTTTCTCCCGGCCTATACTTTAATTAAGGGAAATTGTTTTAAGATCTTAAATCCTCCCACTTCCCTTGCGGTGCATTGGGGGCATCCCGGGTTTGCTTCTTGCATTATTCCCAATTGGCCAGTTTGAGCCACAATAATCACCATATGGAGGCGTCTCAAGACAATGATGTACTGATTGTGGGGTTTCCCCTGTACCTGGCGACTTCAAGGTCTGGCTTTCCTGCGCCCAGCAGACTGTTGCGCGGTTGTCTGGGATGCCCCTGCTGGGGGCCGCATCCCCTGTGGCCTTGCCTACTCCCCCTCGCTTACATTTAGCTCCGGTTGCGGCGCATGCTAGCGGGGATGCCCAATCTGATTTTGCTACTAGATTGGCCGATCTGGAGAGGCGGATTGGCGGGTCTGAGCCGCGCAAAGCCATTGGCAAGACGCGGCATTTGATTGATAATACGTATGTTTGCCCTATGACTTCTGAAGCCCTGGATGATATTGTCGGGTTTTCCCCTGAGGGGGAATTATTTTCTGAGTCTGAATCTGAGGATCTAAATAGGTCATTTGAAGACCCCAAGATACAGATAGACTGCTAGCCCATTTATTTGAAGTGCTTGAGATCTCTCCCCCTGTTGCCCCTCCGCAGCAGCAGGGAGAATTATTTTATGCTGCTAAACCGCGATGGGAGTTTCCCGCACAGGCACATTTCAACAATCTCGTTTTGCAGGAATGGGAGAGACCTAGTAGATGTACCTAAAAGCTGGGATAAGAGCTAACCCCCGGAAACAGCTAAATTATGGTGTTCCCCACCCGAGGTTGAGGTTCCAATTCTTGGACTATTTCATACCTCTGTAGTGCACTCACCTGACACTACCACTTTAAAGGATATGGAAGACCGGCGCATTGATCAGCTGGCCTCTCATGGTTTTGCCTGTGCGGGGACTGCTCTGCGCCCTGTGTGCGCATCTGCTATTACAACTGTTGCGATCAGAAGATTGATCAGAAGTGCCTTAGAGGGTGGTTTGGGCAGAGATGTATTTAACTGGCTTATGTATTGTGAGGAATTTACTTCATATGTTCTTGCTGCCCTGGAGGATGCCATTAGAATGTGTGGTAGAACCTCTGCCCTACTTGTTGCTATACGCCGTTCTGTTTGGCTGCGCCAATTGTTGGCTGACATTGCTGCTAAGAAGGCTCTTGCTGGGGCTCCCTTTAAAGGACTGCGCCTTTTTGGGGAACGTCTGGATCTGTTTGCCAAGGAAGGCAAGCTGCCTCAGCGCAAGAAGCCACTCAGGCCCTTTTGGGGTTCCAGATTTGCTCTGTCCCCCTTTTATTCCCCCAGGAGAGGAAAGGGGGCTCCCCCTGCTGGGGGCCACGGTGAGTCATGGGGCAGGGGCAGAGGACGTGGCAGGCCCGGTCCTTCCTGGAGTTCCAAGCCTAAATCCTCCCCAAGCCCCCTCAGGCATGAAGGGGCGCCCTCACCCGTCCGGGTGGGGGGGGGGCGGCTTCGGCTCTTTGCTCACGTTTGGAGGCGTCATATCTCAGACCGGTGGATTCAGGAGGTAGTCTCCTCCGGTTTCAAGATAGAGTTTGCAGCCTGGCCACCCCCAAGGTTCATAAGATCCCGGATGGCTCAAGACCCCCTGGTGGCTCGGTGTCTGTGTCTTGCTATCCAATACCTACTGGAATTGGGGGTTCCTCTGCGGGAAAGGGACAAAGGCTATTATTCCAGTCTTTTCACTGTCCCCAAAAAGGACGGATCCGTCAGGCCTATCCTGGATTTAAAGTGGACCAACACCCAGCCTTTTTTTTTTTTTTTTCCCCTTTTAAAAATATGCATCAAAAGCAGCATGACCCGATTTAAAAATTAATGTTAATTAAACTTACCTGTGATCCTCCCTCGCCGCGTCGCTAACCGTTTTCGGTCCGGCCGCCATCTTGGATTTTGTGCTGTAGAGGAAGAGATCGTTTGACCTCTAGCTAGCTGAATCTCGCACATGCGCAGTGGTTAGGTGAAGCGCCGCTTCCGTCGGGAGCGAGCGGCCCTTCACCTAACACTACTGCGCATGCGCGAGTCTGTGAGGTTAGCTCTCAGTGCTGTGGAGAAGCAGAGGGGCGGATACAGTAAAAGGCGGGGATAGGCCAATGACGTGGCTTATCCCCGCCTTTCGGCCCCTCCCTTCCACCTTCTGTCCTCCTCCACAGCGTTCAGTAATGACGGCCGATAAATATTAAAATAGTAATAGTGTAATACACTTTAAAAAACATTTGGAATAAATATGAAAAAGAAATATAAATTAAAAACTCACCTGGCCTACGCAGCCAGCACGATACGGCATCTGAGTGAAGTGGAGGGGAGTGAGAGGAGGGAGGGGAGGGGAGGGGAGGAGGAGACTCATGCTGCTGCAGCCAATCATGGCTGAGCACATGTCAGCTAGTACACAGCCCTGGGAGACATGCACGCTCCCGAGAGCTGAGAGAGGCCACCCCCCCCCCCGATGACGCGGAGACGTGACGAACAGCATGCAAAATCGCGCGACAGCTGAAGAGACCTGCTCCACGGACAAAAAATGCAAATGAACCCACAAGCGTGATTGACAAGATGGTAATGAACGGACAAGAGATGGAGGGCGGGACTTCCGGCGAAAAATTATGAAGATTACAGGCGCTGTGAGGGACAGAAGGCTGCAAAAGTCATCAAAAGGTAAGTGTTTTTTTATATTTAAGTGATTAGAATGATGTTGTTTTGGAGGGTGTTGGTCCGCTTTAAAGCTCCTCAACAAATTTGTCAGATTCAGGCACTTTTGCATGGAAACTGTGCGTTCTGCCATAAATTCTCTTCGCCCAGGGGACTTCTTGTCCTCTATAGACATCAAGGATGCTTACCTTCATGTGCCAATTTTTGCAGGCCATCAAAGATTTCTCAGGTTCACACTGGAAGATCAGCATTACCAGTTTGTGGCCCTGCCATTTGGTCTTACCTCTGCTCCCAGGGTGTTCTCCAAGGTGCTGGCAGGAGTGATGGCTGTGTTGCAATCTCAGGGTATTCGCATTCTTCCTTACCTGGACGACATTCTTGTAGCTTCTCAGACTTTGCAACAAGCAGAGATGGACGTTCAGACAGTGGTATCCACTCTGAAAATGTTTGGCTGGGTGATCAATCTTCCCAAATCTTCCCTGTCTCCTTCCAGAATAAAGTCTTTTCTGGGCATGACTCTGGATACATCTCAAGTCAAGGTCTTTCTCCCTCAGCTGAAGGTAGAGAGTCTTCAGTCACAAACACAGCTTCTTCTGTCTTGCCCTCATCCGTCCATCAGACAGGCAATGCAGCTGGTGGGTCTGATGGTGTCCAGCTTTGAGGCTGTCCCATACGCTCAGTTTCACATGAGACCTCTCCAGGTTCATCTATTGTCAGTTTGGGATCGGGACCCAGGGTCCCTGGATCAGGTATTTGTGCTGTCCCCTCTGGCCAGGCAGTCTCTGTCATGGTGGCTGGATCCAAGGAATCTGCTAGTGGGCAGATCTTTTCTGACTCCCTGCTGGGAGGTGGTCACCACGGATGCCAGTCTGACTGGTTGGGGGGGGCTTTTGGAGGTCCCTGAAATTCCAGGGGCAGTGGGGACCTCAGGAGGCCTATGTCCCAATCAACATTCTGGAACTGAGGGCGATAAGGCTAGTGCTTTCCCATCTGACTGCGCGCCTTCAGGGTCTGGCGGTACAGATCCGCTCGGACAACCAGACGGCGGTTGCCTACATCAATCGTCGGGGAGGAACCAGGAGCAAGAGGGCTCTCAAGGAAGTATCCATGATTCTGTCATGGGCAGAGGACAATGTTCCCTGCATTTCTGCTGTGTACATTCCGGGGGTGGAGAATCTGGAAGCGGACTCTCTTAGCAGGGGGGCTTCTCGCATGGGAGAATGGTCCCTCAGCAACAGCGTGTTTCATTCTCTGTGCCTCCGTTGGGGCCAGCCGGTTGTGGACCTGTTTGCGTCTCGTCACAATCACAAGCTTCCAGTGTTTGTCTCCCTGTCACAGGATCCCCTGGCCCTGTCAGTGGATGCTCTGGCAATGTCTTGGAAGAGCTTTCAGTTCCTATACGTGTTTCCTCCATTTCCTCTGCTGGGCAAGGTGCTGCGCAAAATAGCCCAGGAAGGGGTGCCAGCCATTCTGGTGGCCCCATGTTGGCCAAGAAGAATTTGTTTCGCAGACATTGTACAGTTGGCAGTAGATCGCTTCGTCTTGCCCCTGGTGCCAGACCTGCTTACTCAGGGGCGGCTGCGCCACCCCAATTTACAAACGCTGGCTTTGACGGCCTGGCTGCTGAAACCTCCATCTTGATGGACAAAGGGGTGCCGGCCTCTATAGTTAATACCATGATCAGAGCTAGGAAGAAGTCTTCTTCTACCATTTACTACAGGGTTTGGCGTGCTTACATCGACTGGTGTGAGTCTAGGTCACTTTCATGTTGGGTGTTCTCAATTCCCAGGATTTTGGAATTTTTACAACATGGCTTGGATCTGGGTTTTCAGCTTAGTACTCTGAAGGGCCATGTTTCTGCTCTGGCTGTTTTTTTTACAACGATCTTTTGCTCAGCATCATCTGGTCAAGACCTTCTTTCAAGGCGTTACTCATTTGAGTCCGCCACGCAAGCCCATGTTACCTGTTTGGGATTTGAACTTGGTTTTGTCGGCCATGCAAGGGTCTCCTTTTGAACCTTTGCAGGAAGCGTCTTTGTCCACTCTCACTGTCAAGGTAGCCTTTTTGGTGGCTATTACCTCAGTCAGGCGAGTTTCTGAATTGGCGGGGCTTTCCATCAAGCCTCCTTATTTTGAAAGACACCAGGACAAGGTGGTGTTTCGCTTTAAAACTGATTTTCTGCCTAAAGTTGTGTCTGCCTTTCATCTCAATCAGGACATTGTGTGCCTTCCTTGTGCCCTAACCCGGGTAACCTCAAGGAAAGGGTGTTGCACTCTCTTGATGTAGTTAGGGCTGTGAAGTTGTATTTGGTGGCTACTGATTCCTTCAGGAAGACTGATGCCTTCTTTGTGGTTCCGTCTGGTCCTAAGAAAGGCCAGGCTCCTGCTAAATCCACTATCAGCAAGTGGATCCGTCAGGCTGTGATTCAGGCCTATTCTGCTAAGGAAAAGAAACCTCCTTTCCGCCTTACTGCTCATTCTACTCGTGCTATTGCTCCCTCTTGGGCTTTTCAGCACCAAGCTTCTGTTGAACAAGTTTGCAAGGCCGCAACTTGGTCTTCTGTTCATACTTTTTACAAGGTTGATGTTAGGGCCTCAGCTGATGCTGCTTTTGGCAACAAAGTTCTGCAGGCGGCAGTGGTTTAGACTGCCTGCTGTTGTTCTTGGTGATCCCATCCTACCTTACGGACAATTCTATTGGATGTCCCATGTGTAAGGATATCTTTCGGAACGGGACGGGATGTATACTAAGAATAATACAATTCTGTGATTACTCACCTGTAGAATTGATATTATGAGTATACATCCCGTCCCATTCCGCCCCACCCTTGTTGTTCTTGTTACCTCTTTATGGTGATTGTTGTTTATATTCTCCCGGCTTTAACTGCTTTTAAATATTGGGGTTCTGTGGGAGGTGCCTCGGTATATATGGGCCGGGAGGGGCCACTTTTTCTGCTCTGCAGTCACGTGACATCTGAAGATGAATAACCCATGTGTAAGGATATCTTTCGGAACGGGACGGGATGTATACGGGAGTAATCACAGAATTGTATTTTTGTGTTTAACCCCCGCAGGTCTGTTCTCTGGAGAGCTCCCTGAATGTACGCAGGAACTTATGATTGACGTGACAAAGAGTTACTATCAGAAATTCTTACCCCTCACTCAGATATAAGGGACAGGGGTTTCCCGAGCAGTTTCTATGATTTTGTACATGTATGTATATATACCATTAGCGGCATTCCATAGCACTATGTATTTATTAATTTGCCTGTATCCCCTCGCGCTCCTACATGACGGTGCCCAGACGACACAGAATTCAGCCTCCTCTCTGCCCTGCAGGGCGTCGCTTTGCAACACCTCGGCTGTATTGTCATAGATTAACACTTGTCATCCAAATAAATATTTGTTTTCTGTTAGAAATGTTCACTTGTATTGTATTAAATGTGAAATCTGGCAGACACGACGTCCATGTCAAATACAAGCACACATGCCTCACGTTTCCTCACAGTAATACAGTAAACATTTCATTAAGATGGACTGAAGTTAGTTCCCGTCTGGAAATATTCCTTTTAACCGATTGGAGATGGCTGACCCTGCTTTAGGATCTTAGCGTGTGAGTCAATGTGATTAGATCCTGGACATGATGGAATTTGGGAAGTAAGGTTGGGTCATGGGAGTGCATAAGAAGCCACACATAATAATCTATAATAAAAAAAACAGCATCTGAGAAACTTGGGGACAAAGGATTATACAAACCAAACAATGGATGACCATGAAGGGATATCACAGAAAGTGTGGAGTCTCCTCCCAGCTGTCTGCCCCCCCCCCCCCCCCCCCCAACACAACAAACAGTGCTCACATACTTCCCTCCCCAGAGCAACTAAGATTGTTGCACATAAAAATTCACTTACCCTTTTCAAACTCTTTCTGTGGTAAATTTTAAAAACAAGATGGCGGCTCATGCATTTGCAGGCCGCCTACAAACAGGAAGAGCTGCTGGGCTTCCTGTTACTGTGCGTTGACGGTTATGTCAGTTGAATCCAGGCAGCAGCATGGCTGAGACGCTGGGGGAGGAAGTTCCAAAATGGCCACTGCCTTTCTTTCCAAACTGTGTCAGGCTGTTGGTCTGGTTTAAATGTCCCACTTTCCCTCTGAAGTCCCCCAAAATTGGTTTTAACTAGTGGGAACTTTGAACTGCCATCCAGTCTGTTGCCTGAGGTAACTACTATGCCATCTATCTCCTCCCTGAAGCCTCCATCCTCTCCCTGTTGCCTGAGGTAACTACACTGCCATCCATCCCCTCCCTGAAGCCTGTTGCCTGAGGTCACTACAACGCCATCCATCCCCTCCCTGAAGCCTGTTGCTTGAGGTTACTACGTCATCCACCCCCTCCCTGAAGCCTGTTGCCTGAGGTAACTACACTGCCATCCACCCCCTCCCTGAAGTTTTTTTGCCTGAGGTAACTACACTACCATCCATCCCCTCCCTGAAGCCTGTTGCCTAAGGTAACTACATTGCCACCCATCCCCTCCCTGAAGCCTGTTGCCTGAGGTCACTACAACGCCATCCATCCCCTCCCTGAAGCCTGTTGCTTGAGGTTACTACATCATCCACCCCCTCCCTGAAGCCTGTTGCCTGAGGTAACTACACTGCCATCCATCCCCTCCCTGAAGTTTTTTTTGCCTGAGGTAACTACACTGCCATCCATCCCCTCCCTGAAGCCTGTTGCCTGAGGTAACTACCACGCCATCCATCCCCTCCCTGAAGCCTGTTGCCTGAGGTAACTACACTGCCATCCATCCCCTCCCTGAAGCCTGTTACCTGAGGTAACTACAACGCCATCCATCCCCTCCCTGTTGCCTGAGGTAACTACAATGCCATCCATCCCCTCCTTGATATTATAAATACCCCTGGTACCCGTTTACCATTGTGACCCTTATATCCCCTTATTGCCCCTATACCTGAGGATGATGGAGATAATTATAGTTAAGGAGACAATCTTTAGAGAGTCTTCTCCATCCCACAGCGCAAAACACACTTTACATTGCACTGTAGTCTATCTGAATTCCAATAAAAGGCTCATGACAGCTTTAGAAAGTATCAGAGCTGATAATAACAGTAGGAACAATTAAGATAAACAAATTGCTATTTGGCCTAAAAAATGTATCCCTCAGGGAGCTGGCAGGCTTTTCAGAATGACTCATCTTGTTTGTTACAGTCACTGCCAGAGGGAGAAAGAGCCCCTCCCAAGGTTTTACCTCCCATCCCATTATATGACTCTCTGAGCTTTGTCACCTCTGTATGTCTGGGAATTTGTATAACTTTATAGACCGTGGGTGTGATGAAATGCATGTCACCCAGGACAGGAACTACAGAACTCACAGGGACTACAAGCACCATTAGAGAAGTTGTCGAGTTTAGCTTTTAAATTTGTGCAATAAAGAAGTGCATTTGCTATTTAATCCGAAGTGGTGGCGTTATTCATCCAGGAGGAAGCGCAAGCGCTATAGGAAAGGACGGGGGATACTGCAATCGGCAGCCCCACAGCAGAGGCATTGGAGAACGCTTCTCTGCTGAGGTTAGAGGCGCGCATGGATTCCCGGTGGCTCGGCCTCACAAGTGCCTGGGCTGCGCACGGTGAGTTAAAATCCTGTTTATCTGTCTGATAAAGTAAATTGGGCTGTACTTGTTTTACCCTGTGAGTGATGGTGTAATGGTAGTGGATACCACACACCTCCTCAAGCAGAGAAAGTTACCAAGAAGGGGATTAGAGTGAACCGGTCTGAGTGTCCCAGTTTTGGTAAGTTTACTACATTACTAGCGCCAGCTATCGGCAGATGAGCGTCTGTATAGCAGCGCTTAGAGCGTCCGCTAGTATACGCTGTGATCGGCTATCCTGCGCTGTAACAGAGCACCTCAGTCTCTGTAGTAACCTGGCAGACATTGATGAATGAGATGTATGTTGGGCGTTCTAACATCATTACAGCGCTGCAGCGAGCGAGAGGTAGCGCCAGCTCAGTGCGACCGACTCTCAGCGACTCAACATATTCAACAAAAAAAACAGACACACACAGCGTCGGCGCTCTGGATCTGGTCGCTATAGCATAGAGCAGCAGATGCTGTGTGATTAAAGTCCGTTTTTGAACACATCCACCAGTAACAAAGCGAAAACACATGGAATGACATTGTTATTACATTGTGACATTAATACTTTAATGCCAGACCTGTAATGACAATTCTGCATATAAATATAAAAAATCAAAAATGACTTTTTCTAGGCCAGGAGAGGTCACACAATGATTTGAGAAAAAAATGTAAAACAAAAAAACCCTGTTTAAACAGAAGAAAAGGAATGTCCATTAAAATGTATGGGAGAGCGACAGGTAATACCTGGCGCTCTGGAAGCTAGAGCGCCGGCGCTATACGCTGAGCCGCTTGTAATAATACATGTGACGTTACATGGCGCTGTTAGAGTCGCTCACCAGATTCGCTTTCATAAATGTGGTATTGCGTACAGCGCCCGGCGTTCACCAGACGCTGCCTGCCGCTACGAGGCGCTACCTGGCGCTATCCCTTGATGAATAAACCCCTTAGTTTCCCTGTGGACTAGGACTCACCCTGCCACGATGCCGCCATCCATAAGTGTTGATAGTACTATAAGGCAGTGACTGCACTAAACTTGGGGTTCTTGTGTCAATGCGAGCCTTGGCTTTTCTGTTATTTGGACTTTTTTGTACATGACAAACGTGAGGTAAAATCTGTTTCAGTTACAGCAAATGCTAAACCGGACCTTCAGTGTGATTTATTGAAAAGCCCAAACTTTTAAAAAATGATTCCCCAGCATCTAAAATTAATATATTTTACGTTTTTAGTCACTAACTTATTATTCTTTCCCCCACCGGGCTGCAACTCTGTTCAGGAATTTAGGATACGGGCGCCGCCATCTTGACTCAGAAGCATCACACTTACTGAGGAGAGGAGAGTGGGATAAGGTACAGAGGGGGGCGGGTTATAGCTGTGCTTTGCTCAGGCAGAGCAGAGCTGGGGTCAGGTAAAGGTCAGCAGTCCCAGAATGCAGAGCAGCACAGTCAGGAGGCACTTCCTGTTTGCAGGCTGCCTGATAAGATGGCGGCTTCCATAAGCCGCCATCTTGGATGTTTAAGGGCTCATAACATGCAGTAGATGCAGGTGGGATGATTTTTAATGTGAGCAATCTGTATGTACAGGGTGTGGGAAACATATAAGATAGGCTCTTATTCAGAGTGAAGGTCCGCTTTAAAGTGGAACAAAATGCAGGATTTTCACTATTCAGGGTATTGTTTTTTGCCCTGGGGGCATCCCAAATTTCCAGTAAATGCTTACCTGCAGGTCCTATGGCAGCTGCGCAGGCTTTGATTCCAATAAGCACCATAGGCCATGCATATAAATGATTGACAAAATGACCCTGGTTAGATGCAGAGCGTGACAATAGCGACCTGAAGCGGACACATCCCTAGTTTCCCATTAGGGCGCACACCCATTCAGATAGGCTGGGGCAGAAATGTGTCTCAGCCCAGAGATGCTGGCCATGCGGACATGATGGTTTAATTCGCCCTGTGACCCAGGACAAAGGTGAATTTTGTGGTGATGTGAAGGAATTTACAAGTTTGACCAAATCTACTAAAAACTCATATTTGAACTAATCTAGTTTCAATTCAGTTGAATTATATAGTTTAGGTCAGCTCCATGTAAATGCCAGCCAGTGCCTATATATATAGTTCGCATCATCTTACATACGGACCAGCATGGAGAGATGAACAGTTGTCCCTATCAATCAATGTATGATGTAATGTGTGCATTTGGTTAAACTATGCTGATTGGTTGTTCACTTGCGATAGGCATTTCTCTATATATGGACTGTAACACAGTTACATGTAAAGGCTGATATGATATGCTGATGTACGACTCGTTCTGTGATTGGTTATAATAGAACGTTTCCTTGTAAGTCTTCTTGTTAAGCTATATAATAAAGGGAGTGGCACACCCCACACACGCGCCCACAAGAACAACATGGCCGTGCGTAAGGAAGCATATGTGTGTGTCTCTCTTTGTCTGTCATAATTAAGATGATATTTTCCCCGACAGTGACAGGGTGGGGCAGCTGCCAGGGGCCCCCACCCTCTGGGCCTTTGAGGTGTGCAATGACTCTCCCACATTTCCTCGAATGGCAGGGTTCCACACAACGGGGCATCTCGATTTAGATTCCAGGGGAGGAAGTGCTGCCTTTTGTTCTGCTTTTAATTTGCCCACCCCAGCTTATTTCCTATCCCTGGAGCATCCCAATCTGCGATATCCTACTGTGTAAAACCCTCTGGGATCCCTGTATGCAAGCAATTCCACCCCTGAGTTTTGGCCCGCTTTACAGGGGCATCTCAATCTTGGATTCCCCTGTTTGAGAAAGAACCCCCCTGGTTTGCCCGTTAAATCAAATTGGCGATCCCACAGTGCATTCACCAGTTCTAGAAAAGTAATGAACAAAGGGGGGGGGGGGGTCACACACAGGGGCATCCAAAATCTAAACTCTTCGCTTAGACTCTGAGGTCAGGTTTAAATGGGTTTGGTGCGCTTCAAAGTAGACCAAAACTGTTTTTCCAAATAGCATGATCCTTAGGGAGCATCCAGATTTGGGACGTCCCTCGGTGATGTGACGCGACTCTTCACCACAAAGGGGCCCACTGAGACCATGCCGCCCAAGGGTCCACATAAACCTTGAGCCGACCCTGCCTGGGGGGGGGGGGTCACACAGCGAGGCCTCTTGATTTGGGATGCTCCAGAGGCAAGGCCAGTGGCTGTCACTTTAGATTTGGATGGCTTCCACCATCCTGTCTTCTCTCCTCCTTTCCCAGCAAGAGATTCTGCAATTTTATCATGCATATCATATTGCCGGGGTTTGAGTGGCAGGACAGGGGATTACTAGATTGCATCATAACACAGCACCTGGGGTCCACTTTATGTATGGATTGCCCACCCCCAGGGCTGTCATCTGATGATGTAGGGGTCCAGGAATATAATGGCAACAGGGTTTACAATATGTCAGTGTAAGCTAAAATAGAGATGTATTTTTTTATTCTCAGGGAGAGGACTATCGGTGGGAGATTGGCTATCATTGGTGGGTTTTGGTTTGCCTTAGAGTAGAACAAAACCTTATGCTATCTAAAAGATTCCAGGAATGGCCTCTGGCTTTTCTCCAGGGCCTCCCGCTTTGGGATGCCCGCTGTGTGAACCCCCCCCCCCCCCCCCAGAGCGCCCATAATAACTCGCCTCTTTCCAGTCTAACTGTGCATGTGTGGACTCGTCCAATCAGAACAGTTTGTCATGACTTTGTCATTAGGAAATGGCTCTGATTGTTTTTAAGGGGGAGCGCAAACAGGCGCATCCTCTGCATTTTGGGGCTTTGTGCGCGCTCCCGCCCCAGCCGTTCAGATAGGCGGACCCCACTTGCATTCCGCATTGAAACCAGAGTTGTTGGCCGAATGACATAGTTATTATGGGTGATCTGGGGGCAGGGCCGGCTCCAGGCTTATGTGGGCCCTCGGGCGGCATGGCCTCAGTGGGCCCCTTTGCGGTGGAGAGTCAGGGGTCTATAAATGTAATGGCCAAAACCAAGAAGGACTTCTGTTTTTTAGTTTGGCCCCACATGAATGGGCAGAGTATCGAGGATCGAGGGCAGGAATGAATGGATGGAGAGATAGCTGGGAGGAAGAGGGATGGATGGGCAAAATGAAAAAGACAGGAATGACTGGGTAGAGCTGGTGGGGGGGGGGGGCAGAGCTGGAGGAAAGATGGATAGACTGGCAGAGCCGGAAGGAAGAGGGGTAGATGGGTAGAGCCGGAAGGACAGGGATGGGGAGGCATAGAGCTGAGGGATTGGGGCAGAGCTGAGGGTAGAGGGTGGATGGGACAGAACTGAGGGGACAGGGATGGATGGGGCAGAACTGGGGTGACATGGATGAATGAGGCAGAGCTAAGGGGACAGGGATGGATGGGGCAGAGGTGAGGGGACACAGATGGACGGGGCAGAATTGGAGGCAGCGCAGGGGCCCAATGCAATGTTAGTAGTAAAACGTTTCAGTTCTTTAACCACCATGTGCCAGTTGTCATTGGGCCCCCCTGGGGGGTGGGGTCCCTCGGCAGTTGACCAGGTTTGCCGGGTGCTGACGCCAGCCCTGTCTAGGGGGGGGGTTTAACACAGTGGGGCATCCCAAATCGTGAAGCAAAACCCGGGATAGTCAAAATCCTGTGTTTTGTTCTGCTTTAAATCTCCATGTTTCAGTCACTGCAAATTAAAAGAAAAAGGGTGGGCCAGCAGAAGAAGAAACTTGGCTTAGCTGCAGAGTTCACTGACCTCAGTTCAGGTCATTTTTAGGTATGAATACCAACACTGACTGATGGCCAATTTCCCAGAATCATTGCCCTTTCTTACTAATGCCCTGTTGGCAAATCTCACCAGTATTCAAGATCCAGAAGAAATCCTGGCTCAGAAGCGGAGGAGGCAACGTGGCAGCCTTTGTTTCCTAATGAGATTTTGGACAGGCACAAAGAAGTCAGGTCCTTTGTAATTGATCAGGCTAAATGTCACTTTCCCTCACTGGTTCATCTGAAAGGCTCCCCGGTTATAGATTAATGTATCGTGCCGCCCTATTTGTTTCTTTAGAGTCACCCACAATGGCTGTGGCATAATGCCCGGTGCCAGTTTAGCTGGGTAGTGAGAACACACAACACCAGCCTGGCAGGCGGCCCGTCTGTATCTGCCTACCAGGCCTCATACAGATAACCAGTGATTAGCAGATGCTGATAATTGATTACTTCCCTGTGTGGGAGTATTTGGACTCACAATGACACAATGTCCTTTTTATTTTTTTAAGCAAAGGTCAGCTTATGTTTTGCTTTTTCATATTGTGGTAAGGTGCAAGGTGCCGTCATTGACGGTAGGTATGTGGCACCAAGGTACCTGGCCTTGGTGCAGTAAAGCTGTGTAGTTTTCTCCAGCATCAGCTGCTAATGGCAGTCTGCTGCTGAAATTTTAGTATAGCCGAAAGGCTAACCCGGGACGGCTTTACTGGGATGGAGTAGAGCAGGGTGGGGCTCCATCCCCGTACCCAGGTCCGGGTTTTGCGGGCCGCATAATTAGCCTGGGGAGTCAGCTGTGCACTGGCTGTGTCTAGAGCTCACTTGTGGAGTGAGACTACAAGTGTGCAAGCTTGGACAAAACTAAAAAGGGCCGTTGCCTATCTGATGCCATTCTGTGGCATTTTTCCTGAAAAGGTGATGTAACCCAAAAAGGATATTTTGTGTTATGGACTTTTTGTGTGAATAAACATGGACTTTAAGTTGAACTTTTCGCCTCTGAGCCTCCATACTGCTAACATCCTGCTATCTACCAGAGCTGATCCTCACATTTGGTGTCGGATGCGGGCAAAGCAGTGAGGCCGTTGCTAGGAGCAACCGACAGAAAAGGTTTTTTTTTTTGTTGTGCATGTCCTACATTAAGCCTGCCAGGCTGCTACCTGTGACCGCAGACAAAATGGAGGCTGTCGTGAAAGCGCTCATGGAGGCGAATCTGCAGCAGCGCGAGGCCAACAAGCAGCAGCAGGAGACCAACCAGCTGCTATTGCAACATGTGATGGCGCTGCAAGCTGCAGGAACGCCCAAAAGTGTCCCTGATGCCTGGAAAGCTGTCCATTTGGTGCTTACAAAGATGACCCCTTCGGATGACGTCGAGACCTACCTGGCGGTGTTTGAAAAGGTGGCTGCAAGGGAGAAGTTGCCTCGTGACCAGTGGGCTGACGTCATCGCTCCATTTCTGGCATCTGGACCCCAGCAGGTGTTGTTTGATCTTCCAGATGACCAAGCCGCTGACTACCCGACTCTGAAGGGTGAGATACTGGCCAGACTGGGGGTGAATGTGTGGGTTCGGGCTCAGCGGGTGCATCAGTGGAGCGATCAGTCGGCAGAGCCCGCCAGAACCCAGTACTATAAACTGCTGCACCTACTGCAAAAATGGCTGCAGCCTGATTTATTAAGCCCTTCTGCCATGTTGGACATGTTCTGGAGGGCTTTACCGCACCCTCTCCAGCACTGGGTTGGCCAGGTATCCCCCGGCAACGCTCTAGAGATGGTGGACCTAGTGGAGTGATATGAGGAACTTGCAAGGGGGCTCCACGGGGAAGGATTTGGGGAAACCCTGGAGGTCCCCGCCCCAGCCCAGGCGAGTGGTGTCCCCTAAACCCCCTCAGGATCTACCCCCCAAAGTCCCAGCCCCGGTGTTGTGTTGGGGGAGTAAGGAGCTGGGACATATCGGAGCCAACTGTCCCCACCAGGGGGAGCCCATGTACGTGAACTTTGGTTACCACCCTTCCATGTATGCCAGGAGGCTGTGTGCTGCCGGTGTCCCTGAGCTTGTGGGGCAAAGTCACCTCTGTCAGTTGAAAGTGGGGGATACCCTGGCTGTGGCCCTTTTGGACTCGGGTGTATGGTTTCCGTGGTGAGACCCGCCATGGTACTGCCCGATGAGTACACGGGGCGGAAAACCGGGGTCTTGTGCATACACGGGGACTTGAGAGACTATGCCACAGCACAAGTGACTCTAACCACCGTCTCCGCCAGCTGGAACCACAAAGTCGCCGTCGCCGCTAAACTCCCGTACGAACTTATTATTGGGAGAGACTTTCCGGGGTTCATGTCACTATGGACCAAGCTGGGAGTTCGGGAAACGCGCGAGGCGGGTGTGTCCCCAATAGACTGGCCCTACTCAGGGGTGACCCCAGAACCTTGGGAGCCAGAGTCAGAAGGCACAACGGTAGGGGTGACCGCCACTACGGTGGAAGAGGGGGAGTCAACCCCACTGAGTGTTATGGTTGGAGATGTGGAAGATCTGTCAACAGGTCTCCACGGGTAGTTTTGGTACAGCCCAACACCAGGACCCGACTCTATCTCGGGCCTGGGAGAATGTACTTGAGGTGGAAGGTGAGCCACAACAGCCAGGGGCGGAGTTACAGTTTCCTCGCTTTGTGGTTCACCAGGATATGCTGTACCGAGTAAACAAAGTACGTGAAGAGGTTGTGGAACAATTGGTGGTACCCAATCCTTATCGCAAGCTGGTGTTTGATTTGGCCCACCAACATGTTCTGGGGGGACACCTAGGCCAGCAGAAAACTCTGGACCGAATTTTACAACGGTTCTACTGGCCCAGTGTGTACAAGGAGGTGGAGAGATATTGTGAGTCCTGCCCAACATGTCAGATGACCAGCCCCCAGCCTCATTACCGTGGTCCCCTAGTTCCTCTGCCAGTTATTGAGGTGCACTTTGAGCGGATTGCCATGGATCTGGTGGGTCCAGTGCCAAAATCTGCTAGAGGGCATCAACATATTCTGGTAATCTTGGACTATGCCACGTGGTACCCCGAGGCCATACCCCTGCGACACACCTCAGCCAAGCTCATTGCTAAGGAGCTTATGCAAATGTTTTCCCGAGTAGGCCTGCCTAAAGAGGTCCTGACCGATCAAGGTAGCCCGTTTATGTCTAAGGTGATGAAAGAGCTCTGTAAGTTGTTGCAGGTGAAACAATTGCGGACATCCGTTTACCACCCACAAACAGACGGCCTGTTAGAAAGGTTTAACCAAACTTTAAAAACCATGTTAAAACGGGTCGTCGCCAAGGATGGGAAGAATTGGGACTTGCTTCTGCCCTATCTGATGTTTGCAGTGCAAGAGGTGCCCCAGGCCTCTACGGGGTTCTCGCCCTTCAAGCTCTTATACGGTCGGCATCCACGGGGCCTCTTGGACATAGCTACAAAAGTGTGGTAGAGTATGTTACTCAATTACAGGAACGGATAGAGACCGTTTTGCCGCTGGTGAGGGAACATATGGAAGCAGCACAGTGGGCCCAAAGCAGGATTTATAACTGGCAAGCCAGGGTACGGAACTTTAACCCAAGTGACAGGGTTGTGGTTCTGGTACCCACAGTGGATAGTAAATTTCTGGCTAGATGGCAGGGTCCCTAACGAGGTGATTGGGAAAGTTGGGGAAGTGACTTACAAGGTACATCAGCCCGGGCGGAAAAAGCCAGAGCAGGTGTACCATGTAAACCTGCTGAAGCTGTGGAAAGACAGGGAGACACCTGTGGGGTCCCGCTACATTCCAAAGGTTAATGGATATTGTCCTCTGGCCACATAGTCGGTATGCTTCAGCATATCTGGACGATATAATTATCCATAGTACGGATTGGGAAAGTCACCTACCCAAATTCCATGCCGTAGTGGATTCCCTCAGGAAGGCTGGTTTGACAGCAAACCCGAAAAAATGTGCCTTAGGCTTAGAAGAGACGAAATACCTGGGATATGTGATTGGGCGAGGAGTGGTCAAGCCCCAGGTTAATAAAATCCGTAGCTGGCCACGTCCTAACACTACCCGCCAAGTGAAGTCATTTCTGGGGTTGGTGGGGTATTACATGAGGTTCATTCCCAATTTTGCCACCGTAGTGGCACCATTGACAGACCTGTTAAAGGGACGCAAGTCTGTCAGTGGTGAAGTGGAATGAACAGGCCGAAAAAGCGTTCTCCACTTTGAAGTCTGCCCTGTGTGGGTCTCCGGTGTTAGTGACACCCGACTTAAAGAGGGAGTTTATAGTGCAGACCAATGCCTCCGAGGTAGGTCTCAGTGCTGTACTGTCTCAGGAAGTCAACGGGGAGCGTTGTCTACGTGAGCCGCAAGCTGAAACCCGCAGAGACCCAGTATAGTGTCGTGGAGAGAGAGTGTTTGGCCATTAAGTGGGCCCTTGAGTCTCTTCGCTACTTCTTGCTGGGGAGAAGGTTCCATTTGATTACGGACCATTCTCCCCTCAAGTGGATGTGCCAGGCTAAGGACAGGAATGCCAGGGTCACCCGGTGGTTCCTTTCCTTACAAAATTTCAAGTTCACAGTAGAGCACAGAGCGGGACGGATGTTGGGTAATGCGGATGCCCTGTCCCGGGCACATTGTTTGTCATGTGTCCACCCCCTCAGGGTTGAACAAAGGGGGGGGGGGTATGTGGTAAGGTGCCGTCATTGACGGTAGGTATGTGGCACCAATGTACCTGGCCTTGGTGCAGTAAAGCTGTGTAGTTTTCTCCAGCATCAGCTGCTAATGGCAGTCTGCTGCTGAAATTTTAGTATAGCCGAAAGGCTAACCCGGGACGGCTTTACTGGGATGGAGTAGAGCAGGGTGGGACTCCATCCCCCTACCCAGGTCCGGGTTTTGCCGGCCGCATAAATAGCCTGGGGAGTCAGCTGTGCACTGGCTGTGTCTAGAGCTCACTTGTGGAGTGAGACTCTGTGTGCCTGGCTGGAAGCTCTTATACAGGCTATTTCATGTAGACCCGAGGTGGATTCGGCTACGAGTGTGCAAGCTTGGACAAAACTAAAAAGGGCCGTTGCCTGTCTGATGCCATTCTGTGGCATTTCTCCTGAAAAGGTGATGTAACCCAAAAAGGATATTTTGTGTTATGGACTTTTTGTGTGAATAAACAAGGACTTTTCGCCTCTGAGCCTCTATACTGCTAACATCCTGCTGTCTACCAGAGCTGATCCTCACAATATGCAGGCAGATTTATACCATGCAAACGTGTTCATGCCAACCACCACCTGGGATTCTGCCAGACTTATTGAGGAGAGGCACATAAAGTGTTATGTTACAGGCAGGGGCTGGGTATAATGAATAGTGAAAACCGCTAGACCTGTTTTTTTTAGTTGCTAGTTCATTGGCGTTGCAGTGGAGATCGTGGCACCCCTCCTTGCCCTCAGGGGATGCCCCACTGTGTGAAACCCCCCAGGTCACCGAAACCAACTCACCTCTTCCTGGTCCTACGGTGCATGCGCGGCTGCTCGTCCAATCAGCATGCTCAGATCTGCTGACATCACATCGTCTAAGGCGAGCGGCTCCAAGCGCGCTGACAGTCGCATCCCCTGCTACCCTCTAACAGGGAGCATGCCTGCGTTGGCCATTCACAAATGCCTGGTGTGCCTGTGCCCTGCTAGAGGGATAGTGGGGATGCGGCCTTTGGACCAGGAAACAAATTAAGTGTATGGGCGACCTGGGGGGTTTTACACAGCGGGGCATCCCGGTTCTGAATGCCCCGGGGGGAAGCAATTGATCGGCCCAGGAATCTTATAGATCATCATGGGTTTTGGTCCACTTTAAGGCCAAAGTTGTAAAAGTAAATGACCCTGCATTGTGATCTACATGTCAGTGGCCCCTGGGAATACAGTAAAATGTTGCATTGTTTGTATACCGGCAAGTAAAGGGCTGAAATTGTCCATGTATAGGCAAGCATAGTAAGATTAGTGACTGGAAAGAAATGGGACTATGTTGCCATGGGGCCCAGCTTGTATATGTATAGCACAGGAGCAGAGGAAGTCAGAAGCACAGGTGACAGCTGGGCACTGGACGTGGCACAGAACATGGTCAACAATGAAGAGGTCGGTAGTGGCTTGGCATTAGATGTGGCAGAGGATGTGTTCTAACACAGCAGAATGTGGCAACAAGCTTGGCACTGATTGTGGACCTGGGTGTGGAGGAGGACGTGGTCAAACAAAGCAGAGGACAGCCATTGGACGTGGCGGAGGACAAGGTCAATCTGCAAAGGTCAGTAACAGGCTTTTCAGAAAGATGAACAGGAGAACATTTGGCAGGGCAGGCTGGAGCAGAACGCATGCTGACAATATGGTCATGCTGCTTTTAAAGAGAAACTGCCGACTCTGATGTTTTGATCCCTGAGCATCCGGAACAGGGATGCCCTGCTGTGTGAAATCTCAAGATCGTTGAATAAACTCACCGAGACGACGTTCCTACGGCAAACTTGCAAACCTTGGTCGTCTCCCTGCTATACCCCTATCTGAAGCCCTTCCCAGGGCCAGCCAAGTAACTGCATTCAGATGACATCCAGCCAATACATGAGCGTTTACGCCCTTGTTTTGATGGGGGGGACATTGTTACAGTTGTGTACACCTTAAAGTGGACCAAAACCAAGGATTTTGACTATCCTGGGCTTTGGTCCTTTCCCCCGGGGCGCCCCAATCAAGGGTGCCCCACTGTGTGAAACCCCCCAGATCGCCGATGCCAACTCACCTCTTCCCAGTCCTACAGTGCATGCGTGGCCGCTCGTTCAATCAGAGTGCTCGGAGCTGACGCCACCTTGTCTAAACCTTCATCTAAGGCCAGCGGCACAGAGCACGCTGGCGGCCGCATCCCCTGCTTCCTTCTAACAGGGAGCGTTTCACAGAAGCCTGGCGCGGGCACGCACCCTGCTAGAGGGATAGTGGGGATGCAGCCACGACTCTCACATGCACCGTTGCACTGGGAATCAAATGTATGGGGTGACCTGGGGGGTTTCACACAGCGGGGCATCCAGATTTTGGATGCCCTCTGGGAAGGGAATAGATTCCCGGGCCAATCTGCGTGGGTTTCGGTCTACTTTAAGGCTGATGCTCATCTATGGTTATGCAAAGCTTTACAAGCTATCCATTCAGTCCTCTAGTGCTTTGTTCAGGATTTACAGTAACAGAAGTGTTAGATCAGGTGTCCTGCACTGAGCTTAGGGATAAGCTAGAGGATGCTGCTTGTTGAACAGGTTCTAACCCTCAAAGCTTTATGTCTCTTCACTGCCTGTCCTGAGTCTGCTTTCCATGAAAGCCGGATTAGCTTCAGAAGCCCAGGAGATGGCGTGCCCCATGTAAGAAAACAGCTTCAGGTTCACCATAAACATCAGATGGCCACAGCTAAATCTGTGAATGTTAAGTCAGATCAGTTAATCTTTATGTTGCAATACTGGGCACCCCTGAACCAGCTGATCACGAGGTGGGTTGTTTTACCAGAGATAAGTCAGAAGTGTTTAAATGCAATTTTTAGCTCTGCAAGAACAAAGAGGCCCTGTCCTCATGTGACTCCTTTTTGAGCTCTGCTGCCTCCTGCACTACTATTTTGTATATATACATACCTCCCAACTGTCCCTGATTTGGAGGGACTGCCCCTCTTTGGAGTCCATGTCCCCCTGTCCCTTGTTGTTCTTCTCTGTCCTTCTTTAAGATGTAACATGCAGATCTGCAGCAATAAATGATTAATTTAAATTAATTCAAAGTGTTTCTTTTGTTGTAACTATTACACCCTATTCCCTAGTCATCAATCCATGAGGGGGCGTGGCTTAAAGTGGACCAACACCCAGCAGTATCGGATTCCCGGGCCGATCCAATCCATCCCTGCGGGGCATCCAAAATCGGGATGCCCCGCTGTGTGAAACCCCCCAGGACACCCGCAAACCTTACCTGAATCCCGGTCCAATGGCGCATGCGCGGGCCATGGCCGCATCTCGCGCTTCTCTCTAGCAGGGCCATTTGTGAATTGCCGGCGCGGGCGCGCTCCCTGTTAGAGGGAATGCGGCCGCCAGCGTGCTCAGAGCCGCTGAGATAAGACGTCGATTTGACGCGCATAGCTCAGCGGCTCCGAGCGCGCTGATTGGACGAACGGCTGCACATGCGCCGTAGGAGCTGGGTGAGGTGAGTTGTAACTAGCGATTTGGGGGGTTTCACATAGGGGAAGTGGACCAAAACCCAGGATAGTCAAAATCCTGGCTGTTGGTCCACTTTAATTTAACAATTGTCCCTCTTTCCCACCCTGAAAAGTTGGAAGGTATGTATATATGATGTTTCCATCCATCAGGATAGGAAGGTTAGGATAGGAATTTAGGAATAGCAATGCTCAGAGCAAGCAACAGTACCTGGTATACTCAGGCAAGTGCAAAGGCCCCTGGTGTCTTTCAAAGGTCCACTAAGGCTTTTTAGAGGTAGCAGAAATGACGGAGAGAACTGGAGGGTGATTGAAGGCAGCGGAGAGGGCAACAAGGACCGAAGACGACTGGTGGCAGAGGTGGCTGTCCCATACCGGTATGTGTCATGTTGTGCTTCTACTTTAGTAGCAAGCAGCGCCTCCTCCCCATGACTGAGCCCAATATATGGGGATAAGAAGTCTGGTATGGCCAGCACCACTAAAATTGGCCCTAGCTTATCTGCAGAAAAAAATGATGGCTGAGATAGAGGCGCCCCCAATGGCCTTGGCGCCCAGGGCGATCGCCCTGCTCATCCTCCCATAGAAACCGCCCTGCATTGGTGTGCCAGTGTTCCCCAGTGGGCCTAAGAGCAGACAGAAGCCTGGTGGCATTGGTGGTGTCTGCTAAATTGCAGGTCCTGAGAGCAGTATTACCCTCATGCCAAAACCCTTGTCCCAATTTCAAAGAAAGTCATTTAAGGTGCGCACTCAAATAAATCGAGAAAAATTGATTCTTTACAAAAATAATAATAAAATTCATTCATTGTATTTTATATGGTCTTGAAATCACAAAAATACACACAGAAATGACACAAAAATCACATCACATACAATGTAGCTATGATACACATAATGCCCCATTCTGGGTATGTTTAGAAGGTTTTATCCAATGAAATTGCTATTTCATATCAAGCAGCAAAGTCAATCAATATGAGTGCCAAAGTGCATTGTGCAATCATTTAGATAAAAAGGAATAACTTCATGAAAATCACAGTTTAGCAGTAAAGACAAGAATGTATCAAATATTGCACACACCTGCAAAACCCTTGTCCCAGCCTTAGACTTGATTCAGTGAAATAGCCATATTCTCACATCAGGCTTCGATCCCACAGCATATATGCAGCTTGATCCCGGCTTCCCTGTTGGGATTGCTTTTAGCTCTCGGCAGACCTGCAGGCGCAGGAAGGGTAGCAGGAGATACCATGAAGGATGCCGGGGGGGGGGGGGGGGGTGTTACCTGACTATAGACTATAGAGTCTCTTAGGACTGGCTTAAACTTGACCAAAACCCATCCCTAGAGTCTAACGATTAACTTAACCTTAAAGTGGACCAAAACCTGGAATTTTGACTATCCCGTGTTTTGGTCCTTGCCCCCGAAGCACCCTGATTTGTGTGAAACTCCCGAGGTTGGCTATAAAAACTTGCCTTTCCTACGGCGAATACGTGGGCTGTCGTCCAATCAGCGCGCTCAACTCCACTCAGAATCGGCTAAGGGCCAAATCTAGCCGAAAGCAGCTGAGCGCGGCGGCAGCAACCTCCCTAGCCTCTAACAGGGTGTATGCCCTTGCCGGCCATTCAGGCACATGCCACGTTGGACCGGGAAGCAGGCAGGTTTTACTTGGGGGATTTTACACAGCAAGGCATCACGAATATGGATGCCCCATGGAAAGGGATGGGTTTTGGTCCACTTTAACGCTTAAAGTAAACCTACAGCCTTATTGGGAATTCTGTTTCAGAGAGGGTGTAGGTTTATGCTTTAAAAAAAAAGGAAGCCCTGCAGTTAACTGGACTTGCCTCATTCAGGCGGGGTTTCAATTTGCTGAATGGCCAGAAGCAGCTGTTTAAAGGGAAACAAAAGGATTTTCAATATCCTGGGTTTTGTTTCTCATCCTGTCACAATTTAGGATGCTCAGCTGTGTGAAACTCCATGGAACACCAGTTCAGTGCCTTTCCAGTCATTACATGGCTTTAATATGCAGTGAATATTAATGAATGGCAAAGAACCCAAGAACAAAACAAGAATGACAAGCATCCCTGTGGCTGCTTCCCTCTGGCTGTGCGTAGCCTTCGTCAGCCACTCAGACAGGCCTGGTACTAGCTGGGCTGGTGGGTTCACTGAAAAGGTAAACTTCCAGGCCAAATGGGGGAGTTCACACAAAATCTAGATGCCCCAAAGATAGGGAGAACATCGGCCCTAAGGACTGCTAGATGCGATGCCAGTGGTTGCTCCTGTTGAGGTAGGTGCTGGCTGCTGGAGTGTGTGCTATGGCTTCTTCTTCCCCGTAGCAGAGACCCAACCTAGATAAGTTTGATGAAGCCCGTACTTCGTGGTCCTGGCTGACGTCACTGTCACCAAAATGACACGGTACGTTGACCTTTCACACCTTGACCAGCTGTCTGCCTGTAGTAGTGTAGAAGTACGTCAACCAGCTTCAGATGTTGAGCCATGGGAGAGCAAACGCTGCCACAGAACTAAATGAAGGTAGGAAGACGAGCCT
Source organism: Gastrophryne carolinensis (assembly GCA_027917425.1). Taxonomy (NCBI): domain Eukaryota; kingdom Metazoa; phylum Chordata; class Amphibia; order Anura; family Microhylidae; genus Gastrophryne; species Gastrophryne carolinensis. The sequence goes on from CM051240.1 coordinate 48,072,659, forward strand.
TTGACCACTATGACACCCCTGATCTAAAGTCCATAAAATGTAAACATTTAAGCTTCAATCGATGCAAAATGAATTATTTCATTTAGGATAGAGAGGTTTGGACCAATGGAATGTCCTTTTTACTGTCTGACCTAATTGGGGAGATATAGCCCTTTGTGTCACTGTAGATACAAAATCTATAGGGGTCAGTAACGTGAAAAATAGTAGTGACTGCTATGTATTATAGGGTTTCAACGTAATGGTCCTAGGTCGTTGGCAGGCTTGCACAGTGGAATAATGGGGGCCCTTTAGGATGCCAGAAACTTTTATACGCTTTCAAAGTGGACCAAAAGCGTCCCTGGAGTCTATAAGACTCCAAGGCCGCCTACTTCTTTGCCACCGGGGCACCCTGATTCATGAACCCTGTCAAGTCCTCTGTAAAACCTACCTTCTCCCTGATCCAACTGGGCATGCACGGACCGTGACCAACGTCAGCCATACCATTAGCTGGGTATGCTCCAAGCATTTGTGAATGACCGGCACGGACATGTGTGACGGGTGGAAACCATGGGAAACACTACACATAGGAAACATTAGAGCCCTGTCAGTGGAATAGGCCCCTGATAGTTTTAGAAACTTGAATAAAACCAGTTAGATGCATGACTTGGGTATCATTACATCATAAAACCACATGATGGCAGTGTTGCCTAAGGAAAGAACCTAACTAATATTAAATAGTCTAGTGATCCACCTAATTTAGATGAATAGAGACTTAGCCAGGTGGCATTGGCAACATTACCTGCCTTGCCTTTGGTTGAGGTTCGCAACATAGTTGGGTAAGGCAAAAATACAGAGGTTATATAAGGGAAAACCCAACCCTTCTAGAGTGTTCTGTTCTGTTCTACCAAGCTCACGAGGGGAAGCGTTAATGTAGTGGAGGAGCTGAGAAACAGCCATGGAAGAAGCCTATGGATTGTACTGTTTGCTGTAACCAATGGATATTGCCTGTAACTGGACTACGCTGTCTGTTGATGGAAGCCTTCCAATAAAGACCCTGTTGTTTGCATCAAAGCGTGTTTGGAGACCAGCGTCGACTGATTCAGTAAGTGCACCTCCACCCCACACATGCCACACCAACCTGGGTCGCCCTACTCTAGGTCCAAGAACCCCCCTTGCTCCTCAGAGCGCGTGCCCACGGCCAGGCACGTGCCCCCTACACATGCACCCTGTTACAGGCTAGCGCACCCTTAGATGATTCTCAGCCGTAATAGACGAACACAGTTGTGCTGATTGGACGAGAGCCCACTCATGCTTCATAGCACCGGGGAAAAGTGAGTTTTACTGGGTGACCTGGGGGCAGGGCATCCCAAATCAGGATGCCCCTGGGGGCCAGGACCAAAATCTGGGATAGTCACAATCCTGGGTTCTCTTTAAATTGGAAACAGCGTTGTCGTCTACCAGCTGGGCTGTCCTGGCTTGAAACCTTTACGCATCCACTAGCTTGCCTATATTTTCCAAACTGATATGAATGTTACCACTACCCAGAATTCCATGAGGCAGTAGTATCTGCATCCCACTTGTCCTTGTACTGAGCTTGTGTCCTCTGCATCTGATCCCCCATTGCTGGATTAGCGCTGCTGAGAAATCTTTATATGAATAATGATGTGTTCGCGCTAATGCTATGAATATCCAATCACCCATAAATAGCATTTCTCTCCGGCCGTCCTTCCCGTAAGCCAAGCCTTATTCCCCCTGCCAGCCGGCCCTGGATGTCCTTAACTGATGATACTACACAAACATGCAGGGGGTTGTATTGATCTTACCACGTCCTCCCTCTTACCTGCTTTGCTCCTTATCAGCAGGTACATTTTATTAGGAGGACAGATGTCGTGTCATGTATTATTTAAAGGACAACTGCAGGCAGAAATAAAAATCCTGCGTTTAAAATGTGACCCTCTTCAATTCTCACATAGTTTAATAATAAAATGTAATTTATGTAATAAAACGTATAGATTTTTTGCTGCTTCTACTAATGCTCCCTCTAGTGGACATGTGTAATAATATAAAAGCTCTTATTAAAGTGGACCAAAACCTATAGTTTTCAATATCCCCGGGTTTGGTCCGTCCCCCGGGCACCCTGGTTTGGGATGCCTAACTGGGTGAAACTGCCCAGGTTTCCGATTCAACTTACCTCACCTCGAGCCTGCGGTGCAGGTGAGGACGCTCGTCCAATCAGCTTCTCCGGCCGCGCATATCAATGTGCGGCTAGAGAAGCTGAATGGAATCCCTAGACGCACACATTGGCATCATTTGCTCCCTTTGGCTGTGCACGGCATGCACAGCCATTCAGTTGAGGTGGGCGTGGCCACATACAGCCGAGAAGAGATGTGAGTGATGCCGGCGCCAGCCATGTATGCGCCATGGGCTCAGGGGAAAGAAAGAATTACGGGCAAAGTAGGAGGTTTCACACAGGGCGGCATCCCAGTGTGGGATGCCCCAGGGGGAGAGAGTAAGTTGGCCCTGGAGTATTATAGACTCAAGGGACGATTTTGGCCCACTTTAAAGTGCACCTATACCCAGAGGGAATTTTATGTCATCAACATTCATCCCCATACAACGGTGAAAGCACAGCGCTAAATCCAAATTAAGAACCTTTCCACAAGTGCTCAGACGTGTAAACGACTGCCTTATTCCAACAGCAAAAAGTACATAGAAATGGATGGAAAACACAGAGCGAATGAATAAATCACAAAGTCTCTGGAGAAAGTTTCCACAACAGCAATAATCCCACAGTGCATGCACTCAGAAAACCGTGCGCTGGTATCCTCCACCTTCGTTAAAGTTGCCAAGCGCAACGAAACGCGTCAGGCGAGGATATGGCTTTATTCTGAAAGTTATGCTGACATTCTTATGGACCTGCCCTGTTGAGTACTTTGGCTGTCTGTATGGAGGATTGATAAGAAGCAATTCATCTGCGGTTTCCAGTGTACTGGCTTTTATGCTTTTCTCAATTGATGTGTTTGTAAGTGCATTTATTTTTATTAAAATAGTCAAGACCTTGCCTATACAGAGCTGCACTAGGTTTTTTGTTCTCTGCTTCTCTCCCTTTTCTATGCTGGACCTCTGCTCGAGTGATAACTAGATTGGCTGGAAAATTTACTAAAGGGAACTACCCTAAAAATAAGGGTTATTATATTTGGAGACCACCACCATGACTGGGATTTCAGCTTTTATTTGAAGGCTCGGTACTCCTTTATCTCCGGTAAGCATTTGCCTGAAAGGTGGAGGATACCAGCGCACGGTTTTCTGAGTGCATGCACTGTGGGATTATTGCTGTTTTGGACACTTTCTCCAGAGACTTTGTGATTTATTCATTTGCTCTGTGTTTTCCATCTTAATATTCATCCCCAGCCCAGGGACCCAAAACAGCCTGATTTTCTTTTTTTTACTAAAGCCTTTGCCCAAACGAACTGGATGCAGTCGGCCATATCGCTCACTGGCCGAGCAGCCCCACCCCCAGCGATGATACATTGAGTTATAGTACAAACATCTGAGGATTGGGGAGCACTTCAACCTAACTGCCATTATGTGACAGTTTAGTTAAAACGTAAGAGAGAAGGAGAGAGAAAAAATAGCTACGCTGACGCATAAGTCCTCGGTAGCCACCAGGGTACAGGAGACAAATGATAAAATCCTCACGCGTTGGTACTATACGCCTGATAGACTCAGTAAGATGTACACCTCTGCAGATCCACAGTGCTGGAGGTGTGGCACCGAGCGGGGCTCGATGTTTCACATATTTTGGACTTGCCCTAAGATCAGAGAATTCTGGGGGGAGGTCTTACCCATCATCACGCAGGTCACTGGAGCACAATTTCAGGAGGACCCGGCCCAGGTCCTACTTCATTTAACAAAGCATTCGGTTGGGAAATACAAGAAAACCCTGCAAGTCCATTTAATGAATGCAGCTAAACAAGTGATCCCTAGGTACTGGAAGCAGAGAAGCGCTCCATCTGTGAGGGACTGGGTAGGGGAGGTATTAAATATCTGTGAGATGGAAGACCTAACAATGTCACTCCATGACAGAGATGAGCAGTTTAGGACAACATGGATGCCCTGGCTAATGTTCCAGGAGTCAGAAGAGTTCAGAGTCCTGTTTGGCTAATGGGACCCCGGGATGCGTCCGTGCTGCTGGGCCTGTGACTAGCGAGGTAGGGACATAGTCCCTCAAGAGGAGCCATATTCATGTACCTGGTGAGCTTATCGCTGCCGGGAACCGGAGGTATAGCCTGCTGCTCACCGCCTCCCCCCTGTCCTTTCACCCCCCCTTTCCCCTTGCCTCTATGTGGTCCCCTCGCCCATTATGTCTCGCAGAGGTGGGAATGATGGGTTTCCGGGTAATCCAGCATAGAGAATGTAAGGAGCCATCTGGAGACATAACTGGGAGAAAGATATCATGTACTCTGCGAGGATACCCCACGCCCTACCATGGGGCTGTGGAGTAGCGGTGGGATTAAGTAGGCTCTGCTGATATGTGAACTGAGTGTATGATACTGTCCCCTGTCCCCCCCCCTTTTTCTACTGTATTCCCTCTATTGTATGTGTTTGTTACAATGTACTTGAAAATTGCTAAAATAAATAATATAAAAAAAAAACAAAAACTTAATTAGCTCAAATTAATTTGCATATGGCTTCTATTCACCATAATACTACACCCTGTTAGTGTTTTTTGATTATTGGCCGAAGGCTTTAGTAAAAGCACAGGCTGGGCTGTGGATGAAATGTGACAACATAAACTTTTCTCTAAGTATAAGTGTATGGACCAAACCCCAGGTAGCAGGGGATGATTTGGGCATGATCCACTTATCCGCATGTGCAAATGTTTGCAGTGGGCTCTCCTGGGCGCGGATGAGTGCATGTGTGCGGAGGCCTATAAATCGAAAGCCACCCACAGAGACTGTGCGCCCTCCAATGCACCCACCCCTTTCTGTGACAGAATTAACGCTAGCTAGAGGACGGCTCATAATTTAGGCCCGCTTCCCATTTCAATCACCCAGCAAATGCTGTGAATAGCTTTCTATGGAGCTGTTCACATTGGTGAATGCGTTTGCAAGACATGTGCTAGGTTAAAAAAAAATGCTGTATCCAGCGTTTTGGGAGCTCAATAGCAGTGATGCACAACCTGCGGTCCACGGGCCACATGCGGCCTGCACTGCCTTCATTTGTGGCCCCTAGAATCCCTAGGGAGTTGGAGAGCTGAGCTTACCTTGCCTGCAATGCAAGTAGCTGGCCACTAGAGGGCAATGGATCACTAAAAGCAGAAAGTAAGGCTCTGATTAAAGTCTGTAGAGGTGGGTGACCCATATGTGCTATTGGTGAGTGGTTTGTGTGTCTGAAGAGAGTGGTTGTATGTAGACTCTTCCTATCTCTGCCCAGCTCACCTTCTCTTACCCCTTTCCACCTTATCTGTGCTCACTTTACCTCTGTTTATCTCTGCCTACATCTACTCACCACTTCCCCACCTGTCCCACCTTACCTCTGCTCACCTCACATCTCATCTCACCTCTGCGCACTTCAGTTTACCTCTTCCCACCATAACTCTGCTATCCATCCTGCTCACTCCAGATCTTTCAAACACAACTTTTCCCATCTAAACTCTACCAATCTCCCCTCCAATCCCCTCACCTCTGCCCACCTCTACTCAGCTCTGCTTCTCTCACCTTTACTCACCTCTTCCTGTATCATCTCTACCTACCTCTACTTACCTTTTTACACTGCACCTCTACTCACCTCACTGCTCCTTAAACAACCACAAATCCCTTTCTCTAAATGATGCCTAGTGAGCACAGATCTGATAAATAAGATAGAGGAACAACAATGATGGGGCCAATCTGACCTTCTGGGCCCCCTACAGTTATGTGACGGGAAGGATCCGAGCCCAAACATTAGTGGTAAGAGTCTCCTTATTGTTTATAAACAGGTGAAGAGTAATTTGAGTCTTGGGAGCTAACCAATAATGTGTCCTGAGGGGACATATATGTCCTGGGAAACTTGTTTTCTATGCAGTGAAGCCATTTGGCACCAATACTGGACCTCACCATGGTCAGGGTTTTTTTTTTAAATGGGATTTACTGGTATAATGGTGACGTGTGTTTTGCGGCTTGTTTTCCTTGACCTAGAAGTCCTGCAAGGCTCCGAAATGTTGGATTAAGAATTTATATGGAAGAATAAAGTATCTTAAACCGGACCTTCAGCATCATTTAATGAAAAGCCCAAACCCTTAAAAAACTATTCCCCAACATCTAAAATTAATATATTTTAAGTTTTTAGTCGCTTACTTATTATTCTTACCCCCACTGGGCTGCAACTCTGTTCAGGACTCTAGAATACGAACACCGCCATCTTGCCTCAGAAGCATCACACACACTGAGGAGAGGAGAACAGGATGAAGTGCAGGGGGTGGGGTTATAGCTTTGCACAGACAGAGCAGAGCTGGGGTCAGGAAAAGGACAGCAATCCCAGAATCAGAGCAGCATAGTCAGAAAACACTTCCTGTCTGCAGCCTGCCTGATGCTCCATGAGCCGCCATCTTGGATGTTTAAGGGCTCAGAATACGCACTAGGTGCAGGTAGGATGATTTTTAATGTGAGCAATCTGTGTGTACAGGGTGGGGGGAATCCGCATCCTGATGAAGTGGGTGGGGCTACGCCCACGCAACGCGTCGGTGCTGCTGTCGTAATCCCTTGTGTGGCGTTCCTTGACTCCTGCTTACAATGGTGATATGATTTTGATTTACTGTTTTTTTCTGATTATGCCCCATTTTTCCTATATGTTTTTGATTATAATCATGATTGTTTAACACTGATATTGTTTCACCTTGCGCTCTTGCACAGTCTTCTTATTTTATAGCACTATGTTTTGGTGGTTAGTGTGTTAGTAATACAGCTTATTTTGCACATTGTATGAATTAGTTATGCACAATTTATAGATTTGTTTAGGTTGTCTTGAGATCGTTCCATTTAGTGGACTTTCTCTTTATTTTTCACTATAGATACTATATAATTGATTACACAAACAATCATGTGGTAATATATTTAAAGTTTATATTTTTATTTATTTGGACATAGTGCAATATATTTAAAGGAGAGTCACTTTAATAAGTCCACACAGGGTTTTGTCATATATGTTTTTAATTTTGTCCTTGTGTGTTTTTATATGTTATTGTAGTTTGGTACTCTTTGAATATTCAATTAAAGATAAATAATTTTTTAATATTTATGCTTTGGTTTGTGCGGCCTTTACTTGTTTTGGAGGGTCCATCTGTGGCTGATACTGGCAGCTCACTGTGTTTAAACTTTATATTATATATTGGCACTATGTGTCAGGGTCCCCCTTAGACCAGCACCCGATTATTATTTGTCGGCAGTGCAGAACTCTATATTAGTCTATAGCAGGGTGGGGGGGGAACATACAAGATAAGCTCTTATTCAGGGCGAAGGTCCGGGTTTAAAAGTAGTCGTGTGCAGATGGATTCTTCAGACCTTTGGATAAAGTGAACGTCGCTGTTCCTTTAGCCATTTCAGCTTTGCAAGTACATAATTAGTAAATGTGCAGCCCAACTGACCCTCCAATGCATCCCCACCCCAAAAAATAAATCTGGCAGAGGTGAGCAGATGTCTGCCCTCCAAAGTTTACCCCTCAGAAAGCAATGCGGAGCCTCCTCCCTACCCGGACAGTGAGTGGACTGGCACCTGTCAGCCTATTGGTGTCCTATGCAGGCCATGCTTCTAATTATATTTGTACATGTCAAATTGTCCCTTTTTGTCACGTTGGAAGACTATGAGGCAGGGGTTGACTGGCCATAGGGAGCACAAGGAGAATTGGAGGTGGCACCTTGAAAAAGTGACAGTCCGACACGGAACGCGTGGGTGGCTGATTATCTCGCTCAGCAGGAGGTTTTTATGTATCTTTCATTGAGGTGATTTTTTGATTGTTCACAGTATATATTATTTGTCTTTACTGACTTATAGCACTTTAACATTGCACATAGGCACTTTAGGTATATTTGGTATGTATGTACTTTTGTGTTGTAAGATCATCATGTTTTGGCACAGATAATGGACTGATTAGGTTTCCCTCTGCTGGGTTGGGTTATGTGTTGGTATGTGTGTTTTTTAAATGTTTTGTGATGATTAATTGTATGTGTTCTTTTTAATGTGATTTATTGATGAATTAAAAATCCTTTTGATATGAATTAATTACATTGTTGGTTTATTAGTTGAGGAGGCGTGGTGCTTTTGGAACAAGGTTCCTATTTTTATGGTGTACTGGGCCATAAATTGCTCTTGTGTGTATTATATTGTTTGTTTGGGACGTTTCATTGGCACACCCTCACTCATATGTATATTCTTGGATGGTGCAGGTTTTTCTACGAGCACAAGGAGAATTCTCGTGGTACACACTGCTGCTGGACCTGCTGAACTGTGTGTTGCCCCAAGAACACGATCAAACTCCCCCAGAGCCTGTGCTGCAATTCTCTTATTCCTTTGAATCACCCCCTCCACTTTCGTGTCTTTCATGTCATCCCCTGAACCCCTCTCCATGAAGCACAACCCAACTCAAGCCCATGTTCTGCAAGTGCAATGTTTTAGCCTCAGCATTATGACTATCCCCAAGTGAGTGGACTGGCACCTGTCAGCCTATTGGTGTCCTATGCAGGCCATGCTTCTAATTATATCTGTACATGTCAAAAATTGTCCCTTTTTGCCACTTTGGAAGACTATGAGGCAGGGGTGGACTGGCCATAGGGAGCACAAGGAGAATTGGAGGTGGCACCTTGAAAAAGTGACAGTTCGACACGGAACGCGTGGGTGGCTGATTATCTCGCTCAGCAGGAGGTTTTTATGTATCTTTCATTGAGGTGATTTCAATGGGTCATACCCACCCCGGCACATTCTCTGCCCCTACTAAAGCTTCAGTATCATCACTTTAAAGTGGACCAAAACCCAGGATACTCAAAAGTTTTTGTTCTTTTCCCTCGTGGCACCCTGATCGGGGATGCCCCGCTGTGTAAACCCCCCCCCCCCCCCAGATCGCCGCAGCAACTCACCTCTTCCCGTTCCCACGGCGAGTCTAAGAGCAGAGGCTCCGACGGCCGCATCCTCCACCTCCCTCAATCAGGGAACTTGCCTGCGCCGGTCATTCACAAATGCATGGCACGCGCACCGCTAGAGGGAAGCCGAGGATGCAGCCGTCAGAGCCACTGCTCTTAGAGGCGCCGTTGGACCGGGATAAGGGGAGTCGGCTGCGGCGATCTGGGGGGATTTCTCACGTAGCGGGACACCCCAATCGGGGAAAGGACCAAAACCCAGGATAGTCAAAATTCTGGGTTTTGGTCCACTTTAAGAGAAGATATATATATATATATACCCCTACCCATAGCTTGTCTCTACAATGCTATAGCCTCAGCTGACGAACACATTTACTGGCTGAGAAACACGTTGGGGACGGGGCTTAGCTGCTTGTGGGATAGTCATGAGCTGACCAGGGCCAGTAAAGTCCTTTCCTCTTCAGTCAGCCCCTGATGGGAGGTGTGATATACAGTATAATTCATGGTCGGGTTGGTCCTGTCCTTAATGCAGTTTCTGGATTACAGCAGCACTTTACTGACCAATGAAGGTCCCTGGAATTGCTGTCATGTCCCACTGGTGCCATCAGCTGCCAGGATTATTGTGGTCTATTGACTTGGTTAGTTGTAACTGGCCGATGTGGGTCACCTGCTGTATCTATCTAGATTTTATTGCAATGCTTCTAGTAACATTTAACTACAGATCGTTAAAGCCAACACCTGCCACGTTATTACGTTGATTGTGACCAATATCGAGAAACATAAAATGAATTATGAGCAGCCATCAGGTGTACACTAGCGCACGTTACGGTTGTTTGCACGTTGCAAAATGCATTTATTTGAGGAGAGAGGAAACTAGAGGAACCCTGATTATAGTTTAAAGTGGACCAAAACCCACGCCGATCGGCCTGGGAATCGTATAGAATAAATCATATGGTGAAACTGTAAACCTCGATATCTTGACCATTTCTTAAATAAAATGGACAGTGCCAAACCTAGCCAGACACAATGGTCTTATTGCCTTTGCCTAGTACTTCCCTTTAAAATGCTGATGATGTGGAAAGGTTAAATTATACTTTAGGCCCTTCAAACCATTTAATAAAGGACCCACGCCGATCGGCCCGGGAATCTATAAGATTCCTGGGCCGATCAATTTCCTCCCCCTGGGGCATCCAAAAGTTGGCATCGGTGATCTAGGGGGTTTCACACAGTGGGGTAGTAGATAGGATAGTCAAAATCCAGGGTTTTGGTCCACTTTAAGGACAACTTCAGGCAAAATAGCGGGCAAAATCAGGCCACAGCAAAACAGCTCTGCTACAGTGTGGCCCTGATTCATCCCTTAATGGCAAACCTCCCAAATGTCCCCGATTTGGAGGGACTGTCCCTCTTTTGAGCCCATGTCCCCCTGTCCCTCGTTGTTCTCATTTGTCCCTCTTTGGGGTGTAACATACAGATCTACGTCAATAAATTGTTAATTCACCTATTCAAAGTTTTTATATTGTAACGGTTACATCTTACCAAATGTTTGTAATGTTAAAGTGGAACAACCACCCCTCTGCATTGTGGGAACCCCCCCCACCAGATAATCTGTAGTAATAAATTAGCATGTGCATGGCAGGGAAGTGGCTTAATTGCAAAAAAGGTGGGTGCGCTACACGCGCCTGTCCCTGTTTCCCATCTTGAGAAGTTCGAAGGTGTGCCTAATGGTTTAAACAGGAGAGAATCACACAACGAAATATATGTGAGAAATTAAGTATTTGTATCAAATGGTACACTTAAAGTGGACCAACACCCAGGATTTTCACTATTCTGGGTTTTGGTCCACTTCCGCGAGGCACCCCGATCGGGGGTGCCCCTAGGGCTGTATTTGGTGTTCATGGTGCCCTAGGCACTTTAAGTGCTTTCGCCCCCTTTTAGGTCACGGTCCATATAAAAAAAGTGTGTAGGGGTGCAATGGGCTAGAGGGCACAAAGGGGGAAATTTAATAGGAGGCATTAATGTTCTGGCTATATGTATTTTAATTTCTTTTCTCTACTACAGTAGTAAGGGCAATGTCCTCCCCCCCTTCCAGGTTGCCACCCTAGGCACGTGCCTAGGGTTGCCTAATGGTAAATACAGCCCTGGGTGCCCCCCTGCGTGAAACCTCCCAGAATGGCCAAAAAAACTCACCTCACCCCGCTCCTACGGCACATGCGCGGGCCCTGTCCAATCAGCATGCTCAGAGCCACTGTGGTATGCACGTACAAGGGACGGACAACCACAGCGGCTCCGAGCACGCTGGCAGCCGCATCTCGCGCTCCCCTCTAACAGGGAGCGCGCCCGCGCCGACCATTCACAAACGAGAGAGAAGCGTGAGAGAGAAGCGAGAGATGCGGCCGCTGCCCGCGCATGCGCTATTGGAACGGGAGTAAGGTAAGGTGAATGGGGCGTCCTGGGGGGTTTCACACAGCGGGGCATCCCGATTTCGGATGCTCCGTGGGGAGGGATCTGATTGGCCTGGGAATCTTATAGATTCCCGGGCCCATCAGCCTGGGTGTTGGTCCACTTTAAATATGAGAGAGACAAGTGTGGAAAACTTTTTTCACAATAAAGTGCATCTTTAAGTGTCTATTTAAAGTGCACCTATAGTCAAAAATGTAGGTCCCTTTTAACATTTCTGGTTCTGCATTGCCAAAGCCGAATTCATGTCTGGGGGGGGGGGTGGATTCTGGTTATGTGTTCTAGTTTCTGGAAGCAATTTAGCAGCCATATTACTCCAAATTGCATGAGAAGGTCACCAAATGTCCTAAGAGGAACGTTAGGTGAATTTATAAAAAGGCGTGGGATCAACTTTAGTCATAAAGTGTATTTTTAGATTGAAAGAGGAGCAAAGTGCTGCATGCTTATTGATAACCTACTCACCTTATCAGTCCACCAGCTCCTGATTAACTTGCTCCTGCGCCGTCCTCTTGCTACACCCGGGCCGGGAGTATGTATCCCACAGTGCTCCCAGGTGCAGCCTTGCACTGGCCCCTCACAAAGAGCAACATACTTTTCTTCTCGAGCAGCGACGGTAGCATCAAGGTGGCGAGGTGAGTGGAAGCTGCGGCACTGGATCTTCGGTGAGGGCTCTTCAGCCAGTGATCCACAGCTTTATAAGAGTTCATGCAGCCGGGTTTTACCGCACTACATGAACCTGCCGAAAGCTGTCGGCTGTGTGCTGCGGAGCATCTGGACCTGCGATCAGAAGATAAGTAAGGCTTTTGGTCTAAAGACTTAAAGTGGACCAACAAGCAGGATTTTGACTATTCTGGGTTTTGGTCCACTTCGGTGGGGCACCCCGATCGGGGGTGCCCCGCTGTGTGAAACCCCCCAGAAACCCCAAAAACTCACCTCTCCCCGCTCCCACACTGCAGCCAATCCCCGCCGGCAAAAAAGCGGGAGGCAGCGACGGACAAGAGAGCACGCCCGCCGCCGCTGCCTCCCGCGCGTCACTCTTACAGGGCGCGCGCCCGCCATTCACAAACGTCCGGCACGGGTGCGCGTCCTGCTAGAGGGAAGCGCGGGAGGCGGCGGCGGGCGCCGCTGGATCGAGAAGCAGGTAGGGATTTAGGGGTTTCTGGGGGGTTTCACACAGCGGGGCACCCCCGATTGGGCAGTCAGGGAGCTGATCGGTCCGGGAATCTTATAGATTCCCGGGCCGATCATGGGAGGGTTTTGGTCCACTTTAAAGGAGCCGCAGCACTCAACCCTGTTAGCTTGCAGACCAACCTATAATCTGTCTCTAAATCTAGTAAAAACAGAGACTCGGTCACACACATCTGCAGAAGTATGCTTAAGCTGCACCACCAAGAGCCAAGGTGCCTCTATGGGTGCAGTCCTAACTCTAATCTATGAGAGCCCCATTTGGGACATACAATATACTATACTTCTGCAGATGTGTGTGACCGAGCCTCTGTTTTTACCAGATTTAGAGACAGATTATAGGCTGGCCTGCAAGCTAACAGGGTTGAGTGCTGCGGCTCCTTTAAGTCTTTAGTAACCTAATTGCCCTGCTGACTTGCACCTCCCAGGTTAGTTATAAAATGGTCTGAGCAGCTGCCACTCCCCTTTGTTCACTTTGAATTTGTGCAAGGCTTTTGGTCTGCTTTAAGAGTAAAAGGCTAAAAAATATATGTACCAACCCGCCCCGTCCGGCTAAAATTTAAAATGGAAAAAAAGGCTCTTCTGGACACCACCCATTGCCACAGTGGAGCTCCCTGCATTTGCTATGCCTGATGCCACTGTTCTATTGCTTTGCTGGCTAATCAGTCAGACATGATCAGGGAGGCAGTTTGGATGGTGGGTGCGCTGCTGCTGCCAGGGGATTACTCACCTAGTGCTGGGACTTTTCAATTTCAATATCCCTAATTGGGGTTTAGCACTGGGGGGGGGGGGGTTTGGAGGGGCTGAATGTTTTTTTTGGGGGGCTGAATTGTCACTCTAAAATGTCTGTCCGTAAGTATCTGTATACCTAAGTTCTTTAGATGCCATGTCTAAGAGATCACTCCAGAATGGAGAACAGGGCTGCACACCTTGGGGCTCGATCTCAGTGAGGGTGAGTAAGGTTTTTTTTCCTTGCCCCGTACAGACTGTTTAAAGTGGACCAACACCCTCCCATGATCGGCCCGGGAATCTATAAGATTCCCGGACCGATCAGACCCCTGACTGCAGGGCACCCCGATCGGGGTGAAACCCCCCAGAAACCCCTAAATCCCTACCTGCTCCTCGATCCAGCGGCGCCGCGCGATCCGTGCGTCCCTCTAGCAGGACACGCACCCGCGCCGGCCGTTTGTGAATGGCCAGCGCGGGCGTGCGCCCTGTAAGAGTGACGCGCGGGGGAGGCGGTCCGTCGCTGCCTCCCGCTTTTCCGCCGGCGGGGATTGGCAGCGGCGGTCACGTGGGAGCGAGGAGAGGTGAGTTTTTGGGGCTTTCTGGGGGGTTTCACACAGCGGGGCACCCCTGATCGGGGTGCCCCACCGAAGTGGACCAAAACCCAGGATAGTCAAAATCCTGGGTGTTGGTCCACTTTAAAGCGGCATTATACTCAAGTCAATACTTTCTCATTCGGGCAGACTGATTCATTACTAGCGCCAGCTATAGGCAGATGAGCGTCTGTACAAAGGTGCTAAGAGCGACCGCTAGTATACGCTGTGATCGGCTATCGGGCACTGTAACAGAGCGCCTCAATCGCTGTAGTAACCTGGCTGGCATTGATGAATGAGATGTATGTTGGGCGCTCTAACACCAGTACAGTGTTGCAGGGAGCGAGAGGTAGCACTAGTTCAGTGCGACTGACTCTCAGCAACTCACACCATATTCAACAAAAAAACAGACTCACACAGCGTAGGTGCTCTGGATCTGGTCGCTATAGCATTGATTAAAGTCTGTTTTTAAACACATATCCACCAGTAACAAAGCGAAAACACATAGAATGACATTGTTGTAACATTGTGACATTAATACTTTAATGCCAGACTTGTAATGGCAATTCTGCATATAAATATAAAAAAATCAAAATCAAAAGTGACACAATTATTTGAGAGAAAAAAAAATTAAAAACAACAAACCCTGTTTAAACAGAAGAAAAGGAACGTCCATTCAAATGTATGGGAGAGCCACAGGTAGCGACAGGTAATACCTGGCACTCTGGAAGCTAGAGCGCCGGCGCTATATGCTGAGCTGCCTGTAATGATGAATCGGACGCTACGAGTCGCTCACCAAAATCGCCTTCATAAATGTGGTTTTGCGTACATCGCCCGGCGTTCACCAGACACTGCCTGAAGCTACGAGGCGCTACCTGCCGCTATCCCTTGATAAATAAACCCCATGGTGTATAGCACCAAATGGAAGTTAATCACGTGACCAACAGAAACCATTCAGGTTTGATGTGCAAGCCCACTGGGAAAACCAGATTGATCACCAACAGTCATGTGATCGCCAGCCGCTAGTGAAAGGAAAGTGGTTACCATATGGTTATAGGATCACTCTAAGATGATGAATGAAGGGTTCCATTATCTAAACTTTTTTTTTTTTTGCAGGTTTTAACCAGAATGAACCGAATCGTTGAAATTCATGTTGCATTGAACCCGAATCTGAACGACAACACGATTGGCAATCCTGTGTTTATACTATGGATGCCTGATGAGCGTCACAGCATTTTGGGGGGAAAAAGTGCTTGGGACGTATTTGAAGACGTAGTTTGCATAGTGCGTTGCCTGGCCTTGACGCGCAGCTTATGGGAGTCGACATGAATAGAAGCTGTGACATCACCGTTGCGCAGAGAGTGACCCGGCTGATTCAGATTCATAGGCTGGATCTATGGCGCCGGCTGCCTCTAAGTCAGGCAGTATTGGGTTTCATGTGCATCTGGAGCTGACGTCAGTTCCGAGCCAGGCCCGAGCACCTCGGCTCATTCTATCACGTCCTTTCCAGCAGGACAACTATTTCAGGTCTATTTACCTGTCCTGATCATGCCCACTATCTCCCCCTAATCCGTATGGCTCTGGAAAAAATAAGGACATGGCTGGGCTTGACTCATCTGCTGCTGTATATCAGAACACCATCACCATGAAGGGACATTTAGCCACTAATATGAAAGATTGCACTGGCCCACATCAACCAATTAGATTTAAAACCCCAGTGGAAAACAACAGTTGTTTGGGGACACTTCTATCATATTTTACATCCATTTATTGCATTTCTTCTAGCTTTCATTTCACTACCGATAGACTAAGCTGACCATTTTTTCAGAGGGACAAATTTGGGATGCTTAAATTGTGACAGCTAGACAAATCACTGGGTTCATTTTAGATAACGACAACATTGGTCACACATAATATAACACATATATAACATATAATATAACGTTGTCGCTTTAGAAAATAACCGAGCAATATGTTAAGCAGCCAATTTAAAGTGGATGGAAAGCCTTCTGGGGCACCGTGGCGATCGCAGCGTCGCAGGAGCTGATGGCAAAGGTGATTCTATTGGCGGCCCAGGGGTTTCACACAGTGGGGCATCCCGCTATAAGATGCCCTGGGGGCAGGCTAGCAGCCTACCCTGGAGTCTTTTAGATTCCAGGGTCAGACACAAAAGGTTTTTATCTGCTTTAAAGTGGAACAACACCCAGGATTTTGACTATCTTGGGTTTTGGTCCACTTTGGCGGGGCACCCCGATCGGGGGTGCCCCGCTGTGTGAAACCCCCCAGAAACCCCAAAAAACTCACCTCTCCCCGCTCCCACGTGGCCACGCCGTCCAATCCCCACCGACGGACAAGCGGAGTGACAGCGACGGACAAGGGGCTCGTCCGCCGCCGCCTCCCGCGCGTCACTCTCGGCGCGCCCGCGCCGGCCATTCACAGACGGCCGGCGCGGGCGCGCGCACGTCTAGAGGGGCGCGCGGGAGGCGGCGGCGGCGGCGGATGAGGTAAGGAGTTTGGGGCGTTTTTGGGGGGTTTCACCCCGATCTCGGATGTCCCGCGGTGAGTGAGGTGATTGGCCCGGGAATCTTATAGATTCCCGGGCCGATCACCCCTGGGTGTTAGTCCACTTTAAGCATCCCAAATTTGTCCCTCTGAAAAAATGGTCAGCTTATGATCTAACTCTATTAGAGCTAAAATCCATGGGGGGGGAGGCAGTATAGGCTGCATAACGCAGAACAAAGACACTTACCTGCCAGCCTGCAGGCTTGATGCCACATAGTCCTACAGGCTGCTGTCCTCTAGTTTTAACACTGTCCAGTGCTGATAGTCTATCATTATATGTCCTAAGTGGAGCTACAGCCTGAGGGCTCTTTCTTCCTGCACCTACTGCTATCTCTAATAGATATGAACATCTGTTCATGGACCCCCCAGAATATGAAATATGGACATTTACTGTGCCCTGCATTATTTCAGCTAGCCATGTAACCTGTCAGCAACCAAGAGAAGCCAGAAAAGCGGTCATAAAATGGTCATAAAAACACAGGGGCCCACATTTCTCTCACAGACCCCCATAGGCCCCCCCCCCCCCCGTGCTGCAGCAGCCAGCCGCAGAGAACAGAACAGAACCATGGCATGGACAGGCATCGTTCAGGTTGCGCCAGGAATAAGTAGCACAGCACACCTCCAGGCGGCCTGTTTCTTATACATTGGCCAGCGGCGGCAAGGCAATTGTGTGATCTGTGCAAAACAGACAGCCAGACAACTAAGAAGGACGCGATCATTGTTTTACCACCAATGGCCGATACAAGAAACAGGCTGGCGGGCTGTAGGCCATACTAACTTTTACTCACTGTGACTGCCTGATGGGTCTTGTTCTTTTGGTGGCTGATTGGCATCACCAGTGCTGCAAAGTAGGGGAAGGTAGATTTCTGTAGACTTCAGCTGCCTCCCCTGCCTCCACTATGGAGTCAGGTGAGAATTCTCACTCCTTCTTTTTAGGAGAGAAAACTGTCATTGACTTTCATTGTCTACCGGGTGTAAATTTCCACCTGCCTTTGAATCAGTTACAAGGTAGATAAGGAAAGTCAATCACAGTTTTCCCTCCTAAAACAGGAGTGAAAATTCTCACCTGGCTCTGAATCGACCCCTATATGTTTGCCCCTGGTGCATGGTACTACTTCAACACAAAGTCAGAATCCGCATTATTTCACCAGTTGCATACGTTACATATGTACTGGGAATGCTACAGGTAGGGGAACTAACAGTTAACAATTCAAGAAGAAGCAGATACAGGAATAAAATAAAGTACAGCAACAAGATTAAAGCGGACCTTCACTCTAAATAAGAGTCTATCTTATATGTTTCCCACACCCTGTACATACAGATTGCTCACATTAAAAATCATCCTACCTGCATCTACTGCATTTTATAAGCCTTTAAACATCCAAGATGGCGGCTTATGGAAGCTGCCATTTTTGCAGGCAGCCTGCAAACAGGAAGTGCCTGCAAACAGGAAGTGACTGTGCTGCTCTGCATTCTGGGACTGCTGACCTTTCCCTGACCCCAGCTCTGCTCTGTCTGAGCAAAGCACAGCTATAACCTGCCCCCCTGTACCTTATCCCACTCTCCTCTCCTCAGTAAGTGTGATGCTTCTGAGTCAAGATGGCGGCGCCCGTATCCTAAATTCCCGAACAGAGTTGCAGCCCAGTGGGGAAAAGTATAATAAATTAGTGACTAAACATGTAAAATATATTAATTTTAGATGCTGAGGAATTGTTTTTTAAGAGTTTGGGCTTTTCATTAAATCATGGTGAAGGTCCGGTTTAAATGATGAAAGAGAAATTACTAGTGGGAATATAAAGATAGAAAGAATAAAAGCAAATTTTTGTGCCAGGTGCCTCCCCCCCAGGCAGCCATTCCATTCCAGGCACCACTTGAGATACGGTTAGAATGAATGCATAGAAGTACAGGAGGGAAGTACCTGATAAAGGGCAAAAAGACAATGGTTGGAACAGGAGGAACTCCTTGAACCAGATGCCTCTCACCCAGGCAGTTGTTTCATTTCAGGCGTCAGTTGGTGGCGGGTCCTAGTACCAAGAATTGGAGAGTAATGTGAGAGAAGGTTAGAATCAGTAGTAGACACTTGGAGGTTTAGGGTAGCAATCAAGGAAGGGGATGATTCAAGGATATAGTCCATATAGTAATTCCATGTTAAGGGGTAAAAGGTCATTGGGCGCTGAAGGGTTGTGGGCATTAGGGAGCATCAATTACACAGGTCTACAAAATAAATACATTTTTTTTTTGTAATCATTGCAGATGATTTTCTGAACAAAAATGTATATAGTTTTTCTGTAGCATGTATGCTTTCCACAGAGCAGCATCATTAATTTATGGTATAGGAAATATACTGGCGACATTGAGAAAACATCTACATATCAGCAAAATGCTTGACTTGCGTGAAAATCTGCTCCAGCAACATTCCCCTGCTGACTTGAGATCTCCATGTCTTCGCAAGTAGCTTCAGCGCCACAGTCTTCATATTCCTACTTCAATTTCATCCAATCTAGACACGGGAACTGGCAAGGTAACATCATGTGGAACTGGCCTAATTGCAGATTCAGGGTAATTAATCATCACTATGATTTTTTGGGTTCTCTCGCAAAGACCATTTGAACAACTTGAGCATATAACATGAGAGGCCCAGCTTTTGTCTTGATCACCAAATGGACACTTAAAGCATATCTTTTTAATATCATGAGTGACTGAATGTACTTGGCCTTTTGGTTCAAAAGAACCAGACACATAACAGAATCTGTCTGGATGATTGATACACTGTCAGGGCATTTTTTCCCCTTTAAATCAGATCAAACAGTAAGTCCAGTTCAATGGTGACGACAAACTCACAAAAACCTTTACTGATGTATTCCCTGTAAGAAAAATCACAATTTCCAAAGAAATCAGAATAAAGTAGTGAAAACACATGCATTGAAAATGCATAAATAATGTAATAACAAAAATGCTTCTATCTCAGAAACTTTATGTGATAGAGCAAAACTAACTCTATAAAACTGACATATTACCTTTGCTGATGATTTTTTTGTGTTGACCAGTGTTATGAGTCAGAGGAGCATTAAAAGACATAAATTATGGGCCAGTTTATTAGTTTGGAGCAGGGTGATGAAAATTATATCCCTAAGAAGAAAACAGGAATGTGGTTACAATTAGCCATCTTTCAAAATAATCAAATAAACTGTGTGGATTGGGTTGTCGCAGCCTTGAAAACTGCACATGCAGCCCTATTCCCTTGCATATCTGAAATTAATGTGATGATTGGCCAGTCCAATCCAGATCATCTTACCCTTGATCCTCCAATTCAATCAGGGGCAACCGATTACAAGGGAGCAATCTGATTGTTAGATGTTGCCCCCGATTAGCGACACATGTATCTCTGCTCCCAAGTCATAATGGCTACTAGCCAATGTACAATCAAAATGAAACAATGTGATCGAAACAAGGCAAAACTTAAAGTGGACCAACACCCAGGATTTTGACTATCCTGGGTTTTGGTCCACTTCGGTGGGGCACCCCGATCGGCGGTGCCCCGCTCTGTGAAACCCCCCAGAACGCCCGGAAACACTCACCTCACCACGCTCCTACGCGGGCGCTCGTCCAGTCAGAGTGCTCAGAGCCGCTGTGGTATGCAGGTACAAGCGGCGTCCAACCACAGCGGCTCTGAGCACTGGAGGCCGCGTCTTGCGCTTCCTTCTAACAGGGAGCGCGCCCGCCATTCACAAAAGGCGCCCTGCTAGAGGGAAGCGCGAGATGCGGACGCGGCCCGCGCATGCGCCGTTGGAACGGGGATAAGGTACGGTTTCTGGGCTTCCTGGGAGGTTTCACCCCGCGGGACATCCCGATTTCGGATGCCCCGCGGGGAGGGATCTGATCGGCCCGGGAATCTTATAGATTCCCGGGCCGATCCCCCCCTGGGTGTTGGTCCACTTTAAGCACAAGATTTCCCTTTGTCTAATCAGGAGTGCATAGAGTAAAGCTTTTTATTTTAAGTAAAGTTTAATAAAAGAAATGTGAAAAAGAATTGGTGCAATTGGTTAATGAAAATGAACAATAAAAGCTGTCGTCTATAAAGAGAACCAGATAGAAAGCAGTGAAAAGAAAGTCCTTTCTAGATGGAGCAGAGTTTAGTTGAGCAAAGTGCTTTTTTAGAACAGCAGAGACTTGAGAGGCAACTTGATGCAGGTTTGGTCCTCAAGTACCCTGCGTAGTCCGATCCCAAGCTTGCCATTCAGGTGGAGAAACAAGCGCTTCTGTTACCTTCCCACAGCCTCCTTTTCAGTGGGTCCTCTGAACGGACAGACACTCTGGGTGGTTCCCCTGAAACGTCATTGCTACCCAATTTCCAGGCAGCTCTGGTACAAGCCAAGTTTGTGGGGCGAGTGGTGACCCAGAAAATCTGCTCCAGCAGGATTCCCTTGTTCCAGCGGCACCAAATACTGGCTCTGGTTGACTAATGAGGAAAATCGACCTAGAATCTAAATGGCTCAGTCAGGCCATGACCAGCCTCTTCAATGTGCTCCCTGGCCAGTCAATGAGTGTGCTCCAAGTCGGAGACTATAGCATCGCAGGCACAGGTCATGGGAAGGTTTGGATATGGCCAAATGTATTATACCGATGTTTTAATATTGTAGATACAGATTATGTGCCCCCCACAGCTCTGATGCTGAAGCTATAGCATTGGGGCAGAACATTGGCCAGGATTTCTCGACTGGTGGGGGGGGGTACAGTGGGGCCAGGTATAGGGGGGCTGGGGGTAAACCCGAGAGGCAGAAATTTAATTGGGGTGTAAGAAGCAGCCTTTCAACCAGTTCTCAAAGCTGTGCTGCTTGTAAGGAATTATACAGTGTCTCCCTATAGCCAGTCTGTTGTGGGTTTAGGCAACGATTCCCACAATAGAACATCCCAAAATGGCATAACCCCTAGAAATCATAGTGACTGAATCAATAGTTTGTTTTGGTCCAGTTTAAACTCAGATTGCCGGGGCATTTGTAGTTTTTACAGGAGGCTGTATGTATATGTAAATATCAGAGGGGGAAACCAGCTCATCATACTCTGCAGGCTGACATTTTGTCTCTGGAATTGTGTGTATGATAATTTAAATATTTTTTTTTAAATCTGGCCCATCCGTTCACTTTCTGTTAATCATAGGTGGTCCTTAAATCTTTATTTAAGGCAGTAAAAAAAATCATATTAATGAATCCACAGCATCTATTTCTCGTGAACTTTATCAACCAAGTTTATTAGTTTTAACCCTTAATCAGGCTAGTTTATTGTATTTCCTGCTACCCTGGTGAATCAGTTAACTTGCCTGGGATTTTCATGCTGGGGTCCTTGTACAGCCATGTTGTTAGGAGTGGAAAGAAGGGCACCGGCCCTTTAAGGCCGGCAGCCCCATGACTGGCCTGCGCTTCCTGCTGGAAGCTGACCAGCATGGGATTGGGGGAAGAGATCAGGGGAAGTGACCTCAGGGGAGGGGGAGGGGGGAGTATAAAGGGGCAGGTTCCCCCCTCCTCTTCCTCTTTGGCCCCCGATCTCTTCGCTGGAACGTGCTTTCCCACCCGCCCGCCCTTTATTGGGGGTGATGGAATGGTCGATTGGTCGCAGCGGAAGCCGGTTGGTGTTTTGGGTCAGTTTTGTCGGGATAGGTGTTGTATTACGTTGTATGTATATACATATATATAAAAAAAAATAAATAAATACACATAAAAAAAAAAAAGATTAATATATATTTATTGACATTTGTTCAGTTAACAGGGTACTTGTAGTTGTTTTTGGTTATGTATAATTTGTGGGGTACTTATTGGGTCTATGTGTCAATGCGTATGTATAGGGGGATTGTTGTACATACATTGTTACTGTATTATTTTATTTGTCACAGCTTTGGCGGTCTCCTCTACTCGGTTCGGGTCTGAGATGGCACGGAAAGTGGGGGTAGGTTACAAGGAAGCGGGCCAGGAGGATAGGTGACTGAGTTTAAGGGGAGGGGAGGGACAAAGGAAAGGGGGTAAGGTGGATCTTGGCAGTTAGCCCCGTTGAGCTACCAGGCCTAGGAGGGATGCGGGCGGGCTCACGAAACGGCTTCTGTTTCAGATTCGGGAGGTAGTTGAGCCTTCGCGCCGCCTTCCCTCCCCTTCTGTTGGTAGTTAGGGTATGGTGGAATCTCAGACCTGGATCGGGGAGATCGGGAGTGCATTGTTAATTGTTATTTGTTATTGTTTTTCATGTTGTGGCCGATTAAAATTCCATCAGTTCCGAAGAAGTGGTTGTTGGCTCCATTATTTGGGAGTGTGGGTGGGTTGGTGTCAGCTGAAGGCGTATGGAACGCTAGCACAGTCAAGAGTTAACTCTATTAAATCTCTCTATCTACACCAATACAGCTGGAGCCAGGCGTTCAGCCCTGTGCCAGTCCTATCACGTGGGACCTCTCTTCTGTACTTCTATTGTCAGGTAGAAAGTAGGTCAGTAATTAAATGTGGCCATCATTACAGGATCTTGATAAAAAATCTCAATGATAGGTCACGCAATGTGGATGGCATGGCTGTAATAAACCAAAATCAGTTCTACAGGGTTAACTATTCTGCTGCCAAAGCAGAACCACCATCAGGTAAAGGTAAATGCAAACTTGTATTATAATGACAGGGTGCCAATCTGACAGCTAAACCCACCAGCCTCCAACCTCACATGAATAACTTCTGCCAGGCTTGTGTTTTCTTTCTCCTGGTAAGAGTAAAATCCAGGAGTGACAGGTTTAGGTGTATCAGGGGAGACAGAACCTGTCACCCCTGAATTCCTTTTTCTTCCATTAAAAGAAGCAAAAAGCCTGATTGGATCTTGCTTGATGCCGGGTGTATAAGTGACCCCTCCTCCCTCCATCCAGCATATTTATATAGATTTTTCTCATTAGGCCATTTTTTGCAATAGTGCTCATTTAACAAGCCCGCCCGGTGGATGGATTGCACTGCTAGATTGCAGCCTGGCGGCCGGCGAGATTGCGGGAAGGGGCTTTGATGTAAAACCCCGCCCCTATGATGATGTAGTAGATAAGTACTTCTCTTCAGTGGTTGGCAAATGCAACTGCCAACCAGGCTGAGCTGGCTGCCATCACCCTCTATGCAGGATAACGTCAAGCCGGCTCACCCTGACAGTCACTGTGAAAAGCAACTATGTGGGGTAAAGGGAGGCAGAGAACCCTATCCAACCCCATCATGGAAAGTGGCATGCTGCATTAAAGAGGACCAACCACTTATTTGGGTGGCCCTGGAGTCTAAAAGACTGGGAGGCCGATTCATTAATAGCGCCAGGTAGCGACAGTTGAGCGACTGCAGCAGTATTTTCACAGCGCCCGCTAGTAGTCGCTGTGCTTGGCCGTTGTTCGGTTGTTGACAGCGACTCAGTCGGTGTGCAGTAATGTCGAATATTGGGTGACGAGTCGCGATTTGACAGGTTCTGCGCTGTATGGGAGCGCATGATAGCGACTGGCCATAGCGACCGGCTCCCACCATATTCATTAACAAATCACGCTCTAAAAATTCTCGCGCTGTGAAATGCATGTTTAAACCCCAGAGCGCTGGCGGCGATGGGTTAAAAGTAGTTTTTTAACCCCCAAACAACCATATTTTTGGAAACCAAAAAAAACAAGTTTTTAAAATAAATTTGTAATATGAATACATTAATATCATACTTGTAATATCAATTCTGCACACATTTTTTTTTCCCTTAAAAAAAATATCTAACATGGCAGAAGTGGTCACAGAATTTTTCACATTTAAAAAAAAAAAAAAAAAAAAACCTTAATAACAATTAATTATGAATATTTAAAGATTGTTCCATTGAAATGCATTGGAGCGTCAGGTAGCGCCAGGTAGCGAGAGGTCATACCTGTCGCTGTTCAAGGTCGGACGCTGGCGCTGTGGGCTGAGGCTGGAATAATGATGAATGATTCGCTATATGGCGCTGTCTCAGTCGGCTTGATAAATGTGTGATTGTGGTGGGGAGCCGGCGTTCTTGTGGCGGGGCCCGTCATTACCGGTCGCTCACTAGTCGCTACCTGGCGCTATCCCTTGTTAAATAAGGGCCTAAAAGTTTTTGTCCCACTATATATTTGAGTTTGACACCCCTGCTTCTTAACAATCACCCCAGTGGCATCCTGGTTTTTCACATTCACAGATTTTAAGTAAGCCAAAATCAGGCAAGCTCTTTATGTTGAGGAAGAAATTGGATGGAGCTCTGCTAGTAAAAGGCAAGTATTATTCTGACTCACTAGATGGCAGTAATATGAATCCTGTAGACAGCTCCATGTTCCCTGTGTATGTTTGTGATGGACGTTTTCTTTACTTCATAAGGCTTGGTAGATAGCTTACTCAACTGCTCATGGATCATGTGGATATGTTTCAAAAGCTTTATTTCAGTACAGAACCTTGCAGCAAAACTTCTTGCAGCAGGCATGTACGTTCAATACAGCAGAAAACTTGTGATGTAACCCACACAAAAGCCGTAGGCCGAAAACTAACTGCAGAAGGGAGCAGCAGGTGTGCACTGCTTGGATGCCAAACTAGAAATGGCTGAGGGAGAGGGGAAGAAGGGAGGAGCTACTTCCATCACAGCAACACTAAGGGAGCCAGGAAGGGGCAAAGGGGATTATAGGCACACTGCTCAGCCTATGTAAATAAACATTATGGTAAACAGTTCCCCCTGGTAAAAAAAAAACAAGTATCTCTCTAAAGCAGGGCTCCCTTAATATAAACTAATGACAACCTAGTTAGAGGTAGAAGGATTGACATTAAGAAAAGTATAGTCATATAAATGAATGCCCCCTAATCAAATACTACAAAATGGTTTGTCGCTGTGCTCACCATCAGATTAACTGCACAATCTCTCCTGTAGCCTGTGCTTCACAAACACTGGCTGGGGCAACTGATTACAATCCCTAAATACTATCAATCTCCACCAGCTGCCAGAACTGCTTGTGACAATAACAAAGAGTCCGGCCGCCATTCACTGCCCAGATGCATCTCCACTCAGGCCAACCCCTAAATACTGAGGGACTTGTTTTACATTTCAAATATTTGAAAACCACATAACATGATCTGGCTGAGGCGCCCTTGTGTTTGATCCCTGGAGCTGGCAGAACATGGTGCTGTCAGCCCTGTGTAGCGCAAGTTGCTGCTGTGAGGGATCAAGGCTGCAGGGGGTTAGGTGAGTATAGGTGTTTTTCGAAGACCACATATGGCCTTTAAACGTCACCAATTGGGGAACTGTATATATGTCTCCTGAGAGGCTAGGACACTTTTTTCCACCAATTGTAGAATTGTGTATAGGTCTGCTAAGACATTTTTTTCACCAATTGGGAATTGTATAGGACTAACAGGACATTTATTTCACCATATGGGAAGCTGTATATAGGACTGGGGCATTTTTTCATGGGCCGGGAATGATATATAAAAGACTATTGGGACATTTTTCACCAATTGGGGAATATATATAGGACTAATAGAACATTTCACGTATGGAAAATTGTATATACGAGGACATTTATTTCACCATATGGGGAATTGTATATAGGACTGGGGCATTTTTTCATGGGTCTGGGAATTATATATAAAAGACTACTGGGATATTTTGTCACCAGCTGGGGTATTGTATACATGATTATTAGGACATCTTTTTCACCAATTGTAGAATTACAAATAGGCCTACTGGGCATTTTTCAGCAATTGTGAAAATATATATATAGTGGGCCTACTGGACCAATCTTTTTACCAATGTGGAATTTGATATATAACTACTGGGGGCCATTATTTTATCAATTGCGGAATTATATATAGGACAACTAGGACATTTTTTCACCAATTGTATAATAGTATATAGGAATATTAGGACATTTATTTCACCAAATGGGTATGAGTATATGGGTTTACTGGGATAATAGCTTATATTATTATATTATTATTTCAGCACTTTATTAAGCATTTTTTAATGATTGTTATGGCAAGTAAAATAAAATCAGATACATTTAAAGAGGACCTTCACCCTGAATAAGAGCCTATCTTATATGTATCCCATACCATGTACATACAGATTGCTCACATTAAAAATCATCCTATCTGCATCTGCTGCATGTTATGAGCCTTTAAACATCCAAGATGGCAGCTCATGGAGCATCAGGCAACCTGCAAACAGGAAGTGTCTTCTGACTGTGTCGCTCTGCATTCTGGGATTGCTCCTTTCTCTGACCCTAGCTCTGCTTTGTCTGTGCAAAGCACAGCTATAACCCCACCCCCTGTACCCGCTCTTCTCTCCTCAGTATGTGTTGCTTCTGAGGCAAGATAGCGGCGCCTGTATACTAGAGTCCTGAACAGAGTTGCAGCCCGGTAGGCAGACTAGATGGACCATATGGTCTCCTTCTGCCATCAACCTTCTCTGTTTCTAAGCCAACCTACACCAATGTGGCCTTGGGGCTTCTCATCAGCATGTAACCCCCACGCCAGCATACTTACCTTGTTATGTTTGTGGTCTCCCTGCAATAGCGGACTGGAAACTGCAGTAGACAGTGTCTCCTATTGGCATGAGGCAAAGAACTAAACAGATAAAGGAGACATAGGCCTCGATTCAATAAAGGTAGAAAAAAATTCTCATGGTAGTAAAAAATTCAATTCATGAGAAAAAAGGCTAAAAATTTCACTGTTACTGAATCACTAGAAAAAAAAGACAATGAAAGTCAATGGCAGCTTTTACTACAGTGTAGAAATGAGGAAACCGTTCTCTACTTTTCTTAGGAGTAAAAAAGTGCCATTGACTTTCATTGTCTTCCTATCTGGTGATTCTGTAACAGTGACATTCTCAGGCTTTTTTTCTCATACATAGGCCTTGATTCACAAAGGGTTGAAAAAAATTCTCATGGTAGTAAAAAATTCAATTCATGAGAAAAAACCCTGAGAATGTCACTGTTACTGAATCACCAGATAGGAAGACAATGACAGTCAATGGCAGCTTTTACTACAGGTAAAAAAAGGGGTAAAAAGTTCAATACTTTTTCAAGATTAAAAAAGTGCCATTGACTTTCATTGTCTTTTTATCTGGTGATTCACTAAACAGTGACATTCTCAGGCTTTTTTCTCATGAATTGAATTTTTTACTACCATGAGAATTTTTTCAACTCGTAGTGAATCAAGGCCCTTGAAAGTCAATGAAAGCCACATGAGGCGGACCTCTCTAATATGAGACAGTCAGCATTATCACATGAGGTAGACAGCTCTCTCACGTGAGGCGGATCTCTCTAATATGAGACAGTCAGCATTATCACATGAGGTAGACAGCTCTCTCACATGAGACTGACCTGTCTTTGGAGTCCCACGTGAGGTACATAGCTTTCATACCACATAGCACAGCTCTCTCACAGGAGGTGCATAGCTCTTCCATATTAGGTGGACAGCTCTCCCGCATGATGTGTTTGTATAGCTTTAAACATCCAAGGTGGTGGCCCATGGAGTCTCAGGCTGCCTGCAAACAGGAAGTGTCTTCTGACTGTGCCACTCTGCATTCTGGGATTGATGACCTTCTCCTGACCCCAGCTCTGCTCTGTCTGTGCAAAGCACAACTATAACCCCACCCCCTGCACTTTTGCCCCCTCTCCTCAGTATGTGATGCTACTGAGCCAAGATGGCGGCACCCGTATCCTAGTGCTGAACATAGTTGCCAACCAAGTGGGGGAAAGAATAATATAAAAATATTATAAAAAGAAAAAATAGAAAAAATAGAAAAAGAATAAAAATTAAGTGACTAGAAACATTAGATATATTAATAGTATTAATAGTTTTTTAGGGGTTTGGGCTTTTCATTAAATTATGTTGAAGGTCCGCTTTAATACAATCCTTTATTTGCCTTTAGGGAGTTTAAATAAAATAAAAGGGCCCAGAGGTCTAATTGTATTTTTTAATATTATTGGGGGCCCCCGTCCATATATTGTTGTAGTTATTGACTATTAAACCTGTATGTACAATAGAGGGGAAGGTACAGCTCTTCTTAACTTCAAAGTGTGCTTTGTGTTATGTGTATAGTATATGTAGCGTATGTTTCTACCCTGTCTGTAATTACTACTTTGTAAAGCGCTACGGAAGATGATGGCGCTATATAAATAAACAATAATAATAATAATAATGTGTTGTTTTTAAAGGCATTTGTATTTGTCTTAATAAAGCTTGATTATATTTTAATATTACTGTGGTGCTCCCATATTTAGGGGTAGGTGTGATATTTTATCCACATCGCCCCTTTATTGTTTATACTTTGTATTTGAGGGAGCACACGTTTACTTTAGGTGGTGCATCCCTTTGTTTGGTTTGTGTTCCACATTCAATGATGAAGATTTATCATTAGGGTTGAATCAATATTTAAAAAATGATCTGGAATAATCATTCAAACAAAATGAGAGAGCGATTGTCTAAGCTGAGCAGCGAGCGGATGAATGTATTGAGGTGGGAACAGCAGGGAGTCTGGAGGTCAGGTGAGTGGCAAGGACCCTGGTAAGGGGGACAAATTCGCTCATCACTAGTCATGGCGCTATTTTCATGACCCTTTGGTTTAGGAGATGTTTTGCTGAATGGATCCATTAAATATGAGGAGCTCAGCTCATCTAATCCCGCTTTTAGAAGAATTGAGTTTTGGAGTCAAGGCGGGTTGTGGGCCTCCGCCACCTCAGGCCAGGGCTCTAATGGATTACAACAAACAACATCCACCATTGATAACATCTCTTACCTGCTGTGACTAAGGAGGCCTCGGGACGCCCTTGCTTCACTTGATTGTGGCCGGAGGAACCAGATGCTGTTGATTTCTGTAAAATAAAAAACATTTGCTGGTTCTTCACCTTATGAGAGTGAGAGATCTTCCATATTAGGAGGAGAGCTCCCAACATTTTAATGAATAATCCCCTAATTTGAACCCGTTGGTCCCTTTCACATCCAAGTATTTTGGGTATACATGGTGTTAGGAACAGGGCAAATATTACATCTCATTTTATCACTGATGCCCGGCATTCCCCTTTAAGATTCTCTGTACGTAGCACATGTCACCCTAGCAGGCTAGCAGGAAAAGGAAGTCCATATATGGGCCTGAGGTTCTGACACTTCAGAAAAGGCAGTTTGAGGATCAAAGCCCCCCCCCCCCCCCCTGCTGCTCTCCTGCTGCTTTCCTAACACCTTCTCGGACAGACAGGAGCCAGCATGCTTCTTCGCTGGGGAGGTGTGATAGCATGGGGGCTTCAAAGGAATGATTCGGGATCTGTGTTTGAGAGGAGGGGCAAAGACCGCGCTTAAAGGTAGGCCAGAGACAAGAATGGGGTCACTTCTCTGGGTAGGGGTCTTGCGGCAGCATGCTGGAGGTGTCCAAACCATTGGTAAGCTCTTGACATACCCCTTGTGGGAGCTCTTCATCACCACCCTACAACTGCTTCTTAAAGTGGACCAACACCCAGGATTTTGACTATCCTGGGTCTTGGTCCACTTCGGTGGGGCACCCCCGATCAGGGTGCCCCGCTGTGTGAAATCCCCCGATCACCCTAAAAACTCACCGCTCCCAGCGCCGACGGACAAGGGATTTGACAGCCGCGGACAAGCGGCTCCTCCGCCGCCGCCTCCCGCGCGTCCCTCTTGACGCGCGCGCGCGCGCCGGCCATTCACAGACCCCGGCGCGAGCGCGCGCACGCCTAGAGGGGCGCGAGTGAGGCGGCGGCGGCCGGCCGCCGCCGAAGATAAGGTAAGGGGGTTTGGGGTGTTTGGGGGGGTTTCACCCCGTGGGACATCCCGATCTCGGATGTCCCGCGGGGAGGGAGGTGATCGGCCCGGGAATCTTATAGATTCCCGGGCCGATCACCCGAGGGTGATGGTCCACTTTAAGGGAGCTGACCATTGTCTCTCTGTGTAACTCACTGTAACCTGTAACCACTACTCAGAACAGCATTTGTATTATTTCATATTCCATTATAGCCAAATGTTTGTTATCACTGCATAGTGTGCTTATAGCATTAAAACCTATATTTAACTTGAGCAAACTTTTTGCCTTAGCCAAGAATCTGTGTCCTCAGGCTTTGGGCCTGGTATTCCTGATAGGAGGGCTCGGAAAGGGGTTTTGGGGAAAGCGTTCTGTGTGTCCGGAGGTCCCTGGTTTATAGTTGTGTTGAGGAAATAAAAACAACGTGATAACAGCTGGTCCAAATTAAAGGTATTATTATTAGATGATTACAAGAGATTACAACAGAGTGACAGACAGCAATTCACTCTCATGCAATTCTGGGAGCGCGCTCAAAATGGCGGCCTCAGACACATTTCTTTATGCTGATTGAACTGGGGTGGAGGATGCAGTTTCAGCCAATAGCAAGTCCAAGTTCAACAGCTGACAGAGTAAAAATCTTTATGTAACAGAGTAAATTATCTTTAGCCGACAGAAGACAATGTCCAACAATGTCCAAAATCCATATCTTGATGAGCAGGGCGGAGGTCTGTACTCCAAGCACGTAAAGAACATATTGATCAGATAACTTGTAACTTTTAGAAAGCAGAAAAGTTTCTGAGCACAGCAAAATATACCTTACAAGAAAAAGTTACATCATTCTATGAATATCAGAAATACAGCAATCCATATTAATTCCAATATTTCTTTAACATTTGGATCACGTGACCCGCGGTTCCCTGACATATGGGATTTAGTGTTGCATTTGTATTGAGTTTTCTGGCATTTTGGATTGCTTTCTACTGAGTTGTTTTATTGACGAAAAAATATATTTTGAAAAATAGAAGGGAATGAATAATGAATAATCTGAGTGTAGGTGGTTACACAGTATGGCAAGGTTCTGGCTTTTCTGTTGCACTGCGCTAAGGGTTTGTGTTCTGCTACATGTTAATCTGGCTCTTTTGGCATCAGCTGCTGCAAGACATGAATAGGAATGAGATCTAAATGTACAAAGGGGAAAGCAGAAAC
The DNA here is from genome assembly GCA_027917425.1 of Gastrophryne carolinensis. Taxonomy (NCBI): domain Eukaryota; kingdom Metazoa; phylum Chordata; class Amphibia; order Anura; family Microhylidae; genus Gastrophryne; species Gastrophryne carolinensis. The sequence goes on from CM051240.1 coordinate 48,104,249, forward strand.
GAAACCACCCGGCTCTGCTCATGCAATTACTGCTGCTCTGTCCCTGCTCCATTGTCCATCTTTTAGGCCTGAGGAAAAGAACTGTAGGAATACATGTCCCAGTGACCCAACAAACGGGCTCATGTTACATGAAATGGGCCCATGTTGCATTGGCTGCAGGTTCAGGTAAGTAAAGGTCCCCTTTGATATTTTAAAGTGGACCAACACCCAGGATTTTGACTATCCTGGGTTTTGGTCCACTTCGATCGGGGGTGCCCCGCTGTGTGAAACCCCGAAAAACTCACCTCTCCTCGCTCCCACGTGACCGCCGCTGCCAATCCCCGCCGACGGGAGGCAGCGACGGACAAGAGAGCGCGCCTGCCGCCGCCGCCTCCCGCGCGTCATTCTTACAGGGCGCGCGCCCACGGCTGGCATTCACAAACGGCCGGCGCGGGTGCGCGTCCTGCTAGAGGGACGCGCGGGAGGCGGCGGTTGGCGCCGCTGGATCGTGGATAAGGTAGAGATTTAGGGGTTTCTGGGGGGTTTCACACAGCGGGGCACCCCCGATCTGGGTGCTCCGCAGTCAGGGGTCTGATCGGTCTGGGAATCTTATAGATTCCCGGGCCGATCATGGGAGGGTGTTGGTCCACTTTAAACCAGACCAACAGCCCGACACAGTTGGAAAAGAAAGGGAGCAGCCATTTTGAAGCTTCCTCTTACAACTGACATATGGTAACTAAAATGCACAGTAACAGGAAGCCCAGCACGACTTCCTGTTTGCAGGCAGACTTATCCCAGTAGGTGTTAGAAAAATATAAATTTTTTATGTATAGCAATCAAAATTGCCCTGGGGAGGGATGCATATGAGGACTGTTTGTTGTGTTGGTCTGATTTAATTCATTTTTGACCGTTGGTCCACTTTAAGAAGAGAGTAATTCATTTCAAGCATACGAAAAAAACTTTAAACCCCGTCTTAAAGTCTAAAAGACCTCACCAGGGGCATCCCAATTTGGGATGCCTCAGTGATTGAAACTCCCCAGTTTACTCGTTACTTACCTCAAATCGGTGATCCCATAGTCATAGTGCATTCGCCTCAAACCCGCATCCCATGCACTCCCTGCATGCACTGTGTGCTAGACATATCTGAATGGCCGGCAGCAGTTGCGTATAGCTGGAGAGCACAGAAATGTATATTCTCAGCAAGTTTTGTGGGATCACCTGGGCCATGGTAAGTAGCAGGCCAGCCATAGGAGACCACTGTAAAGCACACCAAAACTCAGGGGGTCAAAGTCCCAGGTTGTGGACTGCTTTAAAAGCAGGACATGGAGCCATTTTATTTTCACCCCTGGGCATCTGCTGGATTTGGGATGTTTGCTCTGTTCAGTCCCCCCTAGGAAACCTGATAATTGGGCAAGATACTGATCCTTTCCCATTGTCGCAGGAGGCCCCCTAGCATACTCATTACTGTGCAAAAGACTGATAGTGTTCTCTGGGCAGATGCATGGCACAATGGGCAACCCATCAAACTCTAGGTGAGAGTCGGGTGATACCCCCAAATCATTACTGCGTCTTCTTTTAGGAATTGGGAATGGCCATCCACTGTTCCTGGAAATAGCTGAATTTGGGCTACGTTACCTGCTTCCACATGACCACCAATTTCCAATAGGCTTTACAGGTGGGCATGCCACAGTGTAATAATACTACTGATTTTATTATTGACTATTTAAGGATACCATGCCCTACTAATCAATTCCTGCTGGGCCACTGTTTTTGATGTGGTGCCTTATGGATATACTAATCACCACTAGGTGTGGACATGTAAGAGAGTAAAGCAAATGTCACTACCTGGAGACTGTTGTGTTGCTGTTTTGTCACAAGGGGCCCCCTTTTTCCCCCACGCAGCTAAGCTGTGGCTGTGATTTTCAATCAGTGAGAGAGGAAATGTCTCAGCTGGTGTGTGTGGAACAAGAAGAAGGAAGCGAAGCGTCCTCCATCTTGAAAAGGACAGCAGAAGGCTGTGTGAAGGAGTACTGCGTGCCTTGCGGAGACCAGACGTGGTGTAGAGAGAGATGGAATCTGGATCCTTGCCAGGAGCAGAGCATTCCTCGAGCTCAGCTACCGAGAGCTGTGGAGCCAGCCGGCTGTTCTTCATGGTTGTGAGAGACTTGCTGCGGCCCAGCCTGAAAACCCCACTGGTCAGTAATCATACAGCATCCATGCTTAACTGTACAGACTGAGACTAGGCCTATTAGGCAGTTAGATAGGATTTACATAGGCCCAAAGAGTTTTCCTTTTCCCTGTTTGCTTCCTGGATTTCTGAACTAATGGAACAGTTTTCCTGAAAGAGCTGACAACTGCGCCACATCTCCATCCTCGGTCAGTGGATCACTCACTTATTTGGAATCAACATTGTTCTTTTGGGTTCTGAGCTAGTGCTGGGGAACGAGAGTTGTTTTTCTGGTATTTTCTGGTTATAGGATTGTAAGCTGCTGTGCTGTACTGCCGATGACCCCTCAGTGCACACCCACACAACCATTCTTTCCAGCCATAGAGTATTAATAGGCATGCCTCCCAACTGTCCCGATTTTCCCGGGATTGTCCCGATTATTTCGCAAAATCCCGCGATCCCGGACTGTTGCAAATTCTCCCGGGACGCCCTGTGCCATGGACACTGAGCAAAGGGCCCTGCTGTGCGCCGCCCGTGAGGCCAGTGCCTTCTGAATAAATAGTTCCTGGCGCCGGCGCGAAGAAACTTCCTGGCGTGCGGGTGAGTGCGCGGGGTGGGGGGGGTGATGAAAAAACTTCCAGCATGCAGGGGTGAAGGCAGCCGACATTGCCGGAGGAGCTGCTGTCAATCTGCGAGCAGGGGGCGGGGCAGTATTTCTTATGGGCGCCGGCTGGAACTAAAGCACTGTTGCTGTGTTCCTGGGGGAGCCTCAATAGGAGTGCACAGAGTGCTGGGTTTGACAGGCTCTCCAGGCTCATAAGTGTGTGCACGGAGTGACAGAGGCCAGTAGCTGAGAGCAAGTGTGCTGCCTCTCAGTGCCTGACACTCAGACTGCTTCCCCCCTAAGAGATAAGAATGTGGCATTTCCTGTCCAGGCTGCCCTGTGCCATGTCAGCTGTGTGTGCAGAAAATAGCTCCCCCACCCACACAAACAAGGCAACACATTTATGTTCAGGATGTTCTAGGTGATTTTTCTTTCAATGGATTGTTGCCCAGTTCCCCAACATCCCTGCTCAGCCACTGCCAAGGCTTAGAGGGAACATTGGTGGTAAGAACGGGGGCCGGACCTATGTGCGCATGTGTCTGTGTGTGTGTGTTTTGACTTTGTGTGGGGGCTTGCATGCGTGTGTGTGTGTGTGTGTGTGTGTCTGCATGTATGTGTGTGTCTGTATGTGTGTTTGACTGTGTGGGGGCTTGCATGCATGCATGTGTGTGTGTGTGTGTGTCTGCCTGTGTGTGTGCTTGCATGTATGTGTGTTTGACTTTGTGTGGGGCCTTGCATGCATGTGTGTGTGTGTGTGTGTGTGTGTGTGTGTCTGCATGTGTGTGTGTATGTATGTGTGTGTGTCTGCATGTATGTGTGTGTGGAGAGGGCTTGCATGCATGCAGTGTGTGTTTGCATGTGTGTGTGTGTGCCTCCATGTATGGGGGCTTGCATGCATGTGTGTGTGTGGAGGGGGCTTGCATGCATGCATGCAGTGTGTGTGTTTGCCTGAATGTTTATGTTTGCCTGTGTGCGTAGGGGGGCTTGTCTGCATTCATGTGCGTGAGGCTTGCCTGTGTGTGTGTGTGGGGGGGTGTTTTCATGTAATTTGTTACTATGTATTTATTAGGGGGTGTTTCCCTTTAAGGGTGTGGCTGGGGGCGTGGTTTAAAATGTCCCTCTTTACTATTTTCAAAAGTTGGGAGGTATGTTAATAGGTATGGTGGGATGTTCTAGTGCACCCACTAGTAGGTGAAATTTCCAGTGCTTTCTGTAACATCTAATCATGGTCACCTGGCTGTGTAGCACAGGGGTTCTCAGCCCAAGCTGAGTGTGTGCAATCAAGTTTTTCTTGATTTTTCTTGTTCATCCCATTTTTCTTTTTGAGTTGGGTTTGACCCTGTTGCAATAAAAGTTTGATATACCAACGCTGGTGTCAGTGTCGCTTTTTTCGCCCGTGGCTTCGCTGTATCCTGGGGAGCCCACACCGGTACACGGCTTACAGACAAGGGGTCCCTGCTGCCATATTAGCACCTTCAACTGTCATAGTGGCACACTGCAGCCTCGGCTAACCACTTTCACAGTCATTAGGTGCCTCTTTACCCAACCAAATAGCTCACATGGGCCAGGAGATGATGGGAACAACCAGGTAACACTGCAGGAGACCTATTCTCGCAGGCAGCTGTCAGTTTTGAAATGGTGTCACTTTAAGGACTATGAAGCGCAAGTAAGGGGATTACACATAATTGCTGGGCTGACCCTCAGCTGCAGGTTATTCAGTTTAAGATTTTAATACATAATGATGCCTTCCAGGAAGAAAATGACTGGGCGCTTTCTATTTATAGCTGCTCACAATGTGAATTATTCCATTGAACATCCATAACGAGAGGTCCCTTCACACTTAACATGCCCATCATACCTGTCATGATAAAGAAACTCTGCTGACCCCCCTCACATCACAGCACAGATGAAGAGGTTACACAATGGTCATCTGGTATATTTACATTTTAAATAGCGTAGGGCGGGTTTAAAACTTACAAAAAAAACTTAAAGCTAAAGCGGACCTAAAACCAAGACCGGGATGTGATAGTGCATGGTATCCAAAACTGAGATGCCTGGGGAATGGTGCATGCAAGGTCTACTTTAGGTAATAAAGCTGCAAGTCCGCTTTAAAGCACTCCTCTACCCTTGTTTTTGTTTTTCACCATGCACCTAGGTTTATTGCTATCGAGGCCAGCATGCCTGCCAGTCATGGGGCTAGTCAGCTCATCATGTTGGCTGCTTCTGGCACTTTAAAGTGGACCAACACCCAGGATTTTGACTATCCTGGGTTTTGGTCCACTTCGGCGGGGCACCCCGATCGGGGGTGCCCCGCTGTGTGAAACCCCCCAGAAACCCCGAAAAACTCACCTCTCCTCGCTCCCACGTGACCGCCGCTGCCAATCCCCGCCGACGGACAAGCGGGAGGCCGCCTCCCGCGCGTTACTCTTACAGGGCGCGCGCCCGCGCCAGCCCATTCACAAACGGCCGGCGCGGGTGCGCGTCCTGCCAGAGGGACGCACGGGAGGCGGCGGCGGGCGCCGCTGGATCGTGGATAAGGTAGGGATTTAGGGTTTCTGGGGGGTTTCACACAGCGGGGTGCCCCGCAGTCAGGGGTCTGATCGGTCCGGGAATCTTATAGATTCCCGGGCCGATCATGGGAGGGTGTTGGTCCACTTTAAAGTCTGTAGTCAAAAGTATACTCACCTGACCCCTTTGATCCACTCCTAAATAAAAACCCCCTGTGGCCAGGCTGGGCCCTCTCCTCTGCCCTTCAACAGGAGGGAGACAGTCGTGGGCCTTGCCTTCTATAACCGTGAATGAACCATCTCTGGTTACCTAAGCTGGATCAGTCTTGTCCTGGGTGTGGTCCAGTCCTAAGATAAAAGCCCCCGCCCCCCAGTAGCCAGGTTGGGCCCTTTCCTCTGCCCTACAACAGGAGGGAGACAGCTGGAGGGTTGTGCTTTCTAATAACAAACGAATGAGCAATCTTCTGTTATCAGCTCCGTGCTGGATCAACATGGCCCTGGGTGTGAGTATAAACTTTATTATTTTCAGATAGGATTTATGATGTCTATTCTGGGACTCCTTCAGGGAGTTTCGTTTAGTCAACAAGAAGCAGGCACTCATTTAAAGTGGACCAAAACAGGGACAAATTTGGGATGCTCAAATTGTGACAGCTTAACAAATTGCTAGATTTTCGATAGCAACAACATTGGTCACATATCATACAATGTTGACACTATTGAAAATTAACCTAGTGATTTGTTAAGCTATAACAATTTGAGCTTCCCAAATGTGGGATGCCACACTGTGTGAAACCCCCTGGATATCCCCTCAAACCTACCTTACCATCATTCCCACAGCACATGTGCGGCCCCTTGTCCAATCAGCACTGTATACCCTGCATTCTCATGAACAGCATGTGGCGCTGTTTGAGAGAGCTCTGGCATATGGAGCAGGGAGGGTCTGTATCCCCAGTTTCCTTACGATCTGTGGCTCATTTCAGCTCCCATCTTAAAATTATACTAAAGGGGAGCGCCTGAGTGTTGGTCCCATTGGTTTGGGCTACACTTGCACTGTCCTAAACTTTAAACCGTTTTCAAAAAGACCCTGTAGTTCCTACGTTATTTGTAAAAGTATTTGAGCATTGGAGATGCAGAGAAAAAGTTAGGAGAAACAGTGGGTGTGGCAACAGTGATGTGATGTAAGCACACTGTGTGCTTTACATATATCATAGTAACAAAATAAGTGCATTGTTGTGCCTCTAGTTATTACTGCCGGAACATGGTGTGACCATAAAAAAGGGGTGAGAGTGTCTCCAGCCTGCCAACACATAGTGTGACCAGAGAGGAGGGCGGAGTTTCATAGATGCAGAGAGAGGCAGCCAATCAAGGCGTCTGGGGAGGGAGTGAGGGGTGTCTCCGTTCTTGATCCACTGGAGGTTGATTGAAGGTCCAGGTCAGTGGGATGGAGACTTAATGCTGAATGAGGAAGTGATTTCCTCAATAAGTAGACTGACATAGCAGGAAGGAGAGCGCTGGAGGGACTCAATGAAAGGTAAGCTACTGATATTTAAATTTTGACTTGCCAATCACTTTAACTAAACGGGAGTGGGAGTGCGTTTCGGTTGTGGAGATGCCAGAGATGCGGTTGCGGCTGGGGACCCCCACGAAAGATGAGTATGTGCTTGTTTCCCAATGGGTTTCACACAAAAAAAATGATTACACATCTTCACTGACCTCTTGGCTGGAGAAGTACTCCTTGGGATCATACATCACCCAAAAGAGGAAGATCCCACATCCATCCAACTCATTCGACTGCATTGTCCTAATAAAGCGGGCTGGAGTTCCCTTGTCGCCAATTCTAGGGCAGTGTGCAAACCTTCCATCCACGGATAAACAACAACTTGACTAATCAAGGATATTAAAGTGGACCAAAACCCACGCCGATCGATTTCCTACCCCCGAAGCATCCAAAATCGGGATGCTCCGCTGTGTGAAACCCCCCCAGGGCGCCCCATACAGTTACCTTGTTTCTTGGTCCAACAGTGAATGCACGAGCCGCAGCCACATCATTTGTGAATGGCTGGCGTGGGCATGCTCACTATTAGAGGGAAGCGGGGATGTGGCCTCAGGGTGCTCGGAGCTGCTGGCCTTAGACAAAGGGTTAGACAGTTTGATGTCAGTGCGATGATTGGACGAGCAGCCGTGCATGTGCCATAGGACCGGGAAGAGGTGAGTTGGCTAAGCTGATCTGGGGGGGGTTCACACAGCAGGGCATTACGGGGGAAAGGCCCAAACCCTGAATAGTCAAAATACTGGATTTTGGTCCACTTTAAAGTGGACCAACACCCAGGATTTTCACTATCCTGGGTGTTGGTTCACTTCAGCGGGGCATCCGAGATCAGGATGCCCCGCTGTGTGAAACCCCACCAAAAGCCCCCAAAACGTAACTTTTCGGCGACGGACAAGCCGCTGCCGCCGCCTCCCACGCGTCCCTCTTACAGGGCGCGCGCCCGCGCCGGCCATTCACAAACGGTCGCCGCGGGCGCGCGCATTGCTAGATAAGGTAAGTTTTTTTGGGGCTTTTGGGGGGGTTTCACCCCGCGGGACATCCCGATCTCGGATGCCCCGCGGTGAGGGAGGTGATCGAATCTTATAGATTCCCGGGCCGATCACCCCTGGGTGTTGGTCCACTTTAAGTGTTATGTAATGATGAGATGGTGAAAAAGAGTATTGATATTGTCAGGATATGGCAAACAACCAGACCTTGAACAAAATGTAAAGCATATACTATATATATTTTTTGCAAACCACAGCACCCTATGGGCCATGGAAAGAAGTTTGGGGAGTTGTTTCTGCATAGCGCATAGTGTGCTGTTGTTTCATTACCTCATTGGAAAAATGATGCAACTCACCTATAAAAATGTAAAAATCGCAGGTACAGGTGATTCTTTTTTTTCAGGGACCAATTATTTTTTGCACTTTTTTGCATGATAAAGATTTAAATGTTAAAATCTAACTGAGCTGCAAGTCACACCCAAAGTAGAAATTGCACCGAATAATCAGCATGACCCTCCAAAGGTCACTAGAGAAGAACAGAAATGTGATGATCTGAATAGGAGTGCTTCTACTCAAGATGTTTACCCATGTAAAAGTGCGCACTCACGTTCTGGATTTAATCATTCAGAATAAATAATGAATGGCTATATATTAATAAATTGGAAGGGTTGGCCACCGATGAGTATGGTCCAATTTTAGAACAAATATTTAGTCGCCTAAAACAGCCGCCAACAGCTTTTCCTTCCCCTCAACATAAACATCACAGTCATTTACCTGTAATCATACCTGCAACACCTTGTATCAAAACAGCTGATTGTAAATGTGGGAGGCCTGTGTGCCACTGCCAGGCAGGGTAATAAATGAAACACTCTCCAGATGCTCTTATTTTCTACTGCAAACATCAGATCTGTAAATATAAGAGGAGAAGGTGGAGTGGAATAATAATGGAAAAATCAACACAATTAAACGTGATGTTGTTGGCAAGCCAGGAGGATGGGATCAGGAAGGGGTTAATGTGTTAACCCCAGTGAATGTAGGTGAGTCTACAGCAGCACCAGCCATTACGTCTAATAAAGGAGCTCTGTCATAAAACACCTAATATTAAAAATCCATATAAACATGCTGGATAGTAAGAAGAGGGATCACTTATACACCCCTACTGAAAATAATTCCCAGCACGCTTGGGGTTTTCTTCCCCTGGTAGAAATGAAAATCCAGGGTTACCGGCAGTGAGTGGCATACCACATTACAGGCAGTGGGCAGCATGCCCCATTACAGCCAGTGGACAGCATGCCTCATTACAGTCAGTGGGCAGCATGCCCCATTACAGCCAGTGGGCAGCATGCCCCATTACAGCCAGTGGGCAGCATGCCCCATTACAGCCAGTGGGCAGCATGCCCCATTACAGCCAGTGGGCAGCATGCCCCATTACAGCCAGTGGGCAGCATGCCCCATTACAGCCAGTGGGCAGCATGCCCCATTACAGCCAGTGGGCAGCATGCCCCATTACAGTCAGTGGACAGCATGCCCCATTACAGTCAGTGGGCAGCATGCCCCATTACAGTCAGTGGGCAGCATGCCCCATTACAGTCAGTGGGCAGCATGCCCCATTACAGCCAGTGGGCAGCATGCCCCATTACAGCCAGTGGGCAGCATGCCCCATTACAGCCAGTGGGCAGCATGCCCCATTACAGCCAGTGGACAGCATGCCCCATTACAGCCAGTGGGCAGCATGCCCCATTACAGCCAGTGGACAGCATGCCCCATTATAGTCAGTGGGCAGCATGCCCCATTACAGCCAGTGGACAGCATGCCCCATTACTGTCAGTGGACAGCATGCCCCATTACAGCCAGTGGGCAGCATGCCTCATTAAACTCAGTGGGCAGCATGCCCCATTACAGCCAGTGGGCAGCATGCCCCATTACAGTTAGTGGGCAGCATGCCCCATTACAGCCAGTGGGCAGCATGCCCCATTACAGCCAGTGGGCAGCATGCCCCATTACAGTTAGTGGACAGCATGCCCCATTACAGCCAGTGGGCAGCATGCCCCATTACAGTTAGTGGACAGCATGCCCCATTACAGCCAGTGGGCAGCATGCCCCATTACAGCCAGTGGGCAGCATGCCCCATTACAGCCAGTGGGCAGCATGCCCCATTACTGTCAGTGGGCAGCATGCCCCATTACAGCCAGTGGACAGCATGCCCCATTACAGTCAGTGGGCAGCATGCCCCATTACCGCCTAGTTAGCAGCATGCCCCATTACAGTCAGTGGGCAGCATGCCCCATTACAGCCAGTGGACAGCATGCCCCATTACAGTCAGTGGGCAGCATGCCCCATTACCGCCTAGTTAGCAGCCTGCCCCATTACAGTCAGTGGGCAGCATGCCCCATTACCGCCTAGTTAGCAGCCTGCCCCATTACAGCCAGTGGGCAGCATGCCCCATTACAGCCAGTGGGCAGCATGCCCCATTACAGTCAGTGGGCAGCATGCCCCATTACAGCCAGTGGGCAGCATGCCCCATTACAGCCAGTGGGCAGCATGCCCCATTACAGCCAGTGGGCAGCATGCCCCATTACAGCCAGTGGGCAGCATGCCCCATTACAGCCAGTGGGCAGCATGCCCCATTACAGCCAGTGGGCAGCATGCCCCATTACAGCCAGTGGGCAGCATGCCCCATTACAGCCAGTGGACAGCATGCCTCATTACAGCCAGTGGGCAGCATGCCCCATTACAGCCAGTGGGTAGCATGCCCCATTACAGTCAGTGGGCAGCATGCCCCGTTACAGTCAGTGGGCAGCATGCCCCGTTACAGTCAGTGGGCAGCATGCCCCGTTACAGTCAGTGGGCAGCATGCCCCGTTACAGTCAGTGGGCAGCATGCCCCGTTACAGTCAGTGGGCAGCATGCCCCATTACAGTCAGTGGGCAGCATGCCCCGTTACAGTCAGTGGGCAGCATTATTATTATTTTTATTATTATTGTTTATTTATATAGCGCCATCATCTTCGGTAGCGCTTTGCAAAGTAGTAATTACAGACAGGGTAGAAACATACGATGCATATACCATTTCAAATGCAGTTTTACAGAGTTGACAATGGATATTCTGAGTACAAGATACAATAGGGGAGAGAGCCCTGCCCTTGCGAGCTTACAGTCTAAAGGAAGAGGGGTGAAGACGAGGGGGAAGGATCACAAACAGTCAGTATTGAGCTTTGTGGCATGTGCTCTTTAGAAGATTGGTTAGGCCAGATTATATGCTTGTCTGAATAAGTGTGTTTTAAGGGCGCCTTTGAAGGTTTTGAGGGTTGTGGAGTGGTGGATTGGGTGCGGGAGGGCATTCCAGAAGATTGAAGTTGCACGTGAGAAGTCCTGGAGGCGGGCATGAGAGGAGGTGACCAGGGTGGAGGACAGGAGAAGGTCGGCAGAAGAGCGGAGGCTGCGTCTAGGTTGATACTGTTGGATTAGAGATGAGATATAGGGAGGGGCCTGGTTGGAGAGAGCTTTGTAGGCGAGAGTTAGAGTTTTGAACAGGATTCGCTGTGGGACTGGCAGCCAGTGTAGGGATTGGCAGAGAGGCGCAGAACTAGAGTAGCGAGAGGAGAGATGGATGAGGCGAGCAGCAGAGTTCAGGATAGATTGGAGGGGTGCCAGTCTGTTAGTTGGTAGGCCACAAAGAAGGATGTTGCAGTAATCCAGTCGGGATATGACCAGGGCATGCACTAGCATTTTAGTGGCGTCAGGTGAGGGGAAAGGACGAATGCGGGAGATGTTTTTAAGTTGGAGGCGACAAGAGGTGGCCAGGGAGTGAATATGTGGTTTGAAAGAGAGGGCAGAGTCCAGAATGACTCCCAGGCACCGAGCTTGGGGAGTTGCTGTTATTGTGTAATTGTTGACAGAAATAGACGTGTTAGAGAGGGGAGGGGAGTTAGAGGGTGGGAAAATGACCAGTTCAGTCTTGTCCATGTTTAGCTTGAGGTAGCGAGATGACATGAATGAAGAAATCGCTGAGAGGCAGTTGGGGAGACGAGATAGTAGAGAGGAGAGATTGGGGCCTGAGAGATATATCTGAGTGTCATCCGCATAGAAGTGGTATTGGAAGCCTAATGAAGTTATAAGTTTGCCAAGGCCATGGGTGTAGACTGAGAAAAGTAGGGGGCCTAGGACAGAACCTTGTGGCACACCAACAGAAAGGGAACGTGAGGATGAGACCGTGTTAGAATAGAATACACTGAATGATCTATCAGAGAGGTAAGAGTTGAGCCAAGAGAGCGCAAGCCCTTGAACCCCAAGAGAGGAGAGAATATCAATAAGCAGAGAGTGGTCGACAGTATCAAAGGCTGAGGAGAGGTCAAGAAGGATGAGGATGGAGTAGTGACCTTTGCTTTTGGCAGCGAGCAGATCATTGGTGACTTTGGTGAGGGCAGTTTCAGTGGAGTGGTTACGGCGGAATCCTGATTGTAAGGGGTCAAATAAATTGTTGGTGGATAAGTATTGTGACAGTTCTGAGTGGACATGTTGTTCAAGAAGTTTGGAGGAGAAAGGGAGTAGTGAGATAGGGCGATAGCTGGAGAGGGCAGAGGGGTCGAGAGAGGGTTTCTTGAGTATCGGAGTAATAACTGCATGTTTGTAGGAAGAAGGAAAGGTGCCAGTGGAGAGAGAAAGGTTGAATATGGATGTTAAGGCTGGAGTGAGGGATGGAGACAGTTGAGGAATAAGGTGGGATGGAATAGGATCGAGGGAGCAGGTAGTCAGGTGGGCTCTAGATATGAGAGAGGTTGGTCCAGGCTCAGTTATTGGAGTGAAGAAAGTAAGAGAGTAAGGCAGGGGGATTGTTTGAATTGGTGAGGGATTCTGAGGGGCAAAGCCAAGTCGAATGTTGTCAATTTTTCCTTTGAAGAATGTCGAAAATTCTTCTGCTGTTATTTGGGAGGTTGGAGGAGGAGGTGGAGGGCGGAGTAAGGAACTGAAAGTATTGAAGAGTTGTTTGGGATTCCGGGCTTGTGCAGAAATCAGTGAGGAGAAATCAGCTTGCTTAGCAGATGAAAGGGCCGTCCTGAGTTCCTGAAGGGCTTGTTTATAGAATAGAAAGTCATGATTGGCTTTGGTTTTCCTCCATCGCCGTTCAGCAGCTCGGGACAGCTGTTTCAATCTGGCTGTGCTTGCATTTAGCCAGGGTTGGGGGTTTTTGGTGCGGGGACGGCTATAGGTGAGGGGGGCGACAAAGTCCAGAGCTGAGGAGAGAGTATTATGGTAGTGTGATGATGTAGCGTCTATGTCCGTGAATGTGGTCAAGGTCTGAAGAGGTTGAAGTGAGGCAGAAAGGGATTGAAGGTCTAGGTTTCTTAAAGCGGACCTTCACTCTAAATAAGAGTCTATCTTATATGTTTCCCACACCCTGTACATACAGATTGCTCACATTAAAAATCATCCTACCTGCATCTACTGCATTTTATAAGCCTTTAAACATCCAAGATGGCGGCTTATGGAAGCTGCCATTTTTGCAGGCAGCCTGCAAACAGGAAGTGCCTGCAAACAGGAAGTGACTGTGCTGCTCTGCATTCTGGGACTGCTGACCTTTCCCTGACCCCAGCTCTGCTCTGTCTGAGCAAAGCACAGCTATAACCCGCCCCCCTGTACCTTATCCCACTCTCCTCTCCTCAGTAAGTGTGATGCTTCTGAGTCAAGATGGCGGCGCCCGTATCCTAAATTCCCGAACAGAGTTGCAGCCCAGTGGGGGAAAGTATAATAAATTAGTGACTAAACATGTAAAATATATTAATTTTAGATGCTGAGGAATTGTTTTTTAAGAGTTTGGGCTTTTCATTAAATCATGGTGAAGGTCCGGTTTAAGTTCCTGCGTTGAGTTGTGGGTTTGTGTGGAGGGGGGTTTGCAGGCATTGGAGAGAGGGTCATAGTCAGCAGATTATGGTCAGAGAGGGGAGCAAAGAGGATGAGAGGTTTGATAGAGAGCAGAGGTTAGAGAAGAGGAGGTCAATTGTGTGGCCGTCTTTGTGGGTGGGTGCAGTAGACCATTGCTTGAGGCCGAAAGATGAGGTTAGTGACAGTAGTCTGGTGGCAGCAGGGTTGCTAATGTCCACAGATATGTTGAAGTCACCCATGATGATTGCAGGGATGTCTGTGGACAGAAACTGAAGGAGCCAGGTAGAAAAGTGGTCGAAGAAGAGAGTAGTAGTTCCAGGAGGGCGGTAGATGACTGCGATTTTCAGGTTACAGGGAGAATATAAGCGGACACAGTGAACTTCAAAAGATGAGAAGGATAGAGATGGCAAGGCAGGGAGTGGGTTAAAGGAGCAGAGTTTGGATAGAAGGATGCCAACTCCCCCACCCTGTTTGTTGTTGGATCTGGGGGTGTGGCTGAGATGTAGTCCCCCATGTGAGAGGGCAGCAGCTGAATCTGTATCTGATGGGGTAAGCCATGTTTCTGTGAACCCCATGAAGGTAAAAGAGTTAGAGAGAAACAGGTCATGAATATAGGGGAGTTTATTGCACACTGAGCGTGCATTCCACAGTGCGCAGGTGACAGTGGCGGGAAGGGATGGAGAGTGACTAAGGTGTCTCAGATTAGATAGATTGCGTGTGTATCCCGGTTTAACACGGTTGTAGACTTTTGGCATTGATGAAAATTGAGTAGGTATGGAGGAGGGGGGTGGAGAGAGTGGGCCTGGATTAGGACTGATGTCTCCGGCGGCAAGTAAAAGTAAAAGGAGAGAGAAGAGATGGTTGTGGCTTTTGAGGGTGGAGTAATGTGTCTTGTGCTTGGATATAGAGGTGGTGTGTGATTTTGCCAAGGAAAGGAATTCGTGAGCAGAGAGGTAGGGGGAGGAGAGCAGAGAGGGGGAGATATATAGGGACTTACCAGGAGCAGGGGGATACTGTGAGGCTAGGATTCTGAGGGTAAGTGGAAGCAGAGTGATGAGGTAGAAGGTGATCATTGTTGTTGATACTGGGCTATTCAGACAAGCAGAATCCGGTGCAGGTTTCCTCCAGAGTGAATTCAGGTTAAATTCGCTGCAGACTTAGAAGGAGTCAGACTTGGAAAGGAGTCTGATTTGCAGCCATAGTGACTTGCAGCCACTATTCACTCAATATGAACAGTTTCTAAGTGCCTGTGATTAGCTCATGCACAACATTTGGGCCTAAAGGGTGGGGCTAGGTCAGTCCTAAAAGTTTGGTCAGGGAAGGCACATAAGGTAATAAAACATCAAATGGAATGTTGCTAGATGCTATGGTTCAGTCAACACACAAGGGGCAACATTGGTCAGTTTGAATTTAGGAGATAGTAACAGATGATAGTATCACACATATAGATATGGGCAGGGAAACCAGATGGGGCATTCAAAATAATTACATAGCTCTTAAATAAGGCATATGCACAATTAAGATGAGAAGGGAAAAATCAATTTTAAATAGTGAATCTGATGACAGAATGGCAGCAGGTATTACACAGGCAGGAAAGGGTTAAAAGTTGCTGGTGAGATCAAGATGCGTACCTGTGAATGAGAGAGGAGACATATCAGGATGCAGGTGGTGGTGATGTGGATGGAGGGTGGTGTGGTTCTGGGTTCATAGAGTGAATTCAGGTTAAATTCGCTGCAGACTTAGAAGGAGTCAGACTTGGAAAGGAGTCTGATTTGCAGCCATAGTGACTTGCAGCCACTATTCACTCAATATGAACAGTTTCTAAGTTACAGTCAGTGGGCAGCATGCCCCATTACAGCCAGTGGGCAGCATGCCCCATTACAGCCAGTGGGCAGCATGCCCCATTACAGTCAGTGGGCAGCATGCCCCATTACAGCCAGTGGACAGCATGCCCCATTACAGCCAGTGGGCAGCATGCACCATTACAACCAGTGGACAGCATGCCCCATTACAGCCAGTGGGCAGCATGCACCATTACAACCAGTGGGCAGCATGCCCCATTACAGTCAGTGGGCAGCATGCCCCATTACAGTCAGTGGGCAGCATGCCCCATTACAGTCAGTGGGCAGCATGCCCCATTACAGCCAGTGGGCAGCATGCACCATTACAACCAGTGGGCAGCATGCCCCATTACAGTCAGTGGGCAGCATGCCCCATTACAGTCAGTGGGCAGCATGCCCCATTACAGTCAGTGGGCAGCATGCACCATTACAGCCAGTGGGCAGCATGCACCATTACAACCAGTGGGCAGCATGCCCCATTACAGCCAGTGGGCAGCATGCCCCATTACAGTCAGTGGGCAGCATGCCCCATTACAGTCAGTAGGCAGCATGCCCCATTACAGTCAGTGGGCAGCATGCCCCATTACAGTCAGTAGGCAGCATGCCCCATTACAGCCTGTGCACCATCTACCCTCCCTGCCGAAATGTCTCCCCTGCTCACTGATACTGGGACAGGCCACACACAGAGGCCCACATACACACAGATTACCGGAGTTAGCCGGCCGTCTCCACCACCACACTTGTTCCTGTCGCCTGCCTCTGCTGTCACGCACGTTTCTGGAGCTAGCACTTGTTCAGGGCCACGGGTGGGTGTGGGCTTTACAGCGTCCATTGGTTTCTATAGAAGGCGGCCCTATACAGGGCACGCTCACCCATGGCTGGGAACCAGGGCTAGCTATGGGGATGTGTGAAATGTAAGATTATTGTTTTTTTTTCTATTTTTGTTAGCATTCACCCAATAAGACGCACTAACATTTCCGCCCACTTTTTGGGGGAAGCAATAAGTTCCAGTAAGAGTTTCTTATGGTAGATAAATAGGACTACTTAGGTGTCATTGCTCCATCATACCACATGATGGCAGTGTTGCATAAGGAATGAGAGTGTTTAGTTATATTAGATATTAGAGTTAGCCTTAAAACAGGAGGATAAAAGTAACTAGAGGGAAACCCAGGTGGAATTTGCAACAGATGCTCTGTCATTGGCTAAATAGATACAGTACACTGTTGAAACTGAACAGGAAAGAGAGGTGATATAAGGGAGAACCCTTCTGCAAAGTTCTAGAAGTGTTAAGAGGGGAATATCTCTGTCACGCTTGGGGGGGGGGGGTAACTCCAGACCTCTTGATGAGCTCGCAACCCCCAATCTCCACAGCCAGCTTCACCTGTAGGAGCCCCCGCTTGCCGGGACGCAAGTTACGCCTACCCGGGATCGGTTGCCCCCAGGACTTATTGGCTCAAAGGATGCAAGCTTATATGGAGAGATCTGGAGAACCAATAACTGGAGCGTGAGTGACGGAAGTCCAGAGACAGGCAATAGGTCGATAACGGGAAGGCAGAGATCGTAGCGGCACCAGGGGTCAGGCAAGACGTAGTCAGGGTACAGGCAGAGGTCAGCAACTGGGGTTCAGGATCTAGAAGCGTCAGTTCAGGCAAAGGTCGGCAACAAGGGTTCAGGATCAAGAGGCGTCAATTACAGGCAGAGGTCGGCAACAATGATTCAGGATCGAGAATGGTCGTACAATCAAATCGGCAACAGGCTAGACTTCACAGGAATAGGTAACACAGGGTTCTGAGCGCTATCACAGGCAATGGGCAACTGAGGGAGGAAACCCTTTATAGGGACAGACAGAGAGGGAAGGTGTGAGTGATTGGTGCACTTTAGGATCCAAGCCAGGATTGGCCTGACCTGTCCCTAGCTGGGCTCATTGGCCCACTATAGGAGAGAGGGAGGAGTTCCTCCCCTGGCTGAGCCCGCAGGCTCTATCACCGCTACCTCCGGCGGACGCGCTGGGAGCAGCGCCGCCGGAGGGCATATGAAGAACGTGCGCCAAGCGGAAACTGCTGCTGCGGCCGGCGGCCCGGGGACAGCGCTGGAACGGGGCGCAGGTAAGCTATTCCTGATACTCTATTAATGTTAGCAGAGGAGTGATAGGAAGTGCAACAGCAACAACAGGGGGAAATTTCAGCTGATGCCAGCCAGAGCTAAGAGAGGACTAGAAGACGGTGGCAGCCCAGGGCACAAAAAGCTAACCAAGACTTGTGCACCTCATCTATGGAGTAAGCCCAGCCTGACCAGAGTCTCAAGTGAAGCCAGAGTGCTGAGGGAATTTGTGTGAGTTTATCTGCTGAGGTACCATCTGTGATGTGATGTGCTGCTATGCTGAAGTGGAAGTCCTAATGAAGGAACCGTTGTTTTGCACTTGGAGTGTCATGTATGGAGACCAGCATCTACAAGAGTAAGTGCACCTCACCCCACACTACACACCCCCTCGCTCCTCACACCTTCTGCCACTGGCTGGGCAGAGGGGTCTTACATATGGCAATGTAGCAGATAACCAATGACCTCCAGAACAGCGGTTAGATCAGCTGAACACATTTGGATGATCAGGCAGCACAGTCAAATTTCCATTGAGCTCAACAACTGGTCCGCTTTCCAACGGGGTAACTACCAACATTGGCTTCTATTTTTGGAGACCATAATTTTTCTGGAGATACTCATTTAGAGTCGTCACTAATCAATATTTCTTCTATTCCTATTGCTAGATTTAATACCATTTCACCTATAGTCACCACTAGCAACATCCTTCAACAGTGCCTGATTGTCCTTTTTAGTTGCTCAGCTGAAAATGGAAGCCCAAGCTTTAATTCATAAGCTCCCTCCTCATGTTCAGCCACTGCCATCTACTTTCCCCTCCAGTCATCATCAACCATCAACATTGACATAATCTCCTTCTGCCTGCAGAGCTAACACCATTTACCCTCATTCTATCCAAGCCACCATTTTTAGGGGCCATATATTTGTAGGTGAGTATATTTCTGCAAAGCCACCAGTATCATTGAAGGCATCACAGTGGGCTTCTTTGTCTTTTGACAAGACTCTTTACTCTCTTGACTCTTTGGAGACGGCAATATCAGGTTCCATTCCTTTTGCAGCTCCGGCCATCTCCCATCAGCATCATCACCTCCCTGTTTCAGTCACCATTATCATCCTCCATCTCCAGTTTAACTAACATTATCTGCCACCTTTCAGTAAATCCAATCGTCCTCCCGTCCTCCTCCCGTAGAAACCCTACCACTGGCTTTCCCCTTCAGCAAAAAAATTCATAGTTCCCTACCTCAGTTAAGTCACTGAGTTCCCTACCATAGTTAAAAGATTAGCTTCTCCTCAACAAATGAGCCACCATCATCAGCTCCAGAGGAATCACCATTATTGGTCCAGTCTTGCATTTAAGATACCATAATTCATTCCCCTAACAAAGAATCCATTATTGTTATATCCTGCTACTACTCCTATCTCTCAGCGCCTTCTTTTAAAGTAGAACTATGCTCAAAAATGGCCATAGTTCTGCTGTACTATATAGTAGCAGGGCAGCACGACCCGCTCATCATCGTTAAAACAAGAAACCGGGTGTCTGGATACTCACCACTTCCGGGCCTTTATGCTCCCACTTGACCACGAACAGTCTATCAGTGCCGCCAGGGCCGAATCTATCAATGCTGGCCCTGAAGGTTGATAGGCTGCGCCACAGTGGGAGCAGTAAAGGAACTTTAGTCATTTTTTACCATAATTCCGCTTTAAGAGAGTCACTGCCATCATCATCCTCTCAGAGTCATCTCCTCGAATTACTCACTCTGCATCAAAGCCACTAGAATCAGCTTACCCTAAACTCCCATCAGGATACGTATTAGCTATCTAATATCCAAGTACTATTATAGCAATTTAAACCTTTACCAAGTTCAAGTGTACTGTATATCTATTTAACGTGTTGAGCTGTTTTTGTACCCCTTCTGTATGAACGTTTTTCCATATGTATCACTGATGGCATAAATAAAGAATTAAAAAATAATCAGCTTACCTTTTCAATAAGACCACTAACATAGGTCCCTCCAAAAAGTAGATCTTCACAAACAACTCCAATCCTTAAAGAAAAGATACCTCTCTACCAGGGGCGTAGCTATAGGGGTCGCAAGGGTCGCCATTGCGACTGGGCCCCTAAGCCAGGGCCCCCCCCCCTGCCCACTGTTCCCTGACAGCGCCGCCGCCCGGAGGAGAGACAGAAGGTCTGGTGGGGCGGGGCTGGAGGAATGAGAAGGTCAGGTCACGTCACGAGCTCACTGGCAGGAGGCTGTCGGTGGCGCCTCCCAGGCGGCGCGCCGGCGCACAGTGAGCACGTGCAGCTACACGGGGGAGCGCCTGCGCCCGCGGATTCACTCTGAAGGGGACTGCCAGACTGGAGCACGGAGAGCCGGCTGCCCGGCGCCGCTCATTATAAGTAAGGTCGCTGTCACTGATGATGGGGGGGGGGGGCCCAGTTTGACTCCTCGCATCGGGGCCCACAAGACTTTAGCTACGCCCCTGCTCTCTACTGTTTCCTAACTCATAATCAGGGACGGACTGACCATACGGAGCACAGAGAGAGGTGGTGTAGCCTGCAGAATGCAGTCCACCTCACCAAAAGCCTGTTCCAGGATTGAGGTCCGAGATGTCTCTCTCGTAAATAGGATGATGGCCTCCCCACTGACATACTACAACTTAAATAATGTGCACTAAATAACAAAATGGCCAGACCAGGGACAAAGAGAACACTTACAGTACAACCACGTGAGCCTAAGAAGACACTAACAGGCTGATTCATTACTAGCGCCAGGTACCGGCAGATGAGCGTCTGTAGCGAAGCGCTCAGAGCAACCGCTAGCAGTCGCTGTGATCGGCTATGGTTCGCTGTTACCGAGCGCCTCAGTCGCATGGCCAGCATTGATGAATTTGATGTGTGAGTCGCTATAACACCAGTACAGCACTATATGGGAGCAAACGGTAGCGAATGGTCAGTGTGAGCGACTCAAACCATATTCATCAAAAAAACAGCCTCGAACAGCGCCGGCGCTCAAAAATGGGTTGCTGTAGCCCAGAGCGCCAGAAGCTGTGTGATTAAAGTCCGTTTTTGAACACATCCACTAGTAACAAAGTGAAAACATATGGAATGACATTGTTATTACATTGTGACATTAACACTTTAATACCAGACATGTACTGACAATTCTGCATAAAAATATAAAAATAAAAAATGTTTTCAAAAATGACTTTTAATAGGCCAGGAGACGTCACACAATTATTTTATAAAAAAAAAAACAAAAAAAACAAAATTAAAATTAAACCCTGTTTAAAGAGAAGAAAAGTAACGTCCATTGAAATGTATGGGGTAGCGACAGGTAATACCAGGCGCTCTGGAAGCCAGAGTGCCGGCACTATACGCTGAGCAGTCTGTGATGATGAATCAGACGCTACATGGTGCTGTTAGTCACTCACCAGAATCGCTTTGAGAAATGTGGTATTGCGTACAGCGCCCATTGTTCACAATTCGCTATAAGGCACTACCTGCCGCTATCAGTTGATGAATAAACCCCATAGAGGCTGATTCATTACTAGCGGCAGCTATCGGCAGATGAGCGCCTGTACAGCGGCGCTAAAAGCGACCGCTAGTGGTCGCTCTAATCGGCCTTGAGTCGCTATTACAGAGCGCCTCAGTCGCTGTAGTAACATGGCCGACATTGATCAATTTGATGTGTGTGTCGCTATAACACCAGTACAGCACTATATGGGAGCGAACGGTAGCGACTGGTCAGTGTGAGCGACTCAAACCATATTCATCAAAAAAACAGCCTCACACAGCGATGGCGCTCAGAATTGTGTCGCTGTAGCCCAGAGCGCCAGACGCTGTGTGAGTAAAGTCCGTTTTTGAACACATATCCACCAGTAACAAAGCGAAAACACATGGAATGACATTGTTATTACATTGTGACATTAACACTTTAATACCAGACCTGTAATGACAATTCTGCATAAAAATGTAAAAAAACTAAAAAGTTTACAAAAATTACATTTAATAGGCCAAGAGAGGTCACACAATGATTTAATAAAAATAAATAAATTAAAAGAAAACCCTGTTTAAACAGAAGAAAAGTAATGTCCATTAAAATGTATGGGAGAGCAACAGGTATACACTGAGCTGTCTGTGATGATGAATTGGACGTTACATGGCGCTGTTAGAGTCGCTCACCAGAATTGCTTTGATAAATGTGGTATTGCGTCCAACGTTCACCGTTCACTACCTGCCGCTATCGAATAAACCCCTAAATATGTTTGCAGCATTCTAATTCCTGATGTCCTTAGTGAGCTTATTGCTGCTGTTTCAGTACAGTTAAGCTTATCTCCCGGTATTCTGTACATGACACGCTCAGTTGTTTTGGTGGCCTTTCAGCCGTCCTTGTTTTTATTTTGATGGAATGAAATGGGGAAATGTCAGCGTACAACGCCAGGTGCGATGTTATCGCTGCCTGGGCGTCTTCCGCGCTGATAGTGTGCAAGCGCCGTTCCACAGCTTGTTTCAAATTACTATTGCTGCCATTGACCCCATTGCTTACAGAGCACATTGCCGTTACTAATAGGTTGCGGCTTTTAGATTTTATGATTTCAGGCCTGTAAGGAGACTAAAAGGTGAGAACGTGTTTATGTTTGCAAAGTGCAGGTGTTGTCCCTAATAACCAATCAGATTCTTGTATTCATTCCCTGAAGTTGGCCAGTCAAAAGGTAAATACATCTAGTGCTATTGTACTATACCGGTGTCCGGACTCTCCTTGAGAGTGTGGTTACACATGCGGTTCTATTACAGTTTACATGCTCTAGAAATATTTGGTCCATAAAAGATGCTGGTGACTGACAAGGCCGGCGTCAGCACCCGGCAAAGCCGGGCAGCTGCCGGGGGCCCCCACCCTCCAGGGAGGCCCACTAACAGGGCCAGCCTTTGGAGTGTGTGACAGCGCTTGACTGGCAGTGGAATGGGAGGGCACCGCCACAGCTCGTGCCCACATCTCCTCGAATAGCAGGGTTCCACACAAAGGGGCATCTTGATTTAGATTCCAGAGAGGAAGTGCTGGGTTTTGTTCTGCTTTTAAGTTGCCCACCCCAGCTAGTTTCCTATCCCTGGAGCATCCCAATCTGTGATACTCTACTGAAACCCCCTGGGATCGCTGGCATACCCACTATGCACGCAATTCCACCCCTGAATTTTGGTCCGCTTTACAGGGGCATCTCAATTTGGGATGCCCCTGTTTGTGAAAGAACCCCCCTGGTTTGGCTATTAACTCAAACTGGTGATCCCACAATGCATTCACCAGTTTCAGGAAAGTAATGAACAAAGGGGGGAGGAGGGGGGTCACACCCAAAATCAGGAGAATCTAGATTCGTTTAGACTCAGAGGTCAGGTTTAAAGGGATTTGTTGCGCTTCAAAGTAGAACAAAACTAGAGTTAGCATGATCCTTAGGGAGCATCCAGATTTGGGACGTCCCTCTGTGATGTGACACGACTCTTCACCACAAAGGGGCCCACTGAGACCATGCCACCCAAGGGCCCACATAAACCTGGAGCCGGCCCTGGTGACTGAGCCAGTGCTCATAACTCAAAGCATTCCACTGCCACCATTTAAGCAAAGAGCTCAGAGCAGTTCTAAACCGCCCAGACATACTATATTCTACATTTGATGGCACAGTCTTCCACTTGTCAGCAAAGTGGGGCATTTAGGTGTCCCTGGAGTTTTCAGAGATACAGTTATAGGATTGTTGAAGATCTGAGAGACAATGGCCTCGATTCAATAAAGGTAGAAAAAAATTCAATTCATGAGAAAAAAGCCTGAGAATGTCCCTGTTGCTGAATCACTAGATAAAAAGACAATGAAAGTCAATGGCAGCTTTTACTACAGTGTAGAAAGGAGGAAACAGTTCTCTACTTTTCTTAGGAGTAAAAAAGTGCCATTGACTTTCATTGTTTTCTTAGCTGGTGATTCAACAACAGTGACATTCTCCAGCTTTTTTCTCATGAATTGAATCTTTTACTACCATGAGAATTTTTTTCTACCTTTATTGAATCGAGGCCAATGCGATGACAACTGAGGAAGTAAAAACAGAAGAGAAAACTGACACTGAGCACAGAACCTACTAGTAATGAAGAGAAGACACAAGCAAGCTCAAACACAGAACCAAGACGCTCAACGAGAGAAGACAGAGGTAAACCACCTGTACGTGCACTGCCACATACTAATGAACCTGAAACTTGGGAAGACATATCTTAGCTTTCAGAAGGGGAAGCCAGTGAATGGATAAAGGAAGAGATAAAATCCATGCATGATACTAAAACATGAACTACCACCTGGAAGGAAAGCCATAGGTTGTAAATGGACTTTTAAAGTGAAGTATAATGCAGATGGCACAGTGGAGCGATACAAAGCAAGACTCATAGCCAAGGGATATATTCAAATATATGGAGAGGACTATGATGAGACTTTTGCTTCAGTAGACAAACACGCTACAATAAGGACTTTGCTGACAGCAGCCGCCACAAGGAAAATGCAAGTGAAACACTTTAATGTGGAAACGGCGTTTCTACATGGTTAGTATGCAGACTTCAGAGGAGAATATACGGTCTAAAGCAAGCCGCCAGAGCATGGAATATGAAAATAAATAAGGTGCTTACACAGAGGACCTTTCAGAGGAGTAAAGCAGACCCCTGCTCATACTCTAAGAAATTGGCAAACAGGTGGATCTATGTGCTCATTTACGCGGACAATATCCTGATTAGTTTTGAGCAAGATTAAACAGAAATACTACAAACCCTAAGTCAGCACTTTGAGACCAAGGAACTTTCCGAACAGGGTCTTCTTGAGTTTTTTCCCCTACTGAGGATATGACATCAGATATCATTACCAAAACCCTGACCGCTGAAAGACACTTGAGGCTTACAAAGAAGATGGGTTTCACAGACTAAGCCTCAGCTGTTGAGAAGGGGTGTTGAATACACAACAGACTTCCAGCTTAGTCTAAGCTGGAGTGACTTTTGCTAGATTTACTGCAGTTTACAGATATAACAAGTTGTGACACTAGATGGCGCTGTGAACAATGCTTAACTGTAGTTTCACTATGCATCTTACTGGTGTGTTGTATTTCCTGTGCATTCAGTTGCTCTGTGATACTTCTTTTCCTGTCTGTGTTATGCACCATGTAAGTTGACATTCTCTCACTGCATTCATGTTCCAGTAAAGCTAGTTCCTCTTATACCACTAATATCTATCTGGTTCACGACTCTGCTGCACCCAGTGGCAGGTGCAGGGGATCTATCAATGAATGTCAATAGGCAGGTGAACTTTAAGTGCTGGAGGTTGGGGGGCTTGTGTGAAGTACAGTGGAATAGTTGATGGATAACTGTTGAGTATAGGTGATCAGTGCAAGTGTCATGTGCAGGAGGATAATCAGTGGCCAAGTGTCAGGTGCAGGGGAATAATCAGTGGGCAAGTGTCATGTGCAGGAGGATAATCAGTGGGCAAGTGTCATGTGCAGGAAATAATCAGTGGGCAAGTGTCATGTGCAGGAGGATAATCAGTGGCCAAGTGTCATGTGCAGGGGAATAATCAGTGGCCAAGTGTCAGGTGCAGGGGAATAATCAGTGGCCAAGTGTCATGTGCAGGGGAATAATCAGTGGCCAAGTGTCATGTGCAGGGGAATAATCAGTGGCCAAGTGTCAGGTGCAGGGGAATAATCAGTGGCCAAGTGTCATGTGCAGGGGAATAATCAGTGGCCAAGTGTCAGGTGTAGGGGAATAATCAGTGGCCAAGTGTCATGTGCAGGAGGATAATCAGTGGGCAAGTGTCATGTGCAGGAAATAATCAGTGGGCAAGTGTCATGTGCAGGAGGATAATCAGTGGCCAAGTGTCAGGTGCAGGGGAATAATCAGTGGGCAAGTGTCATGTGCAGGAGGATAATCAGTGGCCAAGTGTCATGTGCAGGGGAATAATCAGTGGCCAAGTGTCAGGTGCAGGGGAATAATCAGTGGCCAAGTGTCATGTGCAGGGGAATAATCAGTGGCCAAGTGTCAGGTGCAGGGGAATAATCAGTGGCCAAGTGTCAGGTGTAGGGGAATAATCAGTGGCCAAGTGTCATGTGCAGGAGGATAATCAGTGGGCAAGTGTCATGTGCAGGAAATAATCAGTGGGCAAGTGTCATGTGCAGGAGGATAATCAGTGGCCAAGTGTCAGGTGCAGGGGAATAATCAGTGGCCAAGTGTCATGTGCAGGAGGATAATCAGTGGCCAAGTGTCATGTGCAGGGGAATAATCAGTGGGCAAGTGTCAGGTGCAGGGGAATAACCAGTGGGTATGTGTCAGGTGCAGGAAATAATCAGTGGGCAAGTGTCATGTGCAGGAAATAATCAGTGGGCAAGTGTCATGTGCAGGAAATAATCAGTGGGCAAGTGTCATGTGCAGGAAATAATCAGTGGGCAAGTGTCAGGTGCAGGGGAATAATCAGTGGGCAAGTGTCATGTGCAGGGGAATAATCAGTGGCCAAGTGTCATGTGCAGGGAAATAATCAGTGGCCAAGTGTCAGGTGCATTAGAATAATCAGTGGGCAAGTCTCAAGTGCAGCAGAATAATCAGTGGGCAAGTGTCATGTGCAGCAGAATAATCAGTGGGCAAGTGTCAGGTGCAGGGGATAATCAGTGGCCAAGTGTCATGTGCAGCAGAATAATCAGTGGGCAAGTGTCAGGTGCAGGTAATTAGCCAGTGTCAAGTGCAAGCTGGTTAACCAGCGTCAGGTGGAAGATTTTAGTCGATGGGTAAGTGTCAGGTGCAGGTGGCCAGTTGACAGGTGATTAATCATTAGCAGTGTCAAGTGCAGGTGATCAATCAGATGGAAGTCATTGATTGGTGGGTAAGTATCGGATTGGATGGTGCGTGGCCGGCCTCTATGTATCTTATTACAAGGCTTGAAAGGTTTGGAGCTGCAGAGATTAAATAGCAGAGCACACAGGTGAGTATTTACCAGGCAAACAAAGCCGAGACAGCCAAGTACATTTCCGGCATATGTACAGAGTGTACCTGCTCCTTGTCCCCAGAGCTAAACTCCTGTCAGAGGAAGATTGCAAGCTCTGCTGCCCAGCTAATTAACATATCACCACCAACATTAATACTGGAATCCTAATATTGCATGTAATGGAACTGCTTTACTAGAGAGGCCCACACATCTGCTGGAGTGTGACCATCAGACACATGCTCAGTAACTGTACTTAAAGCGGACCTTCACTCTGAATAAGAGCCTATCTTATATGTTTCCCACACCCTGTACATACAGATTGCTAAAAATCATCCTACCTGCATCTACTGCATGTTATGAGCCTTTAAACACCCGAGATGGCGGCTCATGGAACATCAGGCAGCCTGCAAACAGGAAGTGCCTTCTGACTGTGCTGCTCTGCATTCTGGGATTGCTGACCTTTTCCTGACCCCAGCTCTGCTCTGTCTGTGCAAAGCACAGCTATAACCCCACCCCCTGTACATTATGCTGCTCTCCTCTCCTCAGTATGTGATGCTTCTGAGGCAAGATGGCGGCGCCCGTATCCTAGAGTCCAGGACAGAGTTGCAGCCCAGTGGGGGAAAGAATAAGCGACTAAAAACGTAAAATACATTAATTTTAGATGCTGGGGAATAGTTTTCTAAGGGTTTGGGTTTGTCATTAAATCATGCTGAAGGTCCAGTTTAAGCCTGTACCTAAAGCGGCCACATGCAGGGGGCGCTGTAGACTGTGCCGTTACTGCCATGTTTCTGGCACTTGAATGCTGCTTCACGAGCGCCCCCTAAGCCACAGAAAGCCACAGGCAGTGTGTGTGTGTGGTCGGGGGGGGGAGGGGAAAAACTGGCGCAAGGGGTTAAACGCAGTCTGCAACCTCATTGCCTCCTGGCTGTCAACAGGACCTGATTTCCCTGCTGCTACACACACACACATACACACACACACACACACACACACACACACTATTTGCATTTAACCCCTTGTGCCCCCTTCTCCCCTCTCTACACATGTACACTATTTGCATTTAAAGAGGACTCCAGGGCAGGCATACTTTCTCCCCTGGGGTATCCAAATTCAGGATGCCCCGCTGAGTCAAACCCCCCAGGTCACCCAAAAACTCCCCTTCTCTCCTAGTCCAAGGGCGCATGCGCGAGCAGGGGCCGCATCCCCCCTATCCCTTTAGCAGGGTGCGTGCCTGCACCAGGCATCTGCGAATGGCTGGCATGGCCACGCTACCTTTTAAAGGCCATCAGCGCGCTTGGATCCGCTTGACTTAGACAAACTCTTGGACGAAGGGGCGGGAGTGGATCCAAGCGCGCTGATTGGATGAGAGGCTGCGCATGCGCTGTAGGACCGAGGAAGGGTGAGTAAGGTTGGGCGACCTGGGGGGGTTTCACACAGTGGGGCATCCCACCAAAAACCAAAGCCCAGGATAGTCAAAATCCTGGGTTTTGGTCCACTTTAACCCCTAGCGCCCTCTTCTGCCTCCTTACACACTTTTTGCATTTAAACCCACTCGCAGATAACCTCACAGACCACCCGTAATACTCACCTTCATTATGAGCCAGTGCTGGGAAAGGATTGGCTGCCGGGTGGTCACATGGGCAGGTCATGCCGGTGGTCGGCACAGAGGAAGCGACTATGGCCCACGTAATGAAGGTGAGCATTACGAGCTCTCTGGGAGGTGCAAGCTTATTGTGATGAGCAGACAGCGGGAACAACACCCATTAAAGAGAAAACAGATGTTGGTTTAACCCCTTGCGCCTTTTCCACACACACTATTTGCATTTTACCCCTTGCGCCCTGTCCCCCCTCCATACACACTATCTCCCCCTCTGCTCTCCCCCTCTGCTATAAGCAGCTGAAAACCATATTAGAGGCTGATTGGATAACTGCTGCTGCCCAACCTTTTCTCTCTTTTTCTCTGTGATCAAGGTTACTAGATTCTGGTATGAAAGCAAATGCCAGGTACCAGGGACGGCATCAGCACCAGGCAAGGTGGGGCAGCTGCCGGGGACCCCGCCCTCCAGGGGGGGGGGCCCACTGACAGGGTCGGCCTTTGGGATGTGCAACGGCGCTTGTCAGGCGGCGGACTGGGAGGGTACCGCCACCGCTGGTGCCGACATCTCCTCAAATGGAGGGGTTCCACCCAACGGGGCATCTCGATTTAGATTCCAGGGGAGGAAGTGCTGGGTTTTGTTCTGTTTTCAAGTTGCCCAGGGATAGTTTCCTATCCCTGGAGCATCCCAATCTGTGATACCCTACTGTGTGACACCCCCTGGGATTGCTGGCATACCCACTGTGCAAGCAATTCCACCCCTGAGTTTTGGCCCGCTTTATAGGGGCATCTCAATTTGGGATGCCCCTGTTTGTGAAAGAACCCCCCTGGTTTGTCCGTTAACTCAAACTGGCAACACAGTGCATTCAGCAGTTCAAGAAAGGTAATGAACAAAAGGGGGGGTCACACACAGGGGCATCCAAAATCAGGAGAATCTAGATTTGTTTAGACTCCGAGGTCAGTTTTAAAGGGGTTTGGTGTGCTTCAAAGTAGACCAAAACTAGAGTTTTGGTCCAAATAGCATGATTCTTAGGGGGCACCCAGATTTGGGATGTCCCTCAGTGATGTGACGCGACTCTTCACCCCAAAGGGGCCCACTGAGACCATGCCGCCCAAGGGCCCACATATACCTGGAGCCGGCCCTGCCAGGTACTGTGGCTGGATTTAATCTTGAGAAGAGAGGTTCTCGGTTCTGTGCAGTGTAATAAAGCAGCCCCCCCCCCCCCCCCCGATATTGGCAATAGTTACTTACAGACTTGTAATAAGATAACATTCTAGCAGGTTGCCTGTCAGCATGACAGTGCTGAGCTTAAATTCTGACGGCCTGGGGCCCTGTGACCTGTGGGAACCCGGAACACAAGCCTGATGCTATGCAGACACGTGTGTCATCATATGCAGACCTGCCTCTGGCTCATCTGGATCTGCTGGTGATCTTTCATTTAAAATCTTGAAAATATTATAGTCTGTCTAAAGTAAAAAAAAATAAAGAAAGAAAAACAGGCTATACTCGCCTTACCCCGGGGCCAGCTGTCCCAGTGCTAAATTGATTACAGAAGACTTTCTCTGTTATCATTGATTACAGGCAGCTCTAGCACACTCTCCCACCTATTTGTCCACTCGCAGCCACTGTGGTTCACCGAGTGGGACCTCTAGGAAGGCCAAATACAGGCTTTCAAACACTGGCACCAGGAGACACCATTCAGACCCCACTTCGGAGAGAAAGCTCTCAGCTGGCTCAGCAGGCCTCTCTCCTCCACATTCTCTATCTTTTTCTTTCTATTTTGCTCAATATCTCCATTATTCTCAATCTTCAACTTTTTCTTTAATTTTACTGCCTTTTATTTTCTCTTTATGCCTTTTATTTTCTCAGTCCTTTTCTTTTTCAAGTGATCTCCCCATCTTTCTTTCTTTCGTTTGTACTACCCTCTATTTTTCATCTCTTTACCAACATTCCTTCCATCTTCATGTCATTCCCATGTCACCTGGTCCTGTTCCATTTTGAATTCCCTCAATTTCTCTATCGTTCCATTCCGTATTCACTTTTTTTGCACCTTCTCTCCATCTTTCTATTATTTTTACATTCCCTCCATCTTTATCTCATTCCCTCTTCCTCTTTTCCACACTTCCTCCACCCCACTATCATTTCCACATCCCCTACTCCTCTTTTCCACATTCCCTTCATCTCATTGTCATTTCCATTTCCATCTATCTCTCATTTTCACATTTCCTTCATCTTTCTCTGTCATTTACACATTCCCTCCATCTCACTCCTATTTTCACATTTCCTACTATTCTTTTCCACATTCCCCATCTCTCACATTTCCACATGGTCTTCTCCTGTTTTCCTCATTCCCCCCATCTTGCTCTCATATTCACATTCACTCCTCCACTTTTCCACATTCCCTCCATCTCACTCTCAGGTTCACATTCCTTGTTTTCTGCATTCCCTCTATTACTCATCTTGACATTCCCTCCATCTCGCTCTTAATTACACATTTTCTATATACCTTCCGTTCTGTCATTTCCACATTCCCTTCATTTTGCTATGAGTTCCACATTCCCCCTCTTCTATTCCACATTCTCTTTATCTCAGTGTCATTTCTTATTTCTGACATCTCTCTCTCATTTCCGCACGTCCCCATCTTTATCTCATTTCGACATTCCCTACATCTCACTCTCATTTTCATTCCCTGCTTCTCATTTTATTTTCACATTTTCAAATTCTTCTCTTTTTTACACCATCCCTCCATTTTCCCCCCATCCATTCTCTCTCTCTTTCTTTGTCCTTCTGTCTCTCTTTTCCCCACATTCCTTCCATATCTCTTTTTTCCTGTGTTCCCTCCATCGTTTCTCTTTTGTCTGAAGGGCACAATCTTTAAATCTTTCACAGGGGGACATTCACCCAGCCCTTACTGCAGCCTTCTCCTCCAGTGTCCAATCAGACACATGCGCTCTGCGAACCAGATTGGCCGCATGAGTGGCACTGGCGCCCCGCCCAGGTGAGTAATTAAGCCCGATTTCAGGATTTCTGTAAAGCATTCTACATGGCAACACTCTGGGAGAAGGGTATTCATCAAACTATAACATATTCACTATCCCAGGTTTTGGTTCCGATTTGGGATGCCCCACTGTGTGTCACCTCGCCGTCTGAAACTGAATGGGAGCCACAACTGCAATCGGCATGCAGCACCCCCTGCATCCCTCCAAGCTTGTGCGTGCCCGTGGCAGCCATTGAGTAACAGTGGCCATGCACAGCCAGAGAAAGATGCAAGAGATGCCTCAGCGGGTGACAGACGGGCCGTGGGCTTGCTTGCGAGGTAAGAATATCGGGCAGGGTTTCCCATAGCAGGGCATCCTGATTTGGGTGGTCGGGTGGTGGTCGTCTAACCAGACCTAGCGTCTTATAGGTCTGGTTTAGGTGCTGTCTGCATTAGCACCTGCAGCCACTGGGGTTCACCGAGGGGGAGCTTTAGGAAGCTCAAAAACAGGCTTTCTCCTCACAGCAGCCAAAGCCATGGCCCGACTGGTCCGTGGTGCTCCATACTAAAAGACTGGATGTGGGGCTAAAACTGCTCTTCTAGCTCTGCAGCCATTAATCTGGGGCCTATTGCAGCCACTGATCCTGTCCCCGCTGTCCCTGTAACTCACCAAGCAGGTAATAGACATGGGGAGGCCGATTCATTAATAGCGGCAGGTAGCGACAGATGAGCGACAGTAGCTTTATTTTCACAGCGCACGCTAGTATTCGCTGTGCTTGGCCGTTGTTCGGCTGTTGACAGCGACTCAGTCGGTGTGCGGTAATGTTGAATACGGGGTTAGGAGTCGCTGTTTAACAGGTTCCGCGCTGTATGGGAGCGCATGACAGCGAATGGCCATAGCGAACGGCTCCCAGCATATTCATTAACAAATCACGCTCCAAAAATTCTCGCGCTGTGAAATCCTTGTTTAAACCCCAGAGCGCTGGCGGCGATGGGTTAAAAGTAGTTTTTTAACCCCCAAACAACCATATTTTTAGAAAAAAAAAAAACATGTTTTTCAAAACATTTTGTAATATGAATACATTAATATCAGACCTGTAATATCAATTCTGCACAATTTTTTTTTTTTTTTTTTACCTTAAAAAAAAAATCTAACATTGCAGAAGTGGTCACAGAATTTTTGACATTTAAAAAAAAAAAAAAAAAAAAAAAAAGATTAATAGCAATTAATTATGAATATTTAAAGATTGCTCCATTGAAATGCATTGGAGAGCGCCAGGTAGCGAGAGGTCATACCTGTCGCTGTTCAAGGTCGCTTGCTGGCGCTGTGGGGTGAGGCTGGAATAATGATGAATGATTCGCTATCTGGCGCTCTGTCAGTCGATAAGCAGGATCAGCTTGATAAATGTGTGATTGCGGAGGGGAGCCGGCGTTCTCGTGGCGGTGAGCGTCATTACCGTTCGCTCACCATTCGCTACCTGGCGCTATCCCTTGTTAAATAAGGGCCATAGAGTATGTGAGGATCCTCACCTAACCCCCCTCTCCAATTGCTGACCCTCACATAACCCTGCCTTCATAGTTGCTAACCAAACCCTAACCTAACCCCTGTCCCCAGCTGATGACCCAAACCCTAACCTGACCCCTGTCCCCAGCTGATGACCCAAACCCTAAC
Source organism: Gastrophryne carolinensis (assembly GCA_027917425.1). Lineage (NCBI taxonomy): Eukaryota > Metazoa > Chordata > Amphibia > Anura > Microhylidae > Gastrophryne > Gastrophryne carolinensis. The sequence goes on from CM051240.1 coordinate 48,137,082, forward strand.
CTAACCCCTGTCCCCAGCTGATGACCCAAACCCTAACCTAACCCCTGTCCCCAGCTGATGACCCAAACCCTAACCTAAACCCTGTCCCCAGCTGATGACCCAAACCCTAACCTAACCCCTGTCCCCAGCTGATGACCCAAACCCTAACCTAACCCCTGTCCCCAGCTGATGACCCAAACCCTAACCTAACCCCTGTCCCCAGCTGTTGAACCACACACTCATCTAACCCCTCTCCCCAGTTGCTCACCTAACCCCACTTTTAAATTTTGCCCAGGACCTTATTGGGCTAAAGCCTTGCCTATGCCTATGGCAATCAACACAGAGAAGATATTCACTGCATTCACATCTTTCACGTACTCACACCTATGCAAATATAACATCCTGCCATTCCGCAATACCTCTATGACATCATCAGCCACATCTGCTTTGTGCCCTCGCCCGCTTCCTGCGAGCAGCCCGCATACCACAGATGAGAAGATATCAGTCTGCGTACAATGACATTTCCAAAGAATCTTTCAAGTGTTTTTTTAGAGCATTTATTTTGAACTTACACACATAACACACTTCCAGCACCACGTCCTCACACCTGTTCTGCAAGAGTCACTCCCTGTGGGCCCTACTTTTCAAAAAGTTTATGGAATGGCTTTCAGAAGGGTTTTTTTGGGTGATTATTCAATAAGTAAAGGGGATGGGAGCAGCTCCATCACTATTATTTATACAAAATTATTATTATTATTATTCAGGACATTGGAACCAATTTACCTCCCAGTTTAACCCTCTCATCATCTAAGTATTAAGCTCCAAACATGTCTAGCTATGTGGAAATATCTATAGCTTCACCCAAGGTTAGGTCCCCTCGGGATATCAGGGCTTAATACTATGACCACACCTTAATATTCTTTATAAGAAACATATAAAAGAGTTTATTTTATTGTTATATTGTCTTAAAACATGTGAGTTTTTCAAAATGTATCACAACATTACATGTACTTGTAAAATCAACACTGTCATAACATGATCAGAATATTGGTATATGCAAATTTTCGTGTTTCATCATCCCCTCTGAAGACATTAGGGCAGACATGCGGCATGTTTCGCCGAATTTGGCTTTCTCAATGCCCTGTACATGCAATGAATAGATAATCTCCCATTAGTACAATTCATATGCTAATAACTGTATTCTTATGTTTAGAGTCTTAATAGTACCTTGAAACAGTCATTCCTTCATAGAATGGATGAACACGATTGCACAGTATCTCAAATCCCCAAAGAGAGTTGGTGTTGTACTTGCCAGCCTCCTATTATGCCATATAAGATCAAATATTTTAATCATATTGATATTGACGTTGTATTCAGCCAGGAAGCAGGAATAACTAATATATAAGGGTACCTGATTTAGATGTTTTCCCCTTTGGACAATTGTCCAACTGGTCCCAGTATGGGGTTCTTGCGTCACGATTAGAGATGAGCGAACTTCCGAATCGAACTTTCACGAAACGCTCATCTGAAAAAAAAAATTGCCGGCATGGTGGGAGCGGGCAGGCTGGCTATGCTGTCAGCGGGCGGCGGAAGCCGGCCTGCCCGCTCCCACCATGCCGGCATTTTTTTAAAAAGCAAACACTTACCTGCATGGTCGGAGCGTGGAGGCCGGCGCCGCTCTCAGCTGTCATCAGAGGACGCGTCATCAGAGGGCGCCTGAGAGCGGCGCCGGCCTCCACGCTCCGACCATGCAGGTAAGTGTTTGCTTTTTAAAAAAATGCCGGCATGGTGGGAGCGGGCAGGCCGGCTTCCGCCGCCCGCTGACAGCGTAGCCGGCCTGCCCGCTCCCACCATGCCGGCATTTTTTTTTTTTTATTTCAGGGAAAATTCGATCGGCACGAACCCAAAAAAATTCGGGTTCGTGCCTAATCGAATTTTCCCTGAAATTCGGAGCGAATTCCGGCTCGTCCGAACCGGTTCGCTCATCCCTAGTCACGATGACGGGACACCCATATGGTGGCCTAAAGTAGACGGGTAATTCGTTAGTAGTGCTCCCAGGCAGAGTTCGTCATGCTTTCATTGTATGCAATGTGCTAATGTTGTGATCTCCCCGGATAGGAAGTTGCGGCGGCCGGTATCAGTCACATATGCGCAGGCATCAGAGATTGTCCCGGGCAGCACAATACAGCTTTGCCCCAGGGTGTGTCCAGGTATATAGCGCATAGGATACTGACCGGCCATCGCTTGTTAGCTATGTGGAAAGACAGATTTGGTTGCATATATCTGCAGATACATGTGGAAGCCACACCGCCCTGACAAGGCACTCTGTGGTTAGTGTGGTCCCATTGCATGTCCCATCTTTAGGGACTCAAAAATAGGACTAGGGATCACACTAAACACAGAGTGCCTTGTCGGGGCGGTGTGGCTTCCACATGTATCTGCAGATATATACAACCAAATCTCTGTCTTTCCACACAGCTAGACATGGTTTGGATGAGATTGATGAGAGGGTTAAACTGGGCTGTAAATCGGTTCCCAGGCCTGAATAATAATTTAATAATTTTGTATAAATAGTAGAGATGGAGCTACTCCCACCCCCTTTACTCTTATTATTCAATGCCCCCCCACCCCAAAAGGCTGCTTGCCTGGGTTCAAAGTAAAAGAAAGTATTTATTTCTTTTAGCTCCCACCCATATACCCCATTAGGCTACCCTAGGCCTGTGACTAGGGCGGCCATTTGATGGAGCCTCAGAATGAAACTGAATGGGAGCCACAACTGCAATCGGCATGCAGCACCCCCTGCATCCCTCCAAGCTTGTGCGTGCCCATGGCAGCCATTGAGTAACAGTGACCATGCACAGCCAGAGAAAGATGCAAGAGATGCCTCAGCGGGTGACAGACGGGCCGTGGGCTTGCTTGCGAGGTAAGAATATCGGGCAGGGTTTCCCATAGCAGGGCATCCCAAATCAGGATGCCCCATGGGTGGTCGTCTAACCAGACCTAGCGTCTTATAGGTCTGGTTTAGGTGCTGTCTGCATTAGCACCTGCAGCCACTGGGGTTCACCGAGGGGGAGCTTTAGGAAGCTCAAAAACAGGCTTTCTCCTCACAGCAGCCAAAGCCATGGCCCGACTGGTCCGTGGTGCTCCATACTAAAAGACTGGATGTGGGGCTAAAACTGCTCTACTAGCTCTGTAGCCATTAATCTGGGGCCTATTGCAGCCACTGATCCTGTCCCCGCTGTCCCTGGAACTCACCAAGCAGGTAATAGACATGGGGAGGCCGATTCATTAATAGCGGCAGGTAGCGACAGATGAGCGACAGTAGCTTTATTTTCACAGCGCCCGCTAGTAGTCGCTGTGCTTGGCCGTTGTTCGGCTGTTGACAGCGACTCAGTCGGTGTGCGGTAATGTTGAATACGGGGTTAGGAGTCGCTGTTTGACAGGTTTCGCGCTGTATGGGAGCACATGACAGCGAACGGCCATAGCGAACAGCTCCCAGCATATTCATTAACAAATCACGCTCCAAAAATTCTCGCGCTGTGAAATCCTTGTTTAAACCCCAGAGCGCTGGCGGCGATGGGTTAAAAGTAGTTTTTTAACCCCCAAACAACCATATTTTTAGAAAAAAAAAAAACATATTTTTTAAAACATTTTGTAATATGAATACATTAATATCAGACCTGTAATATCAATTCTGCACAATTTTTTTTTTTTTTTACCTTAAAAAAAAAAATCTAACATTGCAGAAGTGGTCACAGAATTTTTGACATTTAAAAAAAAAAAAAAAAAAAAATTAATAGCAATTAATTATGAATATTTAAAGATTGCTCCATTGAAATGCATTGGAGAGCGCAAGGTAGCGACAGGTCATACCTGTCGCTGTTCAAGGTCGCTCGCTGGCGCTGTGGGGTGAGGCTGGAATAATGATGAATGATTCGCTATCTGGCGCTCTGTCAGTCGCTAAGCAGGATCGGCTTGATAAATGTGTGATTGCGGAGGGGAGCCGGCGTTCTCGTGGCGGTGAGCGTCATTACCGTTCGCTCACCATTCACTACCTGGCGCTATCCCTTGTTAAATAAGGGCCATAGAGTATGTGAGGATCCTCACCTAACCCCCCTCTCCAATTGCTGACCCTCACATAACCCTGCCTTCATAGTTGCTAACTAGTGATGAGCGAGTAGTATTCGACCGAGCCGGTATTCGATCGAATACTACGCTGTTCGTCATACTCGATTTCGATCGAGTACAGCGGCGATGGCGCACTCACAATTCGTTTCCCCTCCCACCTTCCCTGGCGCGTTTTTTACACCAATCACCATGCAGGGGGGGTGGGACAGGTCCTGGGAGGACGCTGGCATCGCGAAAACGGCGTCTACACGCATTGGCTGGAAAAACCACGTGACCTCGAATATACAAAACTCAGCACTTCCTCTTCGTCAGCATTAGCAGCTTGAACTTAGTGAGGGACAGACGCTCACAGCAGGGAAATACAGGCTGTCGCTGGCAGGGCCCCAGAAGCTCGGAATATCGCATTTACCACCATATATACCAGCTACCAGAAGACAAGAGAGTCATTAAGAGCCCTTATTAGGGCTACTACGCTGAACGGTATATGGCTCATATGTAGGCAGGCAGGGCCCCAGAAGCTCGGAATATCGCTTTTACCACCATATATACCAGCTACCAGAAGACAAGAGAGTCATTAAGAGCCCTTATTAGGGCTACTACGCTGAACGGTATATGGCTCATATGTAGGCAGGCAGGGCCCCAGAAGCTCGGAATATCGCTTTTACCACCATATATACCAGCTACCAGAAGACAAGAGAGTCATTAAGAGCCCTTATTAGGGCTACTACGCTGAACGGTATATGGCTCATATGTAGGCAGGCAGGGCCCCAGAAGCTCAGAATATCGCTTTTACCACCATATATACCAGCTACCAGAAGACAAGAGAGTCCTTAAGAGCCCTTATTAGGGCTACTACACTGAACAGTATATAGCTCATATTCTATGTAGTCAGGCAGGGCCCCAGAAGCTCAGAATATAGCTTTTACCACCATATATACCAGCTACCAGAAGACAAGAGAGTCCTTAAGAGCCCTTATTAGGGCTACTACGCTGAACAGTATATAGCTCATATCCTATGTAGGCAGGCAGGGCCCCAGAAGCTCAGAATATAGCTTTTACCACCATATATACCAGCTACCAGAAGACAAGAGAGTCCTTAAGAGCCCTTATTAGGGCTACTACGCTGAACAGTATATAGCTCATATTCTATGTAGTCAGGCAGGGCCCCAGAAGCTCAGAATATAGCTTTTACCACCATATATACCAGCTACCAGAAGACAAGAGAGTCCTTAAGAGCCCTTATTAGGGCTACTACGCTGAACAGTATATAGCTCATATCCTATGTAGGCAGGCAGGGCCCCAGAAGCTCAGAATATAGCTTTTACCACCATATATACCAGCTACCAGAAGACAAGAGAGTCCTTACGAGCCCTTATTAGGGCTACTACGCTGAACAGTATATAGCTCATATTCTATGTAGTCAGGCAGGGCCCCAGAAGCTCAGAATATAGCTTTTACCACCATATATACCAGCTACCAGAAGACAAGAGAGTCCTTAAGAGCCCTTATTAGGGCTACTACGCTGAACAGTATATAGCTCATATCCTATGTAGGCAGGCAGGGCCCCAGAAGCTCAGAATATAGCTTTTACCACCATATATACCAGCTACCAGAAGACAAGAGAGTCCTTAAGAGCCCTTATTAGGGCTACTAAGCTGAACAGTATATAGCTCATATTCTATGTAGTCAGGCAGGGCCCCAGAAGCTCAGAATATAGCTTTTACCACCATATATACCAGCTACCAGAAGACAAGAGAGTCCTTAAGAGCCCTTATTAGGGCTACTACGCTGAACAGTATATAGCTCATATTCTATGTAGTCAGGCAGGGCCCCAGAAGCTCAGAATATAGCTTTTACCACCATATATACCAGCTACCAGAAGACAAGAGAGTCCTTAAGAGCCCTTATTAGGGCTACTACGCTGAACAGTATATAGCTCATATTCTATGTAGTCAGGCAGGGCCCCAGAAGCTCAGAATATAGCTTTTACCACCATATATACCAGCTACCAGAAGACAAGAGAGTCCTTAAGAGCCCTTATTAGGGCTGCTACGCTGAACAGTATATAGCTCATATTCTATGTAGTCAGGCAGGGCCCCAGAAGCTCAGAATATCACACAATTTTTAAAAGGTCTCAGCTCTTGGGCCTCCACACAATTTTTAAAAGGTCTCAGCTCTTGGGACTCCACACAATGTTTGAGAGGTCTCAGCTCTTGGGCCTCCACACAATTTTTAAAAGGTCTCAGCTCTTGGGCCTCCACACAATTTTTAAAAGGTCTCAGCTCTTGGGCCTCCACACAATTTTTAAAAGGTCTCAGCTCTTGGGCCTCCACACAATTTTTAAGAGGTCTCAGCTCTTGGGCCTCCCCTACTGCTGGGGTGACACACTGTAACAAACCTCCTCCTGTAAGCTTCCCTGACTGCTGGGGTGACACACTGTAACAAACCTCCTCCTGTAAGCTTCCCTGACTGCTGGGGTGACACACTGTAACAAACCTCCTCCTGTAAGCTTCCCTTACTGCTGGGGTAACACACTGTAACAAACCTCCTCCTGTAAGCTTCCCTGACTGCTGAGGTGACACACTGTAACAAACCTCCTCCTGTAAGCTTCCCTTACTGCTGGAGTGCCACACTGTAACAAACCTCCTCCTGTAAGCTTCCCTGACTGCTGGGGTAACACACTGTAACAAACCTCCTCCTTTAAGCTTCCCTTACTGCTGGGGTGACACAATGACACAAGAGGACATGTCTGACCACATCACACACACACACACACACACACACACACACACACACACACACACACACACACAATGACAATTAGGGGTGGGGTATATTTATTTTCCCCCTTGCCTATGCCATCTGTGGTTGTCATTAGGCAACGTGATTTTAAGGGGTGCAGAATTTTGTTCTTCTTTTTTGTACAGTTTGGCTTGGGGTCCATGGCAATGTAGAGGAAAGAAGGTTTCCTTGTCTTGTCTCACTTTACGTAGAAGTAATATTGTGTTTGGAGTGTATTGTTGAGAGGCTGTGATAGTGGCGTAATAGTGCGACTTGGGCGCGTTATATGCACCCAGACATGCTTCCCCTGCTGTCCCAGTTGCATTCCAGCAGTGTTGGCATCATTTTCTGATGTTTCAGGGTGGACTTGGTGACCTCCAAGTGGTCGAATTGAGATTTCCAAGTGTCGAGCATTTTTTTCCCATAGACTATAATGGGATTCGATATTCGGTCGAGTAGTCGAGTAACGCGGTCTATTCGAATCGAAATTCGAAATTTCGAATATTTCACTACTCGCTCATCTCTATTGCTAACCAAACCCTAACCTAACCCCTGCCCCCAGCTGATGACCCAAACCCTAACCTAACCCCTGTCCCCAGCTGATGACCCAAACCCTAACCTAACCCCTGCCCCCAGCTGATGACCCAAACCCTAACCTAACCCCTGTCCCCAGCTGATGACCCAAACCCTAACCTAACCCCTGTCCCCAGCTGATGACCCAAACCCTAACCTAACCCCTGTCCCCAGCTGATGACCCAAACCCTAACCTAACCCCTGCCCCCAGCTGATGACCCAAACCCTAACCTAACCCCTGTCCCCAGCTGATGACCCAAACCCTAACCTAACCCCTGTCCCCAGCTGTTGAACCACACACTCATCTAACCCCTCTCCCCAGTTGCTCACCTAACCCCACTTTTAAATTTTGCCCAGGACCTTATTGGGCTAAAGCCTTGCCTATGCCTACGGCAATCAACACAGAGAAGATATTCGCTGCATTCACATCTTTCACGTACTCACACCTATGCAAATATAACATCCTGCCATTCCACAATACCTCTATGACATCATCAGCCACATCTGCTTTGTGTCCTCGCCCGCTTCCTGCGAGCAGCCCGCATACCACAGATGAGAAGATATCAGTCTGCGTACAATGACATTTCCAAAGAATCTTTCAAGTGTTTTTTTAGAGCATTTATTTTGAACTTACACACATAACACACTTCCAGCACCACGTCCTCACACCTGTTCTGCAAGAGTCACTCCCTGTGGTCCCTACTTTTCAAAAAGTTTATGGAATGGCATTCAGAAGGGTTTTTTTTGGGTGATTATTCAATAAGTAAAGGGGATGGGAGCAGCTCCATCACTATTATTTATACAAAATTATTATTATTATTATTCAGGACATTGGAACCAATTTACCTCCCAGTTTAACCCTCTCATCATCTAAGTCTTAAGCTCCAAACATGTCTAGCTATGTGGAAATATCTATAGCTTCACCCAAGGTTAGGTCCCCTAGGGATATCTGGGCTTAAAACTATGACCACACCTTAATATTTTTTATAAGAAACATATAAAAGAGTTTGTTTTATTGTTATATTGTCTTAAAACGTGAGTTTTTCAAAATGTATCACAACATTACATGTACTTGTAAAATCAACGCTGTCATAACATGATCAGAATATTGGTATATGCAAATTTTCGTGTTTCATCATCCCCTCTGAAGACATTAGGGCAGACATGCGGCATGTTTCGCCGAATTTGGCTTTCTCAATGCCCTGTACATGCAATGAATAGATAATCTCCCATTAGTACAATTCATATGCTAATTACTGTATTCTTATGTTTAGAGTCTTAATAGTACCTTGAAACAGTCATTCCTTTATAGAATGGATGAACACGATTGCACAGTATCTCAAATCCCCAAAGAGAGTTGTTGTTGTACTTGCCAGCCTCCTATTATGCCATATAAGATCAAATCATTTTAATCGTATTGATATTGACGTTGTATTCAGCCAGGAAGCAGGAATAACTAATATATAAGGGTACCTGATTTAGATGTTTTCCCCTTTGGACAATTGTCCAACTGGTCCCAGTATGGGGTTCTTGCGTCACGATGACGGGACACCCATATGGTGGCCTAAAGTAGACGGGTAATTCGTTAGTAGTGCTCCCAGGCAGAGTTCGTCATGCTTTCATTGTATACATGAAAGACATCTTACCTGCAATGTGCTAATGTTGTGATCTCCCCGGATAGGCAGTTGCGGCGGCCGGTATCAGTCACATGTGCGCAGGCATCAGAGATTGTCCCGGGCAGCACAATACAGCTTTGCCCCAGGGTGTGTCCAGGTATATAGCGCATAGGATACTGACCGGCCATCGCTCCAGCGGCGCTCTTTGTGCGCTTGTTAGCTATGTGGAAAGACAGATTTGGTTGCATATATCTGCAGATACATGTGGAAGCTACGCCGCCCTGACAAGGCACTCTGTGGTTAGTGTGGTCCCATTGCATGTCCCATCTTTGGGGACTCAAAAATAGGACTAGGGATCACACTAAACACAGAGTGCCTTGTCGGGGCGGTGTGGCTTCCACATGTATCTGCAGATATATACAACCAAATCTCTGTCTTTCCACATAGCTAGACATGGTTTGGATGAGATTGATGAGAGGGTTAAACTGGGCTGTAAATTGGTTCCCAGGCCTGAATAATAATTTAATAATTTTGTATAAATAGTAGAGATGGAGCTACTCCCACCCCCTTTACTCTTATTATTCAATGCCCTCCCACCCCAAAAGGCTGCTTGCCTGGGTTCAAAGTAAAAGAAAGTATTTATTTCTTTTAGCTCCCACCCATATACCCCATTAGGCTACCCTAGGCCTGTGACTAGGGCGGCCATTTGTTGGAGCCTCAGAATGAATGCAGACAGTGTTTGTGGGGGGGGGGGGGGGGGTATGTGCAAGGAAGTAAACTCACGTCTGCAGCCAGAACGAATCCCGGATGTGAATGTGTCAGATGTATATGGATCTGCATTTTACCCCTAAAAATAAGGATGACCCAGTGAAAAGGTTTAAATATTCAACTCAATAAAGCTCATTTCATTCATTATTTGTTATGATAAATCAAGATAAATATTTATATTAAGCAACATAATAGCTAAATGTGTTATATTGTTATATTATTTCTGTAATAAATTACATTGTAATAATACAATATGGCTGATGCAGTATTGATATAATATTTTACTAATTATGTTAGTTATAATATTGTACTCATATTAATGGTAATCTTTTATTTTAGATTGTATTTATTATTTGCTAGTATTTATAAGTAACATAATATATACATGTCTGTTTATTATTCCGCATTAAAATGCATATTTTATTTATTATTAGTTATGTTTATTATTATGAATACATACATATATATATATATATATATATATATATATATATGACCTGGATGAATAAGAACCTTCACAGACAAAAGAGAGAGATGTAGGGAAGGTAAAATGAGAGTTGTAGAGCAGGAGACAAGAGAGAGATGAAAAGAATGTGACAAGGGAGAGATGGAGGGAATGTGAAGAGAGAGCGAGAATAGGTAAAAATAGAGAAATGCATTGAGAAGTTAAAAAATTAGCAGATATCCCGCAATCATCCTATAACAGGCTGTGTGCAGAATATCCCCCAATCATCCTATAACAGGCTGTGTGCAGAATATCCCCCAATCATCCTATAACAGGCAGTGTGCAGAATATCCCCCAATCATCCTATAACAGGCTGTGTGCAGAATATCCCCCAATCATCCTATAACAGGCAGTGTGCAGAATATCCCCCAATCATCCTATAACAGGCTGTGTGCAGACTATCCCCCAATCATCCTATAACAGGCAGTGTGCAGACTATCCCCCAATCATCCTATAACAGGCAGTGTGCAGAATATCCCCCAATCATCCTATAACAGGCAGTGTGCAGAATATCCCCCAATCATCCTATAACAGGCAGTGTGCAGACTATCCCCCAATCATCCTATAACAGGCAGTGTGCAGACTATCCCCCAATCATCCTATAACAGGCAGTGTGCAGAATATCCCCCAATCATCCTATAACAGGCAGTGTGCAGAATATCCCCCCAATCATCCTATAACAGGCAGTGTGCAGAATATCCCCCCAATCATCCTATAACAGGCAGTGTGCAGATATCCCCCCAATCATCCTATAACAGGCAGTGTGCAGATATCCCCCAATCATCCTATAACAGGCAGTGTGCAGAATATCCCCCAATCATCCTATAACAGGCAGTGTGCAGATATCCCCCAATCATCCTATAACAGGCAGTGTGCAGAATATCCCCCAATCATCCTATAACAGGCAGTGTGCAGAATATCCCCCCAATCATCCTATAACAGGCAGTGTGCAGATATCCCCCCAATCATCCTATAACAGGCAGTGTGCAGATATCCCCCAATCATCCTATAACAGGCAGTGTGCAGAATATCCCCCAATCATCCTATAACAGGCAGTGTGCAGATATCCCCCAATCATCCTATAACAGGCAGTGTGCAGAATATCCCCCAATCATCCTATAACAGGCAGTGTGCAGATATCCCCCAATCATCCTATAACAGGCAGTGTGCAGAATATCCCCCAATCATCCTATAACAGGCAGTGTGCGGATATCCCCCAATCATCCTATAACAGGCAGTGTGCAGAATATCCCCCAATCATCCTATAACAGGCAGTGTGCAGAATATCCCCCAATCATCCTATAACAGGCAGTGTGCGGATATCCCCCAATCATCCTATAACAGGCAGTGTGCAGAATATCCCCCAATCATCCTATAACAGGCAGTGTGCAGAATATCTCCCAATCATCCTATAACAGGCAGTGTGCAGAATATCCCCCCAATCATCCTATAACAGGCAGTGTGCAGATATCCCCCCAATCATCCTATAACAGGCAGTGTGCAGAATATCCCCCAATCATCCTATAACAGGCAGTGTGCAGAATATCCCCCAATCATCCTATAACAGGCAGTGTGCAGAATATCCCCCCAATCATCCTATAACAGGTAGTGTGCAGAATATCCCCCCAATCATCCTATAACAGGCAGTGTGCAGATATCCCCCCAATCATCCTATAACAGGCAGTGTGCAGAATATCCCCCAATCATCCTATAACAGGCAGTGTGCAGAATATCCCCCCAATCATCCTATAACAGGCAGTGTGCAGATATCCCCCCAATCATCCTATAACAGGCAGTGTGCAGATATCCCCCCAATCATCCTATAACAGGCAGTGTGCAGATATCCCCCAATCATCCTATAACAGGCAGTGTGCAGATATCCCCCAATCATCCTATAACAGGCAGTGTGCAGATATCCCCCACTCATCCTATAACAGGCAGTGTGCAGAATATCCCCCAATCATCCTATAACAGGCAGTGTGCAGATATCCCCCAATCATCCTATAACAGGCAGTGTGCGGATATCCCCCAATCATCCTATAACAGGCAGTGTGCAGAATATCCCCCAATCATCCTATAACAGGCAGTGTGCAGAATATCCCCCAATCATCCTATAACAGGCAGTGTGCAGCTATCCCCCAATCATCCTATAACAGGCAGTGTGCAGAATATCCCCCCAATCATCCTATAACAGGCAGTGTGCAGAATATCCCCCAATCATCCTATAACAGGCAGTGTGCAGACTATCCCCCAATCATCCTATAACAGGCAGTGTGCAGAATATCCCCCCAATCATCCTATAACAGGCAGTGTGCAGAATATCCCCCAATCATCCTATAACAGGCAGTGTGCAGAATATCCCCCCAATCATCCTATAACAGGCAGTGTGCAGAATATCTCCCCAATCACCCCATAACAGGCAGTGTGCAGAATATCCCCCAATCACCCAATAACAGGCAGTGTGCAGATATCCCCCAATCATCCTATAACAGGCAGTGTGCAGAATATCCCCCCCAATCACCCCATAACAGGCAGTGTGCAGAATATCCCCCCCAATCATCCTATAACAGGCAGTGTGCAGAATATCCTCCAATTATCCTATAACAGGCAGTGTGCAGAATATCCCAACAATCATCCTATAACAGGCAGTGTGCAGAATATCTCCCCAATCACCCCATAACAGGCAGTGTGCAGAATATCCCCCAATCACCCAATAACAGGCAGTGTGCAGATATCCCCCAATCATCCTATAACAGGCAGTGTGCAGAATATCTCCCCAATCACCCCATAACAGGCAGTGTGCAGAATATCCCCCCCAATCATCCTATAACAGGCAGTGTGCAGAATATCCCAACAATCATCCTATAACAGGCAGTGTGCAGAATATCCTCCAATTATCCTATAACAGGCAGTGTGCAGAATATCCCAACAATCATCCTATAACAGGCAGTGTGCAGAATATCCCCCCAATCATCCTATAACAGGCAGTGTGCAGAATATCCCCCAATCATCCTATAACAGGCAGTGTGCAGAATATCCCCCCAATCATCCTATAACAGGCAGTGTGCAGAATATCCCCCAATTATCCTATAACAGGCAGTGTGCAGAATATCCCCCCAATCATCCTATAACAGGCAGTGTGCAGAATATCCCCCAATTATCCTATAACAGGCAGTGTGCAGAATATCCCCCCAATCATCCTATAACAGGCAGTGTGCAGAATATCACCCCAATCACCCAATAACAGGCAGTGTGCAGAATATCCCCCAATCATCCTATAACAGGCAGTGTGCAGAATATCCCCCCCAATCATCCTATAACAGGCAGTGTGCAGAATATCCTCCAATTATCCTATAACAGGCAGTGTGCAGAATATCCCAACAATCATCCTATAACAGGCAGTGTGCAGAATATCCTCCAATTATCCTATAACAGGCAGTGTGCAGAATATCCCCCCAATCATCCTATAACAGGCAGTGTGCAGAATATCCCCCAATCATCCTATAACAGGCAGTGTGCAGAATATCCCCCAATCATCCTATAACAGGCAGTGTGCAGAATATCCCACCAATCATCCTATAACAGACAATGTGCAGAATATCCCCCAATCATCCTATAACAGGCAGTGTGCAGAATATCCTCCAATTATCCTATAACAGGCAGTGTGCAGAATATCCCAACAATCATCCTATAACAGGCAGTGTGCAGAATATCCTCCAATTATCCTATAACAGGCAGTGTGCAGAATATCCCCCCAATCATCCTATAACAGGCAGTGTGCAGAATATCCCCCAATCATCCTATAACAGGCAGTGTGCAGAATATCCCCCAATCATCCTATAACAGGCAGTGTGCAGAATATCCCACCAATCATCCTATAACAGACAATGTGCAGAATATCCCCCAATCATCCTATAACAGGCAGTGTGCAGAATATCCCCCAATCACCCCATAACAGACAGTGTGCAGAATATCCCCCCAACCACCTCATAACAGGCAGTGTGCAGAATATCCCCCAATCATCCTATAACAGGCAGTGTGCAGAATATCCCCCAATTATCCTATAACAGGCAGTGTGCAGAATATCCCCCCAATCATCCTATAACAGGCAGTGTGCAGAATATCCCCCAATTATCCTATAACAGGCAGTGTGCAGAATATCCCCCCAATCATCCTATAACAGGCAGTGTGCAGAATATCTCCCCAATCACCCCATAACAGGCAGTGTGCAGAATATCCCCCAATCACCCAATAACAGGCAGTGTGCAGATATCCCCCAATCATCCTATAACAGGCAGTGTGCAGAATATCCCCCCCAATCATCCTATAACAGGCAGTGTGCAGAATATCCTCCAATTATCCTATAACAGGCAGTGTGCAGAATATCCCAACAATCACCCCATAACAGGCAGTGTGCAGAATATCCCCCAATCACCCAATAACAGGCAGTGTGCAGATATCCCCCAATCATCCTATAACAGGCAGTGTGCAGAATATCCCCCCAATCATCCTATAACAGGCAGTGTGCAGAATATCCCCCCAATCATCCTATAACAGGCAGTGTGCAGAATATCCTCCAATTATCCTATAACAGGCAGTGTGCAGAATATCCCCCCAATCATCCTATAACAGGCAGTGTGCAGAATATCCCCCCAATCATCCTATAACAGGCAGTGTGCAGAATATCCTCCAATTATCCTATAACAGGCAGTGTGCAGAATATCCCCCCAATCATCCTATAACAGGCAGTGTGCAGAATATCCCCCCAATCATCCTATAACAGGCAGTGTGCAGAATATCCCCCAATCATCCTATAACAGGCAGTGTGCAGAATATCCCCCAATCATCCTATAACAGGCAGTGTGCAGAATATCCCACCAATCATCCTATAACAGACAATGTGCAGAATATCCCCCAATCACCCCATAACAGGCAGTGTGCAGAATATCCCCCCAACCACCTCATAACAGGCAGTGTGCAGAATATCCCCCAATCATCCTATAACAGGCAGTGTGCAGAATATCCCCCAATCATCCTATAACAGGCAGTGTGCAGACTATCCCCCAATCATCCTATAACAGGCAGTGTGCAGAATATCCCCCCAATCATCCTATAACAGACAGTGTGCAGAATATCCAACCAATTACCCTATAACAGACAGTGTGCAGAATATCCCCCAATCACCCCATAACAGGCAGTGTGCAGGTATCCCCCCAATGACACCATCACAGGCAGTGTGCAGAATATCCCCCCAACCACCTCATAACAGGCAGTGTGCAGAATATCCCCCAATCACCCGTTAACAGGCAGTGTGCAGAATATCCCCCCAACCACCTCATAACAGGCAGTGTGCAGAATATCCCCCAATCACCCGTTAACAGGCAGTGTGCAGAATATCCCCCCAACCACCCGTTAAAAGGCAGTGTGCAGAATATCCCCCCAACCACCTCATAACAGGCAGTGTGCAAAGAGTTGGAGGGAATGTGTAAGAGATATAAAAATGATAGGTTAGAGCAGAAGAATATTATGGAGGGATCAAATGAAAAAGAGACTGAAGAAAGAAAAGTTAAACTGGAACTGGAAGCACAAAGTCTTAACTCTTTAAATGGCTCTCCCTGGGTAATCGAGCCCCATGATTGGCTGCCACAGGGCTCGCCAGCGGAGGATACCCAGGGGAGCAATTTGAAAGGTAAGAAAGGTTTTTACTGGGCTTATAGTGCAGGGGGAGGGGAACTCCGGAACACTCATTTTGTTGTTCTGCTAGAGCTTGAGAAAGTGATAAAAAAAAACAATGAAGACGTGTGCAAAAAAAGAAAGAAAGAGATGGGAGTATGTAAAAAAAAGGGACCTGTATATTCAGCTCGGGGCTTTCTTTCTGAAGCGGCTTGCACACCCCAAAGGCCGACCATGAATGTGTTACATGCTTATTCTTTTATTATTACTTTTCTGTGAAACAATAAAATATTACTGGTACACTGTTAATATTCATCTTTTACTAATACTTTTTTATTCTTCCTCATAAAAAGGCACATTATTTGTATTATTGTTTATGATATTTATAATAATATTAATAGATAGTTATATAATATGTATGAGAGTTGTAAAATAAATGCAATGATACATGCACACAGGGCAGGATTAAGTGTGATGGAGGCCCCTGGGCACATAATCTGCTGGAGGCCCCAGATACAGAATGTGTCATGTTAAAAATCCATATAAACACATTGGTTAATGAGAGGACAAGTCACTTATATACCCGAACTGTATAAAACTCCCACCAAGCTTGTGGTTTATTCTCACATGGTAGGGACAAAATTCAGGGGTGACAGGTTTAGAGGCCGATTCATTAATAGCGCCAGGTAGCGACAGATGAGCGCCAGTAGCGTTATTTTCACAGCGCACGCTAGTATTCGCTGTACTTGGCCGTTGTTTGGCTGTTGACAGCGACTCAGTCGGTGTGGGGTAATGTTGAATATGGGGTTAGGAGTCGCTGTTTGACAGGTTCCGCGCTGTATGGGAGCGCATGACAGCGAATGGCCAGAGCGAACGGCTCCCACCATGTTCATTAACAAATCACACTCAAAAAATTCTCGCGCTGTGAAATGCTTGTTTAAACCCCAGAGCGCTGGCGGCGATGGATTAAAAGTAGTTTTTTAACCCCCAAGCAACCATATTTTTGGGAAAAAAAAAACATGTTTTTCCAAACATTTTGTAATATGAATACATTAATATCAGACCTGTAATATCAATTCTGCACAATTTTTTTTTTTTTTTTTACCTTAAAAAAAAAATCTACCATTGCAGAAGTGGTCACAGAATTTTTGCCATTTAAAAAAAAAAAAAAACATTAATAGCAATTAATTAAGAATATTTAAAGATTGCTCCATTGAAATGCATTGGAGAGCGCCAGGTAGCAAGAGGTCATACCTGTCGCTGTTCAAGGTCGCTCGCTGGCGCTGTGGGGTGAGGCTGGAATAATGATGAATGATTCGCTATCTGGCGCTCTGTCAGTCGCTAAGCAGGATCGGCTTGATAAATGTGTGATTGCGGAGGGGAGCGGGCGTTCTCGTGGCGGTGAGCGTCATTACCGTTCGCTCACCATTCGCTACCTGGCGCTATCCCTTGTTAAATAAGGGCCTTAGTCTATGAGGGGTGACAGAGCCTGTCACCCCGGCTGTCCTTTTCCAAGCCTGGCTTGATATTTCTTGATGTCATGTGTATATGTGACCTGTCCTCCCACCATCCAGCAAACTTATATGGATTTTTATCATTGGTCCATTTTTTCCTGATAGTGCTCCTTTAATTGCCGTCCCTGCAGACCGCCAGGCCAAAGACTGAAATACCTCCTGGACCAGATCATAACCCAAAGGCTGCTGGAGGCCCCCTTTGCAGTGTAAGTGGTGGAGGCTCTGCATGCATAATAACTTAATAATACATTAATAATAAAAACACACAAATCAGTAAGATCAGTTAATTGTTTTTTTATTAATTTCCACAAATGTGCACTTCATGGATAAAATACATTCTGCAACGGGAAGCCTGTGAACATGGATTTCATGGGAAATTTAAACTGGCTTCCATATAAACAAACTTAGTGACTCACATTTTGTGAATGGCTCTGATTGGTCATTGTACAAACAGGACATGAATACATTGCGGTGCCCAGTCTCTGATGTGACCAGAATCAAGCTTGACTCACCTACATTGGAAAACTGGGGATCAAGAAAATAAAGACTCCAGACTGCGCCCATACTGTGCAAATATTTTCATCTGGAGCAGGATGTGGACATGAAGCATGATAAATATGGCTAACAAAGAGGTCAAATGCTAGCCCTGCAGTGTAAGATCCTCCATCAAATACTGTTGTGAAGACCCCCCCCCCTTACTTAATATATAATTTATGGATTATAATAGAATTTACCCTCTTGGTAACACCTCCGGTTTTACTGTGTGGCCAGAACCTACCAAGTCTATAGCCAACAGGGCCATAGACAATGCAATATGTCCCCCACTACCTAAAATGTACCTTTCTTGGACGCTTAACCCCTTAGTAGGCCGGCATGGATAGTACGTAGAAAAGGAAAGTATACAAATTTTCTTTGCTGCCATGGCATCGTACTTCGAGGTTAAGTGTCTACCTGTTAGTCCCTTAGTATGCCACCATGGAGAATGCATCAGGAAAAGACAACCTGAGATAGGAATGAATACAGATTTCCATTGCACCTCCATAGCGTTACACTTAGAGGTCAAGTGTCTACCTAAGGAGTTAAGTGTCAACCAGTTAACCCCTTAGGATGCCACCTGGGGTAATCGAAATAGGTTAATTATAATACTTTTCATTTTCCTTGCACCTCAATGGCTTCATATTAAGGGGGTCAGATGTCTACCTAAGGGGTTAGGTGTCAACTGTCATACTAAGGAGTTAAGTGGCTACCCCCCTTAGTATGTCACCTTGGGAAATTCAAAATAGGTAAGGATCCAGTTTTTCATTTTCCTTGTGGCTCCTTATGGCTTTATACTAAGGGGTTAAGTGTCTACTTGTTAACCCCTTAGTATGCTATGTTGGAGAATGCACATTTAAATATTTAAATATACAAGTTACAGTTTTCATTTTCTTTGCACCTACATAATGCCATACTAAGGGGTCAATTGTCATACTTAAGTGCCTACCTGTTAACCCCTTAGTATGCCACCTTGGAAAATGTACCAGGAAAGGAAAATTCTAAATAGGTAAGTACATAGTCCTAGTTTTGTATCCCCCATGACTTTATACTTAAGTGTCTACTTGTTAACCCCTTAGCTACTTTGGAGAATGCCCAGGGAAGGGAAAATATGAAATAAGTAAAAATACAGTTTGTAATTTTCTATGTGCCTATTAAGCTAAGAGGTTAAGTGTCTATTTAATAGGTCAAGTGTCATACTAAGGAATTAAATATCTACCTGTTAACCCTTCACTATGCCACCATGTGGAAGGAAAGAAATATTAAAAATCGGTAAGTATACCGTTTTTCATTTTCCTTGCACCTTCATGGTGCCATACTGAAGGGTTAAGTGTATCTCCGTGTTAACCCATTAGTATGCCACCATGGAGAATGCACCAGGAAAGTTAAAAAACAGAAAGATAAGTATACAATTTTCCATAATAACAATGCAGTTACAGTTTGAAATTGGTGCATAGAATCAGGCTGTCATGCTGACGTTCCAGCTTTATTGCTTACACAGCGAGTCCCGGCCCTGCCCCTGTTTCAGGTCAGTAGCTCAAGCACTGATCTGGCTGGAGGAGCAGCATGACAGCCAGGAGCACCACATTTTTTTTTTTAGAAGCAAGTCAAGGCAACAAGTATGCAACAACAGAAACATTTTTAAGTAGTGAGCAGTGAGATTAACCCTTTAATATCAATGACTCCATCAACTGGACAGTGATTTATGGAATAGTAAAAAAATTACCAGCACACTGGAAATTTTCAGTCATTAGTTCATGCTCAAATACCTGCAATTTCATTTTTGGACAGTCTAAACTGCAAGAATGTCCACATAATCTAATCTACAAAATATATACAATGGTCTATGATTGTCAGCTCTTCTGTCTGACATGAGTTCGTTAGCAGTTCTTTTCTCCATCAGTCCTATGAAGCACTCTCATCTTCTCCGCTGTGGAACTACAAGTCCCACGTGCCCGGCTAGCAGTTGCACCAATAGCGGGAGAGCATGTGTTGACAGTGACCCCAGTCCTCCACCATCAAGCTCTGGGCTCTTGTTTCGGCGTTTGATTATCAGTTCTTGGAGTCACTAGCCCTCTAAGACATAATACAATTCTGCTGCTTTCTGCGAGGATGCTTCCTCCTGGGCTCGGGCTGCGCGCTGGCTCTTCGGCGCTCCAGCGTGGGGCTCAGCAGGCAGGGCAGGTTGACCCTGCGGAGCAGCTCCTGGAACACATCCTGGACTTTGAGGTTCAGCTTGGCCGACGTTTCCACGTAGCCGCTCTCCCACTCCAGCTCGGCGGTGGCGGCAGCCTGCAGTGCCATGAGCTGCCCGGATTCCGACTCCAAGCCTGGAAAGCGGTCAGTCTTGTTGCCCACCACCACGATGGGCACATCGCTGTCTCCTTTGATGCTCAGGATTTCCTCCCGTAGCCGCTCTACTTCCTGGAAGGAATCCAGGTCAGCTAGAGAGAAGACCAGAGCAAAGGCATCACCTTGCTGGATGCGCAGTTTTTGCATGGCTGGGAATGAGTAGCTGCCGCTGGTGTCTACGATTTCTATGCTGAGCTGGAGGGCTTCTGGAATGGGACCTAGGCAATACACCTCTTCCACCGTGCATCTGTGGCGCTGCTCGAAACGATCATTCAGCAGCCGCTGGATCAGAGCTGTCTTGCCCACGCCAGCAGCACCCATGAAGACTAGGCGCACCGTGTTAGTGGTTGAGATAGACATGCTGGCACCTGGATCTGGTGATCTTTGGCTTTCTGAGACCCTTCTCAGGCTTTACGATGAGCAAACTGTGTTGTTTTTTATTAGAATGTCTTTATGGTGATCAAACTGCCTTTACGATGATCAAAAGTCTTTGCGATGAACAGAAAGTCTTTAGGATGATCAGAGGGTCTTTATGATGAAAAAGAAAGTCTTTGCAATGAACAGAAAGTCTTTAGGATGATCAGAGGGTCTTTACGATGCACAGAACGTCTTTTCCGATGCACAGAAAGTCTTTCAATGAACGGAAAGTCTTTACGATGGTTAGACTGTCTTGATAATGATCAGAATGTCGTTAAGATGAGCAGAGCAGATTGTCTTTCCAATCAGACTCAAGCTTCCCGACGATCGTTTTTTTGGATGCTCAGACAGTTTCCTTGATGAGCCGATGTGGACCCTAAAAAGGTCAGAGTTGTGTAGTGATCCCCACGTGTGTGGATCAGTGCAGAGTCAGCTCGGCTGTTCCCAGTGCCTCTCTCACACACGTCTGCAAGCTCGTCTCTGCTCTCCAGGCTGGAACCTCCACCTTTATCCTTCTCGTTCAGCAGCTCCAGCCAATCAACATGAAGGTTGCCGCCTCAGTCGGGCGGAGATGGAGGCTCTCTGCCAACAACTTTTCCGTTTTTTTTTTCTGGTTCTTGCTACACGTGTCTGGTGTGTACAGTGAGTTTATCTGAACAGGAGGGGCTGGAGAGACCTGAGCCACAGGAAGAAAGATTATGTTACACTTGTCTCATGTCAGTTCTCCTGCTGTGGACATCCAGAATTAACTGATGCTACTATCATAGAAAACTGGACATTATAATCATTGCTATGCCCTAGCGCACCATTCAAAACACATAGTGTGCCAAATAAACCTATAATGTGCCATCTAAACATATCTTGCACACATAGTGCCCCATAGTGCATAGTCTAAACACATAGTGCCCCATGAAAACCGATAGTGTGCCAATATAATTACTAAGCACAATGCTCCATATAAACACATAGTGTGCCAACAAAACAGATAGCGTGCACCTAAACGCATAGTGCACCAACTAAACACATAATGTGCCATCTAAACATATCTTGCATCATCTACACATAGTGCCCCATAAAAACCGATAGTGTACCAATATAATTACTAAGCACAATGCACCAACTAAACACATAGTGCACCAACTAAACACATAGTGTGCCAACTATACCCATAGTCCGCCATCTAAACATATAATGTGCCATCTAAACATATATTGCATCATCTAAACACCTAGTGCCCCATAAAAACTAATAGTGTGTCAATATAATCACTAAGCACAATGCACCATATAAACACATAGTGCACCAATTAAACACATAGTATACCATCTAAACACAGTGCGCCATCCAAACATAAAGTGTGCCATCTAAACACATAGTGCACCATACAAAACATATAGCGCACCAACTAAACACATAGTGCACCATCTAGACACATATTGCCCCATCTAAACCAATAGTGTGCCAATATAAACACTAAGCACGATGCTCCATATAAACACATAGTGTGCCAAAAAACAGATAGCGTGCCACCTAAACACATAGTGCCCCACCAAAACCGATAGTGTGCCAATATAATCAATAAGCACAATGCTCCATATAAACACATAGTGTGCCAATAAAACAGATAGCGTGCCACCTAAACACATAGTGCGCCAACTAAACCCATAGTCCGCCATCTAAACATATAGTGTGCCATCTAAACACATATTACCCATCTAAGCTGATAGTGTGCCAATATGAACACACTAAGCACGATGCTCCACCTAAACACATGCACCGACACAGTGCACCAACTAAACACATAAGGGTCGATTCAAAGAAACATGTAACAGCTTGGATTTTGGTGCCGATCATCCTATTTTTCACGTCCGCTCGTGCGTTCGTATGAACTTGCGAGTGATTCTATAAGCAAA
The DNA here is from genome assembly GCA_027917425.1 of Gastrophryne carolinensis. Lineage (NCBI taxonomy): Eukaryota > Metazoa > Chordata > Amphibia > Anura > Microhylidae > Gastrophryne > Gastrophryne carolinensis. The sequence goes on from CM051240.1 coordinate 48,159,835, forward strand.
TACGTTTCTATCCTAAAATGTACGTCCGTTCGTATGGCAGTTCGGGAATCAGACCTATGTCAGTTTCCATCCTGAATTTTCCGTTTCATTTCTCAGGTTGCAACATTGGTTTTGCCCTTTTTCCTTTTTTGTCTGGACGTAAATCCTTCTGATCTTGCGGCTGCGCACTACAAACTTACCTCATTAAAGTGCATTCTAAATATTTGGTCTTTTATTTTTCTTTATTTCATTCATTTTGTAGTAACCAACCATTAATGAATGCATTTGCATAAGTAAATCTTACTTTGTTTAATTTTTAGTTAACTTGCATTTTTTACTTGTGGATTCAATTTTAATATTTTGGCTTCAAATGGTACAACTTAAAATTTTGTGTGTGGTTACCCACACCCTCTACATACAGATTGCTCTCAAATAATAAAAAACACCCAGCAACTTCTGCATGTTATGAGCCTAGAAACAGCCAAGATGGCGGCTCAGGTATTATCGGGCAGCCTGCAAACAGAAAGGGCCTTGTGACTGTGTTGCTCTGGATTCTTTGATTTCTGACCTTTCCGTGCCCCCAGCTCTGCTGTGTCTGTGCAAAATACAGCAGTAACCCACATCCTGCACTCTTATCCCGCTCTCCTCTCCTCAGTAAGTGTGATGCATCTGACCAAAGATGTGCTTAAATAATTAAACAAAGCAAAGGTAAACAACTACACCAATAAATGCAATCTAAAAATATTATTCTAGTACCTCAATTTAAAAATAAATAACAAAGGACATAAGTTTCTTTAATTAACGCAAATATATTGCAAAATAAAGGTTTACATGCAAATGACTAATTAAGGTCCACATTAAAATGCTTTTATAAGGCATACATGAATCAGGTATGCATTGCCATACAATTTATGGCCTCGGCCATGCTGATACATGCAGTTCATTGGAGCTCAAGACGCGCAGACTCCTCCACATAGCCAAAAAACCTGTTCAAGAACAGCAATCCGACTGCTAAAAGGTGTCGGCAGTGGCTTTCTTTTAAAACGTCTTTAGAGGTTTGAAAACTGTTCTCTGAATCAGACCTAAACCCATTCGATTATCCTAAGTTTTACGTTTTGATCCTAAGTTTTAGGATTTGTTCCTAAGTTTTACGTTTTGATCCTAAAATTTAGGAACGAACTTGCGATGATCGTAAGAGCATATACGCATTCGAACGTAGGCTCGTGCGAGTCGTAAATGGCCAAAAAAACAGGAAAAAATGACTAACACCCACCCAAACTTACGATTCTCGATCCGAAATCAATTAAATAGTGCACCATCTAAACACATAGTACACCAGCTAAACACATAGTACACCATCTAAACACACTGAGTTTTTTTAATTCACATTTTTAATTTTTTTTAAACATTTGCACAAATAAATACGATGCCGAATTAAGGGAAAAACTCAGGAGAAAAAGTGTTCACTCACAAAAAAACATGAATAAAAAAATACGGTACTGCATCACCCCTATAGTGTGCCATTTAGACACATAAGGCTTAATTCAGCACCGTAATTATTTTTTTTCTCAAGTTTTTTTCAAGTTCAGCACCATAATTAGCTGTGCAATTTAATATATATATATATATATATATATATATATATATATATATTAAATTGCACAGCTAATTATGGTGCTGAACTTGAAAAAAACTTGAGAAAAAAAATAATTACGGTGCTGAATTAAGCCTTATGTGTCTAAATGGCACACTATAGGGGTGATGCAGTACCGTATTTTTTTATTCATGTTTTTTTGTGAGTGAACACTTTTGCCTTGCTCAAGAGCACTTCAGTCATGTCCCAGGACCGGGATTCGAACCTGTCACCCTCCGGTCACAAGTCTGCTCCCTTACCTCTAGGCCACAACTGCCCCTTCTTATATATATATATATATATTATATATAATATATATATATATATATTATATATAATATATATATATATATATTATATATAATATATATATATATATATTATATATAATATATATATTATATATAATATATAATATATATATTATATATAATATATATATATATATATTATATATAATATATATATTATATATAATATATATATATATATTATATATAATATATATATATATATTATATATAATATATATATATATATTATATATAATATATATATATATTATATATAATATATATATATATATTATATATATATATATATTATATATAATATATATATATATATTATATATAATATATATATATAATATATATATATATATATATGAAGGGGCAGTTGTGGCCTAGAGGTAAGGGAGCAGACTTGTGACCGGAGGGTGACAGGTTCGAATCCCGATCCTGGGACATGACTGAAGTGCTCTTGAGCAAGGCACCTAACCCCCCAACTGCTCCCCGGGCAGCCCACCGCTCCGGGCATGTGTACACTCACTGCACGGATGGGTTAAATGCGGAGGATGAATTCCTATGTGTGCGCAAGCATACAATGGCCATCTATGCATTAAATATTAAATATTAATTATATATATATATATTAATAAAATAATACATGAGTTAATAATACACACATATAGTTAACTTCTCAACTGAAAAGCTGATGTTGAGTCCAAGATAGCAGCATTATACATGGATGCCATGTTCATAACCTAACATGTTTCCCCACAGCTTGTGTCTCAGGTTGGATCACTGTCTACTAAATCATTTTATACTGTATGGGTGTTTTTTTACTTTTCAGACTCCACCCTGTACTCCACTCCATACCATCTAGTGGGAATACTATGCCACATGTAGACAATCAGGGGGCTCACCATCCACTCATATATCTAAGGACCCCCTTATACGATTGTATTTAATCCATTGAAGGACCCCTTTATACTGTAAGCTGACCAGATGTCCCATTGTGTCCCTCTGAAAACTCTGCCCCACTGCTGACATTATGAGGAAGAATGTCTCACCAAATGCAGTATGTCTGGTCAGTTTACAACTGGCTGAATGGCGGTAGTGAAATTCATATATTGACTGAGCATTGGCTCACCAACATCTTTTATGGACCGCTGATCCCTGGAGCATGATACTGGTGGCGCAGCAACACCTACTTATAGCAAAGAAGGCTGTGGACATTTGTTCCTCAAAAGCCTGTAAATAAGCCCCAACATTAAACCACAGCCATTACCCACAAACTGGTTTAACCTGGCCCACTCTGAGGCCCCCCCAAAAATGGTCTCTGTTTATATCCCCCATGACCTTTTCATACCAGTCATACTGTCTATGGCTCCCACTATACAACTTTTCAGCCCACTGTTATAATTCAAACAATGTCATATCACCCTGTAGCCCACCCTTGAAATTCTGTAGCCCTATCTCTTTACCCTCACACCAGGTAGGTCCGTAGCTAACAGAAAAAAAATGTTGGGCTCTGGTAGGTAGAGCATGAATAGGCCTGACTTCATACTGGGGTTATATCTGGACTACCCTGACTGCTTGTCAAGAACATCATTCATGACTACTAAGGAACCAGCATGCTTTACAAGGAGAGGTCAGCAATGGAAGCTCTTGCTTTAATCTTATATCATATTCCCTTTAATAGTATTGTTTGTTGTATGCTGAGCTTCATTTAGCCCACAGTCCTTCCGGCATCTGCCATAGTGGCCAGATGGCCCAGGACTGACCCTGTCCTCTACTCAGCACGGGTTTACGTAGGATACCTTTTTGTAACCATCAATAACCGATCAGAGACCAACATGAGCAAAGCATCAGGTGAAGCTCATTTATTTAATGACATGTCACCAGGAAGAAGCCTGTTAATATTGGTCTCGTTTCCAGTATTTCAGCTCTGCTGATATGAAAACTTCCAGTAATAATCAGACTGGCAGACTTTTATCAATGAATGACTTTCCAGCCCATGGGAACACTGAGCCAAAGAAAAATATTATCAGTGTTGTCATAGTGGCCAGGCAGCACTTAAATGAACATCAACATGCCGTGTACACTAGAGGGCGCCCCTCACAGAGCATTTTGTTTTTTAGTTTTATGCAGTTGAATATATGTATATTTGCTGTTACCTATTTTTGCCTACTGTGCATTTGCAGGGCAATACAGCGCAGTGTTATGACTCCCCCTGTCCAATCGGGAAATATCCGACCCTTCGAACATTTTTTAGCTCAGATACAATGAAGTAACTCTGATCAGACAGAAAAATGTCACCCTACATAAACCAATAATCTGATTGTTTAACGTTAAATTGCTAGCAGCGCACCCGGCTTCCCCGCTGTCTCCTCAGCTGTGCGGAGACGCACACACACAGGTTTTCCTGCTCTCAGTTGGCCCTGAGGAGATGGAGCTGTTGTCAGCCCTTTCCTTTTTGTCTGGGTTAATTAGCCCCAGGTGTATCAGGGCCAATGACCAGGGCTGGATTTTGAGGGGGTTGCAAGGGGCGCGAGCCCTGGGGCCTTCATCACTTGCACTGCAAAGGGGGGCTCCACCAACCTTTTGAGTTATGGTCTGGTCCAGGAGGCTTTTGGTCTGACAGGCCACGGGGCCAGCAACAAAGCTATCGGCAGCAATGGGGGCCACCCGTACCTGGGCAAGCCTTTTTTTGATTTTGAAAACCTGTAGCCAAAGCCACCACAGGGCAGAGCGGAGAGTCTAGAGCAGCAAAGCCGCCGCCAGCAACGCTACAGTGATGGGTGCAGAGCTGTCACTGCACATAAGCCGCCAAGCTCAGCCGCTGGCATCTCAATGCAGGGAACTGTTTTCTGCTGGACCAGCTGGGTGACTATACTACCCCCTGCCCAGAATGGCAAAGCAGGAGTTCCCGAGCAGCACGCACCCGCACAAGGGTGGCACAAGGGACTCGATCTGATGTTCCAGTAAGTAGGCGGGGGCCAGACAACCACCAGTCAGTTACTTGGCTGGACTACTATTTTAAAGAAAAAAAAATACTGTATCTGGGGCCTCCACCAGATTTTGTGCCCAGGGGCCTCCACCACACTTAATCCGGCCCTGCCAATGACCCATACAGTCAAAGTTCACCAATCAGCAAACTTGTCCTTTGCTGTCTCGAAAAGGTCTGTGCCAGTCCACTTCCACACAGTCCGTTATATCATTTTGTACATTGGGTTTGTGTTACTCTGCCTGGTATTGACTTTGTTCCGACCTTCCCTAGCCTTACCCCAGAACTGACCCTTGCCTATCTGACCTCAAGTCCATCTCCTGTCTGATACTGTCTTCCTGATTGCTGACCCCTGACTAGCCCCGGGACTTGGCTTCTGCCTATTCCTTCTGCTTCAACGCCCTTTCGGACTGATCACCCTGTAATGACTTTGACCTGTTTCAAACTCCCAACCCTCTATTTTGCCCTGGTGGTATATCGGCCTTTGTGACATCCCTTGCACCCTTATAGCAGACGAAAACCTATTGATGATGGTCTAAAAGACCAGCCTATTACCTACCCCCTAGGCATCCCAATTTGGGTTGCCTCAGTGTGTGAAACCCCCTGGGATCACTCCCATACTTACATCGCTGGTCATCCTACACTGCATGCCAGTATTTTACGGCTGAGACTCCAGCCCTCATCCATTCAGAAAGGGAGGGGGCCGGACTGCAACATCCAGGCCAACAATGCTGTGTATCCTAGAGCCAGCTGGGAAAGAAGCAGCCCAGAAAAAGACTATCCTCATTCCAGGAGCTAGGGCTCAGGGACGGCCTTTTGTGTGTGACGTGTGCTATTGACAGGGCGCCATGGTCAGGGGGGTACTGTACAGCTGCACCCACCTGCTTGATTCCCCCAAGCTGCCTGCCCACCAGCTCGATGTCAGTTGGAGCTGCTGGGGGTGCACAGTTGGTTAGGTCAGAAGGAAAGGGTGCCATGCTCACCTCTGTTCGGCCCCTTAAACTGGACCAAACCAGCTGATTCCTTATTCCTGGGGCATCCCACTCTGTTAAACCCCCTGGGACCGCCAGGCATACCTAAACTGACCAGATGTCAGTGAGATCAGGGCCGGATTAAGTATGGTGGAGGCCCCTGGGCACAAAATCTGGTGGAGGCCCAGGTACAGTATTTTTTTTCCTTTAAAATAATAGTCCGGCCAAGTAACTGATTGGTGGTTGTCTGGCACCTGGGTGAGACAGTCTCACTTTACGGTCTACCTTGTCTGTTTTGAGATTTAGGATTCTGCAACCCTTAACATTGTTACTGTATCCAACAAAGACCCCTTCAAGTACTCTTGCATTTGTGTCCCTTCAAAGTATGAGAGGTTTCCTCTGAAACTTGTTACTTGACTTTGCTACATAGTTTTGTAATTTGTCAAGAACTTCACACTTGTGTTGCATTAGGTAAGTGACGGTGTACCTTGAATAGTCATCTATGAAAGTCACTATGTACCTGTTGCCTCAAAGGGTAGGTAGGTTTAGGAAACCACATACATCACTGTGAACTAGGTCAAGCTGTCTTGAAGCTCTATTCTGACTGACTTTAGGAAGTATTGCACTTGTGGCTTTGGATTTGATGCAACGTTCACACTTAAAGGGACACTGCAGGCAAAGGTAATTGTTCCACCATTGTGTCGGGCTACATTTGGCACTGTCCTAAACTGTTTTCTGTTTTTAAATGAAAGCAGAAATGGCAGAGATATCAGGGTTTACAGGTTCAGCCAAAAACATTTGTTTTTTCATCCCGTAGCCCAATCAGCTTGGCCAGGCGTGACGGAATGTCTAATTTCCTCTCCTAATGTCCCACCCCCTCCTCCTCGTTCAGCGCGGTGCCTGTCTGCTCGCTGCCCTTCCTTAGCTTTTCCCCAGGCTGATGCCAGTAGAGAAGCTGCGCCACCTTCCCCCCTTCCTCCTCTCTCTTCCTCGGCCAATGCCAGGAGAGAGCGCTGCAGCTTCTGCTCCCCTTCCCTCATTCTCCTACAAGGCTGATTGCAGGAGAGAGCACTGCAGCTTCTGCCCCCTTCCCCCCATCTCTTCTCAGGCTGATGCCAGGAGAGAGTGATGTGTCTTCCCCCCTCCCTTCTGCGCTGTGCCCCCTTCTACCTCTCCCCGATCGATGCCAGGAGAGAGCGCTGTGTCCTCCCCCCTTACCCCGCTCTCCTCCCTGGCTGTGGCCTCAGCACTGACAGTCGCCCATAAATACCTGCCCACCAATCCACCTAGTTGCCCACCCACCAATATGCTCAACCACCCACCCACCTACCTAGATGACTGGGAGTGCGGGCACGTATGTGCTGTGGGAGTGCAGATGTGCATGTCCTTTGGGAATGCGGACGCGCATGTGCTTTGAGAGTGCAGACGTGCATGTGATTTGGGAGTGCGGGTGCGCATACGCTTTGGGGGTGTTTCTGGGAGTGCTGGTCTATGCTCCAACAGGGGGAGAGAGGAAAAATCCAACTAGGGTGTCTTATGCAAGTTCTGGGAATCTTACAGACCCCGTCCATTATGCTGATTATTATGTAGCCTCACAGATTCAAGGACAGTTCCAAATGTAGGCCCACACAATGGTGTAACAATTGCCTTTGCCTGCTGTAGCACTTTAACAGTAACTGGACAAGGGGATACTGTCAGATCCATTGTCAGATTCCTCTTTTGTAGTTTGTGTAGAACTCTTTGCGCCTGACTAATCCAAAATTGATGTCCTGGAGGATTGTAAATCACTTGCTCTAAATGGCCCTCTTATCTCCTGATGCTTTTTAAGTCTTTAACATATTTTCATGTGTGCTGATTTTGTAGATATAAATGTCAGCTTATGGTCCCCTTGTATAACATCATGTCTGATTAAAAGAACTAGGTATTCTCGAAAGCTCACCTTAAAATATATTTAGTTAGCCTAAAATGTATCACCAAAATGTATCGCCTTATGTCTTTACTTTTCTAATATTTGCAATGGCTAACACGGTACAACACAATAGTGCTTGTAGTTCCTGTATGCATTCTGGGTGTCTGTGACCCAAACACCTGTGCCACGTGTGTATACAGTCATTGTGTTTATGAGTGCATAGTCTCACCTTTTCCTTCACTATGTTGAGGTGATACACATGGTCATCTCGCTATGGTCTGCTTGCTGTCCAGGATAGAACACTTGTCACCTTGGAATTTTACAGTCCTTTGGCTGTCAGATGCTTCACAGATCAAGATCAGGAACATAGAGCACATCCTTCATTGGTATGGACGATTGTGGCTTTGACTTTCTGTTTAGTTTAAGAGGGATGCTGTCTCATTTGCTCTGCTTCCCATATAGTACAGTTTCTCTTTATGTGTCCCTGTTTGTTGCACCTAAAACACACTCTGGTTTCCTTCTTGTGTATCTTTGTGTCTGTAGCTTTAAGAGCTGTTCAAGTGTTGGTTTCGGGGGAGTCATATGCAAGCTTCTTTCTTCGCTGATAATCATCTATGAGCCTGGTCTTTACAAATGTTAGTGTCAGATCTGTCTCAGACCATGTCTCCAGTGCATTAACCAGTGCAGTGTATGTTTCGGGTAAGCTGCACAACAAAATGGCGGCAGCGTAAATGTTTGTTATATTCTCACCGACTGAGCTGAGTTGTTTGATCACTTCCAGCATGGCATTTATGTGGTTTTGTATGTCCTGCTCTCTAAGACTCAATTTGTAAAGTTTCCTCAGCAGAAACAACTTGCTGTTTAAACTGGATCTCTCATGCAGTCTTTTCAGTACATTCCACATGCCTTTTGCTGTATTCTCACTGCATATGTGAATAAGCTGATCATCTTCCTCTAGTAAGCTTATGGCAGCCCATGCCTGTCTGTTTTTCCTGTCCCAGTCCTGATTATTATCCTGTGGCCTCTAGCTGATAATTGTTATTGTTTAGCTTGGACTCTGAGCTGTTGGCCATTCTTCCTCTTTATATATTAGAACAGTCTTACCTGTATATAGGAGATGTCTCTGGAAAGCTTCTTTATATCGATCTCCGCACCAGCTGTGCTGTCTCCCATTCTGGGCCGCGTCTGGTCACTGGTCTTTATTCGCTGTGGCTTCATTCGGTCACTGGGCCCATAACCTGTTGCAGAGTGTGAGTGCTGGGTGCAGCGGCGTCATAATCCAGATAGACATTAGTGGTTTAACAGGAACTGGCTTTGCAGAAACATGATTGCAGTAAGAGAATGCGACCTTACATAGTGCATAACAGAAAAGAAGTATCATAGAGCAAGTGAATGCACAGGAAATACAGCAAGTATTCGTAAGATGCATAGAAAAACTAGTTGAAGCAGACCAACAGTCAAATATGACTTAAACCAGACCAACACAACAAACAGTGCTCATATACATACCTCCCCAGGGCAATTTAGATTGCTGCACATAAAAAATAACTTACTTTTTTCTAACTCCTACTGTAGTAAATTTTAGAAACAAAATGGCGGCTCATGCATTTGCAGGCCACCAGCAAAGTGCTGCTGCTTCCTGTTACTGTGCATTGTCAGTTATGTCAGTTGAATTTATGGTTCAGATGCTGGGAGAGGAAGCTCCAAAATGGACGCTACCTTTCTTTTCCAACTGTGCCAGGCTGTTGGTCCGGTTTAAGCATTGGCCACAGCACCATATAATATCATAACTTGTCATAGCTGTAAACTGCAGTAAATCTAGAAAAAGTCACTCCAGCAATAGACTAAACTGGAAGTCTGTTGTATATCCAACACACCTTGCTCACTGATGGATCCCTTGAACCTGACGCTTGCTCACTGATTGATCCCTTGCACCTGCCACATGTTCCTTGACTTATCTCCTGCACTTGAAGCTCACCCACTGGATGATCACCTGCACATGACACGATACTCACCTGCCAACTGATTTCCTGTCTGTTACACTTTTCTGCTGACCTGACACCAGCTGACCAGCTGTACATGAGAGCTCATCATATGATCCTCTGCACCTGACACTGACCATCTGACCCCCTGTTCCAGCTCTCACCTTACACATGATAGCCTATATCTGAGTCACTGAATAAGCACCTGCACCTAAAGCCTTTTCACACCCTGACAACCTGTAACACCGTTTTACCACTCAACACTGACAGTGTGACTTATTCACTTTCTAAGTAGCAGCCTACTTGCTGACCACCTGTATAAGCCTATACGTTTGTGAGCAGTGTGCAAGCCATGGTGCAAGAGGACACAGCAGGAATGTGACTGTAGTGTAGCTCCTCTGCCTTTACGCAGCTTTGACGCGCATGCAGTGCTTAACGTCAAAGAAAGAAAAGCTGTAAACACTCATATGACACCTGCAATGCTTCCTTTTGGCGGATCCTCTTGTATTTAGTCCCCCACCGACAGACTGACCCCCGTGCGTTCCCTTTGCCCGTCTCAGTTGAGTTGCGGCCTATAGGTGTTGAGCACTTGTGCTGTCCGTTGGAGGATATGGATGAACACACACAGCACAATGCCTGCGTACATTGTGTACGCTGTAGGCATCACCATGACCTCCTTTCACGGCTCCCCTAACATGGGCCCGGGTGGGACACCTAGCTTATATAACCACACCTTGTCTGTCATTGTGCCGCACAATACTCTTATCTTCAAGGCAATCTGCTGTCAAATATTGAATATCTAATTATTTAGACATTTATGTTTGATCAAAACATTTACAATTACAAGGTTTGGCGTTTTTAGTTCTTATATAACAGGGTAGATTAGGCCAAATCCAAGTACACAAGGTTAACTACACAAGGGTAACTGTACACATCAAAGAGCCAAGGCAATAAACAAAGCGGCCTTATCAGCCTATCTCATTATATAATTTATTCATCTCATTATGTAATGATTGTCTTGAAATAAATAGTTGAATTTGGCATGGGCAGGGTAGTAGGTCTTGGCACCAATAGGTGTTGACACTGTAGTGTATAATAGGGCATAATAAGAAATGTTATACAAGTAATAGGTCAGGCCATCTTAAGGACAACCAGACCTATTCCAATTACCAAGTGATCACTGGTGCAGCCATCTCTTTTCCAAAGCTTTCTATGGAGGTTATACATACAAGGTCCAACATCAGGCAAGTTAGGACTTTGGTATAACCCGTGACAGTAGGAGAGTAAAGTTGCATTGAAGATGCTTCTGTGATCTGATCGAGGTTGAGTTTTTGGCCATGTGACCAAATTCCATGTTTGGAGTAAGCCCAACACTACACACATCCACATTCATTTCATATTGCTCTGATGACTCGTGCAGCCATATTTTTTCTAAAGCCTTCTATAGAGGCATTACCTACACCATGAAAGCAGAAGAGGAGTCTTTAAAGTCAGATGGAAGACAATTCTGTGGTTTCAGCCACATCTTCTCCAAAGCCTTTTATGAAAGTCATCCATAGAAGGCCCCACATCAGGCAAGTTAGAACTGCGGCCAGGAAGACAGGTCTTTGAAGTCACAATGAACAGGCTTCCGTGGCTTGATAAGACCAAAATTGAGTTTTTGGCTATCCAACTGAACATTACACATCCTACTCCACATCTGTAAGATCACTAGTGCAGCTTTATAGCATCTAAAGCCTTGAATGGAGGTCATACATGGTGGTAGAGGCCACTGGGTATTGCTGGTTTGCTGCCCGACCTGACCACCAGCAACCTATAGGGTTTGCCGGACAGGATGGAGGCCACCAAATAGTGGAGGCCCTGGGATGGGAGCTCCTTGTGCCCATTGCTTTGGCCTGGTCATCCACTCCACATCTAAATAACCACTTGTGCAGCCATAGCTTTTCAAAAGCCTCCTATGGATGTCGTACATACAGGATCTAACATCAGGCAAGTTAGGACTGTGGCACACCTACAACTGTCTCCACCAAGAAACACCACACCCCAGAGGGGCATCTCAAAACTGGAAAAGCTGGTGGATCCCAGCTTCCCAGACCAGGATGAAGCTTTCCAACTCTACCAGACAAGCCACTAGGGCGGCTAACTCACACAAGGGGTCCCTGCACATCCCTGCGGCACCAAGGGGCAACCAATCACCTCCCCCGACCCATCCAGAAACAGTACTGTAGGGATAAGGACCGAGGATGCATGTCCCCAGCCAAGGTAAGCCACACACTCGCTCTCCCCTTCTAGGCTTAAGGAGCCCTATGTGCCCTCCTTTACTAACCCTTCCCATTCTACTTTATAAAATGTCCTGGCTGGATGCACCAGGGACACCTGGGGATAGCAGGGGGCCCCCAGAAAGACCCAGACTCATGCTTCTGACTGGAGCACCCGTTTCTGGGGTCTACAGTTTGGGCACATGTGTACCTTTCTCCACCTACCTGGTAAGTGGACCTCAATCAATGTATTTTTGGGGATGCCCTTAGGTGGGGAACCAGATTCAGTTTCCTTTAGTAACTGAAACCCTTCTTTTCTCTGGACAGGCATCTGCATCTTTTCTCTCTCCCCAGACCCAGAAGAGAAAACCCCAGTGAACCCCGTTATCCCTATCCTCCCTGTGCCTTAACATTCCTACCCCCGTGTTACCAAATAAACCCCATTTTAATGACGCCAAGGTGTAGGTGTGGTTCTTTATACTACCACAGAGGCTGTATGCTATATATGTTTTACTACATAAATACCTGCAATACTGAAGATAGAGGGGAAAACAGGTGAAGCAAAATGCAGAGAAATCATTGAAGAAAACTGGAGACAGTCAGCAAGAAATCTGAACCATATGTGATTTGTTTTCTAGCAAGACAATTAGGCCAAATATTGTATAACACTAAAGCTACTCCAAGAATAAAAATGCAGGGACTAAATGTACAAAGCTAACAGAGGCCTATCCCCACAGACCTGCAAATGAATCTATTCAACAGCAACACACTTATGTAACCAGTTTGTTTTTTTCTTCTGTAGATCAGTGTTTTATTGCATTTAACATGAACAATTCCAATGCAGCAAAGATATTTTATAGGCAGCGTGAAAAGCAACAAGCTGTTCCTGCCACAACCTTTTCATCCCTAATTACAATTGGGACATTATAAACCCTCAGCAGACAGCCAGGAGACAGACAGGTATTTGAAGTCACATTGAACAGGCGTCTGTGGCTTGATAAGACCAAAATTGAGTTTTTGGCTTTTCAACTGAATGCCATGTATAGAGTAAGCCCAACATTGCACGTTACACATCCCACTCCACATCTATGTGATCACTAGTGCAGCTATATATTATCTAAAGCCTTTAATAGAGGTCATACATGGTGGTGGAGGCTGCTGGTTATTGCTGGTTTGCTGCTCGACCTGACCGCCAGCAACCTATAGGGCTTGCCGGACAGGACGAAGTTAATAAAAGGAGTGCGGGGGCTAGAGTACCCTGAAAGATTGTCAAATTTAGGTTTATTTAGTTTAGAAAAAAAGACGCCTGAGGGGTGATCTAATAAATATGTATAAATATATTCAGGGTCAATACAAAGATCTGTCCCACAAATTATTTATACCCAGGAGTGTAACCATAACCCAAGGGCACAAGGTTTGAGGAAAGGTGCTTTTTCCACTGACATAGGAGGGGATTCTTCTTTGTAAGAGCAGTGAGACTATGGAACTCGCTGCCAGAGGAGGTAGTCATGAAGGATACAGTAAAAACATTCAAAAGTGGCCGGGATGCCTTCCTGCCATGTAATAACTTTTCCAGCTATGGCTACTAGATCACTGGAAGGAGATAAACAGGCTGAACTGGATGGACTAAAGTCTTTATTCAGCCTTACATACTATGTTACTATACTATGTTACTATGAGGCCCCCAAATAGTGGGGACCCGGGGGGGGGAGCTCCTTGTGCCCATTGCTTTGTCCTGCTCATCCACTCCACATCTAAATAACCACTAGTGCAGCCATAGCTTTTCTAAAGCCTCCTATGGATGTCATACAAAACAGGATCTAACATCAGGCAAGTTAGGACTGTGGCACACCTACACCTGCCTCCACCAAGAAACATCACATCCCAGAGGGGCACCCCAAAACTGGAAAAGCTGGTGGATCCTAGTTTCCCAGACAGGATGAAGCTGTCCAGCTGGACGTAGCTCAAACCTACCAGACATGCCGCTAGGGTGGCTAATCCAGGCAAGGGGTCCCTGCACATTCCTGGGGCACCAAGGAAGAACCAACCACCTCCCCCGACCCATCCAGAAACAGTGCCGTCAGTTTAAGGGCCAAGGATGCATGTCCCCAGCCAAGGTAAGCCACACACTCGCTCTCCCCTTCTAGGCTTAAGGAGCCCTATGTGGCCTCCTTTACTAACCCTTCCCATTCAACTTTATAAAAGGTCCAGGCTGGATGCGCCAGGGATGTCTGGGGATAGCAGGGGGCCCCCAGAAAGACCCAGACTCATTCTTCTGACTGGAGCCCCCGTGTCTGGGGTCTACAGTTTGGGCACATGTGTACCTTTCTCCACCTACCTGGTAAGTGGACCTCAATCAATGTATTTTTGGGGATGCCCTTAGGTGGGGAACAAGATTCAGTTTCCTTTAGTAACTGAAACCCTTCTTTTCTCTGGACAGGCATCTGCATCTTTTCTCTCTCCCCAGACCCAAGAGAAAAAACCCCAGTGGACCCCGTTAACCCTATCCTCCCTGTGCCTTAACATTCCTACCCCCTTCATTCTAAATAAATCCCTTTTAATGACACCAAGGGATGGGTGTGGTTCTTTATACTACCACAGAGACTGTATGCATGCTTTACAACATAAATACCTGGAATGCTGAAGATAGAGGGGAAAACATGTGCAGCAAAATACAGAGAAATCATGGAAGAAAACTGTAAACAGTCAGCAAGAAATCTGAACCATAAGTGATTTGTTTTCTAGCAAGACAATTAGGCCGAATATTGTATAACACCAAAGCCACTCCAAGAATAAAAATGCAGGGACTAAATGTACAAAGCTAACAGAGGCCTATCCCCACAGACCTGCAAATGAATCTATTCAACAGCAACACACTTATGTAACCAGTTTGTTTGTTTCTTCTGTAGATCAGTGTTTTATGGCATTTAACATGAACATTTCCCATTCATTGAAGATATTTTACAGGCAGCGTGAAAAGCAACAAGCTGTTCCTGCCACAACCTTTTTATCCTTTATTATTGGGACATTATAAACCCCCAGCAGACTGCAGTCCCTCCCTACACCTTCTGCCTGAAGCAATGGGCATAGAGCCAATGCTGCGTGCTTGCACAGGAAAACCATCCTGTTCTCACAAAGCAAAGCACATTTCTACCATGAATTCTACCATGAGGGGACAACCGTCACATACTCGTATCATGGTTTGGCAACCTTCCTTTAGTGGTACTTCACAAGGACATTTGTAGAGGAGCCATTCCATTTCATTCCCACCATGCACCATGCTGTGGTATTGCTTTAAAGAGGAACATTGGACCAAAAATAAAAAGGGTCCAATTCCCCCCCCATCGGCCTCTACTTATCTTTTGAATGTCACCACTGCCTTCTGCTGCAACATCCGGCTGCTTTAGGGCCCAGCCCTCACCCGCGCCGCCTGCTTAGCCTTTTGTGACAGCACTTTAAAGTCCCATGCCGCTCCACGGGATTTTGGGCGGCTCCATTGCATCTCATTCATGGGCACAGCGCAGGAGCGAGATTGGGGTCCGTGTGCAGTGTCTGGTGGGATGCAAGATGGCGCCGCCCTTTGGAAGGTCATCTGAAATCCAAGGGACCAAGAAGAAAAGAAAGCTAAACCTGCACCGCTGTATATAAGCAAAATAGGTGCTAGCACCGGGCTGTTTATGTACACTACCAAAGGATATATTTGTGGGTTACCAGATAACCACAAACAGCAACACTGCCCAAATAGAATGTGCCGCACACTATAGATTTAGATTAACATATGGTGATTTATTTAATCAAATCCTACATACAAAGAAATACATACATCTAAAAACATAATTAAAAGGCCCCAAGTATTTGGGGTGGGATGGCTATCAGGTAGTTAATATCTATATAATATATCATAAAGTTCCCTCACAAATATTCGTCTAAAAAGTTCAAAATAAGATGAAAAATAATAAATGATAAGGAATCTAAGAAGATATGGTGCAATACATATATATACAACAAATTATCAAAAAGGTAAGTGACCTGTGCAATTAAAGTGGCAAGTGTTACATTATTTAAAGTGACAAGTGCTATTACCGTCCCAAAATGCTGGGAGATATTGCAAAGCTAGTTATTGACAGTGAATTAAGAAAAAACAACATAGGTATACAAAATATGCTGGGAACTAATAGTCTACTATAGTATGCCGTTTTAATACATCACCGTATGATAGACCCCATCCAGCAAAGTATACACACGACGCGTTGCGTGGTGAACCTCCTCACCACTTCATCAGGTAAAGAGACATCAAGAGACCAAGAAGATGGATCTCCCGACCAAGTGAGTAAAAAGTGTCCAAATGTAAAACCAGAGGGGGAGTAGATCAGTGAGGTTTGGGGGAGGTTTTAAACTCCTTGATGTTCCTTTTTAATGAAGCAAGTTCACTTTTGGGTGCTTTTCAGACAGACCTCAGCTCAGGGGTGCCATAAGGTACAAGGCTCTCCTGTTCACTCAGTCCTGCAGGGGTGAACTTTCCCTATAGCTCCCAGAAATAAAAGCTGGGAGATGCACTGTCCTCTATGTTGTACAATGCTGTACACCTCCAGCCAGCATGAACTTGGGCGTGCGGCTCCCAGCTTCAGATACCAGGTGCTGCGGGAGAGAGATGACTGTTGTGGGACCAGATTAATGCTAAGCAGAGAAGCCTTGTGGCCCTATGGCACCCTTGATCTGAGGGGAAGGTCCATGAAAGTGGCCTTTGCCATGAAGGTTAAGGTTATGCATTTGCAGCAAAATACTGTAAAATCATGGAAGAAAAGAATATGCATACAAGTAACATGAGTCTTAAAGAATTGGCTTCACATATACAAAAATGCTCTACATACTGTGGCTTGGCTGCCTTCTTCTAGTGGTTCTTAACAGGGACATTGGTAGAGGAAACAATAGATGATGTTGATGGTCATATGACCAGTGTTACCTTACAGCACCCCTAGCAGTGTTCATTTGAGGCTCTGTCTGAGTGTCTATAATAGCTGCATCTAGGTGGTGGTACTAGTGGTGCGAGCCATCATTCTCCCAAGAAGGATAAAGTGGCCCAAAGACCAAGGGATGATACCAGGTGACATTGCTTAAGCTCTTTGTAGTCTGGCGCTAAGATGGGCTGTCTTTTAGTACGGACTAGGATGGTGATACAGTTGCCATCCAGAAGAACAGAGAAGGTGGAGGCCACTATAGGGTTGATTCAACATCAGGTGAGAAGACTCAATTCTTTTTAAGAGAGCTATTCACTTTCATTGTCTACCTTGGGGCTGATTCAGCAACCGGATGTACATTTTCGCCTGGCGCTAAATCAGCCCCAAGGTTGACAATGAAAGTGACCCTTATATGGGCAGAACGAAAGTCAGCCAGTGGAGATGTTCATGTCTAGCTTATTTCTTTCTGTAGAGACTGGGCAGCTCTCATAGAGAGAGCACACGGAAAAGGTTTTTTATATTGTTTTCTGCTGTAATTAGTAAAAAACAACAATGAGAACTCCTCCAGACAAAACTTGTTTTGATAAAGTGAAAAAACAGCTATAACCAAATTAATGAGCTGTCTATACCCGCATTGACCCTAATTTCCCATTTGGTCACCAGAGACAGGAAGTTAATTTAGGAGAAATCTACAGATGATGAGGGAGGGAATGAAGGTGGTGACCAACATTAAATATAGGACTGTGGTACCTATGGCCATACCTCCCAACATTTTAAAAACTGGGAAAGAGGGACAGAATTTTTTGTGCAGTTAGGCCAAGTCCCCAGCCATGCCCTTAAAGGGGAACACCACCTAAGTATTTTACTTTCCAGGGTGTTGTTCCTCTCAGGCGGGGCATCCCGATTTAGTATTTCCCGCTGTGTGTACCCGGTGGAACGCCTAGCACCTTTACCTTTCCTTCGTTCCCACAGTGCAAGTGTGGGTCACTCAGCCAATCAGTACACTTGACTGAGCTAGCCTCTGTGACCTCAAATGCTACTCCCCAAATGCTGCCCCCAGTGCTGCTCCCCAATGCTGCTCGGGGGGGAATCAGAGGAAATATGCTGTAGATAAAAAAGGTTCCAGCGCCAGGTGAGGGGTAGCGGAACAATAACTGACCTTACTTCAGGAACGATCACTGCTGCCCAGCTGGCAGTTTGTTCTTGTTGCTCCCGCTCTGCCCACTTGTTGACATGTGACGCCATGTCTCATGGGGGTGGGGCAAAGAGCAGGAACAGGCAGCTATTATCAGCACCAGCACCAACCTGGGCCCAGCTCATTCCACACAAACCTGTGTGGTTGCCCGCCGCCATATGTGACCACGGCCCGACCACAGCATTCGGCCCTGGAAAAATGGGACACCTCATTAACTGAGCAGGACAGTGGGACAACCCTGGTAACTGACCCTCGAAAATCCAGAAACATGGGAAAAATACAGCACCAACCTTTTCACGGTGAAAAAAAACATAAATACGCAGAAAAGACGGCAGTACAAAGTGGCGCTCACTGGCACTGGTATATTTGGCAGTCGGGTCCAACAGGCCTGACATAGGCTGGCTAATATGGAATGAAACTTTTAAAGCAAATTAGCATCCAGTGCTGCGACTTCTAGCGTCATTGAAGTCAAGAATGCAGTGCCAGAAAAGACAAAGATGCTGGCGCTCCAAAACTGGCGCTATAGCCATCATAAATAAGTCCCATAATTTATCATCTACCTGTTCTCTTCAGCCTTCTAAAAAGTTTCTCACATGGCCAAATGTGTACTTTGAAGGATACATTTGAAAAGGTGACAAACTAGTTTAGACTAGGGCTATTGGGCTGGAAAGGAAGTAGTGTGTAGGACAGAACTAAGCGTGCAGAAGCATAGGCCAGACATCTGCCCTAAGAGTTTGCGAAGGGAGCCAAGGGCCCAGACATCCAAGAGAAAGAACAGGAGTGTGCTGTGACTATCTTCTAGCCAGAGAATGGGACCAGACCTGAGTAAGAAGTGGGAAGAGTAACACTCCATGAGTGTTAGTACTGGAACCATCTGCACTGAAGTTGTGCTGCTGTAACCGTTGCAGTGGAAGATTGACTCAACAATAAAGTACGTGACCTTATCATGCAAATTTGTTCTCCTGTAAGGCACGCACTAGCACCCACAGGCCCCCTCAGGGACCAGAAGACCCACTCTGCACAGACCTGGTGGAAACGCCTCGGGCTTAAATTTACAGTTAAGACTAGCCCTCTAATTGTTAGTCCTCAACCATGTTGAACCTTCTGAGCGTCCACCGATTGACAGCTCTGCACGCACCCATCACTCTCTGATGGCGGCTTTGCTGCTCTAGACTCTCCGTCCTGCCCTGCGGTGGCTTTGGCTACAGGTTTGCAAAAACAAAAAAAGGCTTGCCCAGGGGTGCGGTGGGCCCCCACTGCCATTGATAGACCAAAGACTGAAAAGCCTCCTGGACCAGACCATAACCCAAAAGTTGGTGGAGGCCCCCTTTGTAGGGCAAGTGGTGGAGGCCCCCGTTACAGGGAAAGTGGTGGAGGCTCCGGGGCACGTGCCTCTTGCATCCCCCTCATAATCAGGCCCTGGAAGGTAAGCCAATGCTTTAGTGTAAGAAGGACTGTTTTTCTTTCCCATATAGAGTTGAATGTCCTTTAACAGCCTTCACATAGGCTTCATGGTGTGTCATTCTTTCCCTGTTTAGTAACCACAGACAGGAATTGAACTATTCCTTCTAACCGTTGTCTTAGATAACCAAACCATAACCAAATATATGATTGAGTTGACTTCTTATGGTCCTGGGTTCCAGAACACCTGTTGCTATCTTCTCCACTCAGATCCAGGACCAAAGGTGCTTTCAGTGGGCCTATCCCATTGGATATAGGTAGATATAGGTTCTTTTAAAAAAAAACAAATGTTTTGTCTGATGTTCCAGCGTATTAAACTGCTGACAGAACAAATAATTTCACAGCGCCTGACCAGTCCGAGAAAAGAACAATCTTATCGGCAGGAAATGGTTCCCATACCGAGCCAACACAATAATATTGACATCATATGTGCGGGAATTTCACGAGTCGCCTCTGTTAGTCACTTCCAGGTGTCCAGGTGAGCGTGCTTCCGGAAGGTGTGAGCAGCGCTGTGACATCACTGAGCAAACACTGCCTGGCGGGAGAGCGGACACCAAATTTGGAAGTACGAAACTCCATTGTTTCATTCTCCATGGGTCACGTGGACTTGCAGCAATGCTCAGGAGAACAAACAACCTGTGAGAAAGCTGCCACAACTGCTAACAATCATTTATAGGGAAATAGTAAAGGTTGCAGTGCACAAAATTGGATCTTATTTACCCAAGGTTCCCAAGGTTTGTAACTTTTGGCCCCTTTGTGAATGGCCCCAGTGGCATAACTAATTGTGACGGGGCCCTGGTTCAAATGGGGCCGTTTCAATAAAGAAGGCAGAGGAGCAAAAATGATGAGGTCACAGGATCTTCTGGGCCCAGTGCAGTGGCACCTCCTGCACTTCTATAGTTACGGGTGGTCCATTAGAGTGCGCACTGTTTGCTTTGTCCTGGAAGCAGGGGTGCATCTGTATTGAGACCTGGTGAGGCCTCCGACTCAAGCAGCACCATCTAGAGCAGCGGTACTCAACTGGCGGACCGGGGTCCGAATGCGGACCTCGGTGCCAGATTTTCGGACCCCTTCCATGTAGCCCTGCACTCAGTTGCTTATGTGTTGCTATGCTCAGAGCTGCCCCCTGATCAGCTGCCCCTTGATAAGCGATGTAGTGCTTAGTCTCCCTGGCACCTAGCATACCTAGCATTGTCATATGAAGTACTACACTGCACTATAACTATCCACCCCCCACGACAGCCCCCCATCCGGACCTTCACCTCTCATGGGATGCCTGTTAATGGACCTATACAAAAAGTGGTTGAGTACCCCTGATCTAGAGGAATGCCGGGGGCGGCAATCGCTGGACCCAATTTATTTTTTTGTTAGTTCATTGGTGGTTCAGCATTTGTTGATCCACAAAGCATGACATGTGGCCGTTACAGAGAGATTTGGGCACCTGTGCTGTAATCTATAAAACAATCCTGATATAAGGACCCTTGGACTCTAATACATAATCTCTCAAACCATAGAAGCCTCCCTCAGGCCCTAGAAATAATCCTGAGATATAAAGTGATGCGTTATTCCAGCCACAAACTATACAACAGCTTAAAAAACTCGGAGGTTTCAGCAGGGGATGCTGCAGTGTTGGGGAGGGGGAAGTATCTCTGCAGGTGTTACCCAAATGTTACTGGAAAAAAGGGTAAAGAAGACAGGGGGCTTCCCTTTATGATGTAAGTCTATGGTACTTGCAGCTGTTCTCAACAGTAATTATTGGAGGACAAGGGGAAATATAAAAAGGGCCTGGGCCACTGCCAACTAACTTAAAAGCACAAAGCTGTGTTTATTCACTGTATACATGCTTCTCTGTTTCCAGCACAGGCTAGTACAGTCTGAATACATTGCTTCATATCGACAAATTATATTAAACAATCATTCCTATGTTCAGTTCATTATAAATACTTTACATAATTGTTTCACAGTGTTTTTCACGTGGATATGCCAGAATGGTTAATATATAATTGAAACTAATTTGTTGGGGGCTTTTGTAATTAGACGCATTTTGCCCCCTTTTTTTATTTGTAGCTTTTTCAGAAGACTTTTTGTACTGGGCGTTGTGGGTACTTTTAGCTCAGCTTGAGGGTCCTTTATTTGTTGCTAGAACGCTTTAGTCCAGGTTGGCGAGTTACGTTATAAAGGAGATCTTGCATTATGGGACAGCGCTGTTGAGCTGGTCGATAGCATGTGTTCCAATTTTTATCCCAGCTATTTTTATGACAGCCTTAAAAGGGCAATTGTCATTAAAGTTTCAAACAATAGGTCAGTTTAAATACCTACCCCCTGGGGCATCCCAATTTGGGATGAACCGCTGTGTGATAACCCACCAGTCACCCGATATTTGGGGGATGCAGGGGGTACCACGCTCCCATTCTTTAGCCAAACATTAAAGTGGACCAAAACCAGACATAGCGTCTTATAGATGCTAGGTCCAGTTAAACAACCATCCCTGGGTTATCCCCTGCTATGCAAACCCGTCTGGTTGCCAACTCTCCTTATCTTTCCGATGAGCCCACAGCGCATGCACAGCTGGCAACGGCATCTAATGCATCTTTCTCTGTCTCTGTGCGTCTTCTTTTCACTTCTTCAGCTGTACATGCAAGGTATATATAGCAGCCGATCTGGGAGTTTCACACAGCGGGACGACTTAGGATGCCCCCAGCTTTGGTACAATTTGAACACCTGTTCAATGATGTTTGTTAAATGATAGGTTACAGCATCGTAAATCAGGGGGCGGCAGATACTGCGGGCCACAGACAGTCGCTGTCTGTATTCTTGGCTGGGGATCCACTGTAAAGAGGAACAAATCCTGGGAATTTGACTATACCAGGTTTTGGAATACTGATTTGGGATGCCTCTGTGTGAATCCCCCTGGCTTGCTGGGTCTGCTTACCTTGATGGTGATCCCACAGAATATGGTGGGAGTGTGGGCTCTCCTTCAATCAGTGTTCTATATCATCCACATTAATGAGAAGCATAGAGCGCTGAATGAATAGGAGCATCAAGAATTCCTTTGGCCACTCACCTACAGCTGTGTATACATGTACCAGCCATTCAGATAGACCCCGGGCAGCAGCCAGAGGGATACAGAGGATGCCAACCTGGGTCTGATGGTAGAGTATGATCACAGGTGAGCCAGGAGGGTTTTAAACAGCAGGACATCCTAAATTGGGATGCCTTATAGAGAGGGAAACCACTGGCCCTAGAGTCTTAGGGACACCAGGCAGGTGGTTGCTCCTCTTTAGTGAGTTACTAAAGCCCAGCAGTCAGACCCACTGATGACTGTTTCAGTCCTAGGTTTAGGACATCCAGAGCAGACCTTTACAGGCAGGAGTTGATGAAGGACCCGGCTGCTATACCTACCCATTATTGGCTGGCCGGCCTTGGGGTCTGAAGACTCCAAGACCAGCCACTGCCCTTCCCTTGGGGCATCCCAAATCAGGGCTGTGTGAAAGGCCCACAGGTCACTGCAAAACTCACCTTTACCCTGACTCATGATGCCCAGGGGCAAAGATAGTGAAAATCCTGGGTTTTGTTCCTCTTTAATAAATATATTGCCTGGAATTTGAATTACCTATTAACTATTATCATGGCTATTAAAACAGAATAGCACCTAAAATAAAACTTTGCTGCATCTGGATTGTGTAGCTGGGATATCCAGATTGCAGCAGAAATAAAAGTACTCGTCTTTTTCGTTTTCTTTAAAATCGTCTCTTTAGGGGCAAAATGGCGGCCCCTGTGTAATCTTCAGCCGTCCAAAGTGGAAGCTGCTTCAGACGGCAGTCTAGACGTCCTGGAGCGAGCCCCATGCTCGAAAGGTGCTCCCTGCGTATGCACAGTTCAGGGGTGATCTTGCAATGGCCCATTGAGAGGGTTTGCATGCCAGGCCCACCCTCTTTTAACTACGCACGCAGTTTTCGAACCGCGGGAGCGCCAATCAGAGTGGAAGCTGCTTCCACTTTGGCTGGCCGAAGATTACACAGGGGCCCCCTTTATGCCCCTAAACAGCTGATTTTAAAGAAAGTGAAAAAGTACTTTTATTTTTTATGTAATCTGGTCAACCAGTCAGGTTCTGACAACATGAGAAGGCAAGTCAATGCTTTAGTGTAAGAAGGACCGTTTTTCTTTCCCATATAGAGTATAGACTATTCTAACCATTGTCTTGGTTAACCAAACCATAACTAAATATATATCTGAGTTGACTTCTTCTGGTCTTGGATTCCAGAACACCTGTTCCCATCTTCTGCAGTCAGATCCAGGACCACAGGCATTTTTAGTGGGCCTATCCCCTTGGATATAGGTAGGTATAGGTTCTTTTTAAAAGACAAATGTTTTGTCTGATGTTCCAGCGTATGAAACTGCTGACAGAACAAATAATTTCACAGCGTCTGATTAGTCTGAGAAAAGAACAATCTTATCGGCAGGAAATGGTGACCATACCGAGAAGATACAATAATATTGACATCATATATGCGGGAAACTCACAAGTCGTCTCTGTTAGTCACTTCCAGGCGTCCAGGTGAGCGCACTTCCGGATGGCATGAGCATCGCTCTGACATCACTGAGCAAACACTGCCTGGCGGGAGAGCGGACACCAAATTTGGAAGTATGAAACTCCATTGTTTCATTCTCCATGGGTCACGTGGCCTTGCTGCAACGCTCAGGAGAACAAACAACCTGTGACAAAGCTGCCACAACTGCTAACAACAATTTCTAGGGAAATAATCAAGCTTGCGGTGCACAAAATTGGATATTATTTACCCAAGACCAAACGTTGGGTTTGTAACTTTTGGCCCCTGGGAAGGCCTCAGGGGCATAACTAATTGTGACATGGCCCTGGTTCAAACATTAAATGGGGCCCTTTCAAGTCTCATACAGTAAATATTTTTTGGCCTCCTAGCTGTCACAATACACTCACCTTCTCCCTCTCTGGCTGACCGTGCACACGCACTCTGTCTTATATCCTCCTGTGGCGCTGCAGACAACACGCTTGCCGGAGGCTCTGGCATCTGGACAATCAGCCCATATGAGGCCAATGAGTCCAAGTTTCTCCCTGGCCAATTCCGTCCATCCCTGTCCTATTTAGGGTTCCATGCTCACTCTCTCACTGCCCGTGATAGCGTTCTGCTGGGTGCTGAAGTTCCTGTGACTTTCTCATTGTTATAGTTGCCAATCTAGTTTGTGTGACCACTTCGTGATTGCTGCCTGAACCGACGCCTGCCTGGACCCCAACTATGAACCCATCTCATCCCTTGTACTGCGTACCCTCTGACCTCCCGGCTTGACCCTTCTCTTGCTTCTCCCTTGGTGCTGCGCATTGTGAGGATTGATAACCTGTGTATGACCCCGGCTTACCCGACATCGCCCAGTCTTGCCTCTGGCTCATCCGCCTTCACTCCTGTACATTCACAACCTTCTTGCTAATAAGTCCTGGGGTCAACCGTGTCCGGTGAGGCGTATAAAGTGGCCCAGCAAACGGGGGGTTGGCTATAGGTGAAGCTAGCAGCAGAGATTGGGGGTTGCTGGTGTCCCATGGGGCTTGACACAACTGGATGCAGCTAGTCAACTGAAGAATGAAACAAAGAGACTGTCAGGTCCCGTGGGACACCCGCCTTCTGAGTAAGTCCGCAACCCCCAATCTCCGCTGCTAGCTTCACCTATAGTCAAGCCCCCATCTGCCGGGACGCTTTACATGCCTCACCAGGCACGGTTGCCCCCAGGACTTGGTAGCACAAAGGATGCGGACTTACGGGGAGGAAGGCGGATGAACCAGGAACGAGACTGGGCGAGGCAAGCAGGGGTCATACATGGGAGATCAGTCCAGACAAGCGCGGCACCAAGGATGAGATGGAAGAATAGTTAAAAGTCGAGCCAAGGGTCAAGCCGGGAGGTCACGGGTACGCGGTACAAGGGAGCAGGCAAAATCGGAGTCAGAAACAGGCAATGGTCGGTTCAGGCGGCAATCACGGGATGGTCATACACAGCAAGATCAAACGGGAAGAATCAATACAGAATATCACGCCCAGCAGCACGCTATCACGGGCAAGGAATGACTGCGGGGAACCGAACTTTATTGGGATGGAGCTGATGGGATTGGATGGGAAGGAGTGGGCAGAGCTAACCGGGATTGGACAGTGTGAATTGGAATGTGTGTGATCTTTGGGCCTGATTGCCCAGATTAACTTACAAGGGCATTTCCGCCCAGAAACCCCTGGCCGATTGGCCATGAAACTCCAGGGCTCATTGGCCCAATTACTGCAGCCTCCGGCAGGCGCGCTACCTGCAGCGCCGCCGGAGGTTGTATGACAGCCGTGCCCGCGCGCACGAGCACGGACTGTCAGTGAGGGAAGATGACGCGGGGAGGGGGCGTGTTTGCCTGTACCCACTGGCTCCGGAGACGCGGCCGCTGGGCGGGGACGGAGCCAGACAGCCGCCGGAGCCCGCGCCCCCTGCAGACGCCGCAGGACCGGCGTGAAGGTGAGCTGCTCGTGACAGAGACAAATGGTGCTTCCTTTCTCTAAATGAAGCCAAATAAACACAAATCTAATAAAGAAGGCAGAGAAGCAACAATGATGGGGCCCCTGGACAGTGGCACCACCTACATCCCTATAGTTATGAGTGGTCCTTTGGAGGGTGCACTGTGTGCTTTGTCCTGGGAGCAGGGGTGCATCTGTATTGAGAGCTGGTAAGGCCTCTGACTCAAACAGGACCATCTAGAGGAACAGTGCCGTATTTACCATTAGGCAAACCTAGACCTGTGCCTAGGGTGGCCACCTGCATGGGGGGGTGCAGACATTACTGCTATAGTAAAAAAAAGAAGAAAAAAAAAATTAATTCCTCCTTACAAATGCTCCCGAGCCGCATTGTGTGTGTAGAGGGGACGCAATGGCTCAAAGGCAGTTTGCAGCTTCATCCTCTCCCCTTTACTGCTGTGGCCATGTGACTCCTGTGTGTTGGGAGCTGGGAAGTCGGTAATATATATAATGGTATACATGCTTCTCTGCATTTCTACCCTTAAAACCTCTCCTCCCTAAACACATTTATTGTTTACATTGGCGAACCGTGACTTTAGGGCAGGCGTCCGCCCTGGGCGAACCCAGGCAGGTGCCGGGACCGCTGCACATTCAGGAGGCCCACCTTTGTTTTTTTTTAATTCTTTTTTTTTTCTTTCCATTTATTTTTCTCTCTTTCATCTGTTCTTTCTGCCATTCCCTTTCTTTCATCTTTAC
The DNA here is from genome assembly GCA_027917425.1 of Gastrophryne carolinensis. Classification (NCBI taxonomy): domain Eukaryota; kingdom Metazoa; phylum Chordata; class Amphibia; order Anura; family Microhylidae; genus Gastrophryne; species Gastrophryne carolinensis. The sequence continues at coordinate 48,186,740 of CM051240.1, forward strand.
AACTATATATATTTTTGTCAGTTATTTTATTCTTTGTTTCTTTCATTCTTTTCTGTTCTTTCCTTCTAGTCTTTTCTTTCTTTACACCTATCCTGTTTTTTCTTTCATCTTTTATGCCATTCCTTTTCTTTCTTATTTCCTTCTATTATGTTTTTCTGTCAGTCCTTCTATTCTTTTTGTCCTTCCAGCTCTTTTTTTTCTCTAGCTGGCCCTGCTCAATGTTGCTCAACAAAAGGGGGGCGGCAAGCACTTGAAGTGCCTAGGGCAGCATAAACACGGGGAGGCCGATTCATTAATAGCAGCAGGTAGCGACAGTTGAGCGACTGTAGCGGCATTTTGAGAGCGCCCGCTAGTAGTCGCTGTGCTTGGCCGTTGTTCGGTAGTTGATAGCGACTCAGTCGGTTTGCCGTAATGTTGAATATTGGGTGAGGAGTCGCTATTTGACAGGTTCCGCGCTGTATGGGAGCGCATGATAGCGACTGGCCCTAGCGACCGGCTCCCACCATATTCATTAAAAAATCACGCTCCAAAAATTCTTGCGCTGTAAAATGCATGTTTAAACCCCAGAGCGCTGGCGGCGATGGGTTAAAAGTAGTTTTTTAACCCCCAAACAACCATATTTTTGGAAACAAAAAAAAAAACAAGTTTTTTAAATAATTTTGTAATATCAGACCTGTAATATCAATTCTGTACAATTTTTTTTTTTTTTACCTTAAAAAAAATATCTAAAATGGCAGAAGTGGTCACAGAATTTTTCACATTAAAAAAAAAAAAAATAATAATAACAATTAATTATGAATATTTAAAGATTGTTCCATTGAAATGCATTGGAGAGCGCCAGGTAGCGAGAGGTCATACCTGTCGCTGTTCAAGGTCAGAAGCTGGCGCTGTGGGCTGAGGCTGGAATAATGATGAATGAGTGGCTATCTGGCGCTATCTCAGTCGCTAAGCAGGATTGGCTTGATAAATGTGTGATTGTGGTGGGGAGCCGGCGTTCTCGTGGCGGGGCCCGTCATTACCGGCCGCTCACCAGTCGCTACCTGTCACTATTCCTTCATAAATAAGGGCCTAAATACGTCCCTGTAGAGGAACATGGGGGGCGGCAATCGCTGGACCCAATTTATATTTTTTGCTAGTTCATTGGTGTTTCAGCATTTGTTGATCCACAAAACATGACATGTTGGTGGTTGTTGATTTGGGCACCTATGCTTTAATCTATAAAACAATCCTGAATTAAGGACCCTTGGCCTCTAATAAATACCCTCTCAACCCATAGAAGTCTCCCTCAGCCCCTAGAAAGAATCCTAAGATACAAAGGCCCTTATTCATCAAGCGATAGCGCCAGGTAGTGTCTGACGAGCGCCAGGTAGCGGCAGCTAACGGCGACTACCGACTCAAGTACGCCCGGCGGCGGTCACAATGACGCATTTATCAAGCAAAATGAGGCTAGCGCCGGCGAGAGCGACGGCTAGCGCGGCATTCATCATGAAGCCGGCTGGACCGAACAGCGCCGCTGCAAATTCCTTCACAGCGACACGTATTACCTGGCGCTACCTGCCGCTCTCCCATACATTTCAATGGCAGACGCTGCAATGATTGTTTTTAGTGGTTTTGGGGTTTTTTGCTTTGGGACAAAATTCAACACATGTTTATATTGATATGTTTTATGAATCTAGCTGGTTATTTATCTTTTTTTTTTTTTTTTTGATTTTTCACAATGTAATGTTGTGAGTGACATGGGAATTGCATCTCCTCCACCCAAACTCATTGGCCTCAAAATCGCTGGTTTTCCACACAAACGGGGCTTGTCAAGCTATTTTGTAGCCTGTCAGGTTGGGCGGTCACGTTCGCTCTTCGAAATTGTCAGCGCCCAAGCTATTCGGCAGCCGTGTCCTTGATGAATCTGTGTTGGTCAGTGTTTGTGCAGTCGCTGTTTGAATTCGCTATGTGGCGGCGCGAGCGTCGCTGTGCCTCGGTGCGCTGCGTTGTGCGGCGCTGTGCTGTTCATACATGTGCCCTTCTGCCATTTGCAAGGAATTCACTTCCCGCGACCCCAGTCGTTGTTAATGAATACACTGTAGTTGTGAGCGTGCCTGGCCCCATATTGCAGGATTAACATTCAGTCGTACCAGCTCATAACAACCCGTTATGCATTCTCATGTGTGCCACATTTTCAGGTAGTTGTCTAGTTAGATTGTGTGATGACTTTGTGAAGCAATAAGCTCTGTATATTTAAGCACAACGGTGTATGCTTTAGAAGGACCTATGCATTACAGTATGTAGAATCCCCAGCTAAATCAAGCTAATAATTCGTTGCGCCTTTGCCCCTAGCTTGTTTTTCAGCGTCATTTTAATGTTTTTCCGCCACTTAGCTTGCACATAGCTGATATTAGCTTGTCCCTGCTACGCGCATTTTTTTTTTTGAATTTTGAAGCACAGTTGCTTGCGTCATATCCGGTTCCGGGATCCTCCTTTGCGTTTCAACGCCACCTTAAGGTAAAACTGTCTTGCGCTTATGCCAATAGCTTGTTTTTCAGCGTCATTTTAATGTTTTTCCGCCACTTAGCTTGCACATAGCTGATATTAGCTTGTCCCTGCTGCACGCATGTTTTTTTTTTTATTTTTGCAGCACAGTTGCTTGCGTCATATCCGGTTCCGGGATCCTCCTTTGCGTTTCAACGCCACCTTAAGGTAAAACTGTCTTGCGCTTATGCCAATAGCTTGTTTTTCAGCGTCATTTTAATGTTTTTCCGCCACTTAGCTTGCACATAGCTGATATTAGCTTGTCCCTGCTGCACGCATGTTTTTTTTTTTATTTTTGCAGCACAGTTGCTTGCGTCATATCCGGTTCCTGGATCCTCCTTTGCGTTTCAACGCCACCTTAAGGTAAAACTGTCTTGCGCTTATGCCACTAGCTTGTTTTCAAGCGTCATTTTAGTTTTTCCGCCACTTAGCTTGCACATAGCTGAGAATAGCTTGTTGCTGGGGCGCGGTGCGTATTTTTGTTATGTTTTGTTTTTTATTTGTCTCATGTCGCTAGCGTCATTTCCGGTTCCTGTTTCCTCCTTAGCGTTTCCAATATGGCTCCCAAACGGCGAGTAATGCGCCTCCCCAGCTCCTCCTCAGATTCCGGACCCACCACCCCTCCCCCACATCCCCCACCTACCTCACCTTCCCCAAATACCACCCCTCCCACCCATTCCCCTCCTGGGCCCAAGAAACAAAGGCGCACCCGGGTGGATAGCCGTGTAAATGGCCAGGTTGTGAAAGTGAGTATTTTAGTTATGTATTTTTAGCTTAAAAATTGATAAACACACAGGGGGGATAGGGGCAGAATTTTTATTGTTTTTAGGCCAAAATTTGACACTCCACATGGGGCATCCCCATTGTGGATGTCCTGCTTGGATGGCCCCCCCCCCCCCTGGAGGGCCCTAAAAATTACCTCTGCCCCGTCCCATCTGTGCATGCGTGAGTTGCGGATGCCTATTGCGCTTACCTCTAGCAGGGTGTACCCCTGCGCCATACATATTTTCATTTGGTGTGCAGGCGCACTCCCTGTTAGAGTCAAACGCCACATGCGTACTTTGCCGTGCAGACACAGCTGAGCTGGTATGCACCTCCCAAGGCCCTTGGATGCGCATACCACACCGGCGTGGAGCGCTGTGTTTGGCTTGCGGAGTGACGTGGGAGTGTCCTCAGCGGTGTATTTGGGCCCTTCAAAGGGGGTTGCAGACAGTGGGCCACCCACAATAGTTGTGGCCCACAAAAGTGCACCCAAACCCAGAATAATGTAAATCCTGGGTGTGGGTCCACTTTGATCTTGTCTCTGTATAACTGTTTATGACATTGTTCTGAGGTCATGTATTTTTTATTAATTTTTTTTTTTTTTTTTTTTTTCCTAGGACTTCTGCCTGGCCGAATACGACTATGCCCGAGGAGCGAAAAAACGCCTTGCCATGGAGGTGAAGGCCACTGTGTCCCGGCGCTTCCAGACCGACCTGACCATCCGGGCGATCCAACAAAAATGGTCTGATTTTAAGCGCCGGGACCCAGAAGGCGTGTACCGCCTATATGATGCCTACGCATCAGGTAAGTTAAACCTTATGTTCTTTTTTGCCTTTGTGCAGAATCATCTGCTAAGCTGTGTCCTTTTTTGCTCTTTATATTAATTATTTGCTTTCACCCCCTCCACACAGATAAGCGTCCTCCCCTGGGGAAACGTGGGAAGGGATTCCTCCCCCGAACCAGGCAGGCGGACTCGGGGGAGTCATCGGGGGAGGGTCCCTCCCGCGGGTCCTATTTAGAGGACCCAGGGGAGGAAGGGGATGACGCCCCAGAGGAGTGTGCTGCTGGGGGGCAGGCTGGATCAAGCCTCAGCTCCTCACACTCTGAGTCTGAGGACTCTCACCAGGCAAGGGGCCACTCTCAAGCAGGGAGTGAGAGGGAGGAGGGTGGCCCTTTGCCTGGTGGATCTTCTGAGCAGAGTGTGAGGAGCCGAGGCTCCCCGCCTCCTCCTCAGAGCCCTCCCTGGGCTTCAAGTGGCGCTTCATCCCCTGGTGAGTTTCCATGTTTTAATTGTTAGTCTGTGACAGGTTTCATCTGACCATTTGTGCTTAGCCCTTGCAATTCCTCTGTAATTTGCAGGGCATCATATAGGCGGCACCTCCATGGATTTTTGGCGTCAAATCCTCCTCGGGCATAGTCGTGGTAAGTGTATGTTTTAAGCTAGTTCATTTTGGAATTTATGTCATTCCTTAAAGTGGACCCACAAACATTGATGATATTGCTTGGATTATGGCGCCTTCCCTGCCCAATCACATCCCTCACCCAGGGCCCCCCCCCAACCAAACACCACAAACTACTTCCCTCTTTGGGGGTGGCAGAAGCCATTGTCCCTGCCTCCTGTGTGGCACTCGAGATGTGTGTGCGCCTGCGCTCTGTTTCATACTGGCATGCGCGTGCGCACACACTGGCGGAGTGATGTGCGGAAGGCAGGGGCGGTGGCGGACTAAAATTGTGTTGCTCTGCCAAAGTAGACTAATACACTGAATATTCACAATCCTGGGTCTTGGACCACTTTTAACAGACACGTTTCCTGGTCCATTGTCTCAGCTGGTTTGCTAATGTACATTAACATCACAAACCACACTACAGTGCTAGCCAACTGGAAACCAACCCTATGTTTCTGGCCACACCATGATGTGTGCTAGCAATAGTTAATTTACGTGAAGTAGTTAGGGCAAACACATGTTGCACACTGGTAACATTATCCATTAAATTGGTAATGAGTCATTTACATTGCAATGTAAAGGTTAGTGCCAGATTTTCATAATGGATACATGTGGCAACCATAAACACTTCACATTAACTAATGGGCCAGGAATATAGCAAATATCGTTTAACATGTATGTAAATAAGTGTTTGTTTTTGGAGGTAAGACTCAATAACCAGATTGATGTCCAAACTTCGGGTGTCATAGCTCCACTAAATGTTGTTTTGTATTTTGATTTTTTATGGACAGATGTCGCTACGCAGACGGAGGCAGAATTCCTCCTCCCCACACCAGCTCCAGGGACGGCCAGCAGCATGGGCCACCGCCACAGCTGCGATGGTGAGTACATCCAAATTCATATGGGTAAATACTTTGTAAACATTTCTCTTCTAGTTACATTTGTAGAAATTTGTAATTTACCAATGTGTGAATTTCACACACATCTAGGTTAAATGTGTTTGGACAATAATCCAACATGCCAGTCACCATCCTTGATAGTTGCCTCACATTCTTGTTACGGACACATACGGACTATTTGTGGCGTATAGACAACCAAATGGGGCTGATTAGGTGTTTACCCATAACATTATAGGGCAAACTTCCATCATCCTTAGGCACTGATGTTTGGCTGGGACTAAAGACATAAATGTCCTTACTTGGCCATAAACATTATTACATTTGCAAGAGTTAACCTGGCCCAACACCAAGGGTGTTTAATGTGCATTAAACATTTAATTTGCCAACAACTAACAACTAACACCCCGCGGAACATACGATAAGTGCAGGTACCGCGGGTCCAACCCACCAAGCAAACCCCTAATTATCGGAACTTATCTTCCGCTGGCTCCAGCGCAACACTCCAGACGTGCATTTTTCCCCCCTGGGCCTCTGTGAATGGCCGCCGGGTCCCCATGAGCAGCCAGAGAGTGACATGCGTGAAGAGGCGGCGGAAGAGGAGTGTACATTCCTGTTCCCTGCATAGACGTTAGCGTGCGTTTTTTGTGCCAAGCACGTTGGAGCATGGAGAGGTGAGTGGCTATGGATTACTGTGTGTATACACACATCAGGGGAAAAACAGATCTGTGAGCAACAACAAAGTGGGCCAAAACCCATGATAAACTATATTGTGGGTGTTGGTCCACTTTAAGAGTAAAGGTATGTGGTCCTAACATGTTTTCAAGCCAATATTAAAACTTTAATTTAAAATGTTAGGGGCACATTGTTCACCAATGTTAATGTGAGTGTTAGCAAGTTAGAAACACTGACATTACATTGCTACATCTGTGTATGTTGAGTTCCCAATCAAATTCTAATATATTATTTTTAATCACATCTCTACAGCTTGTATACGCCAGCATCGCAGACTGTGGCGGGCCTTCCGACAGATGAAAGGGATGCTGCTGGCCATGAAGAGGCGTCGGAGACGTTAGGGTGGGGGGGATGGCTGCCATGTACATGTTTTATTGGCTTTGTTGGCCTATGTTGGCCGTGTTGGCCCAATTTGTAGAAATACATTTATATTTACCAATAACTGTGTTGTTCCTTGACCAGCATAGGTTTAGATTCCCAAAAACCATTATGTCTAAAATTATGCAGCCATTTTGAGCCAGTACATGTTTACACCATAGTAAGCAATGTTAACTAATGTGGCACATAAATGGTGGCATAATATTACAGATGATTGAGCAAATCAGCCATGACTGTGTATTTAGCTTTCACATGTATGGATAAACACAAATTAGAGGTGGTTTTCAAAAATATATTTACATAAATAATAAGAAAAAGGTTTACAAATTAATATTCTTGGCTGGGTGGCCGGGGAGGTTGGGAGTCATTGCTAGGGGCGGTGTTGGGGGACAACAGTGCAGTAAAAAATATAGACTGCTGTTGTATGAGCTGTTGTAGCAACAACAAAGTTTGGTCCTGCCGCTGTATTGCTTCTGCCTGGCGCTGTATTGCTTCTTCCTGGCGCTGTACAGATTGCTCGATAACATTTGCAAGGCGACCAAGGTCCTGGTTCTGTTGTAGGTTTTGCCGTAACTGGTCCACCTGGCGCTGCAGGCCCTCATTTTGTTGCTGACACATCAGCACCTGATTTTCCAACGCTGCAATGCGCTCATTAGTTCCATCACGCGGCTGTTGGCGACTGTAGTCCTCCAGCATCCGGACCCCTAGTTGGTAGAAATCGGCACTGGTTGGTGCCACACCTCCTCTTGCTGTGGTTGGAGGCTAAACAAATAGTAAACCACATTTTAGTCAAACGGAACAAATGCAGTTATGCCCCTCCAAAAAGTTACCATAAACACTCACTAGACAACTTACCCTTGTCTGAGCCTCTGAAGCTTGGCCACATGGGACTTGGGAAGAGGTCCCAGCTTGGGGTTCTGGTTCCGCCTCCTGCCAAAACAACAATGAAAGGAAATGTTACATGTTGCTTCTTCCACTACCCACGAATATGCCAATGGGTTTCGAGGTCGTCTACATCAGCCATGTTACCTGCGTGTCCTCCGGCCCAGGTAGGCTCGAGGTATCGCTGCCAGAGAGTCGCAATTCAACATCCGAGATGTCGGGCAAGTTGGCATATGCTAAACAGGAAAATCAGGTTAGTAGGTCTGTGGGCCAAACTCTAATGTAACCTGGTTAGGCTATCGAGGCCATACCTCTAAAAAGTTTAAAAATACACACTAGACCAAAGGTCTCTGTTAAACTCAGATTGTTAACATGTATGTTACAGGACTAAGACGCACTAATTTCTGCAAATCTCATCATAAACATTGCTTAAATTAAACATACCCCCAATATCCCAGATGTCTGGAGTGGGGTCCTCACTCGAGCTTGGACCTTGAAAATACATGTGGACACACAAGTTGCCAGAAGCAAGTGGCACAACATTAGAGCCAAAATACAGACTAGAGCAAGGCAAAACCACTTACCCTCATCTCTGGCAGCTGGAACTTGAGGGGCCCTTTCTGGACAGCCACTTCCGATATTCGGGTCAACTAAAAAAAAAAAAAAATGTCTCTAAATAATCAGCAAACTACTACAGGGAATGTTTGGCTAAAAATATGTCCGCAAATATACATTGCTATCACTCAAATAACTAATAGACTGACCCTGGGGAGGCAACCAGCACTCCCAAGAGGCATCTTCAAGTTTACCAAGCAAACATGTAGCTTAGTAGACTAACCAAATTGAACCAGTGTAACATAAACAGCATAAAGGATACATTATGTATTGCTCTACACACCAACAGGGTCCTGTTGACCGGCAACATCGGAAGTGGGGTCCAAAGATGAACCAGTCACTTGGCCTACCAAGAAAAAAGACAAATGAGACACATGCACTTGAGTCAAAGTGGATCACGCAAGGTGAACACATGCACTTACCGACATCCAAAGAGTAGGTGGGATCCGGAGGAGATGCTGGGGCCAAGGGCATGGGAGCTAGGCCAAAATAAAACCAACATTGAGCCATAGCTAATGTGCGTAGCAAAATACAACATGCATTAAGGTGTGTGAGCAGCTCTTTCACTAATATTGACTAATCAAGCCAAGTGTGGCTCACACATTGATATGCCGATATATGGCTACACATCTCTGGCATCCTACATATCTACACATGTTAGGGCCTTGTTAGTTACTTGCTGTGAGTGTTACAGTGGGCGTGCAATTAGGGCGCACGCACATATTATTAATAGTCAACAGGGCAAACCTTTATTGTTTGAGCTGCTCCCACACCCATTTGTTTTGAAAAAAACCAGCAAACAAATTATGGGTAAATACCTTCAATGGCAGACTGGGGTAGCCTTGAGGTTGCTGGAAGGGCAGGAGCTTGGGTGTCCGGAGCCACATCCCGGACAGCAGCATGTGCACCTATGCATAAAGCAACAGACAGAAAAGTTACAAATGTTTGAGCTATAATGTAATACTTCACAGGTCCTACAGTTAGTTGGTCAGAATGTCAAAATGCTAATCACAGACATTAACATTAGGTTATTGTAAAAGCCAGAAAATATGTACCTTCAGCCCAACCGGTGGTGTCATCCCCAGGATCCACACCCTGCAGCCGAGCCAGTGGGATTTTGGCCTTCAGCATCTCCTCATACGGCCTGTAGGTACTCTTTGGAGCCTGGATGAACCCACTGTCCACATCAAGATCGTGATTCATCTTTTTCATAAGGGCCCCTCGCAAAGTGTAGAAGCGTTTCCTGCAGGATGGGCCACTACGTGGGTGTTGAGCTGTGCTACTAAGCTCCACACCAATGGCATCCCACAGTTTGCTTCTTTCTTGTTTGCCTATGGACTTGCTTTGGGAGCCAAATATCAGCTCCCATTTCGCAAGTGTCAGGCGCACAAGATGATTATTCTCAGCCAAATTAAATTCAGGCTCCCTCTTGGCACCTGGGCGCTTAGCCTGGGGTGCTGCCCCACCTTCAGGCTGTGCCCTTTTCCGTAAGGGAGGTCTGCGCACAGCACCCACCAAACTCCTACTCGTGCCTGCTGTGGCCGGCAGATGTCCTGTATTTGGCTCCATCCTGTAGCTGCACACACACACAAATCAACACCCCACAAGCACGCATGCACACTACAGAATGGCATCGCAATCTCTTAGGCTTGGGCAGGTTTTATGTGCTCTAACAGCCAATCCAAAAGCAGCCCACTTAATTGATTCACACATACAGCCCAGTTCCTTCTAGGCACACCTCCACTGCACTGACAGAAGCATGTGTGTTAGCCAATTAACTCATTACAGACCTCATTAAACAAACAACACACACCCAAATCCAACAATGGACTGATGTATCTGCAACCCTTGTGACATGTGGTTAGCCTAACGGCTATTTAAAAAAACAACAGCTTCACTTTCATTGGTCCCCACCTGATTTTTGGCCCATGTCCGTTAATGCACGCAAGTTACGGCTCAAGTACGCTAGTAGCGCTACTAGCGTGCGCGTGCGCACTCTGTTTTACGCACACCTGGGTCGGCTAATTGGCGCCCGGAAATAGCTGAGCGACGCAAAAGGCGGCAAAGCGGACCTGTCACTTTAGAAAATGAAGTATAAAAGGAAGGAATGTTCTAGCTTCTGCTATTCTTACACTGTGGCAAAGGCTGTGGTGTGGTGCTGTGCTCGCTTCCCTTAGCTCATTTGAGCCTCTGTCTGGTTTCTGTCCTCACTCTCTGTGGCTTGTTGGGTGATTTCTGACATCAGTGCTGTTTCTTTAGGAGCTTGGTTTGGGTGGCATCTGCAAATATTGTGTAGCATACAGCAAGTGAGGCTTGATTTTGGGGCCTTTTGTGGGCTGTGCAGCAACTCCCCTCTTGGTTGTGCTTAACTTAGAAAGCTGGTTTTCAGCAGGCTGGTGGTTTGGACCACTATAGTTCTGGTTTTGTGGTGAGCTGCATTGTAGCGGGTGTGTGTGTAGTGTGATTGTTTGTGTGTGTGTTGTGTGTTAGTGGTTTTTTTTGTTTATTTTTGTTTTTGTATATATCTTTAGTGTGTGTGATGGATAAGAGGGTGATGTATGGTGTCTGGGTGGATGGATGTATGTGTATGCTGAAAGAGCAGGAGGAAAGGGAGCGGGGTGTTGTGAGGCTTAGGGCACCCCGCTCCTTTGCAATCCGCCTTTCAGTATGGGACTTAAGTGACGAGCAGATCAGGAGCCGCTTCCGTCTGAATCGTGCTGCACTACAGTCCCTATATGATCAGATTAAGACCAAAATCGAGCCATCCACCAAACGCACTCACTCCATTCCAGGCATAGTACGCCTGTGTGCCACTCTTAATGTTTTGGCACGAGGGACCTTCCAGGCAACCTCAGCCCTCCTCAGCGGGATAAGCCAGGCTACTATGAGCCGCATCCTAATCCAGGTAGTTCTGGCAATTTGTGATTTAATCCCAATTTACATCAAGTTTCCTGAGGATGAGGAAGAGGTTGCCAAAATAAAACATGCTTTCTATCTGATGGGAGGGATCCCGAATGTGCTAGGGTGCGTTGATGGTACACATATCCCTTTCCGCCCTCCCCGTGCACAGGAGCTGTCCTACAGAAACAGGAAACAGTTCCATTCATTTAATATCATGGTGGTCTGTGACCCAGACATGAGGCTGCGGGCGGTGAGATCGGGGTTCCCCGGCTCATGCCACGATTCTTACGTCTTGCAGCGGACAGTCCTGTGCCGGAAGTTTGATAACAACGAAATGCCAGCTGGCTGGCTACTGGGTAATAAATTAACCATGTCTATGTATTTTGCTAATATGTGGCCTAGTAAGGCAATTTTAACCAAACTACCACCAAAAAACATGTACTAGTACTAATTGCTGTCTCTCTCCTTGTGTTTTTTCTACAGCGGACAAGGGATATGGGCAGAGAACGTGGGTCATGACTCCGGTCAGGAACCCACGGACCTCTGCCCATGAACGCTACAATGCAGCGCATCGCAAGACCAGAAGCATTGTGGAAAGAACCATCGGCCTGCTGAAAGCACGCTTTCTCTGTTTGGCACGGCCAGGAGGAGAGATGCTCTACAGCCCACAGAAGGTTTCCAAAATCATCCTTGCCTGCTGTGTGTTACACAATATCTGTATATGCCACCGAATCCAAGCCCCCGAGGAGACAGCACTGGTGCCAGAAATCCCCAACCTGCCCGCAGATAGAAGTGAGGACACCCAGACTGGCGATGAGCTAAGGGAAAGGCTGATCACTTCTTATTTTGCGGTAAGCTAACTACCCTTCACTCTAATGCAAGTACTGCACTACTGTTTAAATGTATTTGACCTCCCATCCAAAAGAGCAAACAAACGCACTAAGGGGGGTTTAAGATGACCCAAACCACTCTAAGGGGGGTGTAAGATGACCCAAACCACTCTAAGGGGGGGTGTAAGATGACCCAAACCACTCTAAGGGGGGTTTAAGATGACCCAAACCACTCTAAGGGGGGTTTAAGATGACCCAAACCACTCTAAGGGGGGTTTAAGATGACCAAAACCACTCTAAGGGGGGTTTAAGATGACCCAAACCACTCTAAGGGGGGTTGTAAGATGACCCAAACCACTCTAAGGGGGGTTGTAAGATGACCCAAACCACTCTAAGGGGGGTGTAAGATGACCCAAACCACTCTAAGGGGGGGGTGTAAGATGACCCAAACCACTCTAAGGGGGGTGTAAGATGACCCAAACCACTCTAAGGGGGGTTTAAGATGACCCAAACCACTCTAAGGGGGGTTTAAGATGACCCAAACCACTCTAAGGGGGGTTTAAGATGACCCAAACCACTCTAAGGGGGGTTGTAAGATGACCCAAACCACTCTAAGGGGGGTTGTAAGATGACCCAAACCACTCTAAGGGGGGTGTAAGATGACCCAAACCACTCTAAGGGGGGGTGTAAGATGACCCAAACCACTCTAAGGGGGGTTTAAGATGACCCAAACCACTCTAAGGGGGGTTTAAGATGACCCAAACCACTCTAAGGGGGGTTTAAGATGACCAAAACCACTCTAAGGGGGGTTTAAGATGACCCAAACCACTCTAAGGGGGGTTGTAAGATGACCCAAACCACTCTAAGGGGGGTTGTAAGATGACCCAAACCACTCTAAGGGGGGTTTAAGATGACCCAAACCACTCTAAGGGGGGTTGTAAGATGACCCAAACCACTCTAAGGGGGGTTTAAGATGACCAAAACCACTCTAAGGGGGGGTGTAAGATGACCCAAACCACTCTAAGGGGGGTTTAAGATGACCCAAACCACTCTAAGGGGGGTTTAAGATGACCAAAACCACTCTAAGGGGGGTTTAAGATGACCCAAACCACTCTAAGGGGGGTTGTAAGATGACCCAAACCACTCTAAGGGGGGTTTAAGATGACCCAAACCACTCTAAGGGGGGTTGTAAGATGACCCAAACCACTCTAAGGGGGGTTTAAGATGACCCAAACCACTCTAAGGGGGGTTTAAGATGACCCAAACCACTCTAAGGGGGGTTTAAGATGACCCAAACCACTCTAAGGGGGGTTGTAAGATGACCCAAACCACTCTAAGGGGGGTTTAAGATGACCAAAACCACTCTAAGGGGGGTTGTAAGATGACCCAAACCACTCTAAGGGGGGTTGTAAGATGACCCAAACCACTCTAAGGGGGGTGTAAGATGACCCAAACCACTCTAAGGGGGGGTGTAAGATGACCCAAACCACTCTAAGGGGGGTTTAAGATGACCCAAACCACTCTAAGGGGGGTTTAAGATGACCCAAACCACTCTAAGGGGGGTTTAAGATGACCAAAACCACTCTAAGGGGGGTTTAAGATGACCCAAACCACTCTAAGGGGGGTTGTAAGATGACCCAAACCACTCTAAGGGGGGTTGTAAGATGACCCAAACCACTCTAAGGGGGGTTGTAAGATGACCCAAACCACTCTAAGGGGGGTTGTAAGATGACCCAAACCACTCTAAGGGGGGTTTAAGATGACCAAAACCACTCTAAGGGGGGGTGTAAGATGACCCAAACCACTCTAAGGGGGGTTGTAAGATGACCCAAACCACTCTAAGGGGGGTTTAAGATGACCAAAACCACTCTAAGGGGGGTTGTAAGATGACCCAAACCACTCTAAGGGGGGTTGTAAGATGACCCAAACCACTCTAAGGGGGGTTTAAGATGACCCAAACCACTCTAAGGGGGGTGTAAGACGCCAATGTTGGTTATCAAGTTATGCATTTTTTTTAAAGAAAACACAAAACAACTATAAAGATATATACTAACTGCACTTTTCTTATTTTTTCAGGCACAAAGAGATGCACCATGATCCCTAAATTCCTTTTCCAACCCTTTCCTGGACTTTACTTTTCTTTTGAATTTCTGCTGGACTTTTCATTTTCTATTTCATTTCTGTTTTATTATTAATTTTTGGTTAGAGTAAAAATAAAAAAAGAATTATATATATACATGTGGCTATGTGTTTAATTCTGTTGTAAGTTTCCTTTTCATTCTAATTCCTATTTTCATTTTCCTTTTTTTTCTCTGTTCTGTTTTTATTTTCCTTTTCTATTTTCCTTTTCTTTCTCTGTTCTGTTTTTATTTTCCTTTTCTATTTTCCTTTTCTTTCTCTGTTCTGTTTTTATTTTCCTTTTCTTTCTCTGTTCTGTTTTTATTTTCCTTTTCTTTCTCTGTTCTGTTTTGATTTTCCTTTTCTTTCTCTGTTCTGTTTTTATTTTCCTTTTCGTTCTCTGTTCTGTTTTTATTTTCCTTTTCTATTTTCCTTTTCTTTCTCTGTTCTGTTTTTATTTTCCTTTTCTTTCTCTGTTCTGTTTTTATTTTCCTTTTCTTTCTCTGTTCTGTTTTTATTTTCCTTTTCTTTCTCTGTTCTGTTTTTATTTTCCTTTTCTTTCTCTGTTCTGTTTTTATTTTCCTTTTCTTTCTCTGTTCTGTTTTTATTTTCCTTTTCTTTCTCTGTTCTGTTTTTATTTTCCTTTTCTTTCTCTGTTCTGTTTTTATTTTCCTTTTCTTTCTCTGTTCTGTTTTTATTTTCCTTTTCGTTCTCTGTTCTGTTTTTATTTTCCTTTTCGTTCTCTGTTCTGTTTTTATTTTCCTTTTCTATTTTCCTTTTCTTTCTCTGTTCTGTTTTTATTTTCCTTTTCTTTCTCTGTTCTGTTTTTATTTTCCTTTTCTTTCTCTGTTCTGTTTTTATTTTCCTTTTCTTTCTCTGTTCTGTTTTTATTTTCCTTTTCTTTCTCTGTTCTGTTTTTATTTTCCTTTTCTTTCTCTGTTCTGTTTTTATTTTCCTTTTCTTTCTCTGTTCTGTTTTTATTTTCCTTTTCTTTCTCTGTTCTGTTTTTATTTTCCTTTTCTTTCTCATTGGTGGTTTAATTGTATTTCCTTTTTATGTAACAAATAAAAAAAAACAAAAATTGTGGCTATGTGTTTAATTATGTTTTATTTTCCATTTATATTCGAAGATCTGGTAGAATTTAATTTCCTTTTCAACACAAAATAAAAAATTTTTAAATTTTAAAACAAATGTGTTTTATTCAGAAGGTACTGGATGGCCAGGACACAGCAAAGCTAACAGGCGCTGTGTAGAATAGCGTGGTCACACTGACTGACAGCGCCTACAAAGCTGAGGGCCAACATCATATTCAGCAATGTAGGCGTTGTTCGCAACAACGCCAGGTAGCGACTGAGGAGGCCTGCTATAGCGAATCGCTAACGCCCGCGGCTGACGCTAGCGGCGCTCATAGCGCCATACTTCAGTCGCTCATCTGTCGCTACCTGGCGCTATTGATGAATCGGCCTCCCCGTGATTCCTTATTCCAGGCACAAACTATACAACAGCTTCAAAAACTCTGAGGTTGTAGTAGGGGATTCTGCAGTGTTGGGGAGGGGGAAGTATCTCTGCAGGTGTTACCAAATGTTACTGGAAAAAAGGGTAAAGAAGACAGGGGACTGCCCTGTATGATGTAAGTCTATGGTACATGTAACTGCTCCCAACAGTAATTATTGAAGGACAAGGGAGAATTTAAGAAGGGCCTGGGCCACTGCCAACTAATTTAAAAGCACAAAGCTGTATTTATTCACTGTATACATGTCTCTCTGTTTCCAGCACAGGCTAATACATTGCTTAATATTGACAAATCATATTAAACAATCATTTCTATGTTCAGTTTATTATACAATGTATGTTCATATATATTTTAAACTAATGTGTTGAGGACTTTTGACTATTTTTTTTAAATTAGATGCATTTTGCCCCCTTTTTTATTTGTAGTTTCTTCAGAAGACTTTTTGTACTGAGAGTTTCAGGTACTTTTAGCTTGAGGGTCCTTTATTGGTCACTAGAACAATTTAGTCCAGGTTGAAAAGTTGTGTCCCAAAGGAGATCTTGCATTATGGGACAGCGCTGGTCGATATGTGTTCCACTTATTATCCCAGCTGTTTTTATGACAGACTTAAAAGGGCAACTATCATTTAAGTGGGCAAACCAAGCCTAGTGTCAAACACTAGGTCTGTTTAAATACTCACCCCCTGGGGCATCCCAATTTGGTATGACCCGCTGTGTGATACCCCCCCATAGTCACCCCTATGTTGGGGGACACACTCCCATTCAGTTTCTTTAGCCACAAATTGCCATCCCAAACCAGACCTAGCATCTTATAGATGCTAGGTCCAGTTAAACAACCACCCCGGGGTATCCCCTGCTATGCAAACCTGGCTGATCGCCCTTTCTCCTTATCTCTCCGATGAGTCCACAGCGCATGCTCAGCCGGGGACGGCATCTCTTGCATCTTTCTATGTCTCTTTGCGGCTCCACGTGCTGTAACTGGAGGGAGTGGCGGATCTGCACACAGCCGAGAGATGCAGGGGGTGATGCACTGCTGAGCCACGCAAGTGTGGCTAGATTTCCTTTCAGTTTCTTCAGCCGCACATGAATATGCACTGCTGTGTGCAAGGTATATATAGCAGCCAATCTGGGGGGGTTTCACACAGCAGGGCATCTCAACTTGGGATGCCCCGCTTTGTGAAACCCCCCAGGGGGACAGATCAAAAACAGGCTAGTTAAAATCATCGGGCTTTGGTCCACTTTGAACACCTGTAAAAATGAATTGCTGTTAAATAGGCTATGGAAAAACAATGAGCACCATAAATCAGGGGGGTGACGGATATTGCGGGCCACAGACAGTCACTGTCTGTATTTTTGGCTGGGGATCCACTGTAAAAAGGATCAAATCCTGTGAATTTGACTACACCCAGTTTTGGAATCCTGTTTTGGGTGGCCCTGTGTGATGTCATCCTGGGTTTGCTGGAAGAGTATGATCCCAGGTGAGCCAGTAGGGTTTTAAACAGCAGGACATCCTAAATTGGGATTCCCTATAGAGGGGAAACCACTGGCCCTAGAGTCTTACAGACACCAGGTCGGTCATTGCTTCTTTTTAATGAGTTACTAAAGCCCAGCAGTCAGACCCACTGATGATAGTTTCAGTCCTAGATTCAGGACATCCAGAGCAGAGCTGTCTACGCAGGGCTTGATGAAGGACCTGGCTGCTATACCTACCCATTATTGGCCGGCTGGCCCTGGGGTCTAAAGACTCCAGGACCGGCCACTGGCCTTTACCCTGGGGCATCCCAAATCAAAGCTGTGTGAAAGCCCTGCAGGTCACTGCAAAACTCACCTTTGCCCTAACTCCCACAGCAGAGCATACCAAATTGTGATGCCCAGGGCAAGGATAGTGAGAATCCTGGGTTTTGTTCCACTTTAATAAATATATTGCCTGAAATATTAATTACCTATTATTATGGCAGAAATAAAAGTACTCAACTTTTCGTTTTCTTTAAAATCGTCTGTTTAGGGGCCAAATGGCGGCCTCTGTGTAATCTTGAGCTGTCCAAAGTGGAAGCTGCTTCAGATGGCAATACAGAAGTCCTGGAGCAAGCGCCACACTTAAAAGGCGCTCCCTGTGCATGCACAGTTGGAAGAGGGGTACCCTTGCAATGGCCAATTGAGAGGGCATGCATGCCAGGCCCACCCTCTTCCAACAACACATGCAGTTTGTGAGCCAGGGGAGCGCTAGAGTGGCTTCCACTTTGGCTGCCGAAGATCACACAGGGGCCACCATTATGCCTCTAAACAGCTGGTTTTAAAGAAAGCCAAAATACAATTCTGTGATTACTCACCTGTAGAATTGGTATTATGAGTATACAGTACATCCTGCTCCAGATATAATACTCACTATCGGGTATGGACTGCAGAGACATCGAAAATAGGCTCCTCCCGGCCCCTCAAATACCCAGGGACCTCCCACAAATCCCCAGCATTGAAAAGTAGTTAACGAGAAGCCGGGAGAACTAAACAACCCAAACTATCAAACTATAACAATGATAACAATCACCATACAGGGGATCCAAGATAATGCAAAACCAAGGGTGGGGTGGAGCAGGATGTACTGTATACTCATAATACCAATTCTACAGGGGAGTAATCACAGAATTGTATTCTTCTTAGTATACAGTACGTCCTGCTCCAGATATAATACTTACTATCGGGACATCCAATAGCAGTGTCCATAAAGTAGGGTGGGATCCCCAAAGTTAACAGCAGACAGTTTAAACCACTGCCGCTTGCAGTACCTTACGGCAAAAAGCAGCATCAGCTGAGGCCCTAACATCAACCTTGTAAAACTTTGAAAAGGTATGAACAGAAGACCAAGTAGCGGCCTTGCAAACTTGTTCAACAGAAGCCTGGTGCTGAAAAGCCCAAGAAGCACCAATAGCACGAGTAGAATGAGCAGTAAGGCGGAAGGGAGGATTCTTCCCTTAGCAGAATAGGCCTGAATCACAGCCTGACGGATCCATTTGCTGATAGTAGACTTGGCAGGAGCCAAACCCTTCCTAGGCCCAGAAGGGACCACAAAAAGAGCATCAGTTTTTCTAAAAGGTGCAGTAGCCACCAGATAGTACTTCAGACACCTAACCACATCCAAAGAATGCAAAACCCTCTCCTTAGCATTACTAGGATTAGGGCACAAAGAAGGAAGAATAATATCCTGATTCAAATGAAAAGCAGACACTACCTTAGGCAGAAAACCTGGCTTGAAGCGAAACACCACCTTGTCCTGGTGTGTCTCATAGTAGGGGGGCTGAATGGAAAGTGCCGACAACTCAGACAGACACACGCCTAACAGAGGTGATAGCAACCAGAAAGACAACTTTGAGAGTAAGAATGGCCAGGGCAGCATCCTGCACAGGTTCAAAGGGAGCACCCTGCAAGGCTGACAAAACCAAGTTCAAATCCCAAACAGGCACCATAGGCTTACGTGGGGGACGCACATGAGAGACCCCCTGGAAAAAAGTCCTGATCAGAGAATGCTGAGCAAAGGACTTCTGGAAGAAAACAGCCAGGGCAGAAACCTGACCCTTCAGAGTACTGAGCTGGAGTCCCATCTCCAACCCATGCTACAGGAACTCCAGAATCCTGGGAATAGAGAACACACAACAGGGAAGAGACTTAGACTCACACCTGTCAATGTAGGCACGCCAAACCCTGTAATAAATAGAAGAAAACCTCTTCCTAGCCTTTATCAAGGTATCAACAACCGAGGTAGACAGCCCCTTCTCCATCAAGATGGAGGTTTCAGCAGCCAGGCCGTCAAAGCCAGAGTTTGTAAATT
The DNA here is from genome assembly GCA_027917425.1 of Gastrophryne carolinensis. NCBI lineage: Eukaryota > Metazoa > Chordata > Amphibia > Anura > Microhylidae > Gastrophryne > Gastrophryne carolinensis. The sequence goes on from CM051240.1 coordinate 48,206,160, forward strand.
GGGATGGCGTAGTGAGCCCTGAGTGAGCAGATCTGGCACCATGGGAAGAGTGTACTGATCTACTGCCAGCTGTACCACGTCTGTGAACCACACTCTTCTTGGCCACCTGGGGGCCACCAGAATTGCTGGCACCCCTTCCAGAGCAATCTTGCACAAAACCCTGCCCAGCAGGGGAATTGGGGGGGAAGACATACAGGAACTGAAAGTCCTTCCATGACATTGCTAGCGCATCCGTGGTCTAGGCCAGAGGACCCTGGGACAGGGAGACAAAGGCCGGGAGCTTGTGATTGTGACGGGACGCAAACAGATCCACATCTGGTTGGCCCCAACAGTGACACAGAGATTGGAACACCCTGCTGCATAGGGACCATTCTCCCTGGCGAGAGGTCCCCCTGCTCAGAGAGTCTGCCAAGAGATTTTCCACCCCTTGGATGTACACGGCTGATATGCAGGGAACATTGGTCTCCGCCCAGGTCAGGATCAGAGACACTTCCTGGAGGGCCCTCTTGCTCCTGGTCCCTCCCTGATGATTGATGTAGGCAACTGCCGTCTGGTTGTCCAAGCGCACCTGAACAGGCAGGCCCCGAAGGTGAGGAGTCAACTGACCCAGAACAAACCTGATCGCCCGCAGTTCCAGAATGTTGATAGGTGTGTGGGCCTCCTGAGGGCCCCACCTCCCCTGGAACTGCAGTAGCCACCAGATAGTACTTCAGACACCTAACCACATCCAAAGAATGCAAAACCCTCTCCTTAGCATTACTAGGATTAGGGCACAAAGAAGGAAGAATAATATCCTGATTCAAATGAAAAGCAGACACTACCTTAGGCAGAAAACCTGGCTTGAAGCGAAACACCACCTTGTCCTGGTGTGTCTCATAGTAGGGGGGCTGAATGGAAAGTGCCGACAACTCAGACAGACACACGCCTAACAGAGGTGATAGCCACCAGAAAGACAACTTTGAGAGTAAGAATGGCCAGGGCAGCATCCTGCACAGGTTCAAAGGGAGCACCCTGCAAGGCTGACAAAACCAAGTTCAAATCCCAAACAGGCACCATAGGCTTACGTGGGGGACGCACATGAGAGACCCCCTGGAAAAAAGTCCTGATCAGAGAATGCTGAGCAAAGGACTTCTGGAAGAAAACAGCCAGGGCAGAAACCTGACCCTTCAGAGTACTGAGCTGGAGTCCCATCTCCAACCCATGCTACAGGAACTCCAGAATCCTGGGAATAGAGAACACACAACAGGGAAGAGACTTAGACTCACACCTGTCAATGTAGGCACGCCAAACCCTGTAATAAATAGAAGAAAACCTCTTCCTAGCCTTTATCAAGGTATCAACAACCGAGGTAGACAGCCCCTTCTCCATCAAGATGGAGGTTTCAGCAGCCAGGCCGTCAAAGCCAGAGTTTGTAAATTGGGATGGCGTAGTGAGCCCTGAGTGAGCAGATCTGGCACCATGGGAAGAGTGTACTGATCTACTGCCAGCTGTACCACGTCTGTGAACCACACTCTTCTTGGCCACCTGGGGGCCACCAGAATTGCTGGCACCCCTTCCAGAGCAATCTTGCACAAAACCCTGCCCAGCAGGGGAATTGGGGGGGAAGACATACAGGAACTGAAAGTCCTTCCATGACATTGCTAGCGCATCCGTGGTCTAGGCCAGAGGACCCTGGGACAGGGAGACAAAGGCCGGGAGCTTGTGATTGTGACGGGACGCAAACAGATCCACATCTGGTTGGCCCCAACAGTGACACAGAGATTGGAACACCCTGCTGCATAGGGACCATTCTCCCTGGCGAGAGGTCCCCCTGCTCAGAGAGTCTGCCAAGAGATTTTCCACCCCTTGGATGTACACGGCTGATATGCAGGGAACATTGGTCTCCGCCCAGGTCAGGATCAGAGACACTTCCTGGAGGGCCCTCTTGCTCCTGGTCCCTCCCTGATGATTGATGTAGGCAACTGCCGTCTGGTTGTCCAAGCGCACCTGAACAGGCAGGCCCCGAAGGTGAGGAGTCAACTGACCCAGAACAAACCTGATCGCCCGCAGTTCCAGAATGTTGATAGGTGTGTGGGCCTCCTGAGGGCCCCACCTCCCCTGGAACCGCAGGGACTTCCAGAAACCAACCCCAAACTGACAGACTGGCATCCGTGGTGACCGTCTCCCAGGAAGGGGTAAGAAAGGATCTGCCCCCCAACAGGTTCCTTGAGTCCATCCACCACGAGAGGGACCTCCTGACCAGGGGGAAGAGCACACAGACCCTGTCCAGGGATGCTGGATCCTTGTCCCACACTGACAAGAGGTGGAGTTGCAGAGGCCTCAAGTGGAACTGAGCATAAGGGACCGCCTCCAGCTGCATTCCCTGCCTGATGGAGGGATGATGACAAGATAGCAGGAACTGGACCTGTGCAATCAGACTGTCCACCTGAACTGTATCCAGATTCATTCCTAGGAATGGAGTCACCAAGGAGGGGGACAGTGAGGACTTGGGGTGGTTGATCACCCATCCAAATGACTCCAGGGTGGACACTACCAGCTGAGTATCCAATTCTGCCTGATGTAGAGATTGGGAGGTGATGAGAATGTCGTCCAGATAAGGCAGCACGAGGACGCCCTGAAACCTGAGCAGAGACATCACGCCAGCCAGCACATTGGTGAACACCCTGGGAGCTGAGGTGAGACCAAAGGGCAATGCCACAAACTGGTAGTGTTGATCCTTCAGAGCGAACCTGAGGAACCTTTGATGACCTGGAAAAACAGGAATATGAAGGTAAGCATCCTTGATGTCCACAGAAGTCATGAAATCCCCTTGGCGCAGGGAACTGATGGCAGAGCACAGAGTTTCCATGCGAAAGCGCCTGCTCCTGACAAATTTGTTGAGGATCTTCAAGTCCAGGATGGGCCTGGGTGACCCATCTTTTTTGGGTACTATGAATAGGTTGGAATAGAAGTCCTTGCCTTTTTCTCTTAAAGGGACCTTGCAGATGACCCCCAGCTCCAGGAGGCCTTGCACTGCCTGCACTAGCTCCTGAGCTAACACAGGGTCCTGAGGAATCCGGGATCTGATGAATCTTGGGGGCGGCCAGGCAGCAAATTCTATCTTGTAACCAGAGGACACTACCTCCTGAATCCACCGGTCTGAGACATGAAGCCTCCAGACGTGAGCAAAGTGCTGAAGCCGTCCCCCCACCCGGATGGGTGAGGGCGCCCCATCATGCCTGAGGGGGCCTGGGAGAGGACTTAGGCTTGGAACCCCAGGAGGAGCCAGGACGTCCACATCCTCTGCCCCTACCCCAGAGGTCTCCCCCGGCCCCAGTAAAGGAAACCCCCCTCCCTTGTCTAGCACCACGGTAGGGGGAGGAGAAGGAGCCCTGACCCCGAAAGGGCCGAGACTGCCGCCTGCATTGGGGCAACCTGCCTCCCTTAGCAAAAAGATCCAGGCGGTCCCCAAACAGGCGGAGTCCTTTGAAGGGAAAACCAGTGAGGGCCTTCTTGGCAGCATTGTCAGCAGCCCACTGGCGTAGCCAAACCGAGCGGCGTATAGCCACCACAAGGGCAGATGTCCTGGCACACATTCTAATGGTGTCATCCAAGGCAGAGAGGACAACATTTACAAAAAACATCACAACTGGAGAGTGCATTAAACACCTCACAAGGCAAATCATCAGGGGCGCTATCAAGTATACTTCTGATCAGGGTCCTAATGGCCACAGCGGTAATGGCCGAGGCACAGACCGGGCGCAGCGCCGTCCCCACACATGCAAAGGCATGGGACGCCAGCTGGTCAATGCGCCGGTCCTCAGCATCCCGAAGGGTAGTAGAGTCAGGGGAGTGCATGACAGAGGTGTTAGATAGCCCTAGGACCGGGGCATCCACTTCGGGAGGGGATGACCAACACTTTACCACATCAGCAGGAAAGGGATACTTCCTATCCCAACTCTTAGGTACACCGGGAAGTCTACTGGGGCGTTCCCATTGGGCGTTCCCATTCCTTCAACACAAGGTTATTGAAATGTGCTTCCTCAGGTAATTCCAAACGTGACTTAGCGGTATAGAAAAGTTCCCCCTTTGCCTGGGAGCCGCAACAGTGGGAGAAATGGACAGAACCTCAAAAATCTGGGTCAGCACCAGGGGTCAGAGCCAGAATCGTCATGACCCCTGGGCCTCTCATCAGATGACCCTGAGTCGGAGAATAGCTCCCCTTCATCCGAAGGGGTATAGCCACAAAGATGCCAAAACCCATCAGTTTCCATAGGGAAAAGAGTGACATTAGGCGTTAAGTGCCGCTTTTTTGCAGGGGCCTTACGCGCCAAGGTATTAGCAATTAACTTCTCAACAGTAGGCAGTCTAGAAGACACACCAGTCTGAGAATCCCCACTTGTATGCAACTCAGTAGGAATGAGATTTAAGCTTGGGGGGGTAGGTGAAGTGAAACGAGGTGCAGGCCCAGCCACTGGAAGGCCAGATTGCAGCGCAAGCACCTGCTCAGTACAGTCTACACAGACCCGCGCCTTGTCATTGTCAACATGAGACTCCCCACACGCTACACACAGCCGGGCTTGTCCCGAAGGGACCCCGGTCACATTATCCTGAGATGCCTCCCTTATAGCGGCACTATAGGCCGATAGGGATTAATGATGTACAGCAACCCTGGATGCCCCAATAACCCGCTAGGGAACTGGGAGTAATTATACTAGGCCTCACAAGTTAACCAACTAATAGAGGGCCAGGAGAAGCCAAAGGGGTTTGCCCGTCTGAAAGACATAATCAAAGGAAGCCGTAAGCAGACAGTAATAAAAAGTTGGTAATAAAGCCGCCCGCGAGGGCACTTACGGACCGCGGTAGGTAGAGGTCCGTCACGCATAAGCCGACCAAGCAGACAAAATGGCGTCGGTATACCTCGAGGGGCGGGCCCGCACAAGCAATGACGCGGAACACGCAAGAGACGGGCCCCGCCCCCCCCCCGAAGAGCGCGAGGCCAACACGTGACAAGCAGCCAATGACGGCGCGACGACGCCTGAGGTAACGCCGCCGCCAAGCGCGGAACAAAGTGACAAAAGGCGCGCGGCAGCAATTTTAAGTACAGACATAGTAAAGCAAGTCAGCGCGGCGGCTGACACAAAACCGAATGAAATAAAGCACAAGGCCAATACACGTAAATACATGCATACACACACGCACACACACACCCCTTTCCCCCTGACGGCTACAAGGAGAGTGAGGGAGGACAGCGGCCACTTAACATAGGGCCCACCGATAGACAGGGGCAAGGTGCAAAAGGCGGGAGGGGCTCACCATATGCCTGAACCTCCTACCCTTTGGTGGGGGATTGCGGTGGAGCAGCGCTCCTAAGCACCTAACAGCGGTGCTGCCTACCGTCACCCGACCAGCGCAGCCAAGGCTGGGAGGCACATTAATAATGGAACGGGTGGGAATAGTCCTACAGGGCCGCAGGCTAATAGCCCCGCTCACCTGCGAGTAGAGAGCCATTTCTTGTCCTTCGCAGTCCAGACTGCAGAGAAAATCTGGGGATTTGTGGGAGGTCCCTGGGTATTTGAGGGGCCGGGAGGAGCCTATTTTCGATGTCTCTGCAGTCCAGCGCCATCTGGCGGAGTAATACCCGATAGTAAGTATTATATCTGGAGCAGGACGTACTGTATACTAAGACTAAAGTACTTTTATTTTTGCTGCTATTCTGGTTTAACAAATGATTTCACAGCATCAGGCTAGTTGGAGATAGAAACCAAATCCTTGAAAAGCGTGGCCCTACAAAGCCAGCTGAGCAGCCTGAAAAATGGCATACAATAATATTAATGACATCATATGCGCAGGAAACTCACGAGACGTCTCTGTTAGTCACTTCCAGGCAGCCAGGTGAGCGCGCTCCCAGAAGAAATGAGCAGCGCTATGACATCACTGAGCAAACACTGCCTGGCGGGAGAGCGAAGACAACATTTGGAGGTATGAAACTCTATTCATTGTTCTATATTCCATGGGTCACGTGGCCCTGCCTCAATGCTCAGAGAGAAAAATAACCTGCAAATATATCACAAGTGCAAACAAACAGTGACTTCTAGGGAGGCTGTCGAGCTTCCACAATACTGGTCCCTTATCTGAACCTAGCACCATACAAGGCAGCATCCACTGGTGCTTCTGATTTGGACAATGTTTGTGGCATTCACCAATCAGATTGCAGCATGTGTGTATGGAGTGAATGCTCGGTCTGATCACTTGTACTCAGCTGTTTATGATCAAGGAATAATCAATGGGTCAGATCTTTACTAATTAGACCGGGCAATTGTCACACCCCCTCACCCCCATTACGGCCTGCATTCTGTTTCTTGTAGAGTTTTGTCCAATGGCATACCTCCCAACTGTCCCCGATTTGGAGGGACTGTCCCTCTTTTGTGTCCATGTCTCCTTGTCCCTTGTTCTTCTTTGAGGTGTAACATGCAGATCTGTATCAATAAATGATTAATTTACCTATTCAAAGTGTTTATAGCGTTGTACCTGTTACATCCTATCTCCTAGCCATCAATCAGTGAGGGGGTGAGGCTTAATTTAATAATTGTCCCTTTTTCCCACCCTGAAGAGTTGGAAGGTATGCCAATGGGGGACCCAGAAATAGCTGCACACCTCAGCACCATGCACTATTGTTTTAGGTTTGCTGTACTTGGATGCAATTGTCTCCAGGTCCCCCTTTGGCTGGAGCTTCAAGTTTCTTTTAAGGTAAGTTTTTTGTAATTCCAGGGCGGTGGGTTAGATTGCCACTGAACATGACCCTGCTTGCTTTAAAGTGGTGCAAATCCCTGGATTTTGACTATTCTGGGTTTTTTCTTGCCCCAGTGCATCTCAATTTGGGTTGCATCACAGTGTGAGAAACTCCCCCCAGATCATCCAGAAAAACGTGCCTTTTCTCAGTCCTACAATGCATGCGTGGGCGTTCATCCATTCAGAGCCATTTGGCTTGCATGTTAATAGGGAGCAAAGGCAGCCGCATCCCCAGACTCAGGTACACCCCTTGCCCCCAAGCTGTCTGAATTGCTGGGTGCAGGAGTGCATCTGAGCCCAGAAATGCTGGGCATGCGGCAGCTCTCTTTGAGGTGTAACATGCAGATCTGCATCAATAAATGATTCATTCGCCTAATTAAAGTTTTTTGTATACAATGTTAAAGTGGAAGAACCACCCCTTTGGGTTAGGGAGAAGCCCTCCCGCTCCATTTATCCATTTCTCCCTTTCTCCTCTCAGCTCATCCTATCCATCCCTCCCTTAAGCCCCTCAAGGTCATCCTATCCCTCCTGTCCAGTTAATATCCCTTACATGTCTGACACCAGGTGTATGTGGGCACTCAGTGGGCCCCTTGCGGTGTGTCACAGATAGTAAAGCTGCATGTGTGGTACATATAGAGGCAGATTTATTAATAGCGCCAGGTAGCGACAGTTGAGCGACTGTAGCGGTATTTTCACAGCGCCCGCTAGTAGTCGCTGTGCTTGGCCGTAGTTCGGTTGTTGATAGCTACTCAGTCGGTGTGCAGTAATGTTGAATACAAGGTGATGAGTCGCTATTTGACAGGTTCCGCGCTGTATGGGAGCGCATGATAGCGAATGGCCATAGCGACCGGCTCCCACCATATTCATTAACAAATCACGCTCCAAAAATTCTCGCGCTGTGAAATGCATGTTTAAACCCCAGAGCGCTGGCGGCGATGGGTTAAAAGTAGTATTTTAACCCCCAAACAACCATATTTTGGGAAACCAAAAAAAACAAGTTTATAAAAACATTTTGGAATATGAATACATTAATATCAGACCTGTAATATCAATTCTGCACAAATCTTTTATTTTTTATTTTTTTCTTACCTTAAAAAAAATATCTAACATGGCAGAAGTGGTAACAGAAATTTTCACATTAAAAACAAAACAAAAAAAATTATTAACAATTAATTATGAATATTTAAAGATTGTTCCATTGAAATGCATTGGAGAGAGCGCCAGGTAGCGAGAGGTCATACCTGTCGCTGTTCAAGGTCGCTCGCTGGCGCTGTGGGGTGAGGCTGGAATAATGATGAATGAGTCGCTATCTGGCGCTATCTCAGTCGCTAAGCAGGATCGGCTTGATAAATGTGTGATTGTGGTGGGGAGCCGGCGTTCTCGTGGCGGTGACCGCCATTACCGTTCGCTCACCAGTCGCTACCTGGCGCTATCCCTTGTTAAATAAGGGCCATAGTGATAACCAGTGTAGTACCCCCACCCCCAGGGTGCAGAGGGCCCTGGCATCTACTTGGGTTTAGCCGGGTGGCCCTGATATCTTGGCCTGTCTGACCTACCCGCTAGTAACCCTGCTGGGACTTATTATCACCCCAGGGCGAATTGGCCATCGCTGGGTGACACAGTACACTAGAGACATGTGTGCTGCCGGAGCCGCTATCTCTGTGTGTTTAATAGGTGGATACTCCCTGATCCAACACAGGCTCGGGCCATCAGGAATGCTTGCAGCTTCATTCAAGCTCTCTCCCCTTTCTGCAAACGTGAGATTCTATACCAAGTAAACAGCAAGCTCAATACACCGAGCAGGAGCGGCTCCATCTGAGGATTAGGGAATACTTTCCCATGGTACTCTGATTCCTGTGCTGGCCACTGAAAGGTGAGGTGTCCCAGCCTGCCCCTGTCACTGGTAATATGCCAGATACTAGTCATTTCATTGGTGATCTCTGGTGTCCCTAATTTTAAATGAATGGGTAGAATACAAACTTACTAACAGGCTAGGAATGGCCCACTTGGTTACCAGGAAATCATCCGCTGGGCCCCAGGTTATCTACTCGCACACAATACAGTTATTCAAAAGTCCTAAAACGAATCCGGTAATATTTGCATCTAACTGCATTGTGGGCCCCCTAGAGTCATTTCCACTGTTGGGCCCCAGACACCCCCAGACCGACACTGCTTACCCCTTCCAGTCTAAAGGATTCTCGGACCATCTCGTTTGTAATGGTCTATTTTACATAGGTAATTATACCTTGTAAAGAGCTATGGAAAAAGATGGCTATATATATATGCCCCAGGTAGGAGGACCAGTCACCAGGAAAGTGAAAATCCTGGTGATTGGTCCACATTAAACATGTGAGTAATTACGGTTAATGTATTGGTGAGATACATTACTACACCAGCTATGAAATTATTTAAATTTTCTATTATATTCTAATTTCCTTGAAAGTGTAATGTGTGTCCCCTGAGGAAGCTCAACTAACAGGTGAAGCATGTTGGGATATAAGCTAAGAATATTCAAACAAATCACAGTTATTGTCTTGTCACACACCTTTTTAAAAATAAAGATGATAACATATAGTATGATAATTAGTGTGACCTATAATGAGGGGTGTCCAAATACAATATCAGTGACATATAGATGGCCATAGTGTAAACAAAAACATTGGAAGAGCATCTAGGTGCAAGCAGAAACACTATTGCCCTACTAGCACAGAGGCCTAGTCCATATTCCCCCTTATCTCAGAGGTTAAAGTGGACCAAAACCCACCGTGATCGGCCCAGGAATCTATAAGGTTCCCGGGCCGATCAATTTCCTCCCCCCGGGGCATCCAAAATCGGGATGCCCCACTGTGCGAAACCCCCCAGTTTGCCCTATTCACTTACCTTGCTTCCTGGTTCAACGGTGCAGGCTGCGGCCACATCCCCGCTATCCCTCTAGCAGGGCGCGTGCCTGCCATCAGGCATTTGTGAATGGGCAGCGCGGGTACGCTCCCTGTTAGAGGGAAGCAGGAGATGCAGCCGCCAGCACGCATGGAGCTTAGACGCTGTGACATCAGCGGCTCTGAGCGCGCTGATTGGCCTGGGAGGCCGCAAGAGGTGAGTTGCGCTCGGCGATCTGGGGGGTTTCAGACAGCGGGGCACCCCCCCCCCCCCCCAGGGCAAAGGACCAAAACCCAGGATAGTCAAAATTTGGGGGGGGGAGTGCCTAGGGAGATGGTCACCCTGTCCAATCCAGGGGTGGCAGAGGCAGCAAGGAGAGGTGTGTGCTGGGCATTTAATGATTCCCAGTGTAAATTCGGTGCAGGATGTAAATTCCGGCACGAATGCTCAGCCTGCGGGGGTAATCACTCCGTTGGGCGCTGTTTCAGGAAAGGACGGGGGGGTTCAGGAGGTTCCCGGGAGGTCCTGCAAAGAGGGATAACGCCGGTGAAAGGAGAAGCGATGCTCCCGTGGCTAAATAAATATCCGGATCGGCGGGGTGCACAGTTCCTGGCAGAGGGTTTTAGGGAGGGTTTTAGGATCCCATGTCAGGTACCCCCCGTGGAAAGGGGGGTGGTAAAAAATTTGAAGTCAGCCCGGCTACACCCGGATGTGGTGAGGCAGAAGCTGGAAAAAGAAGTATTATTGGGGCGGATGTTGGGGCCGTTTACCGATCCCCCGGTGGAGGGATTGGTGGTGTCCCTATTGGGCGTAGTGCCAAAAAAGGAAAAGGGGAAGTTTCGCCTGATTCACCACTTATCCTTTCCAAAAGGGGATCGGTCAACGATGGCATTGATCAGGAGTTGTCGTCGGTGGCGTACACGTCATTCGACTTTGCATTGGCAATGGTGCGGGAAGCGGGCTCGGGGACGCTCATGGCCAAAACAGATATTGAGGCGGCGTATAGGTTGCTGTCAGTGCACCCGGAGAGTGTGTACTTATTGGGGTGTTTATTTGAGGGGGGGTATTATGTGGACCGCTGTCTCCCGATGGGATGTTCAATCTCATGCTCATACTTCGAGGCCTTCAGCTCATTTTTGGAGTGGGTGGTGAAGGAGAAGGCCGGGGGGGGCGTCCATAACGCATTACTTAGATGATTTTCTCTGTGTGGGGGCGGCGGAATCGAGGGAGTGCAAGCTCATCCTGGCATGCATGCTGGAGGTGTTTCGGGGGTTCGGCGTGCCGGTGGCACACGAAAGAACTGAGGGCCCGGCGACGTCCATCAAGTTTCTCGGGATCGAGATCGACACGGTGGAAGGGGTTTGCAGGTTGCCGGCGGACAAGAGGCTTGATTCAGAGAGACATAACAAACCAGTCGTATCAGTGCCGCTTTTTGTATTATGTTCGAACGTTCGCACTCTCGTATGCATATGCGAGTGATTCTTTGCATTTATACGTTTCCTTCGGGAAAGTGGCCGTCCGTTCGTATGTTAAAGTACGAGATCGAGTATGCCATTTATCCGCGTGACTTTTCCGATTCCTTTTCTCTGGTTGCAACGGCAGCATTCGTTTTTAACACTTTCCCATCGTCTACCTCAACGAATCCCTTGCGTTTTCCGAGCATTTTTAATCGGATTTGTAATAAAATATTCGTCTGGACCCACAAACTTACGATCCTGCGCCTGCGCAATACAGACTTAAATCATTAAACTGTTCGCACACATATATGTGTTTCCATATCTAGCACTAACAAGCTCACCCCAACCACTTCCTGCTTAGTTTGTTCTTCAGTTAGCGCACCTTAAAACTTACCCCAACCACTTCCTGCTTAGTTTGTTCTTCAGTTAGCGCACCTTAAAACTTACCCCAAACACTTTCGGCTTAGTTTGTTCTTCATTTAGCGCACCTTAAAGCTCACCCCAACCACTTCCTGCTTAGTTTGTTCTTCATTTCGCGCACCTTAAAACTTACCCCAACCACTTCCTGCTTAGTTTGTTCTTCAGTTAGCGCACCTTAAAACTTACCCCAACCACTTCCTGCTAAGTTTGTTCTTCATTTAGCGCACCTTAAAGCTCACCCCAACCACTTCCTGCTTAGTTTGTTCTTCAGTTAGCGCACCTTAAAACTTACCCCAACCACTTCCTGCTTAGTTTGTTCTTCAGTTAGCGCACCTTAAAACTTACCCCAACCACTTTCGGCTTAGTTTGTTCTTCATTTAGCGCACCTTAAAGCTCACCCCAACCACTTCCTGCTTAGTTTGTTCTTCATTTCGCGCACCTTAAAACTTACCCCAACCACTTCCTGCTTAGTTTGTTCTTCAGTTAGCGCACCTTAAAACTTACCCCAACCACTTCCTGCTTAGTTTGTTCTTCAGTTAGCGCACCTTAAAGCTCACCCCAACCACTTCCCGGTCATGTCACTGTTGCTTTATTCAACAGTAATTTACCCTTTGTTTCTTGTCAATGTATTTGTGCTAATAATTGACACAGGAATTATTGGGTATTTTTCTTTGTTTTATTATTGGAACCAGCCATTTTCGTTTGGCTTTTTTTTTTTTGGCTTATTTGTAATGTAAAACGATTTTTAAGAAGTAATTAAAAACTATTTACAAAATTTGCGAAATTTAAAAAATTAAATAATAAATATTAGAAAACTATATACAAATAAACTGGGCCAGGACCAAGGACACTACTCTTCATCTTCTGTTGTCCCCAACGTGTCATGCATCGCGTGCAGATCAGCCACCAACTCAAGGACCCTCCGATTCAGCTCCGCCAGTCTTTGACGTGTGGTCCCTGTAACAATTTTTTGGCCAAAAATTAGTAGGCTAACTATACATGTTTGGCACCTGTGGATTTAATGTTTATTAGTTTTACAAACCAAGAAAAGCGACATGTAATTATTTAAATTCATTAATCCAATGAAGTGGGCACAGGTAAGTCTGTCAAGTCATTACGCTAATGAAGTGGGCACAGGTAAGTCTTCGAGTGCCATTGCCTAGGGCTTGATGGATTTGTGTGTTCAGGTCAAGTCACACAGAAATGTCACTAATGACATGAATACTTACTTGGTTGGTGGCCGATAGATGGCTCGTTGGGGACAACAGGATGTCCTTGGTCCTGGCTCTGCTGTGAAGAACTGCCTGTAGAAATTTAGAAAATATGCTCAGTTTTAAGGTCTGATTCAGCAGTCCTCCAATGTTTTTTTTCAAGTCTGGGTCACATCACTCACCTTCTCCAGGTTCTTCTTCGACCATATCTGCTGCCTCCTCCTCCACTACCTCACCCGCTCCCGAAGCATCTTCAAAAAAAGAAACAAGGATTCAGTTTGTTGCTATCAGGAGCAAACATGTATATGTGTGTGCGTATACATGAAGAGTGACATACCAGAGGCTCCCGCATGCGTGGCAGGGTACGACTCCCTGCCCACGCTGTGCCGCCCCTCCTCTGTGGTAAGGTCCAGGGGCTGGTCTGAGGAGGCCACAGAGGAGGGGTCGGACCGTCGCCCTGGAGATCCACCACCTTCACTCCCAGCTGCAGAATCATGCAGCACTGGTCGGCCTCTGCGCCTCCGGGTGCGGCGAATTCGGTAATCCATTTCCAACACTAGAAAAGAAAAGGCATTCTAAGTAAAGGCCTACCTTCTGTCTTAGTTACATATTGCATGCAATCGCAATGTACTTACTTGGAAAATGGATTCCGAAGAACCTCCGCACCCGGGGCATGTGCAGCCGTTTGAGGTCCGACCAATGCTGCATGATCTGCGTGTGGGTGAAGGTGGTGTTGGTCTGCTGATGTATGGTCGAGATTATCTCCAGGGCGACGTTGCGTTTTTCAAATGTGTTGGGCAGGTAGGCGTACCTGCGCTCCAGCATGGTCTACAAAACAGAAAGAAAACATCGAATTTACTTCTAAATACCTATCAATATGTGTCAGCAATACATTTTTTGGTGTAATTACATTAACACACACACATTTCTAGGGTTCAGTAATTTCACAATCTGGCCTAAATGTTGTTTGGCACATGTGTGGCGTGCCTTTGGTTGTGCATGTAGTTTATCACATTTTTAACAAAAGCCATTTATTCCTGCGCTTCCTTCACATGTAGAGCAGCATTTCCAAATCAGAGAAAAGTCCTTAAAATACACTTACAAGCATGATGATCTCTTCTTGTTGGCGGGTGAAGATAGTGGGTGCCATCTTGCTTCTTGTTCTCGGCAGCAGATAAGTAATGCCCCAGCGGGTTCCGCACGGCAGTGCGAACGTATGCAATGCCTCAGCGGGTTCCGCATGGCCGTGCGAACGTACGCGTCACATGCCGGCGCGTAAACGTCACACGCTGGCTAGCTTACTTAAAGGTCCCTGCACACACAGCTGATTATTTTCAAAAATCAAAATGGCACCCAAAAAAACTCCTGGCAAAACTGGAAAGGAGCAAACGGGGAAGAAGGCAGCCAAGCGGCAGGAGCCTTCCGAAGGGCCCAAAACAAGGTCGCAGCAGCCCAAAGCAAAATTACGGCCTAGTACCAAAACGCCGGCCCAGCCAACTACCAGCTATGGGCAAAAAAAGGAGCAGCCAGGCAAAGCAAAGACACAGGCCACAAAGGCTAGTATGGCTACTGGGCCCAAAACGGGTAAGAGGGTCCGAAGACCCACCCCACCCTGCCCCACTACAACACCCACAATAGTCCGCAGTAGGTCCCACAGCCCCCCAAGAGGCAGAACCAGGTCCCGCAGCCCCCCTAGAGGCAGAACCAGGTCCCGCAGCCCCCCTAGACGCCGCAGCAGGCCACGCAGCCCCCCTAGAGGCAGAACCAGGTCCCGCAGCCCCCCTAGACGCCGCAGCAGGCCACGCAGCCCCCCTAGAGGCAGAACCAGGTCCCGCAGCCCCCCTAGACGCCGCAGCAGGCCACACAGCCCCCCTAGAGGCAGAACCAGGTCCCACAGCCCCCCTAGACGCCACAGCAGGCCACGCAGCCCACAAAGAGGCAGAACCAGGTCCCCAGGCAGCCCCCCTAGACGCCGCAGCAGGCCACGCAGCCCACAAAGAGGCAGAACCAGGTCCCCAGGCAGCCCCCCTAGACGCCGAAGCAGGGCACGCAGCCCCCCTAGAGGCAGAACCAGGTCCCCAGGCAGCCCCCCTAGACGCCGCAGCAGGCCACGTAGCCCCCCAAGAGCCAGAACCAGGTCCCGCAGCCCCCCAAGAGTGGGCCAAAAAAAAAAACAGAAGAGGGCCGGCCCTGCAAGATCGCCCTCACCCTTGGTCCGCCCTACTACCTCCAAGGGCAGCACTACTTCAGCCTCAGAACGAAACTCTCCTGCTCGCCCACATTTGGCACCGGCACAGGTGGAAAGGCAAGGTTACTATGCCACATCAACACCTGGGACTTCTGTGGCCAGCCAGGCCAGAACACCCAGTCCCTTGCCCAGTCCTGGCCAATCCCCAGGCAGCCACCATTCCCTGCATTATCCCCCACAAACCCAGGCAAGGATGTCACCCCATTTGGATGACACCATGGAGGACCCACAACCCAAAACAACAGGGCGCACATTGCAAAGAGGGCAGTTGAGTGGGCGTTTTGGTGAGGGCCAAATTATGGCCTTGGCTAGTGGCCTGACCTTAGTTTATGATGAGCTATATGGGCGCAGATCCAAAAACACCACCAAACAGCGCAGAGCAAACATCTTGGCCGACCTAACCAGACAAGTGAATGCAGCGGGGGAAGAGTTAAAGGATGTTGTACAGATTCAGCGCAAGATATCGGACCTCAAATATGCTGCGCGGAAGAAAGAAAATCAAAGGCGGATTTACAGGTAAAAATGTTAGCTTTAGGATTAGACTTGATGTTGTATTGGCCACCTGGTTCTAAATTCGCCTAACTATGTTTTGCAGCATGAAAACTGGAGGAGGTTTTCCCTCCAAACTCAAGTTGACCCCGGCTGAGGAGATGATTTTGGGATTGATGCATCCAGTCGCCGTCGAGGGCCACGCGGCCCTAAGGGACACAGATTCACCGACCCGTCCTGCAGGTGAGTAAGCTTTATGTGACCTTTACAATTAGTGAGCATGCACAATTAGCCAGTAACACATCTGGGAAGCCAGGCACCTAGGCTGTGGCTTGTAGGGGATTTCTGTGTTGGGCCAGGGTGTGGCATGTGTGTGGCCACTTAACTTCTGATTTTTTGGCCACATACAAGACGTGAATGTACATTGAACCCGAGTTTAAAAGTTTGCTGGTTCCCATTAACCTGGCAGTTATGTCTTTACACTCCATGACATCACACACTTCAATCTTGATCTGTTGTCTACTTGTGTGTGAGCTGGGGTTGGTAAAAAATCAACAAACAGGCTTGGTTTGAATTAGGAAAACATACATTGCTAGGCCTCCCAAAAACCAGGTCCCTGCTATGTCCAGGCTGAGTGTGTACACTTAAACCGGACCTTCAGTGTGATTTAATGAAAAGCCCAAAGTCTGAAAAAACAGTTCCCCAGCATGTAAAATTAATATTTTTTTCAGTTTTAGTCACTAACTTATTATTCTTTCCCACACTGGCCTGCAACTCTGTCCAGGAATTTAGGATATGTGCGCCGCCATCTTGACTCAGAAGCATCACACTTACTGAGGAGAGAAGAGTGGGATAAGGTACAGGGGGGCGGGTTATAGCTGTTCTTTGCTCAAACAGAGCAGAGCTGGGGTCAGATAACGGTCACCAGTCCAAGAATGCAGAGCAGCACAGTCAGGAGGCACTTCCTGTTTGCAGGCTGCCTGATAAGATGGCGGCTTCCATAAGCCGCCATCTTGGATGTTTAAAGGCTCATAACATGCAGTAGATGCAGGTAGGAAGATTTGTAATGTGGTCAATCTGTATGTACAGGGTGTGGGAAACATATAAGCTAGACTCTTAATCAGAGTGAAGGTCCGCTTTAATGGCCTATAAGGGATGTGGTCAGCCACAGAACAAGCTGAACTTGAATGTTTGGCTTAGTTGAGGTGAACAATGTGGAAGTAGTTCTAGACAAAAAAATATTAAAGATAATGGCATGGAAATTGAAGCTTATTTGTCACCGTTGTTGTAGTGCCCATGACAGCTTTGACCCGTTAACTAATTCGGCATATGTCTTTTGACCCGTCAACAATGCATAGGTGTGTGTTTACATAGTGTCTTTGCTTCTCATGCAGGCCACCATCATCCCTCAGCTACTGTGGAATCCACTGCCAGTTTGGACATGCCGTCAACTTCCGTGCAGCCTAGGAGGGAGGATCCGATATATTCGGTAAGTTTAGGGAGCAAATGTCGGTTATCCATGTTACTTTGCATGTTACTACTAACAGATTGACATATGTAGTGGTCAAGCTAACATATAATTTGTCTCTGTCCATACAGACCCACACACTCATGGATGAAATCCAGGAGCTGGAGGAGGATGGATCCTTTATGTGCCCTTCAGAAGATCTACCCCTGGGCCAGAATCTGCAACTGGTCCAAAATGTTTCAACACCAACTCCGCAGCAGCAGAGGGAAGCTGGCTGCATGGTGGCTGCACATGATGGGCAGCATGCACAGACTGACAGTCAAGTCCCCAGTGTTCTCTCTGCTGTTGAGGATAGTGAAAGCATGCCTGTGTCTGTTGAGGGGCCCAGACCAACAGCATCGGCACGACCCCGAACCAGGGGATTGGGGAGGCGGAATCCGCTACGGCGCAACCAGGGGAGGGGCATGGCAATTTTGGACGCATGGCACCACGAGAGGGTTACCTTCCAGCACCAAAACCAAAGGAACCGAGAGGCACTGCATGGCCGGATCGAGACCCTAAATACTACATTACAGGCTGTGCAGACAGAATTGCGGACCCTCAACAGCCACATGGAGACTGCCAACAATGACAACCGTGCCTACAGGGGTGAAATGGTAACTATCATGCGAAACATTTTGGACCAGTTGCAGATTCAGAATGCCACACAGGCCCACGTTAGGTCCAATCAGCAAGGGCCACCACCTGGGTACTATGGCCATCACCCATATTAATGTCTCCACACCATGAATCTGTACAACATCTTTGCTCTTAATCCCCCCTGTATTGACTTGTCTGGTGAGGCAAACCAAGATACCCTTGGTGTATGCCTTGGGTTGTGTGTTTTTGATTTGCGCCCATATAGCTCCTTAGAGTGGTGAGGTAGGCCACTAGCCAAGGCCATATCTGAATCCTCACTGAACGTGCCACTCAAGCTTCTACACCTGTACCAGGTTTACACCTGTGGCAGTGGCAAATGTTGGCAAGCAGGATTTTTTTTTAATCTAATTATTGGCATGGTTGATCTAACCATTTATCCTTTGTTGTTACATATATTTTGTTTGCAAATTGGAGTGAGCAGCAACTCCAAGTTTGTGCTGTTATTTTTAAGAAATAAACAGTTAAAGACACCTGTGGCTCATAAATGTTATTGTCTCTTTTTTTGGTGTCACAGAGAAATATATACTTGGACATTCACACAGTTCACACATCCAAAAAAGAGAGTTGTAAAGCATTAGGCCTGTGGTGAGTAATTACTTCATTACTTAGTTGAACACAACAAACATAACGAAACATACACAAAGGGAAAGGAAACTAAATCAACAACACAATGTTAAACAAAGGCCAATACAGGTTAAATTAAGCAAAATGGGTCGCGATCAAATTAGTCCGCACACTTTGGCCGGACACACTACTATGTGTGGCCAGAAATGAGTCCTCCTGGTCTTCGCTGGGTGGAGAGGGAGCCAAATCTACATACCGGGGGACCCGTTGTGAAATTGCAAAATTGTGCAGAACAGCACAGGCCATTATTATGTCTATGACCTTTTTCGGATCATATTGCAGGGCGCCCCCGGTATGATCCAAACAACGAAACCTAGTCTTCAAAAGACCAAAGGCCCTCTCTACCACAGCCCTGGTCTTGCGGTGCGCACAGTTGTAGGCATCCTGGGAGGCATCCTGGGGCCGGAGTACTGGCGTCAAGAGCCACGGCAGCAGCGGGTATCCTGAATCACCTTATACATAAGATTAGCAAAAAAAACATGTAAGACCATAAAGGCACCAGCAACATCAATAGGAGGCTATTTGTCAATTGTGTGATCAACATGAGGCAACATTTGCCACTGTCCCAGTCCCAAACTAAACATATGTCCTAGAGGTTTACAAAAGGACAACATACAAAGAGTGAGGATGATGGACAATCATACATAAGGATCCCAGCTCTGGGTTTCCAAGTGTGCTTAGGATGTAGGTTTGGCTGACCCCTTATATGCTTTGTGTGAGACCAAAACAGCAGAAACACGCCACATGCACTTTATCCCGCTCTACTCTCGTGTGGAAGTGCAAACCAGCTAAGCAAAGATGGGTCCTAAACTATGCTAAAGTTAAGTGCACTATTCCACACGAGGGTGGTGTAAGAGGGATTATTAAATTAGACAAACAGATAATTTATAATGTGGCTAATGCAGGCCAAACTTGGGCAAACGCTTGGTTGGTTAATAACTAACATTCAAGTGTGGTTTAACATGGCCAGAAGGTTGTTTAAAGTGTAAGTTTTGCAGACATTACTGCAAAATGCTAATTAAAAACAAACATCCACAACTACATTATGTGGTTTATGTTAACTTACCAAGGAGCCATGCCCCGGAAAATTCCCCAGACTCAAACCGTCGGTACAATCCTGATCGTCTAAGGATGTACGCATCATGGGCTGAGCCTGGGTAGCCGGCGAGGACGCTAAGGAACCGCATGTCCGGGGCCACCACTGCCTGCACATTTAAGGAGTGGCCCATTTTGCGGTTCCTGGTAAAAAAGGAACACAATAAAACATTAGGAAGGCATTTTGTAAAAATAACCCACACATTTCGATCAGGAGGGAGCATTACAAGGAGGGACCATTACAAGGAGGGACCATTACAAGGAGGGAGCGTTACAAGGAGGGAGCATTACAAGGAGGGAGCTTTACAAGGAGGGACCATTACAAGGAGGGACCATTACAAGGAGGGAGCTTTACAAGGAGGGATCTTTACAAGGAAGGAGCTTTACAAGGAGGGAGCATTACAAGGAGGGAGCTTTACAAGGAGGGAGCTTTACAAGGAGGGACCATTACAAGGAGGGACCATTACAAGGAGGGAGCTTTACAAGGAGGGAGCATTACAAGGAGGGACCATTACAAGGAGGGAGCTTTACAAGGAGGGAGCTTTACAAGGAGGGAGCATTACAAGGAGGGAGCTTTACAAGGAGGGAGCATTACAAGGAGGGAGCTTTACAAGGAGGGAGCATTACAAGGAAGGACCATTACAAGGAGGGTTACCCAAAAATGAAAAAATCTTCAAAATTTTAATACTTACCTGGGTATGTACTCGTCGGCAGCCGGAGGCACCAGGGCGACGTGGGTACAGTCAATGGCACCAATGACGTTGGGCATGTCGGCGATATTATAAAAACCAAGCTTAATGTCGTTTCTGGCTACCATATCATCTGGGAAAAAAATATATTTGGGTGTTAGGGTAGCCATGCCTTCCAAAAAATGTGATAGTGCGCGGCTCAGCGTAGGCTGTGAGATCCCCACGGAGAGGGCACCCAGCCTCTGGAACGAGCCGTTCGCCAAAAATTGCAGGCAGCCAAGCATCTTGGTCATACCTGAAATTGCTTGCCCCTTCCTTGTGGTGCGGGCTAACCATGGCCGCAGCTCACTATACAATTTATGGAGGGAAGCACGATTAAGCCTGGTCAGCTCGAACAGCTCAACGTCATGCATGCCATTGATGTTCATGCGTCGCCGCCGGTGCAATCTGGCCTCTGACCTCAGGATCACATCAATGCCAAACAGAAGAGCTTGATGCTCTTCAAAGTCACTCTCCATCACGCTTGGCTGCCTAGTCCCGAGGTCAAAAAGGTGCCGTAAGACGCTCGACAAGGAAATGACTATATGGCCGTCGGAATACTTGGCAATCAGCTCTCTGAATTAATCGCCAGCCCATTGCAATGACGTAAATAATTTGACCGATCGAAACATTTACGATTTCGAAGGAAAAAAGTCCCGAAGTAGCGTAAAACCACAAATTTAAGTTCGATGGACGAAAGAACATATACGTCTATGTTCGAACGTTCGTGCGAGTCGAAAATGCCCAAAAAAAAAGGAAAAAATGACAAACACCCAACAAAACTTTCGATTTCAAATACGAACATAATGACATTTGGGATTTTGAATCGACCCTAAGGTGCGGGATCTGGAAGCGGGGCTGGAAGGGATCCTTGGGCTTAGGAAGATTCGGCTGAAGCAGCTCCAGTCAGTACTGGACAAGCTGAATTTCGCCTGCAGGGTTTTGCCGATGGGACGGGTTTTTATGCGGCGTTTGTCGTTGGCAACAGTTGGGATTAGGGAGCCGCATCACTTTATTCGGCTCACGGTGGAGATGAAGGAGGATGTGAGGATGTGGGTTTCCTTCCTGATGTCGTTTAACGGGCTGGGGTACTGGTTGGATCCCATGAGATCGAACGATGGGGTGGAGCTATTTACGGATGCGGCAGGTTCGGCAGGTTTCGGGGCCTATTTGAAGGGGAGGGGGTGTGCTGGTTCATGGCCGAGGAGGTGGGCGGAGTCAGAGCTGATCAGGAACCTGGCCTTTTTGGAGTTGTTCCTGTTGGTGGTAGCGATGGTCTTGTGGGGGGAGTCTTTAAGGAACAAGGCAGTGTGTTTCCGCTCAGACAACACGGCGGTAGTAGCGGCGGTTAATTCTCGAACGTCATCGCCCCCCCCCCCGGTCGTCGTATTGTTGCGCCAGTTGGTACTGGCATGTCTGCGGTGTAACATATGGTTTAGGGTTGAGTTTAAGGGGAGGGGAGGGACAAAGGAAAGGGGGTAAGGTGGATCTTGGCAGTTAGCTACCAGGCCTAAGAGGGCTGCGGGCGGGCTCACGAATCGGCTTCTGTTTCAGATTCGGGGGGTAGTTGAGCCTTCGCGCCGCCTCCCCTCCCCTCCTGTTGGTAGTTAGGGTATGGTGGAATCTCAGACCTGGATCGGGGAGATCGGGAGTGCATTGTTAATTGTTATTTGTTATTGTTTTTTATGTTGAGGCTGTGGCCGATTAAAATTCCATCAATTCCGAAGAAGTGGTTGTTGGCTCCATTATTTGGGAGTGTGGGTGGGTTGGTGTCAGCTGAAGGCGTATGGAACGCTAGCACAGTCATGTGTATACTCACTGCTTATGTTTGTCTTACTCCATGGATGGGTTAGATGCAGAGGAAAAAACATGTGTGCACCAGCATACAATTGCCATAAACAGTATGCATAGAAAATACCTAAGGAGGCTTATTAGTACTATAGGGGCTGAACCCACAGTGCAGTCCACATATTGTTGCTTATACACACATATACAGCTGATGCATGCTCAAGCACCTAGCCATTCTGATAGTGAAGCATAGATAGGGTCCCTGAGGGGTTTAGCTCCTCGGCCATGTGGGGAGTGGGTTCTTTGTTAACGGGCTTGGGGGACCTCCTGATGTGGGCTTGCATCCAATGGCCTCAATTTAATTAAGGTAGAAAAAAATTCTCATGCTAGTAAAACATTCAATTCATGAGAAAAAAGCCTGAGAATGTCACTGTTACAGAATCACCAGATAAAAAGACAATGAAAGTCAATGGCACTTCTTTACTCCTAAGAAAAGTAGAGAAGTGTTTCCTCCTTTCTACACTGTAGTAAAAGCTGCCATTGACTTTCATTGTCTTTTTATCTAGTGATTCAGTAACAGTGACATTCTCAGGCTTTTTTCTCATGAATTGAATTTTTTACAACCATGAGAATTTTCTTCTACCTTTATTGAATCGAGGCCAATAACTTCAAATGAGACCGACTTTATAAAAAGGGCACTTACTTATAGTTACTTATAGCAGAATAGTGAGGTCTAAAACCGGACCTTCAGCATGATTTAATGAAAAGCCCAAACCCTTAAAAAAACGACTCCCCAGCATCTAAAATTAATGTATTTTAAGTTTTTAGTCACTTAATTATTATTCTTTTCCACACTGGGCTGCAACTCTGTTCTGCTGTCTAGGATATGGGCGCCGCCATCTTTACTTAGAAGCATTACACATACTGAGGAGCAGGATAAAGTACAGGGGGAGGGGTTATAGCTGTGCTTTCCACAGACAGAGCAGAGCTGGGGTCAGGGAAAGGACAGCAATCCCAGAATGCAGAGCAACACAGTCAGAAGAAACATCCTGTCTGCAGGCTGCCTGAAGCCCCATGAGCCGCCATCTTGGATGTTTAAAGGCTCATAACATGCAATAGATGTAGGTAGGATCATTTTTAACGTGGGCAATCTGTATGTACGGGGTGTGGGAAACATATAAGATAGACTCTTATTCAGAGTGAAGGACCGCTTTAAGCTTCCTCCATCAGCATCTCAGGTGGAATGGTTCACCTTTCCTGTGGTCACTTGTTAGGTGTATATGTGGCTCCTCTGCTCTCTCTTACACCAGTGACTGCTGAATGCTGACTCTGCTGGTACCTTCCTCACTCCCTGTTACTACAATACTTCTTATCTCTCTGACTTCTCTGAGGTAACTCTCCTCATGACCTCCTTATATAGATCCCTGCTGGCTGGCTCCTAGAACCTTCTTTAGTCTTACTCACTTCAGCCAATGGCAGCTCAGCTGTACTCCTATGTGGTTAGGTTATAGCCAACAGTTTGGTAGACCCGCAGAGTCACAATCCATTAGCCATCCAGCAGTGCCATCTTGTAGTGATGTGGCGACTGCAAGACAGAACCTTCTCTAGTCTTACTCACCTCAGCCAATGACAGCTTAGCTGTACTCCTATGTGGTTAGGTTATAGCCAACAGTTTGGTAGACCCGCAGTATCACAATCCATTAGCCATCCAGCAGTGCCATCTTGTAGTGATGTGGCTACTGCAAGACAGAACCTTCTTTAGTCTTATTCACCTCAGCCAATGGCAGCTTAGCTGTACTCCTATGTGGTTAGGTTATAGCCAACAGTTTGGTAGACCCGCAGTATCACAATCCATTAGCCATCCAGCAGTGCCATCTTGTAGTGATGTGGCGACTGCAAGACAGAACCTTCTCTAGTCTTACTCACCTCAGCCAATGACAGCTTAGCTGTACTCCTATGTGGTTAGGTTATAGCCAACAGTTTGGTAGACCCGCATTATCACAATCCATTAGCCATCCAGCAGTGCCATCTTGTAGTGATGTGGCTACTGCAAGACAGAACCTTCTTTAGTCTTATTCACCTCAGCCAATGGCAGCTTAGCTGTACTCCTATGTGGTTAGGTTATAGCCAACAGTTTGGTAGACCCGCAGTATCACAATCCATTAGCCATCCAGCAGTGCCATCTTGTAGTGATGTGGCGACTGCAAGACAGAACCTTCTTTAGTCTTATTCACCTCAGCCAATGGCAGCTCAGCTGTACTCCTATGTGGTTAGGTTATAGCCAACAGTTTGGTAGACCCGCAGAGTCACAATCCATTAGCCATCCAGCAGTGCCATCTTGTAGTGATGTGGCGACTGCAAGACAGAACCTTCTTTAGTCTTATTCACCTCAGCCAATGGCAGCTCAGCTGTACTCCTATGTGGTTAGGTTATAGCCAACAGTTTGGTAGACCCGCAGTGTCACAATCCATTAGCCATCCAGCAGTGCCATCTTGTAGTGATGTAGCGACTGCAGGAGAGATATGAACCAGCTCACTGAAGAACCCCAAATATAATTGTTGACCAAAAAAAGAAAAGCTCTGTGTCTATCAGCTGGTGGGGTGGGCGTGCAGCGCATGCGCGGCGTCGGAGCATGTGGGCGCCTCCTACTGTAGGGGAGAGCACCCACGTGACCTGGCGTCGGGCACGAGTGCAGGCCCTGGGTTACCCCCGGCTTCATGCGTTCCATTTGGGCGGAAGTCGGAAGCCGGGGCAGCGTGACCCCTGCGAGCAGTCGGAAGGGACACCCTGTCATGGGCGTACGCTGACGCCGTAATGGAGGCATGTCTGGCTCATAAAAAGGTGAGATTTGGGGGCATAGAGGACACATCCTGGCGAAGTAGTGGGGTCGCCACTACGCAACTCGTCGATCAGGGCGTTCAGGGATAACGGCTCGCATTGAAGGGTGATATGATTCATTGTTATTAGTTCCCATGTTATTAATGCCTTGGACTGCACTATATAGAATCACTTTTGTAGTCAATGAATTCAGGATTTCTAGCACATGGTTCATGAATTGAGAGCAATATAGCACTGGTTGTTTATATGCAGCAGCACTTTTTTGCACTAGTCACTTTATTGCATTGGTCACCTTTTTTTAGTTTAGCACTAGCACTTTCAAGTATATAAATTAATTTTTTGCTGTTAATGAGTTTTTGATTTAAGTATATATCATTAACTGGCATAGGGAACAGCCATACCAATCATGTAGATTTTTAAGAGCCTTGTTATATCCTTTCCTCTTTTAATTTTTGTTTTTTAAATGTATGTCATGTATGTCCTTATATGTATGCGCTTATCAATTCAAATATAATAAAATAGATATATTTTATGTTGCAAGTGTGCGGCACATATTTGTAGGCATAGTGCGCTAGTCTGGGGGCCATACTTTTAATATAATTGTTGACCACTTTACGCCAGCTACAATAGGATGGTAAAGACGTGTGAGCGTCAGCCAGAGGGAAACCTTGGAAGCGGCCGCTACCTGCTATTTAATCAAAACAGAGTGTTCTGCCATTCATTAATACGCACTGTGGGATTCATACATTGGCACATCCCAAATTAGGGTTCCCCGGAAACATTCTACTACTAAAAGACATAGGCCCATCAAGTTAAACCGAACAACAGCCTGGCACAGTTGGAAAAGAAAGGTAGCAGCCATTTTGGAGCTTCCTCTTCCAAATGACATAAATGCACAGTAACAGGAAGCCCAGCATGACTTCTTGTTTGCAGGCTGCCTGCAAGCCCATGAGCGGTCATCTTGTTTTTAAAATGTATCCTAGTAGGTGTTAGAAAAAAGTAAATGTGCAGCAATCTAATTTGCCCTGGGGACGGAATGCATATGAGCACTGTTTGTTGTGTTGGTCTGGTTTAAGTAATTTTTGACTGTTGGTCCACTTTAAGCCAGAGGTTTTTAGGTCATTAGATCTGCAGCTCTCCCCAGCAATGCACAGGTGAGATCATTAGAGCTGCAGCTCTCCCCAGCAATGCACAGGTGAGATCATTAGAGCTGCAGGTCTCCCCAGCAATGCACAGGTGAGGTCATTAGAGCTGCAGCTCTCCCCAGCAATGTACAGGTGAGGTCATTAGAACTGCAGCTCCCCCCAGCAATGCACAGGTGAGATCATTAGAGCTGCAGCTCTCCCCAGCAAGGCACAGGTGAGGCAATTATAGCTGCAGCTCTCCCCAGCAATACACAGGTGAGATCATTAGAGCTGCAGCTCTCCCCAGCAATGTACAGGTGAGGTCATTAGAACTGCAGCTCTCCCCAGCAATGCACAGGTGAGGTCATTAGAGCTGCAGCTCTCCCCAGCAATGCACATGTGAGGTCATTAGAACTGCAGCTCTCCCCAGCAATGCACAGGTGAGGTCATTAGCGCTGCAGCTCTCCCCAGCAATGCACAGGTGAGGTCATTAGCGCTGCAGCTCTCTCCAGCAATACATAGGTGAGGTCATTAGAGCTGCAGCTCTCCCCAGCAATGCACAGATGAGGTCATTAGAGCTGCAGCTCTCCCCAGCAATGCACAGGTGAGATCATTAAAGCTGCAGTTCTCCCCAGCAATGCACAGGTGAGGTCATTAGCGCTGCAGCTCTCCCCAGCAATGCACAGGTGAGGTCATTAGAGCTGCAGCTCTCCCCAGCAATGCACAGGTGAGGTCATTAGCGCTGCAGCTCTCCCCAGCAATGCACAGGTGAGGTCATTAGAGCTGCAGCTCTCCCCAGCAATGCACAGGTGAGGTCATTAGCGCTGCAGCTCTCCCCAGCAATGCACAGGTGAGGTCATTAGCGCTGCAGCTCTCTCCAGCAATACATAGGTGAGGTCATTAGAGCTGCAGCTCTCCCCAGCAATGCACAGGTGAGGTCATTAGCGCTGCAGCTCTCCCCAGCAATGCACAGGTGAGATCATTAAAGCTGCAGTTCTCCCCAGCAATGCACAGGTGAGGTCATTAGCGCTGCAGCTCTCCCCAGCAATGCACAGGTGAGGTCATTAGAGCTGCAGCTCTCCCCAGCAATGCACAGGTGAGGTCATTAGCGCTGCAGCTCTCCCCAGCAATGCACAGGTGAGGTCATTAGAGCTGCAGCTCTCCCCAGCAATGCACAGGTGAGGTCATTAGCGCTGCAGCTCTCCCCAGCAATGCACAGGTGAGGTCATTAGCGCTGCAGCTCTCCCCAGCAATGCACAGGTGAGGTCATTAGAGCTGCAGCTCTCCCCAGCAATGCACAGGTGAGGTCATTAGAGCTGCAGCTCTCCCCAGCAATGAACAGGTGAGGTCATTAGAGCTGCAGCTCTCCCCAGCAATGCACAGGTGAGGTCATTAGAGCTGCAGCTCCCCCAGCAATGCACAGGTGAGGTCATTAGAGCTGCAGCTCTCCCCAGCAATGCACAGGTGAGGTCATTAGAGCTGCAGCTCTCCCCAGCAATGCACAGGTGAGATAATTAGAGCTGCAGCTCTCCCCAGCAATGCACAGGTGAGGTCATTAGAGCTGCAGCTCTCCCCAGCAATACACATGTGAGATCATTAGAGCTGTAGCTCTCCCCAGCAATGCACAGGTGAGGTCATTAGAGCTGCAGCTCTCCCCAGCAATGCACAGGTGAGATCATTAGAGCTGCAGCTCTCCCCAGCAATGCACAGATGAGGTCATTAGAGCTGTAGCTCTCCCCAGCAATGCACAGGTGAGGTCATTAGAGCTGCAGCTCTCCCCAGCAATGCACAGGTGAGGTCATTAGCGCTGCAGCTCTCCCCAGCAATGCACAGGTGAGGTCATTAGAGCTGTAGCTCTCCCCAGCAATGCACAGGTGAGGTCATTAGAGCTGCAGCTCTCCCCAGCAATGCACAGGTGAGGTCATTAGAGCTGCAGCTCTCCCCAGCAATGCACAGGTGAGGTCATTAGAGCTGCAGCTCTCCCCAGCAATGCACAGGTGAGGTCATTAGCGCTGCAGCTCTCCCCAGCAATGTACAGGTGAGGTCATTAGAGCTGCAGCTCTCCCCAGCAATGCACAGGTGAGGTCATTAGCGCTGCAGCTCTCCCCAGCAATGCATAGGTGAGGTCATTAGAGCTGCAGCTCTCCCCAGCAATGCACAGGTGAGGTAATTAGAGCTGCAGCTCTCCCCAGCAATGCACAGGTGAGATCATTAGAGCTGCAGCTCTCCCCAGCAATGCACAGGTGGACTCATTAGAGCTGCAGCTCTCCCCAGCAATGCACAGGTGAGGTAATTAGAGCTGCAGCTCTCCCCAGCAATGCACAGGTGAGATCATTAGAGCTTCAGCTCTCCCCAGCAATGTACAGGTGAGGTCATTAGAGCAGCAGCTCTCCCCAGCAACGTACAGGTGAGGTCATTAGAGCTGCAGCTCTCCCCAGCAACGTACAGGTGAGGTCATTAGAGCTGCAGCTCTCCCCAGCAACGTACAGGTGAGGTCATTAGAGCTGCAGCTCTCCCCAGCAATGCACAGGTGAGGTCATTAGAGCTGCAGCTCTCCCCAGCAATGCACAGGTGAGATCATTAGAGCTGCAGCTCTCCCCAGCAATGCACAGGTGAGGTCATTAGAGCTGAAGCTCTCCCCAGCAATGCACAGGTGAGGTCATTAGAGCTGCAGCTCTCCCCAGCAATGCACAGGTGAGATCATTAGAGCTGCAGCTCTCCCCAGCAATGCACAGGTGAGGTCATTAGAGCTGCAGCTCTCCCCAGCAATGCACAGGTGAGATCATTAGAGCTGCAGCTCCCCCCAGCAATGCACAGGTGAGGTCATTAGAGATGCATCTCTCCCCAGCAATGCACAGGTGAGATCATTAGAGCTGCAGCTCTCCTAGCAATGCACAGGTGAGATCATTAGAGCTGCAGCTCTCCCCAGCAATGCACAGGTGAGATCATTAGAGCTGCAGCTCTCCCCAGCAATGCACAGGTGAGGTCATTAGAGCTGCAGCTCTCCCCAGCAATGCACAGGTGAGATAATTAGAGCTGCAGCTCCCCCCAGCAATGCACAGGTGAGGTCATTAGAGCTGCATCTCTCCCCAGCAATGCACAGGTGAAACCATTAGAGCTGCAGCTCTCCCCAGCAATGCACAGGTGAGGTCATTAGAGCTGTAGCTCTCCCCAGCAATGCACAGGTGAGGTCATTAGAGCTGCAGCTCTCCCCAGCAATGCACAGGTGAGGTCATTAGAGCTGCAGCTCTCCCCAGCAATGCACAGGTGAGGTAATTAGAGCTGCAGCTCTCCCCAGCAATGCACAGGTGAGGTCATTAGAGCTGCAGCTCTCCCCAGCAATGCACAGGTGAGACCATTAGAGCTGCAGCTCTCCCCAGCAATGCACAGGTGAGGTCATTAGAGCTGTAGCTCTCCCCAGCAATGCACAGGTGAGGTCATTAGAGCTGCAGCTCTCCCCAGCAATGCACAGGTGAGGTCATTAGAGCTGCAGCTCTCTCCAGCAATGCACAGGTGAGATGATTAGAGCTGCAGCTCTCCCCAGCAATGCACAGGTGAGGTCATTAGAGCTGCAGCTCTCCCCAGCAATGCACAGGTGAGATCATTAGAGCTGCAGCTCTCCCCAGCAATGCACAGGTGAGGTCATTAGAGCTGCAGCTCTCCCCAGCAATGCACAGGTGAGATCATTAGAGCTGCAGCTCCCCCCAGCAATGCACAGGTGAGGTCATTAGAGCTGCAGCTCTCCCCAGCAATGCACAGGTGAGATCATTAGAGCTGCAGCTCTCCCCAGCAATGCACAGGTGGACTCATTAGAGCTGCAGCTCTCCCCAGCAATGCACAGGTGAGGTAATTAGAGCTGCAGCTCTCCCCAGCAATGCACAGGTGAGATCATTAGAGCTTCAGCTCTCCCCAGCAATGTACAGGTGAGGTCATTAGAGCAGCAGCTCTCCCCAGCAACGTACAGGTGAGGTCATTAGAGCTGCAGCTCTCCCCAGCAACGTACAGGTGAGGTCATTAGAGCTGCAGCTCTCCCCAGCAACGTACAGGTGAGGTCATTAGAGCTGCAGCTCTCCCCAGCAATGCACAGGTGAGGTCATTAGAGCTGCAGCTCTCCCCAGCAATGCACAGGTGAGATCATTAGAGCTGCAGCTCTCCCCAGCAATGCACAGGTGAGGTCATTAGAGCTGAAGCTCTCCCCAGCAATGCACAGGTGAGGTCATTAGAGCTGCAGCTCTCCCCAGCAATGCACAGGTGAGATCATTAGAGCTGCAGCTCTCCCCAGCAATGCACAGGTGAGGTCATTAGAGCTGCAGCTCTCCCCAGCAATGCACAGGTGAGATCATTAGAGCTGCAGCTCCCCCCAGCAATGCACAGGTGAGGTCATTAGAGATGCATCTCTCCCCAGCAATGCACAGGTGAGATCATTAGAGCTGCAGCTCTCCTAGCAATGCACAGGTGAGATCATTAGAGCTGCAGCTCTCCCCAGCAATGCACAGGTGAGATCATTAGAGCTGCAGCTCTCCCCAGCAATGCACAGGTGAGGTCATTAGAGCTGCAGCTCTCCCCAGCAATGCACAGGTGAGATAATTAGAGCTGCAGCTCCCCCCAGCAATGCACAGGTGAGGTCATTAGAGCTGCATCTCTCCCCAGCAATGCACAGGTGAGACCATTAGAGCTGCAGCTCTCCCCAGCAATGCACAGGTGAGGTCATTAGAGCTGTAGCTCTCCCCAGCAATGCACAGGTGAGGTCATTAGAGCTGCAGCTCTCCCCAGCAATGCACAGGTGAGGTCATTAGAGCTGCAGCTCTCCCCAGCAATGCACAGGTGAGGTAATTAGAGCTGCAGCTCTCCCCAGCAATGCACAGGTGAGGTCATTAGAGCTGCAGCTCTCCCCAGCAATGCACAGGTGAGACCATTAGAGCTGCAGCTCTCCCCAGCAATGCACAGGTGAGGTCATTAGAGCTGTAGCTCTCCCCAGCAATGCACAGGTGAGGTCATTAGAGCTGCAGCTCTCCCCAGCAATGCACAGGTGAGGTCATTAGAGCTGCAGCTCTCTCCAGCAATGCACAGGTGAGATGATTAGAGCTGCAGCTCTCCCCAGCAATGCACAGGTGAGGTCATTAGAGCTGCAGCTCTCCCCAGCAATGCACAGGTGAGATCATTAGAGCTGCAGCTCTCCCCAGCAATGCACAGGTGAGGTCATTAGAGCTGCAGCTCTCCCCAGCAATGCACAGGTGAGATCATTAGAGCTGCAGCTCCCCCCAGCAATGCACAGGTGAGGTCATTAGAGCTGCATCTCTCCCCAGCAATGCACAGGTGAGATCATTAGAGCTGCAGCTCTCCTAGCAATGCACAGGTGAGATCATTAGAGCTGCAGCTCTCCCCAGCAATGCACAGGTGAGATCATTAGAGCTGCAGCTCTCCCCAGCAATGCACAGGTGAGGTCATTAGAGCTGCAGCTCTCCCCAGCAATGCACAGGTGAGGTCATTAGAGCTGTAGCTCTCCCCAGCAATGCACAGGTGAGGTCATTAGAGCTGCAGCTCTCCCCAGCAATGCACAGGTGAGGTCATTAGAGCTGCAGCTCTCCCCAGCAATGTACAGGTGAGGTCATTAGAGCTGCAGCTCTCCCCAGCAATGCACAGGTGAGGTCATTAGAGCTGCAGCTCTCCCCAGCAATGCACAGGTGAGGTAATTAGAGCTGCAGCTCTCCCCAGCAATGCACAGGTGAGGTCATTAGAGCTGCAGCTCTCCCCAGCAATGCACAGGTGAGGACATTAGAGCTGCAGCTCTCCCCAGCAATGCACAGGTGAGGTCATTAGAGCTGCAGCTCTCCCCAGCAATGCACAGGTGAGATCATTAGAGCTGTAGCTCTCCCCAGCAATGCACAGGTGAGGTCATTGGAGCTGTAGCTCTCCCCAGCAATGTACAGGTGAGATCATTAGAGCTGCAGGTCTCCCCAGCAATGCACAGGTGAGGTCATTAGAGCTGTAGCTCTCCCCAGCAATGTACAGGTGAGATCATTAGAGCTGTAGCTCTCCCCAGCAATGCACAGGTGAGGTCATTGGAGCTGTAGCTCTCCCCAGCAATGCACAGGTGAGATCATTAGAGCTGTAGCTCTCCCCAGCAATGCACAGGTGAGGTCATTAGAGCTGTAGCTCTCCCCAGCAATGTACAGGTGAGATCATTAGAGCTGCAGGTCTCCCCAGCAATGCACAGGTGAGATCATTAGAGCTGCAGCTCTCCCCAGCAATGCACAGGTGAGGTCATTAGAGCTGCAGCTCTCCCCAGCAATGCACAGGTGAGATCATTAGAGCTGCAGCTCTCCCCAGCAATGCACAGGTGAGGTCATTAGCGCTGCAGCTCTCCCCAGCAATGCACAGGTGAGATCATTAGAGCTGCAGCTCTCCCCAGCAATGTACAGGTGAGGTCATTAGAGCTGCAGCTCTCCCCAGAAATGCACAGGTGAGATCATTAGAGCTGCAGCTTTCCCCAGCAATGCACAGGTGAAGTCATTAGAGCTGCAGTTATCCCCAGCAATGCACAGGTGAGATCATTAGCGCTGCAGCTCTCCCCAGCAATGCACAGGTGAGATCATTAGAGCTGCAGCTCTCCCCAGCAATGCACAGGTCAGGTCATTAGAGCTGCAGCTCTCCCCAGCAATGCACAGGTGAGATCATTAGAGCTGCAGCTCTCCCCAGCAATGCACAGGTCAGGTCATTAGAGCTGCAGCTCTCCCCAGCAATGCACAGGTGAGATCATTAGAGCTGCAGCCAGCTCTCCCCAGCAATGCACAGGTGAGGTCATTAGAGCTGCAGCTCTCCCCAGCAATGCACAGGTGAGGTCATTAGCGCTGCAGCTCTCCCCAGCAATGCACAGGTGAGATCATTAGAGCTGCAGCTCTCCCCAGCAATGCACAGGTCAGGTCATTAGAGCTGCAGCTCTCCCGGGCAATGCACAGGTGAGATCATTAGAGCTGGAGCCAGCTCTCCCCAGCAATGCACAGGTGAGGTCATTAGAGCTGCAGCTCTCCCCAGAAATGCACAGGTGAGATAATTAGAGCTGCAGCTCCCCCCAGCAATGCACAGGTGAGGTCATTAGAGCTGCAGCTCTCCCCAGCAATGCACAGGTGAGGTCATTAGAGCTGCAGCTCTCCCCAGCAATGCACAGGTGAGGTCATTAGAGCTGTAGCTCTCCCCAACAATGCACAGGTGAGGTCATTAGAGCTGCAGCTATCCCCAGCAATGTACAGGTGAGGTCATTAGAGCTGCAGCTCTCCCCAACAATGCACAGGTGAGGTCATTAGAGCTGCAGCTCTCCCCAACAATGCACAGGTGAGGTCATTAGAGCTGCAGCTCTCCCCAGCAATGCACAGGTGAGGTCATTAGAGCTGCAGCTATCCCCAGCAATGTACAGGTGAGATCATTAGAGCTGCAGCTCTCCCCAACAATGCACAGGTGAGATCATTAGAGCTGCAGCTCTCCCCAACAATGCACAGGTGAGGTCATTAGAGCTGCAGCTCTCCCCAACAATGCACAGGTGAGATCATTAGAGCTGCAGCTCTCCCCAACAATGCACAGGTGAGGTCATTAGAGCTGCAGCTATCCCCAGCAATGTACAGGTGAGGTCATTAGAGCTGCATCTCTCCCCAGCAATGCACAGGTGAGGTCATTAGAGCTGCAGCTCTCCCCAGCAATGCACAGGTGAGATAATTAGAGCTGCAGCTCTCCCCAGCAATGCACAGGTGAGATCATTAGAGCTGCAGCTCTCCCCAGCAATGCACAGGTGAGGTCATTAGAGCTGCAGATCTCCCCAGCAATGCACAGGTGAGATAATTAGAGCTGCAGCTCCCCCCAGCAATGCACAGGTGAGGTCATTAGAGCTGCATCTCTCCCCAGCAATGCACAGGTGAGACCATTAGAGCTGCAGCTCTCCCCAGCAATGCACAGGTGAGGTCATTAGAGCTGCAGCTCTCCCCAGCAATGCACAGGTGAGGTCATTAGAGCTGCATCTCTCCCCAGCAATGCACAGGTGAGGTCATTAGAGCTGCAGCTCTCCCCAGCAATGCACAGGTGAGATCATTAGAGCTGCAGCTCTCCACAGCAATGCACAGGTGAGGTCATTAGAGCTGCAGCTCTCCCCAGCAATGCACAGGTGAGACCATTAGAGCTGCAGCTCTCCCCAGCAATGCACAGGTGAGGTCATTAGAGCTGCAGCTCTCCCCAGCAATGCACAGGTGAGGTCATTAGAGCTGCATCTCTCCCCAGCAATGCACAGGTGAGGTCATTAGAGCTGCAGCTCTCCCCAGCAATGCACAGGTGAGATCATTAGAGCTGCAGCTCTCCCCAGCAATGCACAGGTGAGGTCATTAGAGCTGCAGCTCTCCCAGCAATGCACAGGTGAGATCATTAGAGCTGCAGCTCCCCCCAGCAATGCACAGGTGAGGTCATTAGAGCTGCAGCTCTCCCCAGCAATGCACATGTGAGATCATTAGAGCTGCAGCTCTCCCCAGCAATGCACAGGTGAGATCATTAGAGCGGCAGCTCTCCCCAGCAATGCACATGTGAGGTCATTAGAGCTGCAGCTCCCCCCAGCAATGCACAGGTGAGGTCATTAGAGCTGCAGCTCTCCCCAGCAATGCACAGGTGAGATCATTGGAGCTGCAGGTCTCCCCAGCAATGCACAGGTGAGGTCATTAGAGCTGCAGCTCTCCCCAGCAATGCACAGGTGAGACCATTAGAGCTGCAGCTCTCCCCAGCAATGCACAGGTGAGGTCATTAGAGCTGCAGCTCTCCCCAGCAATGCACAGGTGAGGTCATTAGAGCTGCATCTCTCCCCAGCAATGCACAGGTGAGGTCATTAGAGCTGCAGCTCTCCCCAGCAATGCACAGGTGAGATCATTAGAGCTGCAGCTCTCCCCAGCAATGCACAGGTGAGGTCATTAGAGCTGCAGCTCTCCCAGCAATGCACAGGTGAGATCATTAGAGCTGCAGCTCCCCCCAGCAATGCACAGGTGAGGTCATTAGAGCTGCAGCTCTCCCCAGCAATGCACATGTGAGATCATTAGAGCTGCAGCTCTCCCCAGCAATGCACAGGTGAGATCATTAGAGCGGCAGCTCTCCCCAGCAATGCACATGTGAGGTCATTAGAGCTGCAGCTCCCCCCAGCAATGCACAGGTGAGGTCATTAGAGCTGCAGCTCTCCCCAGCAATGCACAGGTGAGGTCATTAGAGCTGCAGCTCTCCCCAGCAATGCACAGGTGAGGTCATTAGAGCTGCAGCTCTCCCCAGCAATGCACAGGTGAGGTCATTAGAGCTGCAGCTCTCCCCAGCAATGCACATGTGAGGTCATTAGAGCTGCAGCTCCCCCCAGCAATGCACAGGTGAGGTCATTAGAGCTGCAGCTCCCCCCAGCAATGCACAGGTGAGGTCATTAGAGATGCATCTCTCCCCAGCAATGCACAGGTGAGATCATTAGAGCTGCAGCTCTCCCCAGCAATGCACAGGTGAGGTCATTAGCGCTGCAGCTCTCTCCAGCAATACATAGGTGAGGTCATTAGAGCTGCAGCTCTCCCCAGCAAT
Organism: Gastrophryne carolinensis; assembly: GCA_027917425.1. NCBI lineage: Eukaryota > Metazoa > Chordata > Amphibia > Anura > Microhylidae > Gastrophryne > Gastrophryne carolinensis. Next base: position 48,241,576 of record CM051240.1, read on the forward strand.
GCACAGATGAGGTCATTAGAGCTGCAGCTCTCCCCAGCAATGCACAGGTGAGGTCATTAGCGCTGCAGCTCTCCCCAGCAATGCACAGGTGAGATCATTAAAGCTGCAGTTCTCCCCAGCAATACACAGGTGAGGTCATTAGAGCTGCAGCTCTCCCCAGCAATGCACAGGTGAGGTCATTAGAGCTGCAGCTCTCCCCAGCAATGCACAGGTGAGGTCATTAGAGCTGCAGCTCCCCCCAGCAATGCACAGGTGAGGTCATTAGAGCTGCAGCTCTCCCCAGCAATGCACAGGTGAGGTCATTAGAGCTGCAGCTCTCCCCAGCAATGCACAGGTGAGATAATTAGAGCTGCAGCTCTCCCCAGCAATGCACAGGTGAGGTCATTAGAGCTGTAGCTCTCCCCAGCAATACACATGTGAGATCATTAGAGCTGTAGCTCTCCCCAGCAATGCACAGGTGAGGTCATTAGAGCTGCAGCTCTCCCCAGCAATGCACAGGTTAGATCATTAGAGCTGCAGCTCTCCCCAGCAATGCACAGATGAGGTCATTAGAGCTGTAGCTCTCCCCAGCAATGCACAGGTGAGGTCATTAGAGCTGCAGCTCTCCCCAGCAATGCACAGGTGAGGTCATTAGCGCTGCAGCTCTCCCCAGCAATGCACAGGTGAGGTCATTAGAGCTGTAGCTCTCCCCAGCAATGCACAGGTGAGGTCATTAGAGCTGCAGCTCTCCCCAGCAATGCACAGGTGAGGTCATTAGAGCTGCAGCTCTCCCCAGCAATGCACAGGTGAGGTCATTAGAGCTGCAGCTCCCCCCAGCAATGCACAGGTGAGGTCATTAGAGATGCATCTCTCCCCAGCAATGCACAGGTGAGATCATTAGAGCTGCAGCTCTCCCCAGCAATGCACAGGTGAGGTCATTAGCGCTGCAGCTCTCTCCAGCAATACATAGGTGAGGTCATTAGAGCTGCAGCTCTCCCCAGCAATGCACAGATGAGGTCATTAGAGCTGCAGCTCTCCCCAGCAATGCACAGGTAAGGTCATTAGCGCTGCAGCTCTCCCCAGCAATGCACAGGTGAGATCATTAAAGCTGCAGTTCTCCCCAGCAATACACAGGTGAGGTCATTAGAGCTGCAGCTCTCCCCAGCAATGCACAGGTGAGGTCATTAGAGCTGCAGCTCTCCCCAGCAATGCACAGGTGAGGTCATTAGAGCTGCAGCTCCCCCCAGCAATGCACAGGTGAGGTCATTAGAGCTGCAGCTCTCCCCAGCAATGCACAGGTGAGGTCATTAGAGCTGCAGCTCTCCCCAGCAATGCACAGGTGAGATAATTAGAGCTGCAGCTCTCCCCAGCAATGCACAGGTGAGGTCATTAGAGCTGCAGCTCTCCCCAGCAATGCACAGGTGAGGTCATTAGAGCTGCAGCTCTCCCCAGAAATGCACAGGTGAGATCATTAGAGCTGCAGCTCTCCCCAGCAATGCACAGATGAGGTCATTAGAGCTGTAGCTCTCCCCAGCAATGCACAGGTGAGGTCATTAGAGCTGCAGCTCTCCCCAGCAATACACATGTGAGATCATTAGAGCTGTAGCTCTCCCCAGCAATGCACAGGTGAGGTCATTAGAGCTGCAGCTCTCCCCAGCAATGCACAGGTGAGATCATTAGAGCTGCAGCTCTCCCCAGCAATGCACAGATGAGGTCATTAGAGCTGTAGCTCTCCCCAGCAATGCACAGGTGAGGTCATTAGAGCTGCAGCTCTCCCCAGCAATGCACAGGTGAGGTCATTAGCGCTGCAGCTCTCCCCAGCAATGCACAGGTGAGGTCATTAGAGCTGTAGCTCTCCCCAGCAATGCACAGGTGAGGTCATTAGAGCTGCAGCTCTCCCCAGCAATGCACAGGTGAGGTCATTAGAGCTGCAGCTCTCCCCAGCAATGCACAGGTGAGGTCATTAGAGCTGCAGCTCTCCCCAACAATGCACAGGTGAGGTCATTAGCGCTGCAGCTCTCCCCAGCAATGTACAGGTGAGGTCATTAGAGCTGCAGCTCTCCCCAGCAATGCACAGGTGAGGTCATTAGCGCTGCAGCTCTCCCCAGCAATGCATAGGTGAGGTCATTAGAGCTGCAGCTCTCCCCAGCAATGCACAGGTGAGGTAATTAGAGCTGCAGCTCTCCCCAGCAATGCACAGGTGAGATCATTAGAGCTGCAGCTCTCCCCAGCAATGCACAGGTGGACTCATTAGAGCTTCAGCTCTCCCCAGCAATGCACAGGTGAGGTAATTAGAGCTGCAGCTCTCCCCAGCAATGCACAGGTGAGATCATTAGAGCTTCAGCTCTCCCCAGCAATGTACAGGTGAGGTCATTAGAGCAGCAGCTCTCCCCAGCAACGTACAGGTGAGGTCATTAGAGCTGCAGCTCTCCCCAGCAACGTACAGGTGAGGTCATTAGAGCTGCAGCTCTCCCCAGCAACGTACAGGTGAGGTCATTAGAGCTGCAGCTCTCCCCAGCAATGCACAGGTGAGGTCATTAGAGCTGCAGCTCTCCCCAGCAATGCACAGGTGAGATCATTAGAGCTGCAGCTCTCCCCAGCAATGCACAGGTGAGGTCATTAGAGCTGAAGCTCTCCCCAGCAATGCACAGGTGAGGTCATTAGAGCTGCAGCTCTCCCCAGCAATGCACAGGTGAGATCATTAGAGCTGCAGCTCTCCCCAGCAATGCACAGGTGAGGTCATTAGAGCTGCAGCTCTCCCCAGCAATGCACAGGTGAGATCATTAGAGCTGCAGCTCCCCCCAGCAATGCACAGGTGAGGTCATTAGAGCTGCAGCTATCCCCAGCAATGCACAGGTGAGGTCATTAGAGCTGCAGCTCTCCCCAGCAATGCACAGGTGAGATAATTAGAGCTGCAGCTCCCCCCAGCAATGCACAGGTGAGGTCATTAGAGCTGCAGCTCTCCCCAGCAATGCACAGGTGAGATCATTAGAGCTGCAGCTCCCCCCAGCAATGCACAGGTGAGATCATTAGAGCTGCAGCTCTCCCCAGCAATGCACAGGTGAGGTCATTAGAGCTGCAGCTCTCCCCAGCAATGCACAGGTGAGGTCATTAGAGCTGCAGCTCTCCCCAGCAACGTACAGGTGAGGTCATTAGAGCTGCAGCTCTCCCCAGCAACGTACAGGTGAGGTCATTAGAGCTGCAGCTCTCCCCAGCAATGCACAGGTGAGGTCATTAGAGCTGCAGCTCTCCCCAGCAATGCACAGGTGAGATCATTAGAGCTGCAGCTCTCCCCAGCAATGCACAGGTGAGGTCATTAGAGCTGAAGCTCTCCCCAGCAATGCACAGGTGAGGTCATTAGAGCTGCAGCTCTCCCCAGCAATGCACAGGTGAGATCATTAGAGCTGCAGCTCTCCCCAGCAATGCACAGGTGAGGTCATTAGAGCTGCAGCTCTCCCCAGCAATGCACAGGTGAGATCATTAGAGCTGCAGCTCCCCCCAGCAATGCACAGGTGAGGTCATTAGAGCTGCAGCTATCCCCAGCAATGCACAGGTGAGGTCATTAGAGCTGCAGCTCTCCCCAGCAATGCACAGGTGAGATAATTAGAGCTGCAGCTCCCCCCAGCAATGCACAGGTGAGGTCATTAGAGCTGCAGCTCTCCCCAGCAATGCACAGGTGAGATCATTAGAGCTGCAGCTCCCCCCAGCAATGCACAGGTGAGATCATTAGAGCTGCAGCTCTCCCCAGCAATGCACAGGTGAGGTCATTAGAGCTGCAGCTCTCCCCAGCAATGCACAGGTGAGGTCATTAGAGCTGCAGCTCTCCCCAGCAATGCACAGGTGAGATAATTAGAGCTGCAGCTCCCCCCAGCAATGCACAGGTGAGGTCATTAGAGCTGCATCTCTCCCCAGCAATGCACAGGTGAGACCATTAGAGCTGCAGCTCTCCCCAGCAATGCACAGGTGAGGTCATTAGAGCTGTAGCTCTCCCCAGCAATGCACAGGTGAGGTCATTAGAGCTTCAGCTCTCCCCAGCAATGTACAGGTGAGGTCATTAGAGCAGCAGCTCTCCCCAGCAACGTACAGGTGAGGTCATTAGAGCTGCAGCTCTCCCCAGCAACGTACAGGTGAGGTCATTAGAGCTGCAGCTCTCCCCAGCAATGTACAGGTGAGGTCATTAGAGCTGCAGCTCTCCCCAGCAATGCACAGGTGAGGTCATTAGAGCTGCAGCTCTCCCCAGCAATGCACAGGTGAGGTCATTAGAGCTGAAGCTCTCCCCAGCAATGCACAGGTGAGGTCATTAGAGCTGCAGCTCTCCCCAGCAATGCACAGGTGAGATCATTAGAGCTGCAGCTCTCCCCAGCAATGCACAGGTGAGGTCATTAGAGCTGCAGCTCTCCCCAGCAATGCACAGGTGAGATCATTAGAGCTGCAGCTCCCCCCAGCAATGCACAGGTGAGGTCATTAGAGCTGCAGCTATCCCCAGCAATGCACAGGTGAGGTCATTAGAGCTGCAGCTCTCCCCAGCAATGCACAGGTGAGATAATTAGAGCTGCAGCTCCCCCCAGCAATGCACAGGTGAGGTCATTAGAGCTGCAGCTCTCCCCAGCAATGCACAGGTGAGATCATTAGAGCTGCAGCTCCCCCCAGCAATGCACAGGTGAGATCATTAGAGCTGCAGCTCTCCCCAGCAATGCACAGGTGAGGTCATTAGAGCTGCAGCTCTCCCCAGCAATGCACAGGTGAGATAATTAGACCTGCAGCTCCCCCCAGCAATGCACAGGTGAGGTCATTAGAGCTGCATCTCTCCCCAGCAATGCACAGGTGAGACCATTAGAGCTGCAGCTCTCCCCAGCAATGCACAGGTGAGGTCATTAGAGCTGTAGCTCTCCCCAGCAATGCACAGGTGAGGTCATTAGAGCTGCAGCTCTCCCCAGCAATGCACAGGTGAGGTAATTAGAGCTGCAGCTCTCCCCAGCAATGCACAGGTGAGGTAATTAGAGCTGCAGCTCTCCCCAGCAATGCACAGGTGAGGTCATTAGAGCTGCAGCTCTCCCCAGCAATGCACAGGTGAGACCATTAGAGCTGCAGCTCTCCCCAGCAATGCACAGGTGAGGTCATTAGAGCTGTAGCTCTCCCCAGCAATGCACAGGTGAGGTCATTAGAGCTGCAGCTCTCCCCAGCAATGCACAGGTGAGGTCATTAGAGCTGCAGCTCTCCCCAGCAATGCACAGGTGAGGTCATTAGAGCTGAAGCTCTCCCCAGCAATGCACAGGTGAGGTCATTAGAGCTGAAGCTCTCCCCAGCAATGCACAGGTGAGGTCATTAGAGCTGCAGCTCTCCCCAGCAATGCACAGGTGAGATCATTAGAGCTGCAGCTCTCCCCAGCAATGCACAGGTGAGGTCATTAGAGCTGCAGCTCTCCCCAGCAATGCACAGGTGAGATCATTAGAGCTGCAGCTCTCCCCAGCAATGCACAGGTGAGGTCATTAGAGCTGCAGCTCTCCCCAGCAATGCACAGGTGAGATCATTAGAGCTGCAGCTCCCCCCAGCAATGCACAGGTGAGGTCATTAGAGCTGCATCTCTCCCCAGCAATGCACAGGTGAGATCATTAGAGCTGCAGCTCTCCTAGCAATGCACAGGTGAGATCATTAGAGCTGCAGCTCTCCCCAGCAATGCACAGGTGAGGTAATTAGAGCTGCAGCTCTCCCCAGCAATGCACAGGTGAGGTCATTAGAGCTGCAGCTCTCCCCAGCAATGCACAGGTGAGGACATTAGAGCTGCAGCTCTCCCCAGCAATGCACAGGTGAGGTCATTAGAGCTGCAGCTCTCCCCAGCAATGCACAGGTGAGATCATTAGAGCTGTAGCTCTCCCCAGCAATGCACAGGTGAGGTCATTAGAGCTGCAGCTCTCCCCAGCAATGTACAGGTGAGATCATTAGAGCTGCAGGTCTCCCCAGCAATGCACAGGTGAGGTCATTAGAGCTGTAGCTCTCCCCAGCAATGTACAGGTGAGATCATTAGAGCTGTAGCTCTCCCCAGCAATGCACAGGTGAGGTCATTGGAGCTGTAGCTCTCCCCAGCAATGCACAGGTGAGATCATTAGAGCTGTAGCTCTCCCCAGCAATGCACAGGTGAGGTCATTAGAGCTGTAGCTCTCCCCAGCAATGTACAGGTGAGATCATTAGAGCTGCAGGTCTCCCCAGCAATGCACAGGTGAGATCATTAGAGCTGCAGCTCTCCCCAGCAATGCACAGGTGAGGTCATTAGAGCTGCAGCTCTCCCCAGCAATGCACAGGTGAGATCATTAGAGCTGCAGCTCTCCCCAGCAATGCACAGGTGAGGTAATTAGCGCTGCAGCTCTCCCCAGCAATGCACAGGTGAGATCATTAGAGCTGCAGCTCTCCCCAGCAATGTACAGGTGAGGTCATTAGAGCTGCAGCTCTCCCCAGAAATGCACAGGTGAGATCATTAGAGCAGCAGCTCTCCCCAGCAATGCATAGGTGAAGTCATTAGAGCTGCAGTTATCCCCAGCAATGCACAGGTGAGATCATTAGCGCTGCAGCTCTCCCCAGCAATGCACAGGTGAGATCATTAGAGCTGCAGCTCTCCCCAGCAATGCACAGGTCAGGTCATTAGAGCTGCAGCTCTCCCCAGCAATGCACAGGTGAGATCATTAGAGCTGCAGCTCTCCCCAGCAATGCACAGGTCAGGTCATTAGAGCTGCAGCTCTCCCCAGCAATGCACAGGTGAGATCATTAGAGCTGCAGCCAGCTCTCCCCAGCAATGCACAGGTGAGGTCATTAGAGCTGCAGCTCTCCCCAGCAATGCACAGGTGAGGTCATTAGCGCTGCAGCTCTCCCCAGCAATGCACAGGTGAGATCATTAGAGCTGCAGCTCTCCCCAGCAATGCACAGGTCAGGTCATTAGAGCTGCAGCTCTCCCCAGCAATGCACAGGTGAGATCATTAGAGCTGCAGCCAGCTCTCCCCAGCAATGCACAGGTGAGGTCATTAGAGCTGCAGCTCTCCCCAGCAATGCACAGGTGAGATAATTAGAGCTGCAGCTCCCCCCAGCAATGCACAGGTGAGGTCATTAGAGCTGCAGCTCTCCCCAGCAATGCACAGGTGAGGTCATTAGAGCTGCAGCTCTCCCCAGCAATGCACAGGTGAGGTCATTAGAGCTGTAGCTCTCCCCAACAATGCACAGGTGAGGTCATTAGAGCTGCAGCTATCCCCAGCAATGTACAGGTGAGGTCATTAGAGCTGCAGCTCTCCCCAACAATGCACAGGTGAGGTCATTAGAGCTGCAGCTCTCCCCAACAATGCACAGGTGAGGTCATTAGAGCTGCAGCTCTCCCCAGCAATGCACAGGTGAGGTCATTAGAGCTGCAGCTATCCCCAGCAATGTACAGGTGAGATCATTAGAGCTGCAGCTCTCCCCAACAATGCACAGGTGAGATCATTAGAGCTGCAGCTCTCCCCAACAATGCACAGGTGAGGTCATTAGAGCTGCAGCTCTCCCCAACAATGCACAGGTGAGATCATTAGAGCTGCAGCTCTCCCCAACAATGCACAGGTGAGGTCATTAGAGCTGCAGCTATCCCCAGCAATGTACAGGTGAGGTCATTAGAGCTGCATCTCTCCCCAGCAATGCACAGGTGAGGTCATTAGAGCTGCAGCTCTCCCCAGCAATGCACAGGTGAGATAATTAGAGCTGCAGCTCTCCCCAGCAATGCACAGGTGAGATCATTAGAGCTGCAGCTCTCCCCAGCAATGCACAGGTGAGGTCATTAGAGCTGCAGCTCTCCCCAGCAATGCACAGGTGAGATAATTAGAGCTGCAGCTCCCCCCAGCAATGCACAGGTGAGGTCATTAGAGCTGCATCTCTCCCCAGCAATGCACAGGTGAGACCATTAGAGCTGCAGCTCTCCCCAGCAATGCACAGGTGAGGTCATTAGAGCTGCAGCTCTCCCCAGCAATGCACAGGTGAGGTCATTAGAGCTGCAGCTCTCCCCAGCAATGCACAGGTGAGGTCATTAGAGCTGCAGCTCTCCCCAGCAATGCACAGGTGAGGTCATTAGAGCTGTAGCTCTCCCCAGCAATGCACAGGTGACGTCATTAGAGCTGCAGCTCTCCCCAGCAATGCACAGGTGAGGTCATTAGAGCTGCAGCTCTCCCCAGCAATGTACAGGTGAGGTCATTAGAGCTGCAGCTCTCCCCAGCAATGCACAGGTGAGGTCATTAGAGCTGCAGCTCTCCCCAGCAATGCACAGGTGAGGTAATTAGAGCTGCAGCTCTCCCCAGCAATGCACAGGTGAGGTCATTAGAGCTGCAGCTCTCCCCAGCAATGCACAGGTGAGGACATTAGAGCTGCAGCTCTCCCCAGCAATGCACAGGTGAGGTCATTAGAGCTGCAGCTCTCCCCAGCAATGCACAGGTGAGATCATTAGAGCTGTAGCTCTCCCCAGCAATGCACAGGTGAGGTCATTGGAGCTGTAGCTCTCCCCAGCAATGTACAGGTGAGATCATTAGAGCTGCAGGTCTCCCCAGCAATGCACAGGTGAGGTCATTAGAGCTGTAGCTCTCCCCAGCAATGTACAGGTGAGATCATTAGAGCTGTAGCTCTCCCCAGCAATGCACAGGTGAGGTCATTGGAGCTGTAGCTCTCCTTAGCAATGCACAGGTGAGATCATTAGAGCTGTAGCTCTCCCCAGCAATGCACAGGTGAGGTCATTAGAGCTGTAGCTCTCCCCAGCAATGTACAGGTGAGATCATTAGAGCTGCAGGTCTCCCCAGCAATGAACAGGTGAGATCATTAGAGCTGCAGCTCTCCCCAGCAATGCACAGGTGAGGTCATTAGAGCTGCAGCTCTCCCCAGCAATGCACAGGTGAGATCATTAGAGCTGCAGCTCTCCCCAGCAATGCACAGGTGAGGTCATTAGCGCTGCAGCTCTCCCCAGCAATGCACAGGTGAGATCATTAGAGCTGCAGCTCTCCCCAGCAATGTACAGGTGAGGTCATTAGAGCTGCAGCTCTCCCCAGAAATGCACAGGTGAGATCATTAGAGCAGCAGCTCTCCCCAGCAATGCATAGGTGAAGTCATTAGAGCTGCAGTTATCCCCAGCAATGCACAGGTGAGATCATTAGCGCTGCAGCTCTCCCCAGCAATGCACAGGTGAGATCATTAGAGCTGCAGCTCTCCCCAGCAATGCACAGGTCAGGTCATTAGAGCTGCAGCTCTCCCCAGCAATGCACAGGTGAGATCATTAGAGCTGCAGCCAGCTCTCCCCAACAATGCACAGGTGAGGTCATTAGAGCTGCAGCTATCCCCAGCAATGCACAGGTGAGGTCATTAGCGCTGCAGCTCTCCCCAGCAATGCACAGGTGAGATCATTAGAGCTGCAGCTCTCCCCAGCAATGCACAGGTCAGGTCATTAGAGCTGCAGCTCTCCCCAGCAATGCACAGGTGAGATCATTAGAGCTGCAGCCAGCTCTCCCCAACAATGCACAGGTGAGGTCATTAGAGCTGCAGCTCTCCCCAGCAATGCACAGGTGAGATAATTAGAGCTGCAGCTCCCCCCAGCAATGCACAGGTGAGGTCATTAGAGCTGCAGCTCTCCCCAGCAATGCACAGGTGAGGTCATTAGAGCTGCAGCTCTCCCCAGCAATGCACAGGTGAGGTCATTAGAGCTGTAGCTCTCCCCAACAATGCACAGGTGAGGTCATTAGAGCTGCAGCTATCCCCAGCAATGTACAGGTGAGGTCATTAGAGCTGCAGCTCTCCCCAACAATGCACAGGTGAGGTCATTAGAGCTGCAGCTCTCCCCAACAATGCACAGGTGAGGTCATTAGAGCTGCAGCTCTCCCCAGCAATGCACAGGTGAGGTCATTAGAGCTGCAGCTATCCCCAGCAATGTACAGGTGAGATCATTAGAGCTGCAGCTCTCCCCAACAATGCACAGGTGAGATCATTAGAGCTGCAGCTCTCCCCAACAATGCACAGGTGAGGTCATTAGAGCTACAGCTCTCCCCAACAATGCACAGGTGAGATCATTAGAGCTGCAGCTCTCCCCAACAATGCACAGGTGAGGTCATTAGAGCTGCAGCTATCCCCAGCAATGTACAGGTGAGGTCATTAGAGCTGCATCTCTCCCCAGCAATGCACAGGTGAGGTCATTAGAGCTGCAGCTCTCCCCAGCAATGCACAGGTGAGATAATTAGAGCTGCAGCTCTCCCCAGCAATGCACAGGTGAGATCATTAGAGCTGCAGCTCTCCCCAGCAATGCACAGGTGAGGTCATTAGAGCTGCAGCTCTCCCCAGCAATGCACAGGTGAGATAATTAGAGCTGCAGCTCCCCCCAGCAATGCACAGGTGAGGTCATTAGAGCTGCATCTCTCCCCAGCAATGCACAGGTGAGACCATTAGAGCTGCAGCTCTCCCCAGCAATGCACAGGTGAGGTCATTAGAGCTGCAGCTCTCCCCAGCAATGCACAGGTGAGGTCATTAGAGCTGCATCTCTCCCCAGCAATGCACAGGTGAGGTCATTAGAGCTGCAGCTCTCCCCAGCAATGCACAGGTGAGATCATTAGAGCTGCAGCTCTCCCCAGCAATGCACAGGTGAGGTCATTAGAGCTGCAGCTCTCCCCAGCAATGCACAGGTGAGACCATTAGAGCTGCAGCTCTCCCCAGCAATGCACAGGTGAGGTCATTAGAGCTGCAGCTCTCCCCAGCAATGCACAGGTGAGGTCATTAGAGCTGCATCTCTCCCCAGCAATGCACAGGTGAGGTCATTAGAGCTGCAGCTCTCCCCAGCAATGCACAGGTGAGATCATTAGAGCTGCAGCTCTCCCCAGCAATGCACAGGTGAGGTCATTAGAGCTGCAGCTCTCCCAGCAATGCACAGGTGAGATCATTAGAGCTGCAGCTCCCCCCAGCAATGCACAGGTGAGGTCATTAGAGCTGCAGCTCTCCCCAGCAATGCACATGTGAGATCATTAGAGCTGCAGCTCTCCCCAGCAATGCACAGGTGAGATCATTAGAGCGGCAGCTCTCCCCAGCAATGCACATGTGAGGTCATTAGAGCTGCAGCTCCCCCCAGCAATGCACAGGTGAGGTCATTAGAGCTGCAGCTCTCCCCAGCAATGCACAGGTGAGGTCATTAGAGCTGCAGCTCTCCCCAGCAATGCACAGGTGAGGTCATTAGAGCTGCAGCTCTCCCCAGCAATGCACAGGTGAGGTCATTAGAGCTGCAGCTCTCCCCAGCAATGCACATGTGAGGTCATTAGAGCTGCAGCTCCCCCCAGCAATGCACAGGTGAGGTCATTAGAGCTGCAGCTCCCCCCAGCAATGCACAGGTGAGGTCATTAGAGATGCATCTCTCCCCAGCAATGCACAGGTGAGATCATTAGAGCTGCAGCTCTCCCCAGCAATGCACAGGTGAGATCATTAGAGCTGCAGCTCTCCCCAGCAATGCACAGGTGAGATCATTAGAGCTGCAGCTCCCCCCAGCAATGCACAGGTGAGGTCATTAGAGCTGCAGTTCTCCCCAGCAATGCACAGGTGAGGTCATTAGAGCTGCAGCTCCCCCCAGCAATGCACAGGTGAGGTCATTAGAGCTGCAGCTCTCCCCAGCAATGCACAGGTGAGGTCATTAGCGCTGCAGCTTTCCCCAGCAATGCACAGGTGAGGTCAGTAGAGCTGCAGCTCTCCCCAGCAATGCACAGGTGAGGTCATTAGAGCTGCAGCTCCCCCCAGCAATGCACAGGTGAGGTCATTAGAGCTGCAGCTCTCCCCAGCAATGCACAGGTGAGGTCATTAGAGCTGCAGCTCTCCCCAGCAATGCACAGGTGAGGTCATTAGCGCTGCAGCTCTCCCCAGCAATGCACAGGTCAGGTCATTAGAGCTGCAGCTCTCCCCAGCAATGCACAGGTGAGGTCATTAGCGCTGCAGCTTTCCCCAGCAATGCACAGGTGAGGTCATTAGAGCTGCAGCTCCCCCCAGCAATGCACAGGTGAGGTCATTAGAGCTGCAGCTCTCCCCAGCAATGCACAGGTGAGGTCATTAGAGCTGCAGTTCTCTCCAGCACTGCACAGGTGAGGTCATTAGAGCTGCAGCTCTCCCCAGCAATGCACAGGTGAGGTCATTAGAGCTGCAGCTCTCCCCAGCAATGCACAGGTGAGGTCATTAGAGCTCAGCCAAAGCTCTAGAGCCATGAATGTGCCGATTCAAAGAATCAGAATCAGTTGATTGATCCCCAAGTATATACATTACATACATACAAGTTTATACATTACATACATACAAGTATATACATTACATACATACAAGTATATAAATTACATACATACAAGTATATACATTACATACATACAGGTATATACATTACATACATACAAGTATATACATTACATACATACAAGTATATACATTACATACATACAGGTATATACATTACATACATACAGGTATATACATTACATACATACAGGTATATACATTGCATGCATACAAGTATATACATTGCATACATACAGGTATATACATTACATACATACAGGTATATACATTACATACATACAGGTATATACATTACATACATACAGGTATATACATTACATACATACAGGTATATACATTACATACATACAGGTATATACATTACATACATACAAGTATATACATTACATACATACAGGTATATACATTACATACATAAAAGTACATACATTACATACATACAAGTATATACATTACATACATACAAGTATATACATTACATACATACAGGAATATACATTACATACATACAAGGAATGCTTTGGCTGTAATCAAGTATATATATATATATATATATATATATATATATATATATATATATCACTCTGTAACCAAAATATGGGGACTGCTTGCAGTAATTCATACCTGCTGTTCCCCAGCCATTCCAATGCCCAACTGGTATGATATGGCAGCTGATGTTTTATATCTGGCTCTCAATAAACTCTGACTCAGTTTCACAGACTCCATATTGAACCATGCATAAATTAAATTTTACCAGAGGACAAAGTCATTTAAATGACTGGCAAAAAATTAAGTAAGTTTGGCATGACCTCCCCAGGCAAGACTTGGTGGTGCCGTCATAAGCTACCTTAGGGAAACAAGTTAGGACAAAACACAGCTGTTGGCTGAAGTCATTTTGAAAGAGTCTCAACTGGCCTAAGCTCCAGATCAGAAGTTAGCATATCACAGGCTACTTGAAATCATTGAAAATGGCTCTGGAGGTCTCTTCTTTCTTGATGCCCCACATGGAACTGGCAAGACATTTCTTATCAACTGGTTTCTTGCCAAATTTAGAAGTAAGGGTGGATGCAGCTGCAACTTCTGGAAAAGAACATGATGCACCTGCAATATTGCAATATTCCAGCAGATTCAATAGATGCCCATATCTACATGTAGGGGCCTGGGTATAACTAGGAACATGTTAATTAACTAATAACAATCCCTTTAAATAGAGTTAACCATACATTAAGCTCTTGGTTTCTACCCATGAAGGTGCATTGGAAGTGCCATACCCTAAAGTAGACTCAAGATAGCAGTAGTGGGTTTAGGCCATAGACTAACATTAGGCCATAGGCTATAATGGGGATTGTTCTAGAAGGTGAAGTCAGAAGGGTTGTTACTCATAACAGGATGTAGAGTAGAAACATAGTTATAACTAGAAAGGTAGTGATTGGTTAGAGGGTTTAGCAAGCAACCTATCAGGCCGAACATGTGATGGAATGTTCTTGAAGGTAGTGAGAAGGGATATAGGGAAGCCCCAGTCCCAAAGTCGGGGTTCTCTTAACCATCTTGAATTGTAAGTGGAGCAGGAGTACAGACTCTAACAGAGAGAGGAGGGAGAGATCCAGCAAGGACATTATTCTCTTTGGGGAGCAATACTATTACAATTGTACCTGTGACTATGGACAGAACCAGAACTGTAACTGGATGGATATTGTACCTGTTTCGTGTTTGCTGTTTGCTTGTGAATTAAATAAAGAGGAACTCTGCTTTTATCTACCAGACTGATGTTCATCTCTCCAAGCGACAACAGTGAGTACTAACCTTTCCCGCAACCCTAACCCTTACTTACTCACAACACACACGCAGAGCACCCTGAACCCAGAAGAACCTGCTCCCTGCTGTCTCTCGCCGGACCCCCCGGTGCGTGAGAGCTACATACAGTCAATGTCAACTTATTGCTTGGAATGAGAGCACCATGGTACATAGACATGCTCTGGAAGCATTGGATCAAACACTGAGAGACATAAGAGACAAGACCCAACTGATGGGTGCTGCCTTGGTCTTGCTTGCTGGTGATTTCTGGCAGACCTTGCCTATAATACCAAGGGGAGCCATGGCTGATGAACTGAATGCATCGTTGTGGCATCAAGTCAGAGGCTTACTCTCACAACCAACATGAGAGCAAATCATTTTGGAGATGAATCTGCTCTGCAGTTCTCCCAATTGCTTCTGATGCTTGGCAATGGTTTAGTCCAACAAGATGCAGATGGCAATATATCACTCATTGCTGAAGTGTTCCCTGACATTGGCTGTACATCAGTGTAACAAAGGAAGAACTCCTTAGCATGACTGGATATGTCAACAAGCTATTTGGCTGCAAGAAATGATGTGGTGGTGAATGCGTATTGACGACAGATAATTGTGAACTTGCTTATATGTGAAATTTGAAGAGCAATGACTTGTAACCCAGTTCTTACCCAGTTTTTTTTCTTGTAAAACTTTATTATACTGTACAATCGAATTATTATAAAATGACAATAAAAAGATTGAAACAGAAATGATGTGGTAAATAAACTTACAAATTCTTAAGGAGTTGCCAGGATTTGTTTATTCTTACAAATCCATTGACACCACCAAAGATCCAGATCGTGCAGCACCCAGTTATTTTTTTAAACTCTTTAGAACCAACTGGAATGCCTTCTCATCACTTGGCTCTAAAGGTTGGTGCTCCGATTGTTCTAATGCAGAATCTAGATGCACCAAAACTATGTAATGGAACAAGGATGTGCATTAACCCTTTAAGTGCCAGCCTACCTGGAGCATTCTTCATTCTCTGTTGCCAGACCCTTTTGCACTACCGTATTTTTTTACACTTTGTAGTATTTTTTGTAATAAAAAAAGTAATTTTGTCAATAAAATCTTATTGCGTTTCAAATCCTAATTTCTCCCGGTTACAGCGGTACCACATACGTATAGGTAGACACCCTTTCCTGCCCAGGAGACTCCCCCAAACTGAAACAGTGCTTTAGGAGATTTTCAGATAAAATACAGATATGCTAAGCGCTAGGCGCACCTTGCAGTTTTTCAAGAAAAACAACCCTTTACATTTAAAATACCCCCAACAAACTATATATTCTCTAGAAGTACACACCTCAGGCTTTCTAGGCGTACCAGGCTTGTTAACATGGGTGCAGTTTTCTGGTAGCAATTCCTCAATGAATTCTTTGGTAGCACAGAGTTTCACTAAAAAAAGAATAAAAAAGCAGAATCGAACTCATATTTTCCTAAAAAAAAAAAATGTAAACAAGAAAAAACAAGCCCAATATGAAAAAGCAAGGTCCCCTGAACAGAACAATATCCAACATGCATAGCTACTGTCAAGGGAAGAGTTGCCAAACACCCCAAAGTAAAGCACATGGGTAATTTTACTTGAAAATTTCAGCTCTGCAGACCTTGTACTTTTTCTACCAAAACAACCATTTACATTTGAATTCACCCCACAAACCATATTCTCTGAAAGAACACATGTTAAGCTTTCTAAGCGTACCCAGCTTGTTGTAGTGGGCTCATCATTTTAGAAGTAATCCCCTGAAGAATTTTTAGGTTTCCCTCAAAAAAATTATAAAAAAACAGAATAAAAAAAACATTTTCCTAAAAAATCAATATGCAAACAAGAAAAAACAAGCTAAAACTGAAAGCGCAAGATCCCCCGAGCAGAACAATACCCCACATGCATAGGAACAATTAACCCTTTTAATTGCCCGTCTACTTGAAATTTTTTCACCCTCTGTTGACAAGTAATTTTTCACAATTTTGCACCATGTTTAACCGTGATTTTTGGAGGAATTTCCAGGAAAATTATAGATATATTTTTGCAGCAAAGTTTAGGCTTTAACATGAAATGTCTTGTTTGTAATTTTTCTACTGTTTTTTAAAATATTTTTACGTAAAAACAAAAGAACAAAAAAAATATATATTTTTTAGAAAATTGTTTATTTAAAAAAAAACATTTACTTTATTCGAGAAAACCATATTGCATGGGAAATCCCCATTTCTTCCGATTACAACGGTACCACATATGTATTGGTAGCCCCCCATTTTTGCCCAGGAGACCTCCCAAACTGAAAAGAGCACTTTATAACATTTACAAATAAAATAAAACTACTATCCACACTATAAACATAAGGGGTTAATAAAAAAAATGACATAGGGTCCCCCCTCCTTCAGCCCTGAATCATCGATGGCCAGCATAGTCATGATTCCCAAGCCAGAAAAAGACCCCCTGCAGATCCCTAACTATAGGCCCATTTCCTTGCTCAACCAGGATGTCAAACTCCTAGCCAAAATCCTGGCATCGCGGCTCAACTCTTTTCTGGGCTCTATAATCCACAGAGACCAGACAGGTTTCGTCCCAGCCAGGCAAGCTAGTGATAATGTTAGATGGATAGCCCACTTAATCCATAGCATTCATGCCAGAAAAATTCCTGCGCTCTTCTTATCGCTAGATATCTACAAAGCCTTTGATACAATTTCATGGGATTATATGTACAAGACGCTAGAGAAATGGGGATTTGGCAACAGGTTCCTGCAATGGATAAATGCATTATACCATAGGCCAGCCGCGAGAGTCAAATATCTGGGTTTGTCTTCAGATAGGTTAAGCATACAGAGAGATATCCACCAGGGCTGTCCTCTTTCGGCCATTTTTTTTATATTGGCTATGGAACCCTTGGCGCTTAAAATTAGGGCCAACAAAAGCATTAAGGGGATAGATATAGGAGGGGTCCACCATAAAATCTCTCTATTTGCAGACGACGCCCTTCTCACCCTGTCACAACCTATCACTACATTACCCAATTTATTCCAGGTGCTGGACAAATTTGCTGAGATAGCAGGACTCAAGATAAATAGGACAAAGTCATTAGCCATGAATGTGGGCCTTCCGGCAGATTTGCTACAACACCTCAAGTCCACATATGACTTTAAATGGACTACTGGTGGTCTCCCCTATTTGGGAATTCGCTTATCGCCCACATACGAGGGTCTCTACGCAGCTAATTATCCCCCTCTTGTGAGGAGTCTGGGATTACTAATTGACTCATGGGCTGATCTTCCCATCTCCTGGTTAGGCTGAGTAGCCGCCATCAAGATGTCAATCCTTCCTAAGATTCTTTATTACTTTAGAGTTTTACCAATAAGGATCCCTACCTATATGCTAAGAATCCTTCAAAGAAGGATACTTCAGTTTGTATGGCGGTCCACTAGGCCCCGAGTGGCAAGACGCTCAATGTTTGCCCACAAATCTCAGGGAGGTTTGAGAGTCCCAAACATAACCCACTACTACAAAGCGGCACAAATCGCACAGTTATCCCAAATACATGCCACAAGAGACCTCCCGTTGTGGGCTCCTCTGGAGATCCCAAATCTGGGGGAGACCCCGTTGGAAGCCCTGCTGTGGACGGCCCCCGCATACAGGCCTAAGAGCCTGAGCCCCTTAATGTCACATTCCCTTAAAGTCTGGGATTCGGTGAAATACTCCTCAAAATTAATGTCCCCCCACACCCCTTTGCTGAACCTATGGGACAATCCCCTTTTCCCACCAGGCCTCCAGGGCGGGGCCTCTTTCTCACTCTGGGTGGATGCAGGTATCCGCACTGTTCACCACCTCCTAGACGACAGAGGACTTATGCCATTTGATGTCCTGAGAAGTAAATACCAGCTCCCGCCGTCCGAGTGGTTCCACTACATACAGATAAGCCACTGGCTTAAGCCCACGCTGACCCGGGCTGCTCCATACAGGAAATGGTCAAAATTTGAGTCTCTGTGTGTTGGGGAGCCAGATAGACCAGGGAGAATCTCTCTTCTTTATTCGTCCCTTAATGACTTTCCGAGGCACCTGGACCACAAGTATATCCGAGACTGGGAGGGAGATCTGGGACTGGGGGGGGAGGAGGTGGACTGGCCTGGGGTCTAGAGGGCAACATGGGGCTGCTCGATTAATTCCCTCACAGTGGAGTCAGCATATAAAGTCTTGCTACGCTGGTACAGTGCCAGATAGAGTTAACAAAATGTACCCTACAGGGGGACACCTTGGAAGCAGTGATCATAATATCATTAATTTCCAATTAGCAGTCACTAGGGTGCCTTATCAAGGAGTCACAAAAACGCGGGACTTAAAAAAGGCAAAATTTGACCAACTTAGAGATGCCCTACACTGCATTGACTGGGAAAATGTCCTTAAGAACAAAAGCATGGACGCTAAATGGGATACTTTCAAAGGAATACTTAATTTTCAGTGTGACAGATATATACCTTACAGGAATAAAACTATTAGACACACATGTAAACCGATGTGGCTAAATAAAAAGGTTAAGGGGGCAATAAACAACAAAAAAAAGGCATTTAAACGTTTAAAGCAGGAAGGGACAGCGGAAGCATTAAAAAACTATAAAGAAGAAAATAAACAATGTAAACAACAGATAAGGGCAGCTAAGCTGGAGACAGAAAGACTGGTCGCGAAAGAGAGTAAAACTAACCCTAAATTATTCTTTAGCTACATAAACCGTAAAAGGTACAAACCTGAGGGTGTGGGCCCCCTGAAAAGCAAGGATGGGACCCCTATAGAGGGAAATGAGGAGAAAGCTAATTTGCTTAACAACTTCTTTGCTTCTATATTCACAAAAGAATTTGACATGCCGAGTGAAATGCAGGGGAATAACCGAAACCCTCCATTAAATGTCACTGGTCTAACCAAGGAAGAAGTCCGGCACCGTCTCAAGCAGATGAAAATCGATAAATCACCGGGACCAGATGACATACATCCTCGTGTTTTAAGGGAGTTATGTACAGTAATAGACAAGCCGTTATTTCTAATATTTGTGGATTCCATAACTACAGGGTTTGTTCCGATGGATTGGCGCTTGGCAAATGTGGTGCCAATATTCAAAAAGGGATCTAGGGGGGAACCTGGGAACTACAGACCGGTAAGCTTAACATCTGTGGTGGGCAAGCTGTTTGAAGGTTTCTTAAGGGATACTATCCTGGAGCACCTTGGGGGAAAATGACCTTATTACTCCATATCAGCATGGATTTATGAGGAATCGCTCCTGCCAGACAAACCTGATCAGCTTTTATGAGGAGGTAAGTTCAAGATTGGATCAGGGGGAGTCATTGGATATCATATATCTTGACTTTTCTAAAGCATTTGATACTGTGCCACATAAAAGGCTGGTACAAAAGATGAGAATGCTTGGACTGGGGGAAAACGTGTGCAGATGGGTGGGAAATTGGCTTAGTGATCGGAAGCAGAGGGTGGTTATAAATGGTACACACTCAGATTGGGTCACTGTTACCAGTGGAGTACCACAAGGGTCAGTTCTGGGACCAATTCTCTTCAATATATATATAAATGACATTGGGTATGGATTAAACAGTAAAGTCTCAATCTTTGCAGATGATACTAAGCTGAGTAAAGTAATTAAAACAAAGGAGGACAACAGGCAACTACAAACAGATTTAGATAAATTGGAAGCATGGGCAGTTAAATGGCAAATGAAGTTTAACACAGATAAATGTAAGGTTATGCACATGGGAAGGAGAAATCTGTGTCATGATTACACACTAAATAAAGAAACACTTGGTAAAACAACAATGGAAAAGGACCTAGGGGTTTTAGTTGACAATAAGCTCAACTGTAGTAATCAATGCCAGGCAGCTGCTGCCAAGGCAAATAGGATCATGGGGTGCATCAGGAGGGGCATAGGTGCTCATGACCAGAACATCATTTTACCCCTGTACAAGTCACTGGTCAGACCCCATATGGAATACTGTGTACAGTTCTGGGCACCTGTGCTTAAAAAGGACATATCAGAACTGGAGCGCGTTCAAAGAAGGGCAACAAAGTTAATAAAAGGAGTGCGGGGGCTAGAGTACCCGGAAAGATTGTCCAAGTTAGGTTTATTTAGTCTAGAAAAAAGACGATTGAGGGGTGATCTAATAACTATGTATAAATATATTCGGGGTCAATACAAGGATCTGTCCCACAATCTATTTATACCCCGGAGTGTAACCATAACCCGGGGGCATCCACTAAGGTTAGAGGAAAGGTGCTTTCTCCACCGACATAGGAGGGGATTCTTCTCTGTAAGGGCAGTGAGACTATGGAACTCGCTGCCAGAGGAGGTAGTAATGAGGGATACATTAAAAATGTTCAAAAGTGGCCTTGATGCCTTCCTGGCATGTAATAACATTTCCGGCTATGGCTACTAGACCACTGGAAGGAGTTAAACAGGCTGAACTGGATGGACTAAAGTCTTTATTCAGCCTTACATACTATGTTACTATGTTACCCGGCACAATGCTTTAGAGGGTGCTCGGCGAGAGGGGATGTTCTCCACGTATGGTGGACTTGTCCAATGGTGGCACGACTATGGCTACAGGTCTTTCGTATGGTTGGGAGGATTCTGGGGGTCACTCCTAAACGGGACCCATGGGTGGCGTTATTACGCCACAAGGCTCCTGAACTTAACAGCCTGCAAAACAAACATTTATCATGTTGGCCACTAAACAGACAATAGCAAAGGCCTGGAAACAACAGTTAGTCTTTATCTCAGAAGTTAAAGCCAGAATGAATGGTTTCTTGATAAATGAAAAACTTACCAGTATACTAAATGATAGACATGATTATTTTCTGAGCATTTGGGAACCTTGGATCCAGTATGCAACCCCAAACCTGTCGACATTAGCATTACACTGATAGATGGATTGAGAGACTGCCAGGAGCGGACCAGGGACCTCTACCCATCCCCCACCCTCCCCTACCCCATGCCCTCAACCCCAACCATTCTAGAACCACGACGGCCTAAATCTTATACTGTACTACGTGTTATCCTCTTTCACCTGTACAATTCGCAATGGTGGAGGTGGTCGGGCAGTTGGGAGGAGGGAGGCTCCTTCTGGGCCTCTGGCCTCCCCGGTCCAGCACGTTTTCTACTATATTACTTCAATAGAATCAGAAACGAGGCTGTAAACTATCCCCTCGATTCAAAGAGCAAAAGTTAATTGATTTCGGATCGAGAATCGTAAGTTTGGGTGGGTGTTAGTCATTTTTTCCTGTTTTTTTGGCCATTTACGACTCGCACGAGCCTACGTTCGAATGCGTATATGCTCTTACGATCATCGCAAGTTCGTTCCTACATTTTAGGATCAAAACGTAAAACTTAGGATCAAATCCTAAAACTTAGGATGAAAACGTAAAACTTAGGATAATCGAATGGGTTTAGGTGTGATTCAGAGAACAGTTTTCAAACCTCTAAAGACGTTTTAAAAGAAAGCCACTGCCGACACCTTTTAGCAGTCGGATTGCTGTTCTTGAACAGGTTTTTTGGCTATGTGGAGGAGTCTGCGCGTCTTGAGCTCCAATGAACTGCATGTATCAGCATGGCCGAGGCCATAAATTGTATGGCAATGCATACCTGATTCATGTATGACTTATAAAAGCATTTTAATGTGGACCTTAATTAGTCCTTTGCATGTAAACCTTTATTTTGCAATCTATTTGCGTTAATTAAAGAAACTTATGTCCTTTGGTATTTATTTTTAAATTGAGGTACTAGAATAATATTTTTAGATTGCATTTATTGGTGTAGTTGTTTACCTTTGCTTTGTTTAATTATTTAAGCACATCTTTGGTCAGATGCATCACACATACTGAGGAGAGGAGAGCGGGATAAAGTGCAGGATGTGGGTTACTGCTGTATTTTGCACAGACACAGCAGAGCTGGGGGCACGGAAAGGTCAGAAATCAAAGAATCCAGAGCAACACAGTCACAAGGCCCTTTCTGTTTGCAGGCTGCCCGATAATACCTGAGCCGCCATCTTGGCTGTTTCTAGGCTCATAACATGCAGAAGTTGCTGGGTGTTTTTTAATATTTGAGAGCAATCTGTATGTAGAGGGTGTGGGTAACCACACACAAAATTTTAAGTTGTACCATTTGAAGCCTAAATATTAAAAATAAATCCACAAGTAAAAAATGCAAGTTAACTAAAAATTAAACAAAGTAAGATTTACTTATGCAAATGCATTCATTAATGGTTGGTTACTACAAAATGAATGAAATAAAGAAAAATAAAAGACCAAATATTTAGAATGCACTTTAATGAGGTAAGTTTGTAGTGCGCAGCCGCAAGATCAGAAGGATTTACGTCCAGACAAAAAAGGAAAAAGGGCAAAACCAATGTTGCAACCTGAGAAATGAAACGGAAAATTCAGGATGGAAACTGACATAGGTCTGATTCCCGAACTGCCATACGAACGGACGTATATTTTAGGATAGAAGCGTATTTGCTTATAGAATCACTCGCAAGTTCATACGAACGCACGAGCGGACGTGAAAAATAGGATGATCGGCACCCAAATCCAAGCTGTTACATGTTTCTTTGAATCGACCCTATATGCTGGTATCGACACCAATGTTTATTATGCATGTAATGTTACCAAATTTGCCGCCATACCATAATGTTGAAAATTCAATAAAAAAGATTGACAAAGAAAAGCATTTGCATTACAATTTACATAAACAGTGCATAACTGTCGGGGTATATAGGGCTTCTGGCAATTTCCCTGTTAACCAAAAAATAAAACAGGTCATAAATTGGCCTTCTGGGCACCCTTGAAACAAATTTAACACACTGACACTTTATCCCCAGGCAGCACCGAGTACATATTCTAGTATTACGTACATATTGGCCCTTATTTATGAAGGAATAGCGACAGGCAGCGACTGGTGAGCGACCGGTAATGACGGGCCCCGCCACGAGAACGCCGGCTCCCCACCACAATCACACATTTATCAAGCCAATCCTGCTTAGCGACTGAGATAGCGCCATATAGCCACTCATTCGTCATTATTCCAGCCTCAGCCCACAGCGCCAGCATCCGACCTTGAACAGCGACAGGTATGACCTCTCGCTACCTGGCGCTCTCCAATGCATTTCAATGGGACAATCTTTAAATATTCATAATTAATTGTTATTAATGTTTTTTTTTTTAAATGTGAAAAATTCTGTGACCACTTCTGCAATGTTAGATATTTTTTTAAGGAAAAAAAAATACAAATTTGTGCAGAATTGATATTACAGGTCTGATATTAATGTATTCATATTACAAAATTATTTAAAAAACTTGTTTTTTTTGGTTTCCAAAAATATGGTTGTTTGGGGGTTAAAAAACTACTTTTAAGCGCGAGAATTTTTTGAGCGTGATTTGTTAATGAATAAGGTGGGAGCCGGTCGCTATGGCCAGTCGCTATCATGCGCTCCCATACAGCGCAGAACCTGTCAAATAGCGACTCCTCACCCAATATTCAACATTACTGCACACCGACTGAGTCGCTATCAACTACCGAACAACGGCCAAGCACAGCGACTACTAGCGGGCGCTCTGAAAATGCCGCTACAGTCGCTCAACTGCCGCTACCTGCCGCTATTAATGAATCGGCCTCATTCTAGCGGGTTACTTATGAAACCATACTGAAGCTCTTTACCTTATGTAATTAGGGCATGTTTGAGTGTGTAGTGGACCTACACTCTTCCTGGGAAAAAGTCCCTGAAAGGGTATAGGTCCGCTATGAGCCTAATCACCCTTCTGCAGTCCCGCAATGAGCTATACTTAGTCCACATAGCCATAGAGTCTAAAGTACTCCAGGGCAGGTGAAATCCCTTTCCTGAGGCATCCTGATTTGGGATGCCCTATTCTGTGAAACCCCTTGGTTTTGCCTTATACCAGGATTTGATACCACGGCACATGAACAGGCCACCACTGGCACCCCCAGCACCCCTCCATCCCCTTAGCACACTATTACTATGAGGCCGAAACCAAAAGTGAAGTCCATTTGTTGTTTCGGACACATAACATAATCAATAGATCCCAACTCACATGAGAATGAGCACCCAGAGGCATCCGGCGGTGTGCAAACACCTTCCCTCTGATCACACATTACAAGGACAGTTTATTCAGAATGTGTTTGCTAACCATGGTAACTCCGCTGGGTTTCTGTCCCCTCCACTGATAAACAACGATACCAATATTACCAGTGAAACCAACATGCGGATCCAAATATGATTACCCCTGGCTGCCGCGCAGCTGTCTTCCAAAGTCCTGTTGTCTGTGTGATGTCATTATATACCTACAGTTAATATATCTTGTGATATTAGGGGTAATTACCATCCCGAGGAGGTGTTTTTTTTAACTTATCTTAAAAGCCTGTGTCAATAAAAAGGTAATGAGTTAAAGTCAGTATAAAATAATTATTAGATGAAATGACCGGATTATATATGGGGCCTAATAACAAAGTTGTGATTTTAAGGCTTTTAATGGTTGGTGTGAGGAAAATATAGATATAACTTCTAGTTATGGCTCGCTCATGTCTACAAACAAAATACCTTATTTAAAATGTATTGCTTAAACCGAACCTTCAGCATGATTTAATGAAAAGCCCAAACCCTTAAAAACTATTCCCCAGCACCTACAATTAATATATTTTACGTTTTTAGTCACTTACTTATTCTTTCCCCCACCTGGCTGCAACTCTAGATACATCTTGCCTCAGAAGCATCACATACTGAGGAGAGGAGAGCGGGATAAATTTCAGGGGGGTGGGTTATAGCTGTGCTTTACACAGACAGAGCAGAGCTGAGGTCAGGGAAAGGACAGCAATCCCAGAACGCAGAGCAACACAGTCAGAAGACACTTCCTGTTTTCATGTCCCATGACCCGCCATCTTGGATGTTTAAAGGCTCATAACATGCAGTAGATGCAGGTTGGATGACTTTTAATGTGAACAATCTGTATGTACAGGATGTGGGAAACATATAATATAGGCTTTTATTCAGGGTGAAGGACCGCTTTAAGCCTGCCAGTGCCCCACACACAGGGAAGCCTTGACTTCAAAGCTATCATCGCTATTTTTGAAATCTGGAGAATGCATGCTTATGGGGTCTCCTACCATTCCCAAACACAAGGGGGCCGCAGAGCTCAGGTTAGGAGCTATATATAACAGCAGCATTTGGTCTCAAAACACGTCCAGAACCCAAATGACACCAGTGGCAACTTCCTAATCGCAAGGTATGACACACATTATTTTTTAGTAGTTTTAGCTGGGGGGTTCCAGGGGAAGGAGACCGAGGCGCATCCCAGAGGGTAGGGGGGGTGTCCACCCGTGTATAAATATTCTGAATTGTCAGAGAACCCTGTCTTTTGTCACATATGACGTATGTTGAGGAAGGTACAAGCAAGCTCTACACGCCCCCTATAGTTGATTGCATCACATCATAGGACCAGCAACACTGCTTATTCCCAATGTAGCATACTCTCTTGTATTCATCTTCTAACCTGCGAATGTATATAGTTGTCTAGTGCTCTCTTAAAGCAATTAAATATATAACTTAAACTCTGGCTGCTATCACTCGCACATGCTTCTCGGTTATATTACATGCTACCACGCTGGCTTCTGGCCCAATATCATCCCACTAACGAATACTCGGGCAACCTCATTTAATTTTGGTTCAAGGTCATCTCTCATAACATCTACAAGCCTCTTGGGCCAGCATATACCCTTCCCCATTGGGAATCCCGATTTGGGATGCCCCACTTTGTGAAACCCCCCGGAAACATGTATACTCACCTCACCAGCGATCGCATGTCAGATGCGGCCATGGATGCATTCCCTGACTTCTCAGATGTGGTGAAGGCTCTGAGATAAGGCGAGTAAATCAGGTGACCCCTGGGGTTGCACACAAAGGGGCTTCCCAATTTAGGATGCTCCATAAACAGGTCTTACAGACTCGAGGAGTGTGGTTGTTCCTCTTTACGTCTTTGTAACTCTCTCCTCCATGTTTTAGCAGGGGTACAATATGAATGGGAAATGCATTACAATTTGGAGAGGCTCTCTAAATTAAAGCCAATATTTAATAAAGCTTGGAGAGCCCCTTGAAGTAAGCACACTATAATCTGAGTTACTTATTAACCTATAATGACATTCTTCATATTATGTAGAGCGTGTAAAGTGGACCTATACACTCTTCCTGTGAAAGGGTATAGGTCCACTATGAGCCTGATCCCACTTCCGCAGTCCTGCAATTAGCTATACTTAGGCCCTTATTTAAGAAGGGATAGCGTCAGGTAGTGGATGGTTAATGAGAGGTAGCGACAGGTAGCGACTGGTGAACGCCGGACACGGCACGCAATTACACATTTATCAAGCACAATCTGTTTAGCGACTGGGATAGCGCCATGTAGCGTCTGATTCATCATTTTCACAGCCTCAGCGAACAGCGCCGGCGTTCAGCCTTGCACAGTGCCAGGTATGACCTCTCGCTACCTGGCGCTCTCCCATACATTTCAATGGACGATCCTTTTCTTCTCTTTAAACTTTTTTTTTTTTTTCAAAAAAATTACAAATAATTCTGTGACCTCTTCTGGCATTGAAATAGCAGTTTTTTCATAATTTTTTAATTTTTTAAATATTTCCTAAGAAATGACATTACAGGTCTGGCATTAAAGTGTTCATGTTACAATGTTGTTACAATGTAATTCCATATGTTTTCGCTTTGTTACTAGTTGATAGATGCTGGAAAACAGACTTTAAACACACCGCCTCCTGCGCTCTGGGCTTCAAACAAATATTTTTCAGCACCAGAAATTAGTGAGGCTGTTTTTCTGCTGAATATGGTGTGAGTCGGCCGCTATGAGCAGTCGCTAACATGCGCTCCCATACAGCGCTGTACTGGTCAAATAGTGACTCCTCACAATGTATTCAACATTACTGAACAGCGACTGAGTCGCTATAAAGTAGCGACTCACGGCCGAGCACTGCGACTACTAGCGGGTGCTCTGAAAATGCCTGCTACAGACGCTCATCTGTCGCTACCTGCCGCTAATGATGAATCAGCCTCTTAGCTTGTCCAGGCCAGCTCTTCAGGCAGCAAAGGACTGGAAGCTGCAGCACAGACAGTATGGAACTGCTGCACTGATGCTAAGAAAGATGTCTGCTAAAATTACTTCCGCAAACCTCCTTTCTATGGGCAATAGAAAGTTTTACACAGGCCCAATGCAAAATGGAGACATTACAGAAGTTAATCAGTGGTGAGCGAAAATAGGTAGGGAGCGATCACATTCCCAGTTGTGGGAGAAGAGGAGACATTGGCTGGCTGTCCCTGAGCGACTGAGGCCCTTATTCATGAAGGGATAGCGTCAGGTAGCGCCTTGTAAATGAGAGGTAGCTACAGGTGAACGCCAGACACGGCACACAATTACACATTTATCAAGCAGAATCTGTTGAGCGACTGGGATAGCGCCATGTAGCGTCTGATTCATCATTTTCACAGCCTCAGCGAACAGCCAGGTATTACCTCTTGCTACCTGTCGCTCTCCCATACATTTCAATGTACGTTCTTTTATTTCTTTTATTTCTTTTTAAACAGGGTTTTATTTTTTTATTTTTTTTAACAAACGCAAATAATGTTATGACCTCTTCTGGAATAGAAAAAATTTTAGAAAATATTTTTCACGTTTTTTATATATTTATGCAGAAATGACATTGCAGGTCTGGCATTAATGTGTTCATGTTACAATGTAATTCCATATGTTTTCGCTTAGTTACTGGTGGATACATGTTAAAAAGTAATCACAATCACAAATTCACACAGCCTCCGGCGCTTTGGGCTACAGCGAAGCATTTTTGAGCGCCGGAGGTGTGTGAGGCAGTTTTTTTTTATGAATATGCTGTGAGTCGGTCGCACTGACCAGTCGCTAACATGCGCTCTCATACAGCGCTGTACTGGTCAAATAGCGACTCATCACAATGTATTCATCATTGCTGCACAGCGACTGAGTCACTAAGAACTAGCGACCCACGGCTGAGCACAGCGACTACTAGCGGGCGCTCTGAAATGCCTGCTACAGACGCTCATCTGTCGCTACCTGGCGTTAGTGATGAATCAGCCTGCCCGTTCCATGCAGGAATTCTGCCTGTACTGCTCTGATGGCAGTCTTGCATGTTTGCCTGGTATGGTCTTGGTTCTGGTTAATCTGTTGGTTAGCATTGAGCAGTGTGGACACATTCCAGCAGTGACAGTCAGCGCCGCCCTGTTCCAGGTTGTGATTTCACAGATATCATCAGTGATTAACCGATACAAAGCAGCTTCTAGGTATCCCGGTATGGCCATAGCCAGGACATTCTGTTTTGCTTCATGGTCATTAGAAAAGGACACAGGTGAAGAATATCATTAAAGCTTAAAATTGTAGGTTACTAGGCAACTAGTACTTACGATTAAGTCCTTAAAGGTAAACTTCATACCTCTCAAGTGTCCCTGATTTGGAGGAACTGTCCCTCTTTTGAGTCCATGTCCCCCTGTTTTGTGGTGTAACATGTAGACCTGCATTAATAAATGATTAATTTGCCTATTCAAAGTGTTTATATTGTTGTAACTGTTACAATATATCTCCTATCCATCCCTCTATGAGAAGGGGTGGCCTAATTTCACAAATGTCCCTCTTTCCAACCCTGGAAAGTTGGTAGGTATGCTGTACATAGTGACCAGGGCTGGGCATTGTCAGAGTATGGAGTTAAAGTGGACCAAAACCCAGGATTTTGACTATCCTGGGTTTTGGTCCTTGCCCCACTGTGTGAAACCCTTCAGGTCGCTGAAACCAACTCGCCTCTTCCCGGTCCTGTGGCACATGGGCGGCTGTCTGTCCAATCAGCACGCCTCTAACACGGAGCACGCCATTCACAAATGCCTGGTGCAGACACACGAGCTGCTGGAGGGATAGTGGGGATGCGGCTTGTGCATGCGCTGTTGGACCGGGAAAGAAGGTAAGTGTATGGGCAACCTTGAGGGGTTTCACACAGCTGGGCATTTCGATTTTGGATACCCCAGGGGGAGGGAATCGATTGGCCCCATGGGAAGATCACCATGGGTTTTGGTCTAAGGGCCAAAACAAGCGGAAGAAGCATGGTGGCTCCCAGCTCTTCACTAATTTGCCCAGCATCCCATGCCTGGCTTTCAATTTGTATACTTAACCTTTTTTGGAGGGCCAGGAAATCTGCTCATATGGGCCAAGTATTTTATCAGACAGGGAGTTCTCGTGCAAACTGCTTTACTTGCTGCATTGTTATTTGGAACCATTTACAGTTGTCTCCTGTTCTATAGGGGTTATATGATGGGCTATTAATGTCAGATGTGGCTGCTGACCATCTCTCACTGCTAAATGTGCCTCTCGTGTTTCAAAAGGTTTGAGACTTCTGTGTAAGGATGACAAGTTTTTTAATCATTTTGGATAAAATAGGTTTGATTTAACATGTGTTGAGAATTTCTCGTTTCCCAGCCAAATCAAACTCCGGTGCGAGAATTCTCGCTTTCTTACATAATTTGGAGGCACGTGAGACAATTAGGCAAGTGCAAGCATGAATTCTACCTTCCATGTGAGATTTTACAACTTGCATGATTGCTTACTGAATGCTGTGGGGACCCCTGGGAGAACCCCGGAAAGACGCCCCACCGGCAAATGGAGTGAGGAGGGACACAGATCCCCCGTCCTCCATTCCAGCCAAGAATAATGACAGTTCACAGGGCAAGGGGGCTACTCCGCCCATTTACCTGCACCCCCTCCTGGGGCACCGGGTGTGCAGAAGAGTCTGGGGCTCATCGGTATGGGCCCAAGGCACCCCTGGAAGAGCAACGGACCTATATCGAAAGGCATAGGGGTTGGTATACCATAAGGGCCAAGGGCTGGGTTACCAGCCGCCATGCCTTGTGCCCAGGTTAGTTGGCTCTGGAGGGTTGGGAGTACACATTTTTGTTTAAACCAGGATACAGGGTACAGGACGCATGCGGTACCGGATTGGTGTGAATGAGGGCTTTTGCTTGTATGAAAGTGTACTGTTATTTTTTTTTTTTTTTATTTAGAAAGTTACTTTTGTTTTTTAAAGTCCCTGCCCAGACATACACTGACTTCCTCCCACATTATCCCCCCCTGGGAACAGTGTAAAATGAGTCATTTAAAAGCATTTCAAAAGCTCAGATTATATATAAATACATCATGAATTCTATTTTTCCTCATTTTAATTCTGGGGATTGTGGCTAAGCTGGGAAGCTTTCTGTGTCATAAGCATGCCCGTTGTGGTCAGAGACAGCTGTGGAACCACTGTGATTTGCCAGGCTCACTCATGCTGAGAGCACTAAGGGACAGAGTGTCTGTTAGACCACTTTTTGTGTGGTCCTGGAGGAATAACATTGAAAGGATGGGCAAAATTTGTAGCCCTGTCCTGGCTTCTACTCTGTGTTGTAGCGAAAAGAGAAAAATAAGCACAAAGGACATGCTTCAGGTAAGCAGTTTGCTGCCCTATTATTGCTGTTGGGTTTACAGTCCGTTTAAATTATAAAAACTGCATTGCGTTTCATATTGAGCAACACTGTGATTAAAGAGGCAAAGGGTTCATTTAGGCTGTGTCTAAAAGGCAGCCTTCTTTATATTTTTTGATAAACTCCTTCCCTTCTGCTGGGCCAAGTTATGCATGCATGAATCATTGCTTGCTGTAGGCTGAATGTAAAAGCTTTACAAAGTAGTAGTTACAGACAGGGTAGAAACATACGGTACATATACTATATCCAGTGCAGTTTTACAGAGTTGACAATGGATATTCTGAGTACAAGATACAATAGGGGAGAGAGCCCTGCCCTTGCAAGCTTATAGTCTAAAGGAAGAGGGGTGAAGACGAGGGGGAAAGATCACAGTCAGTATTGAGCTTTGTGGCATGTGCCCTTTAGAAAATTGGTTAAACCAGATTGTATGCTTGTCTGTATAAGTGAGTTTTAAGGGCACCTTTGAAGGTTTTGAGGGTTGTGGAGTGGCGGATTGGGCGGGGGAGGGCATTCCAGAAGATTGGAGTTGCACCTGAGAAGTCTTGGAGGCGGGCAAGAGAGGAGGTGACCAGGGTGGAGGACAGGAGAAGGTCGGTAGCAGAGCGGAGGCTGTGTCTAGGTTGATATTGTTGGATTAGAGATGAGATGTAGGGAGGGGCCTGGCTGGAGAGAGCTTTGTATGCGAGAGTTAGAGTTTTGAACAGGATTGGCTGTGGGTCTGTCAGCCAGTGTAGGGATTGGCAGAGAGGCGCAGAACTGGAGGAGCGAGAGGAGAGATGGATGAGGCGAGCAGAAGAGTTCAGGATATATTGGAGGGGTGCCAGTCTGTTAGTTGGTAAGCCACAAAGGAAGGTGTGGCAGTAATCCAGTCGGGATATGACCAGGGAATGCACTGGCATTTTAATGGTGTCAGGTGAGAGGAAGGGACGGATGCGTGAGATGTTTTTAAGTTGGAGGTGACAGGAGGTGGCCTCTATTCTCTATGCCGGTTCCCAATAATTATTTTCTTTGGTAGGCCCAAGGTATTCCAGTCCAATAGTTCCTATACCCCTCAGCTATGCCAGGTGCTTTTCCACGACTGCCTAAAAAAATGCTTGCACCTGGAATAGCACTTGGCTCATGAAGATGGATATTCTGCACCCCCCAGCCTGATCCCTACCCTGGGGGGTTGGCCTAAGATTAATTTCCTCTAAGACACTGCCTATACCCAGTGGAACACTACTTGGCCAATGCAGATGGACTGTGCTTTGATTTAAAGTGCACCAAAACTCCGGATCCTTGCCCCGGGGCATACTAATTTGGGAAGCCCCACTGTGCGACACCCCATAGATCGACCCTAAAGCGTATACCTTCCAAACATTCATACAGTGCATGCGTGAACATGATATACCAGCAGGGCCAAGGGCCGGTCTCAGTGCTGTAGTTACCAGCCCCTATGCCTGGTACACTGGGTCGGCTGTCTCAGGGTAAGGAGGGGACCCCCTTTTTTTTAGTAATTTCTACAAAGTTTTTTTTTTCAAGGTGTAAAAAGTACTTGCACAAAAAGGGTAAAAATGTGTGTCAAAACACACTTGAGAACACACACACATTTTTCACGTGTTGGTGCCCTTTTTGCAATTTTAAGAGCTAAAAAAAGCAGAATCTTAATTTAATAAAAGAGACTTTGCTGAATCGCCCCTATATATCTACAGGGTATGATTCTTTGATTGTTTCTAATTTTGGAATTGCAGCAAGAAACAAGCTTGCGGGTGGATGGGAGATTGTTCCATGCAGGCAGCGTGATATTTGCCTGCCACTAATCTAGAAGCCAGATCTTCTACAAGTGGATTTCTGACCTAAAGGGAGGACTAGGCAGGGCAGGCTCCAGGTTTATGTGGGCCCTCGGGCAGCATGGTCTCAGTGGGCCCCTTTGCAGTGGATAGTCGCGGGTCAGAGGTCTGTATATTGTATGGCCAAAATTAAGAAGGGCTGCTTGCCCTCCGACCCCCTATTGGAGCTATTTTTTAGTTTGGCCCCACATGAATGGGGAAGTATTGAGGAAGAGGGAGGCTGAGGGAAAATAGATGAGTGGGACAGAGCTAAGAGAACAAGGATAGATAGGTCAGGGCTCAGGGGATAGAGATGGATGGGGCAAGACTGAGTGGATAGGGAAAGATGGGTCAGGGCTCAGGGGATAGGGATGAATGGGTCAGGGCTCAGGGGATAGGCATGAATGGGTCAGGGCTCAGGGGATAGGGATGAATGAGGAAAAGCTGAGTGGATGGGGAAATATGGGTCAGGGCTCAATGAATATGAATGAGTGGGTCAGGGCTCAGGGGATAGGGATGAATGGGTCAGGGCTCAGGGGATAGGGATGAATGGGTCAGGGCTCAAGGGGATAGGGATGAATGGGGAAAAGCTGAGTGGATGGGGAAATATGGGTCAGGGCTCAATGAATATGAATAAATGGGTCAGGGCTCAGGGGATAGGGATGAATGGGTCAGGGCTCAGGGGACAGGGATGTTTGGGTCAGGGCTCAGGGGATAGGGATGAATGGGTCAGGGCTCAGGGGATAGGGATGAATGGGTCAGGGCTCAGGGGATAGGGATGAATGGGTCAGGGCTCAGGGGACAGGGATGGATGAGGCCGAGGTGACATACAACCAATGGGGCAGAGCTGAAGAGACAGGGATGGATGGAGCAGAGAGACAGAGAAAGGAAGTGTGTGCAGTTATTTAACCACATTGGGCCCCTTGATGGGTGGGGCCCTTGGCAGCTGACCGGGCTTGCCGGATGGTGACGCTGGCCCTGGGACTAGGCCAGGGGCAACACTGGTATTTGCTGTAGTTTGGCCCCGTGTACAGCCCCAGTGGTCATTTATTACACAGATGCACTGTAATGATTTTACTGTCCATTTTCATATTATGAGAGCATCAGGTAATGCTGGATCAGGGCCAGCCTTACATTAATGGAAGCCCCTCTATATACATGAATGCATACATCTAAAAAAGACAGCTAAAGAGAATGTAAAGTAGACCGGACCTTCAGTATGATTTAATGAAAAGCCCAAACCCTTAAAAAACTATTCCCCAGCATCTAAAATTAATATATTTTTTAAAGTTTTTAGTCACTTATTTATTATTCTTTCCCTCACCAGGCTGCAACTCTGTCCAGGTCTCTAGGATATGGGCACCGCCATCTTGCCTCAGAAGCATCACACACTGAGGAGAGGAGAGCACGATAAAGTGCAGGGGGCGGGTTATAGCTGTGCTTTGCACAGACAGAGCAGAGCGACACAGTAAGAAGGCACTTACTGTTTGCAGGCTCCCTGATGACCCATGAGCCACCATCTTGGAAGTTTAAAGGTTCATAACATGCAGTTGATGCAGGTAGAATGACTTTAATGTGGGCAATCTGTATGTACAGGGTGTGGGAAACATATAAGATATGTTCTTATTCAGGGTGAAGGTCTGCTTTAAACCCCACCTTCACCCTGAATAAGAGCCTATGGTATATGTTTTCCTCACCTTGTCCATCCAAGATGGTGGCCCCTGGAGTCTCAGGCTGCCTGCAAACAGGAAGTATCTTCTGACTGTGCTGCTCTGCATTCTGGTCAGCACAGCTATAACCTGCCCCTTGCACTTTTGCCCCCCTCTCCTCTCCTCTCGTCAGTATGTGATGCTTCTGAGGCAAGATGGCGGCACCGGTATCCTAGAGTCCTGAACAGAGTTGCAGCCCAGTGGGGGAAAGAATAAAAACTTAAAATATATATATTTTAGATGCTGGGGAATCGTTTTTTAAGGGTTTGGACTTTGCATTAAATGATGCTGAAGATCCAGTTTGTCATATTTTGACTGTTGGTCCATTTTAAGAATTGCTTGTTTAGTTATCAAGTCAAAAATCCAGAAAGCCTCTAAGGTAGTGTCCCATCAATCAACAGTGCCGGGATGAGTGCCAGCGCTGAGTTCCCTATAGTACCAGATAACACCAGGAGCTCACCATGCACTGTGTGGCCTTATCCCATACATTTCAATAGGATAGTTCTAATTATTTTTGGCTACTTTTTGGGGGGGAATTGTTTTGGTATGCATTTTTGCACTTTTGTATTGCTCTGCAAACTTGTGATTTGGGCCATTGCCATTTCTTACAAGTATCGCCAATGCTATTCCCATTTTTTTTTTTTTTGATTGTGCTGCCATCACCCCAAAAATACAATTCTGTGAAATACTCACCTGTAGAATTGGTATTATACGCATACAGCACGTCCTGCTCCCGAATAGTAATAACATGTGGGTAATCCTCCGCCTCCGGCGCCGTGCACTGCAGACATGTAGAAAACAAGCTCCTCCCGGCCCTACATATACCGAGGGACCTCCCACAAATCCCCAGCATTGAAAAGCAGTGAGAAAGAGAAGCCGGGAGAAACCAACCACCCAGAAACAGGCAATAATATCAATGACAATAATCACCATACAGGAGATCCAGAACAAGTGAAACCAGGGTGGGGTGGAGCAGGACGTGCTGTATGCGTATAATACCAATTCTACAGGTGAGTATTTCACAGAATTGTATTATTCTAAGCATACAGCACGTCCTGCTCCAGATATAGTAATAACATGTGGGACATCCAATAGCAGTGTCCATAAAGTAGGGTGGGATCCGCGTGAAAAAAGGCACAGCCAACAGTAAAAGCGCTGTCACCCGCAACCATGCTACCAAGAGCAACGAGAGCAAGCTCTAACCTCAACCTTTGAACCTGTAAAGGGAGAACTGAACACAAGCAGCGGACAAGCCAGCATGCTCAACAGAACTTAGTGCTGAAAAGGCCCAAGCCAAGCACAAGTAGTAAGAGAACAAAGCAACCAAGAGAGAAGAATAATCTTCCCTTAAAGAATAGGCCAGAGTAACAGCCTAACCATGCTAATGCAAAAGAGAGTAGCCATGGCAACCTTAGAAGTCTCCCCAGCGGGGAATATGAACCCTGGTCTCCAGCGAGACCTGCAGGAATACTGAAAAACAACAATACTCAGCAAGAGCCGAAATGTTTACTCTAGGCTCAGAAGGACAAAACCAACCAAGTAATGCCGATCCGAGGGCACCTACACCTGTGGAGGCAATCAGATCCGGTACTAAAGGATGGAGACCCATAAGCCCCAAAGGCATAATCCCTACCAGGGACAAGAAACGGACCAGGAAAAACTCCAACACCTGTAGGGAAAGACAGATCCCCTTAGCTCATAGTAATCAAGACAGTAGCCCAGAGACCAGAGGGTCTGGAATAAAGGAGAATAAAAACACTGCCTGGAGCCAAACTCGGCGTAAGGCGGAGCACCCCCCCCCCATGATGTACATATATATAAACAAAAACAAAACAAATATATATATAATGACTATGACTGCTAACAGAGCCATCCTTTATGGCACACTTATGACTGGAGCAACCGCCCCAGAAGAGCGATATGAGGTAAGGAACAGGTCAGAAGAACCTGAATAAGACCCAAGGTAACCCTTAGCAGGGCATCAGACTAAGTAAACCCCCAAAGAGGAAGCAAGAATTCCTCAAGGAATGTACCTGAGCAAACCCTGATGAATGCTCAACACAGAAGATCAGACCTCTGTAGTAGGCGAACAGGGCGAGCCCTGAAACCTTCATAGAACTAAGTTGGGGAGCAAACACCAACCATGCTGTAATAATTCTTGAACCCCGGAAACAGAGAATGTCCAGCAGGGGAGAGAGCTAGACCCAGCCAAGCAATACAGGTACCACATACCCTAACATAGATGGCAGAAAAAGGAAGAAGACGAAGAGGAGGAAGCTAGATCCTAGCTCTCCGGGAAACAAGACAGCCAGAGATATGCCATCTCCAACAGGGCGAAGAACAAAACCGTTCTAACTCCAAAATAGAGCCTGAAGAGAGGGGCGAAATAGAAAAGAGCCTGACTATGCAGAACAGACCTCGTGAGAGAGCGTACAGGCCCACCGTCCTCAGCAGAAGCCTCCGCGGACGACACCCCCCGGGCCACCCAGGCCCCCGGCATAACGGTTCTTCCCTTCTTCAGCGATCTTGCGCAGACCCCTGCCTGGCAGGGTGAAGAAAATAAGACATATCGAGTATAATGTCCAGCCAGAAACTACTAAGCCCAAAGGACAAGGTCAGGCCAATTCTGGGCCAATAATAAAGGGCAGAACCCCTGTGATCGTAACGGAGCACCACAGGTCCATACCAGTAGGAACTCAGTGGCCCAAAAGATTACCTCCTACTAAAGGAGGGCATCCATCGTAGACTAAAAACCGATAAACGCAAGGGATGTTAATTCCCACATAGATAAGAATCAGAGCCTTCCTGGAAGTAACAACTAGTCCCGAGACTTTCCCAGGAAAAAAGGGACAGGCCACTGTCCTACGACAGACCAAGAGTCCCCAAATGGACAGGCCCTGAAACTGAGAAGTCCAGCACGATAGAGCCCGCTGAAGGCTCGCTGTGTCAACAACACAATAGGTAAATGGACCCCTTTAAGGGCCCCACCTAGGAACCACGGGGGGTTTCAGAAGAAACAAGCCCCCCCAGTCAACCTGCAATACTTGGTACCCATGGTGACCACCAACAGGAAGCAGCAAGAAGGGAGGGGATGCCCCCCTGACGGACTCCTTGAATTAACTCTCAGAAGATCAACCACCTCGACTAGGAGGAAGGTGCACAGACTTAGGTCCAGGTTGCTGGACCCCTGTCCAGAAATAACAACCTAAGGTGCTTCAGAGCCCAAGGGCACTGAGAATAAGGGACGTCATCTGCACAGCCACCAACGGCCTTCCCAGGTGCAATTCTGCCTGGTGACAGAAAGGTGATAGCAAGGAAGGGCAGAGACCTTGCCCCAGAAAATCCCTAATTGCCAAGAAAAAAGGCACCAGCCGGAAACAATCCGAATGCCATCCTAGGAAACCGGGAGATGGAACAAAAATAGGACCTGAGGCAACTAAAGCCTATCCAAACAACTCCCTCTTGGGAGATAGAAGGAAACCTGATAGGTCCCTTTGTGGCTGCCCCTTGGTCTCGTGCGAGACATCACTCCCAACCGAGCCTAGCGAAACACCGGGAGCGTAAGAGGGGCCCAATAACACGGCCACAACCGGCAGTGATGACTACCAACACCAAGCTGTAAAGGCCTCCGTGTTCGAAGAACACCTGGGAGCCAAATTAAGCATCTTAGCACTCCACGGACGGCCAGAGGCCCCCTGGTTTATAGGGTGCCGACGGCCCAACTCAGATCAAGCCTGGATGCCTATGGATACAAATTGCCGAACCCAAGAAGGGTTAGAATGGGCGACCCCCTCATCCTCAAGGGGAATGGGGAGCAAACTGGTGTAGAGGCCCCTGCCTCTATCCGTTAAGGGCCTCCAGCCAAGGAGCCCAGATCTAGCAGGCCAAGGAAAGACCTGCACCCATACTTGCAGAAAAACAGGGGACCGGAGGCCCCCTGACCGACTCAGGGAAGGACCACCCAGCAAACACTGTCCCGCATCCGGAGGAACTACCTCCCAACTCCACCAGAACGAGGCGTGATGCCTCCCGATAGGAGCAAGGTGCTGTGGCCATCCCCTCACCCAGGCGGGTGAGGGCGTCCCATCATGCTTGTGGGGTTTCGATGAAGGATTCGGACTTGGCCCGGCCGGAAGGCCCCCGGCGTTGTCTGCCACTCCCGGGACAGGAGACCGAACCAGACCCCACAAAGGGCATCCCTGGTTCCTGTTTAACACTATGATATGGAGGTGGAGGGGTATCCCTGCTCCGAGGGGGCCGAGACGGCCGCCCCTGATTGGGTGAATTGTCCTGTTTTCCAAACAGGTCCAGACGAGCTCCAAACAGGCGATGCCCTCTAAAGGGGAGCCCCGTCAGTCCTTTTAGCGTCATCGTCGGCCCCCCACTGTCACAGCCAGAGCAGGCGACGTATAGCTATCACTTGGGCAGAGGTCCTCGCACACATTTTGATGGTGTCATCCAGAGCTAAAAGGATAAATTTAACAAAAATATCACAGCTGGAGAGTGCGTTAAACACCTCCCAGGGTAAATCTTCAGGTTGATGCTCAAGCATCTTTCTTATGAGGGTCCTAGCGGCCACTGCAGTGATGGCCGCGGCACAGACAGGACGTAGCACCGTTCCTGCACAAGCAAAGGCGTGGGAAGCCAGCCTATCAATGCGCCGGTCCTCGGCGTCCCGCAGGGTGCTGTAAGCCGGAGCTGTAAAGAAAGGGGGGTTAGGAACCCCAATAATCGGTGCGTCTACCACTGGAGACGAAGACCAACAATCAACCATCTCGGGGGGAAAAGGGTATTTCCAAACCCAATCCTCTGGGGCCCCTTGAAGTTTAGTGGGGCATTCCCATTCCTTAAGTACAAGAGCATGGAAGTGAGCCTGCTCGAGAAATTCCAAGCGCGCGGACGCCATATGGAAGTGCTCCCCTCTCGGCCTGGGGACCGCACCAGGGGGCGAAATAGATAGGGCCTTAAAAATCTTGAGCAACATATCACCAACGTCAAACTGCTCCCAGTCATCCTGACCAGCATCATCCTGACACCTCGGCCGCTCATCAGAGGAAACCGGGTCAGAAAACAGGTCTCCATCTTCAGAAGGAGCACTATCACGCAGAGAAGAGGACTCCTCCGAGCCCATAGCACAGGCCGAAGCCAGGGGAGTCCAGGGCCGTTGTCTGCCAGAACCCACACGGCCGGACAACCCTTCAACAATCTGGTCAAGCGTGGACCGTCTAGGAGAGACGTCTATTTGTAACTCTCCGCTTGTACATGACTCAACAGAAGTGAGATTTAGGCAAGAGGAAATGGGAGAGAGGGAGCGAGGTGCAGCCACAGGCGCCGCTCGCAGGTCCAGTGTCTGCTCGGCACATGGCGCGCAGACCCGTGCCCCGTCAGCATCAGCATGGGGGAGACCACACGCTACACACAGCCGGTCTTGTCCCAGAGGGACCCCGGTCACACAATCCTGAGATGCCTCCATATGGTGATTATCTAGGCACAGTATGCCCGTAGGGATTTATGCTATAAGCAACCCTGGATGCCCCAACGACCCACTGATCAATGTGGGAGAATTGTAGTAAGGCCCGCTAAAATCCTTATATGTATATATATGTATATATGAGGCCGGGAAAAGCCACCGGTGCTCAGCGTCTGAAAGACATAAATGGGAAAGAGATGTCAGGGCCATGCGCAGCTGGACAGAACATATAAAGAGGGAGTCGCCCGCGAGGGCACTTACCAATCAAGTGGAGGAGGAGGAGACCGCCACCACGCGCGCGTGCGAAGCTCAACAAAATGGCGCCCAGCGAACCTCGAAGGGCGGGCTCAATGCTCTGCCGTGACGCGGAGCGCGCCAAACCAAGACCCCGCCCACTCCAAAGAGCACGAAGCTCTGAGGTAAAAGTAAAGGCAAGGATACAACCCGCGCTTAAGGATTCGTAGAGAACCGTTACATCCAATAAAGAAATGGCACCACAGCATCTAGACGACGTAGCAAGCTATGTAGAAGGCATACGGCGGCAGCCGAAAAACGGAATAAGGAGCAAGCAGCACGGCTCTGACATCTCGGAGGGCAGAAATAAGGCCACAAGCGTGACATACCGGTACACTTGGACCGCCACACACATACCCCCACCCCTTTCTTTTCCCCCTAACTAGTTGGGGAAATGAGGAAGGATGGCGACCCTCACACAGGGTCCAGCGCTACCCGGGGTACGGGGCAAAAATGCGGGAGGGGCATCCACAAGAGGCTCACCATCGGCCTAAACCGCCTACCCTATGGTGGGGGATTGCGGTGGAGCATGGCTCCGTTAAGCACCAAGGTGCTGCCTACCTTCAACCGACCCGCGCAGCCCAGGCTGGGAGGCATATTCTTCACAAAGCGGACGGGTGGAAATAGTCCCGCAGGGCCTCGGGCTGTAAAGCCCCGCTCGCCTGCGAGAGCGTGATACTTCATGTCTTCGCAGTTCAGCACTGCAGAGAAATCTGGGGATTTGTGGGAGGTCCCTCGGTATATGTAGGGCCGGGAGGAGCTTGTTTTCTACATGTCTGCAGTGCACGGCGCTGGAGGCGGAGGATTACCCACATGTTATGACTATATCTGGAGCAGGACGTGCTGTATGCTTAGAATAATAAAACGGGGATTGCAACAGGTGCTGAATGTGTGGAATCCCCTTTTCGCAGCACCTGTGCGGGCGCTGTGTTTTTTCTTAATGAACTGTGGGATCACATCCTTGATCAACTATCATTGGACTTTTTGAGAAGTCTGTGTTTTGTTTGTTTGATTTTGCTATTTAGACTTGCAGATGTGATTGCATCTAAAGGTGGTGCTGCAAAGTATTGACTTAGCAGCTACTTTATGTTATCTGTTATGCATCTACTTACAGGTTCATGTGAAATGAATCAGCGCGACATATCTTCATGAAAGGTATTTGTGACGCAACTCGGCTCAGCCCCTCCAGCTAGAGTATGCTGCCCTTTACATTTCTTTTTATAGGTATGCTATTTTTGAAGTAATTTATTGTTTGTTTGGTTGTAGAGCAATAACTTAACAGGTCAGACAGGTCCTTCTGACCCGGTTACAGGCCTCTTGGAAAAAGAAGAACTTTGGCCAGGTTGTTACTTTTTCACTGCAATCCAATAAAGATTAGAACAATTTCTAGGGGTGGCCAAGTAGGGCCATTGCCCAGGTGTTTCTTAGTAAAGCAGAGGTCGCCTAATCCCAGCCCTCCTGTTTTTCATAGGCAATGTTGGCCTGTCCTGAAGGGGCACAGGAGCAGCCCCATAGAATGGCATAACTAAATGTGATGGGGCCCTGATGCGAACTTTAAATGGGGCCTTTTCACAGCTCATACAGTAACATTTTTTCTGTCTTTTAACTAAATTCGATGCAGCTAGACACAACTGAAACATCAGAAACAAATGCTGCTTCCTTTCTCTAAATGATGGCAAGTGGACATCAATATGATAAATAAGGTGGAGGAGCAGCAACCATGGGGCCCCCTGTCCTTCTGGGCCCCAGTGTGGCCGCACTGCCTGCACTCCCTCAAGTGACGCGCCTCTGGAAATTATAGTCAAATATATATATATATATATATATATATATATATATATATATATATTTAGACTGTAAGCTCGCAAGGGCAGGGCTCTCTTTCCTATGGTCTCCTGTACTCACAACACTTGGTTTAAACCTCGTGGCATCTCATTTTGTATTGTTCCCTGTACTATGTTTTACCTTGTCTGTTATCATACCTTGTAAAGCGCTACGGAAGATGATGGCGCTATATAAATAAAATATATATATATATATATATATATATATATATATATATATATATACATAGGCAGAGTGAGGACCAAATTCAGCCCGGGACTTTACTGGCCAGGGTAACCTATGACCAGCCCACAAGCTGCTGAGCCCCACCCTTAGGATGCTTACTGCATGATCAATAAGTGCCTTTGTCATCTAAGGCTGTAGCACTGCAGGGGTAGATTATGGGCAGTGGTGGATATATCCGATCCAAAAGCAATGGCATTGAAGAATAGCATTGCAGGGGCAAAACATGGGCTGGGGGGTCTAATATGGCCAGATATGGGGGGGCGGGCTTCCAACAAAGGGCCAAGGTAGGATGTCCACCTATTTGGCCCCAGAGCAGTGTGGCCCACAGGGAATTTTCCCTGTGCTCCTTATGGCCATACCGCCTCTGTATGTATATAGCTTTATATCATAGCACATACTATAACAATACAACTTCTGCAAGTTATTTGGGCTCCTGTATTTTCCCCTACTAGAAGGCTGGATACTCTAACCCCTTTCCACTCACAATCTGCAGAATTAGAATTTATTTAAGAAAGGATAGCGCCAGGTAGTGCCTCGTAGCGGCAGGCAGCGCCTGGTGAACGCCGGGCGCTGTACGCAAAACCACATTTAAGAAAGCGAATCTGGTGAGCGCCTCTAACAGCGCCATGTAGCGTCACATGTATTATTACAGGCGGCTCAGTGTATGGCGCCGGCGCTCTAGGCTCAGGAGCACCATGTAGTACCTGTCGCTCTGTAGCGCTCTCCCATACATTTCAATGGGGCTTCATTAGTTGTGTATAAACAGAGTGTTTGGCAATTTACATTTTTTTTTTTTTTTGCTCAAATCATCATGTGACCTCTCCTGGCTGCAAACAAACACTTTTATACATTTTTGGGACTTTTTATATTTTTATGCAGAATTCTGTTTACAGGTCTGGCACTAAAGTGTCATTGTCGCAGTGTTAAAACAATGTCATTCCATGTGTTTTCGCTTTGTTACTGGTGGATATGTGTTCAAATACACGTCTGGTGCTCTATGCTACAGCACCCAGCTTTAGAGCGCCGACACTGCGTGTGTGTCTGTAATCTTAGTGTTTTGTTAAATATGGTGTGGAGCGCAGAATGCCGGACGCACTGAGCTGGAGCTACCGCTCACTCGCTGCATTGCTATACTGTTGTTACAGCGCCCAACACACATCACATTCATCAATGCCGGCCAGGTCACTACAGCGACAGAGACGCTCTGTTACAGTGCCTGATACCCGCTTACAGCGTCTACTAGCGGTCGCTCAAAGTGCCGCTATACAGACACTCATCTGGCAATACGTGGCACTAGCAGTGAATCAGCCTCCACATGTCATTCTGAACTGGACATTATCCCTTTAATTTATGTCCTTGCTTTGAGTTGGAAATTTGCACGGATGCGTTTTCAGGTCGGCTGCATGTACTGCAAGAGGAGAAACCTTCAGCCTTCTTTAAATTCTGTGTTGTTTGTTTTCCACTCCAATGGCTCTATTACAACGTATCTATATGGTTGATACATTGTAATACAACCAGCAGCAGCTACAGATTATATAAATGTAAACACATAAAATAACATTCCCTTTGTTGAGAAAAATTCTATACTATAAATCTAAAAATTATACTAGAAAACTGAAACGCACGCTTCCATGGTGCATTTGCAGGCCACATCCCTCGGTTTCCAGCCAGTCAGATGGGGGTGGGAGCTTGTCATGTCCCATGACATACATTTTATTTACCTAGGGTAACAATTTTATATATGTTTATTTGCATCAGCTCAGCAGTGTGCCTTTAATTCCCCTTGTCCCTTCCAGGCTCCCTTAGTCTTGCTCTGATGCAAGTAACTCCTCCCTTCTTTCTCTCCCTTTCTGCCATTTTTACTCTGTCATCCAAGCAGTGGACACCTGTTGCTACCCTTTTCAGT
Source organism: Gastrophryne carolinensis (assembly GCA_027917425.1). Taxonomy (NCBI): domain Eukaryota; kingdom Metazoa; phylum Chordata; class Amphibia; order Anura; family Microhylidae; genus Gastrophryne; species Gastrophryne carolinensis. The sequence continues at coordinate 48,285,517 of CM051240.1, forward strand.
TATAGTTATTTTACCTGTTGTTGCTGTATGGCTTACACCACAAGTTTTCAGCTGTATTGAAAGTACATGTCTGCTGTACCAAAATTCTGTTCCGAAATAAAGCTTTTGAAAACGTGATCACGTGATCTAACCAACAATTGAGTAAGCTATCCACCGAGCCCTATGGAGTAAAGAAAACATCCAGCACAGACACACACAAGGAACGTGGAGCTGTCTACAGGATTCCATTTGCTGCCATCTGGTGAGTCAGAATAGAGCTCACTTAAGACTGAAGGTAAATTGGGGGTGCAGCTGCTCTCCAATCTCTATACCGGGCTCTGTTGTCAAAAACCTGGGTTTGTCTATTTACTTTGGCCTGGGCTGGCCTAGGAGCATCCCGATTGGGCTTTCCACGCAGTTTAAAATCTCCTGGTTTTGCCCAATCCCAGGGAACATGAGCGGGCCTCCGGTAGCATCCCCACTACTCCTGTATATGTGTGCGCCACCACCAGCATATCTGAATGGCAGGCTGCAAGTGTCTGCAGCAGAGGGGAGCCGCCAATGGGATATCGAGCAAAAATGGGAACTCGGGCCCGAATTTGTACAGTGCGTTCTATTATAATTAGTGTCCTATGCTGTGCATATTAATGAGAGGCATTGAACGTTGAATACTTAGGAGGGGAAAGCATTCCTTTGGCTGCACCTCTCCAACTGTGTACATGAGCCAGCCATGCAGATAGACCCAGTGCAGATGTGCCCAGCAGAGGAATCCAAGGGATGAAACCGCAGCCTGTGCATGTGCCGTGGAATTGCTGGAAAGATAAGATCCCTGGCAAACTGTGGTATTTCAAACAACAGGGCGTCCTGATTTGAGATGCCCCAAAAAGAGCCCTAGATGCTTATAGACCCCAAAAGAGACCTAGAGGCTTATAGACCCCAAAAGAGACCTAGAGGCTTATAGACCCAAAATAGCCCTAGAGGCTTATAGACCCCAAAGAGCCCTAGAGGCTTATAGACCCCAAAAGAGACCTAGAGGCTTATAGACCCAAAATAGCTCTAGAGGCTTTTAGACCCCAAAGAGCCCTAGAGGCTTATAGACCCCAAAGAGCCCTAGAGGCTTATAGACCCCAAAGAGCCCTAGAGGCTTATAGACCCCAAAGAGCCCTAGAGGCTTATAGACCCAAAAGAGCCCTAGAGGCTTATAGACCCAAAATAGCCCTAGAGGCTTATAGACCCAAAAGAGCCCTAGAGGCTTATAGACCCAAAAGAGCCCTAGAGGCTTATAGACCCAAAATAGCCCTAGAGGCTTATAGACCCAAAATAGCCCTAGAGGCTTATAGACCCAAAATAGCCCTAGAGGCTTATAGACCCCAAAGAGCCCTAGAGGCTTATAGACCCCAAAGAGCCCTAGAAGCTTATAGACACTAGACCAACTGTTGCTCCTTTTTAAATGTCGAATCTGTAAGTGAGGTTTTCCCTATCTACTCTAAATGCTTATGCCGCAGCAAACCTCCCCACCCCACGCACCAGTTTGACCTACTGAGCTTTTTATATCACCACATGAACCCTTCTAAACAGTGGGATTCCAGGGCTAACCTACTCCAACATCCACACCAGTAGCAAAAGAATTGTACATATTACACCAATCGACATACACATACACTATATACATACATACATACACTATATACATACATAACACTATAAAACCATATATAAAAACCAAGTGGGGAGGAACTCCAGGGCTAACCAAATTAGATATTGATAATCATCTTTGCACCAAATTAGATATTCATGATAATATATATTGGCAGACGCTTGTAGGATAAAGTGCTTAGTGCTTGTGCAATTATCATTTAATTACTAAAAAGTGAACACAATACTTGTGTCAGAGGAAAAATAGATTTTTATATCACCACAGTCATTGTATGCGTCTACAGCTTACATCAAAAGCTGCCCGCATTGCAAAATACTGTATCTACATTAAACAAAAGCCAAGTACACAATGTATCACTCAGGTATTGTGTAACACATATTCCAGGATAACAGCATAGGGAACAGTTTAAAGGTATTCAAAGCAAAGACAACTGCAAAAAATACCATGGTTTCAGTAAATATCAACAACATAAAAATATCTGCAGTGCCACTTACCAACTGACCATGTTCTAGAAGTGCCAGTTTACCCTAGTTTTCCCCAAACTACACATTTTCACCCTGTCATATTGAAATCAGTTCTTAAGCAGGAGGAACCACCAGCCTAAAGTCTATAAGACTCTGGGGCTGATGGTCTCCCTTCCGCATGGGGCATATTGTAATACCCCCCACTTTGCCCAGAATCTTACCTTTCTAGTGATCCCACTAGCTGCATCGCTCTGGCATATGTGTGCACCTGTGCAGGATATACATGGCAGCACAGGTATGCATAGCCAGAGGTGAGAGGCCAAAGGGATGCTTGCCTCTCCCCATTCATTCAGCGTTCTATGCTGCTCATTAAAATGTACCTATACCCAGATAGGAAGTTTATGTTGTCACCTTATATCCCCAGTCCTATGTCCCAAAACAGCCTGTTTCTTTTTTATCTACTAAAGCCTTTGCTTAATATTCATAAAAACAATAAAAAAAAAAAATCCATATCCAATCAATAATCCATAGGAAGCTCTAATGTCTCAAGGACCCTTATGCCAGTTCGGGGGGTGGGCAGCAAGCCACCTGCCTGCATGTAGAGGGGTAGTTTTCTACTACCATTCCTGTTGCCAGCATTCCAATGCCCCCCTCACAAGCAAACCCCATTGAACACTTGCCCACCCCTCTCCCCTGAGGCCACAGAAGGCTCTTTAGCGAGTAGGGGGAAGAGGTTAAATGCAGTCTGCAGTTGGAGCATGCCTCCATGTTTATTACAAAGGAGACTGGGAGCTAATAAGAAGTATATGCAGACTTGCCACCTCCCTGACTCTTTTTCTAACCCCTTGTGCCCTTTCCTACCCCACACACACTGCATTTAACCCATTGCACCCTCTTCCTACACTGTTTGCATTTAACTCCTTGTATTCCCCCCTCTTACTATCTGCATTAAACCTCTGTGAGAGGGGGATGGTTTGGGAGAACAGATATCTGCCCTTGAAATGGTTAAACTGTGAATGGTAAGCCTTGGGTGTGTCTCTGGTAACCAAAGGGTTAACACAGACACAGTATAAGCAGGATTGATAGTCTGTGTTGTCTATGTTGGCCATAGCTAACATAGACAGATTGTAAAATACGTACTGGGACCTGCTTGTTCTGGAGTGAGTGAGGTTGGTAGTGGGACGCTCACTCCACCCGGGGGTTCGGTCCGGGGTTTCCACAGCCCGCAGCTGTGGATCCTCGGGTCCTAATTTAAAGCTCACTGCAGAGCTGAGGAGTGTGGCCATACCCGGAGAGCTGACTGCTGGACTAGAGGAGGTATTGAATGGGCCACACAATGCTTGTGATTTGTAACTGTGTGCCGGATAGCCAGTCCCACGTATAGCTAGGGATTGTTACATATTAGTGAGTTGCTTAGCCGAGCAGGATTTATTTTTGTTTAAGCCTGATGTTAAGGCCCTGTGTTTGTTGGGAGCTACAAGTGTGAAATAAAAACACTTGAATTGAACTGTATCCTGTCTGTGACCCTGCTTACTGCACAGCTACCAAGTATCTACCAGAGCGGTTCCCCACATATGGTGGCTTGGAGCGGGCACAGTGCAGTGAAACATACACTGGGTGCATGTCCTGGCCTTCAACAAGCAACAAGCCACAGCCATGGATGAGCTAATTAAACAGCTGGTTCAGTCCAACTTCCAGCAACAGAAGGCACACTCTGAGGCTATGCAGGCCCAGCAACAGGCCAACTTACAGCAGCAAGAAACTAACAGGCTGCTAGCACAGCAGATGACAGCACTGGCGGCTGCACAACAAAAGCTGGGTGCAGCGATACCGGAGCGGGATGCCAGGAGAGAAGTTCGGAAAGCCATGACAAAGATGACGTCAGAGGACGATGTAGAGGCCTTCCTAACAGGCTTTGAAAGAGTGGCCACCCGTGAAAGGCTGCCGCAGGAATACTGGGCAGAGGTTCTGGCACCCTTCCTCATCGCAGAACCACAGCAGGCCTATTTCGACCTAAGCGAGCAGGAAGCCCGGGATTATGCTACTGTAAAAGCGGAGATCCTAGCCCGTTTGGGAGTTGATATATACCTACGTGCCCAAAGAGTCCATAGCTGGAGGTTCCAAGAGGCGTTACCACCAAGGGCCCAGATGCACCACCTCATCCACCTGGTTCGCAAGTGGCTTCAGCCGGAGACATCAACCCCAGCCAAGATGGTGGAGAAGGTCCCCAGCCAGCCCCAAGTCCCAGCCAGCCCCAAGTCCAGAAGGCCTATGGTACCTGCTAACTCCCGGGCCAGTGCAAATCCCTATGTTCAGGTGATGCCCCAGGGGAGGAGGAGAGCGGAGGCTCCTATCTGTTGGACCTGCCAGGAACCTGGCCATATTGCAGCCAAGTGTCCCCATAAACCTGAGCCCATGGACTGCAGCTCTGCCAGGAGGGTTTCCCTTTATGCGGCCCCGGTTTATACTGCTGCTACTCCAGACTCTATGGATGAGCGCCACCTCTGCCAGGTGACAGTGGCAGGGCTCCAGGTGCTGACGCTGTTGGACTCTGGAAGTCGGGTGACTCTAATTAATGGATCCCATATTAACCCTGGGTCTGTCACAGGCCACACAGTTGGGGTCCGGTGTATTCATGGGGACGTGAAAGACTATCCTACTGCCATTGTGACCATCCAGACCCCCTGTGGAGAAAGTCAACATGAGGTTGGGGTTGTCATGAACTTGCCCCATGACCTTATTTTGGGACGGGATTTCCCCTTGTTCTGGACTCTGTGGCGGGGAAATCAGAGGACGGGGAGACCACCCTTAAGAGTACAACCCCAACAGAAGAGTCAAGTCTTAGACCCGGAGCCCAATGACCCAGACTCTGGGGTCCCAGCTGTAGGGGTGACCAGTGATGAAAGTAATGTAAACACTGTGTTTCCCCTAAATGTGATGGCCGGTGAGACTGAAGAGTTAGTGACTGGGCCACAGTTTTCAGATTTGGAGGTATCCCGTGACAACTTTGGCACAGCACAACTCCAGGACCCTACACTGGTCCGGGCTAGGGAAAATGTTGTGGTGGTGAATGGGGTGCCCCAGCACGCCAATGCTAATCAGATATTTCCCCACTTCATGGTTGACCAAGAACTTTTATATCGGGTTGACAAGATGCGGGGTGAGACCTGGGAGCAATTGCTGGTGCCCAAGCCTTATCGCCAAACCGTGCTGATGTTGGCTCATAAACATGTGCTTGGGGGACACCTAGGTGCCACAAAAATGTTGGATCGCATCCTGCAGCGGTTTTACTGGCCAGGGGTATATACTGAGGTTAAACGTTATTGTGAATCATGCCCCGAATGTCAGTTGCGTGCTCCGATGGGTCATTTTCGGAATCCATTAGTACCTCTTCCCATCATCGAGGTCCCATTTGAAAGGATTGCCTTGGACTTGGTAGGTCCGTTGGTTAAGTCTGCCCGGGGGCATCAGCATATACTTGTAGTGATGGACTACGCTACACGGTATCCTGAAGCCATTCCCCTGCGGCACACATCGGCGAAGCTGATAGCTAAAGAGCTATTCGCCATGTTTTGCCGGGTGGGCCTGCCCAAGGAGATCCTCACGGACCAAGGTACCCCTTTCATGTCTAAAGTCACCAAGGAACTGTGTAAACTCTTTAACATAAAACAATTACGCACGTCGGTATACCATCCTCAGACGGACGGATTAGTGGAGAGATTCAACAGAACCTTAAAGAGTATGCTGAAAAAGGTGGTGGACAAAGATGGGAGGGACTGGGATGTTATGTTGCCCTCTTTAATGTTCGCAGTCCGGGAGGTACCCCAAGCTTCTACGGGGTTTTCTCCCTTTGAATTAGTCTATGGCAGACATCCCAGAGGCCTGCTGGACATTGCAAAGGAGACTTGGGAACAGGAGCCCACCCCCCACAAAAGTGTTATAGACCACATCGCCAGTATGCAGGACAGGGTGGAAGCCATTATGCCCATCGTTAAGGAGCACATGGAGGCTGCTCAGAAGGCTCAAAGCCGGGTTTATAACAGGTCAGCCACAGTAAGGACCTTTAAACCTGGTGACCGTGTTTTGGTTCTGGTTCCCACAGTGGAGAGCAAGTTTCTAGCCAAGTGGCAGGGGCCGTATGAGGTATTGGAGAAGGTGGGTGAAGTAAACTACAGGGTACATCAGCCTGGTAGGAGGAAGCCTAAGCAGGTGTACCATGTCAATTTACTCAAAGCATGGAAGGACAGGGAGAGTCTGCTTACAGAGAAGTCTCCGGTTAAACTCCCTTCTGTGCTACCCCCTCAGGCTACCGTTAAGCCTGAGGAGGTGGGGGCAGAAGTGACGATTGCAGATACCCTCACGAAAGGACAACGCCAAGAGGCTCTAGAATTTGTAGCCAGGAATACAGACGTGTTTTCAGAGTTACCAGGGTACACGTCCGTAATCAAGCATGACATTGTCACGGAGCCTGGGGTGAAGGTTCGGCTAAGACCATATCGAGTCCCTGAGGCTCGTCGACAGGCCATTGCAGACGAGGTTAAGAAAATGCTGCAGTTGGGAGTCATAGAGGAGTCCAAAAGTGAATGGGCCAGTCCCATTGTTCTGATTCCCAAGCCAGATGGTACCCTACGTTTCTGCAATGATTTCAGAAAATTAAATGAAGTTTCTAAATTTGACGCCTATCCCATGCCACGTATAGATGAGCTTATTGAGAGACTGGGAGGTGCTCGATATTTCACTACGCTCGACCTCACCAAGGGATACTGGCAAGTACCCCTGACAGAAAGCGCTAAAGAGAAGACAGCCTTCATCACCCCAGTGGGCCTATTCCACTATGTCGTGTTACCGTTCGGGCTTCACGGGGCCCCCGCGACGTTCCAACGCTTAATGGACATAGTGCTAAAGCCTCACAGGAGATACGCCTCAGCATATTTGGATGATATTATCATCTTCAGCGATGACTGGGAGAGTCACTTGGCCAAAGTACAGGCTGTAGTGAACTCTTTAAGGGCAGCCGGCCTAACTGCAAACCCCAAGAAGTGTGCGGTCGGGATGGAGGAGACACGCTACTTGGGGTATGTGATTGGACGAGGCATAATTAAACCCCAGGTCAACAAGGTTGACGCTATCCAGGAATGGCCTCAACCTGTCAGCACCAAACAAGTCAGGGCATTCCTGGGCATTATTGGGTATTACAGGCGGTTTATACCCAACTTTGCCACGCTGTCAGCTCCCCTGACTGACCTTTTGAAAGGAAAAGGGTCCGTCATGGTGCGGTGGAATGCACAAGCAGAAAGCGCTTTTCAGGCCTTGAAGCTGGCATTATGTGGATCCCCCATCCTCATTACGCCAAACTTCAAGAAAAAATTTATTGTGCAGACCGATGCGTCAGATGTAGGGTTAGGAGCTGTCCTGTCTCAGGAGGTGAATGGAGAGGAGCACCCAGTTACCTACCTGAGCAGAAAACTCACACCAGCTGAGAAAAACTACAGCATTGTAGAAAAAGAGTGTCTGGCGATAAAGTGGGCCTTAGAAGCACTAAGATACTACCTGCTGGGAAGACGGTTCCGTCTGATAACTGACCACTCGCCCCTCACCTGGATGAGTAGGTCCAAGGAGAGGAATGCCAGAGTCACAAGGTGGTTTTTGTCATTGCAAAATTTCAGTTTCTCAGTGGAGCACCGAGCTGGGAGACTGCAAGGTAACGCGGATGCCTTATCCCGGACCCATTGTTTGATGTCAGAAGTTCGCCCCAGTGGGTCTGAACTGAGGGGGAGGGAGTGTGAGAGGGGGATGGTTTGGGAGAACAGATATCTGCCCTTGAAATGGTTAAACTGTGAATGGTAAGCCTTGGGTGTGTCTCTGGTAACCAAAGGGTTAACACAGACACAGTATAAGCAGGATTGATAGTCTGTGTTGTCTATGTTGGCCATAGCTAACATAGACAGATTGTAAAATACGTACTGGGACCTGCTTGTTCTGGAGTGAGTGAGGTTGGTAGTGGGACGCTCACTCCACCCGGGGGTTCGGTCCGGGGTTTCCACAGCCCGCAGCTGTGGATCCTCGGGTCCTAATTTAAAGCTCACTGCAGAGCTGAGGAGTGTGGCCATACCCGGAGAGCTGACTGCTGGACTAGAGGAGGTATTGAATGGGCCACACAATGCTTGTGATTTGTAACTGTGGGCCGGATAGCCAGTCCCACGTATAGCTAGGGATTGTTACATATTAGTGAGTTGCTTAGCCGAGCAGGATTTATTTTTGTTTAAGCCTGATGTTAAGGCCCTGTGTTTGTTGGGAGCTACAAGTGTGAAATAAAAACACTTGAATTGAACTGTATCCTGTCTGTGACCCTGCTTACTGCACAGCTACCAAGTATCTACCAGAGCGGTTCCCCACACCTCTTACAGCCAGACTGCTGCAATGTCTGCATTCACTCCCTTGCTCCCTTCCCTCAGACTGCAACCTGGCCTGACCTGACCATACAAGCACTATAAGTGCCTAGGGCAGCAAGAACACCTAATACGATTATGACTAGAGGAGATGCAGAGGAAAAAACTGAATCTAGCCCATTAGGTCTGCCCCCCCCCCACACACACACACACACACACACACACACACATTGGTGCGCCGTTGCCTTATTTATCTGACCACTTGGTGGTGGAGGCCCTTGGAAGCTTCCACCACATTCTGACCCTGCAGAATGTCACAGTGGCATAAAAGCTACCATGACATGTGCAGAGTCAGTGCTATTACAAGTTCTGTAGAGCTTACTCAGGTTCGAATTTGCTGCACATGACTAGCAATAAATAGGTTAATGAACTTGTCTCAAGGCCAATATTCATGTGCTAGAAAACAGCTCCAGGAAACATTAATTAATGGATAAATTGTGAACAGTGACGTTTAATAATCACTTAAGTTTAGTGCATCTATCTCCGGTGTAACACTGGCAGATTCTAGGAAGTCGGTTTTAGCAGACAAGTGTTGGTTCCTCGAAGTACGACGCAGAACCAAGGGTGAAGATATTCATTGTTCTGAAGACAACCAGGTCAGTAAGGGATTTGCTTGTCCTGACAGACAAAAGTCAGAATCAAGCCCCCCACCCCACTGTGTGCCCTGGCCATAACAGGACGTTCCATTCCGAAAAATGAATACTGGCGTTCCTGTCACTCTAGAATGTCACTAACATTGCAGTGAAACAGATGCCTTTACTCATGCTTGAGGCTATATGCTATCGATAGCACTACTTACATAACTAGTGAATGCTGGGTAAAGTTGGTGGTATACAGGATCCTACGTGTCCTTACAGCCCTATTTCCAATGAGGACTGTGCGTAGGGAGGCTTGTCTGCAGAGGGTGCTCCAAACCTACTGCTATAGGTTACAGTAAAATAAGAAAATTCCGAGGTCTGGTTAACCGCTTCAAAATGTTCCATAAACAGTTTAACAACCGAAACAGCATATAAGGTGCTGTTTCGTTTGTACTTGGTGCCGGGTCACCTTGGAAGGATGTTTCCGGAGAAGACAAACACATGCTTTAGGGGCTGTAATGTGGAGGGTGACTTTATACACACCTGGTGGACCTGACCTATGCTAGCCTGCTTTTGGAACCAGGTCTATACGATGGCTAACGGAATCTTTCAAACCAATATTAAAGAAGAACCATAGGTCGCTCTTCTGCATTGCAAACCCCCAGAACCCACAAGGAAGCAAAATATATTATTTGTAATAGCACGACACAGCACCAATGGTGAAAATGTTCATTGTTGTGAAAAAAACCAGGTCAGTAAGGGATTTGGTCGCGGGAGAGACAAAAGTCAGAAATAAGCCCCCCCCCCTCCCCATCGTGTGCCCTGGACGTTGTTACTCTGCATAACAGGACGCTCCATTTCGAAAAATGAATACTGGTGTTCCTGTCACTCTAGAATGTCACTAACATTGCAGTGAAACAGATGCCTTTACTCATGCTTGAGGCTATATGCTATCAATAGCACTACTTATATAACTAGTGAATTCTGGGTAAAGTTGGTGGTATACAGGATCCTACGTGGCCTTACAGCCCTATTTCCAATGAGGCCTGTGCGCAGGGAGGCTCCTCTGCAGGGGGTGCTCCAAACCTACTGCTATAGGTTACAGTAGAATAAGAAAATTCTGAGATCTGGTCAACCGCTTTAAAATGTTTCATAAATGTGTCAACAATCGAAACAGCATATAAGGTGCTGTTTTGTTGGTACTTGGTGCCAAGTCGCCTGGGAAGTCCCCTGCTCCCGGGGCAGACAAACACGTGCTTTAGGGGCTGTAATGCAGAGGGTGGCGTTATACACACCTGGTGGACCTGCCCTATGCTAGCCCGCTTTTGGAACCAGATCTATAGGATGGCTAACGGAATCTTTCAAACCAATATTAAAGAAGACCCATGGGTAGCTCTTCTGCATTGCAGATCCCCAGAACTGACAAGGAAGCAAAATAGACTATTTATCTATTTGCTCCTTGTGGCCAAGCAGACCATCGCTAAGGCATGGAAGAAGCAATTCCCCCCCATATCAGAGGTATCAGCAAGAATGAATGGGTTCTTCCCAAATGAGAGGCTATCCAGTATCTCAAACAATTCCCACAAAAGATTCCTCCCGACATGGGAGCCCTGGAGACAATATGCTTAGCCTGGCGACCCCCTGTAGGCGCTAAACTAACTATTCGCGGTGGCGGATGGAACGCGGGGGAAATCTAACCTCTCCCTGTTTCCCCCCTCCCTCTTCTTTTCTGCTCTCTCTAACATCTTACTCTCTCCCCTTCTCTCTGAATGTTCTCTTTTAAAATCGCTTTTGGTTATACTTTCATATTGACATTGGATTAGGATTACAGTCCAAAGCACACCTTAACCCACGATTAATAAAGATCACAAAGCGCAGGTGTGGAGACATGAGACATCTTATACGAATTATCTGCTATTAGAACTTAATAATAGGAAGCAAAGGAAGATATAACGTCAACTACATATGTAGTTTTTTTTTGCAACTTTATTTGCTTGTGCATTATTATAGTACAATTGAAATTAACTTTGGATTTACAATCTGGTGCGAAACTAACTGTCAGTAATTTCATGTCTCCCCTGCATGGGACGGCTGTGCCGACTGTAATCTACTATGCCTGTACCGTTATAGAATACAATAAAAATACTGAAACAGTAAATAAGAAAATTCCTGTTGCCAGGGTTCCAATGCCACCCCACAAGTAAACCCCACTTAATACTTGCCCACTCCTCTCCCCTGAAGCCACAGAAGGCTTTTTAGCGAGGAGGGGGAAGAGGTTAAACGCAGTCTGCAGTTGGAGCAGGTTTCCTTGTTTATCACAAAGGAGACTGGGAGCTAAAAAGAAGTGTATGCAGGCTTGTCACCTCCCTGACTTTTTTTCTAACCCCTTGTGCCCTTTCCTACCCCCCACACACTCTGCATTTTAACCCATTGCACCCTCTTCCTACACTGTTTGCATTTAACTCCTTGTATTCCCTCTCTTACTGTCTGTATTAAACCTCTTACAGCCAGACTGCTGCAATGCCTGCATTCACTCCCTTGCTCCCTTCCCCCAGACTGCAACCTGACCTGACCTGACCATACAAGCACTATAAGTGCCTAGGGCAGCATGAACGCCAAATACGACCATGACTAGAGGAGATGCAGATGAAAAAACTGTATCTGGCCCATTAGGTCTGGAGGCCCTCCACATTGGTGCGATGCCACCTTATTTATCTGAACATTTGGGGGCTTCAAAGTGGTGGAGACCCTTGGAAGCTTCCACCACATTCTGACCCTGCAGAATGTCATGGTGGCATAAAAGCCACCATGACATTCGGCAGAGTCAGTGCTATTACAAGTTCCAGAGAGCTAACTTAGGTTCTAATTTGCTGCAAATGCCTAGCAATAAATAGGTTAATGAACTTGTCTCAAAGCCAATATTTATGTGCTAGAAAACAGCTCCAGGAAACATTAATTAATGAGTGAATTGTGAATGGTGAAGTTTAATAATCAATTTAGTTTAGTGCATCATCTCCGATGTAACACTGGCAGATTCTAGGAAGTCGGTTTTAGCAGACAAGTGTTGGTTCCTTGAAGTACGACACAGCACCAAGGGTGAAGATACTCATTGTTCTGAAGACAACCAGGTCAGTAAGGGATTTGCTTGTCCTGACAAAAGTCAGAATAAAGCCCCCCACCCCACCGTGTGCCCTGGCCATTGTTACTCTAAATAACAGGACGTTCCATTCCGAAAAATAAATACTGGCGTTCCTGTCACTCTAGAATGTCACTAACATTGCAGTGAAACAGATGCCTTTACTCATGCTTGAGGTTATATGCTATCAATAGCACTACTTACATAACTAGTAAATGCTGGGTAAAGTTGGTGGTATACAGGATCCTACGTGTCCTTACAGCCCTATTTCCAATGAGGCTTGTGCGCAGGGCTCAACACTTATAAGATATGGTGCTGACTAGCAAGGAAGCCACTAAGTGGCTTTTATACAACAACCAAACCAGTTGGGCTGCCAGTACAGTCCAAAAGATCCTTTCACTACAGTAAGGTCAATTATAATTGGTATATACCTTATATGTAGTGCTGCTCTTTTAAAGCAAGGATCTTTTGGACTGTACTAGCAGCCCAACTGGTTTGGTTGTTGTTCCATAAACATATAAAGTGATGTTTTGCTGCTACTTGGTGCAGAGTCACCTGGGAAGGATGTTCCTGGAGAAGACAAACACGTGCTTTTGGGGCTGTAATGCGGAGGGTGACTTTATACACCCCTGGTGGACCTGCCCTATGCTAGCCCGCTTTTGGAACCAGGTCTATAGGATAGCTAACGGAATATTTCAAACCAATATTAAAAAGGACCCATGGGTAGCTCTTCTGAATTGCAAACCCCCAGAACTCACAAGGAAGCAAAATAGACTATTTGTCCATTTGCTCCTTGCGGCCAAGCAGACCATCGCTAAGGCATAGAAGAAGTAATTCCCCCCCGATATCGGAGGTATTGGTGAGAATGAATGGGTTCCTCATAAATGAGAGGCTACCCAGTATCTTAACCGATTCCCACAAAAGATTCCTCTCGATATGGGAGCCCTGGAGACGGTATGCTTGGCCTGGCAGTGGCGGATGGAACACGGGGGAAATCTACCCTCTCCCTGTTTCCCCCCCCCCCTCCCCAGACTTCTCTCTCCCTCCCTCTTTTTTTTCTGTTTCTAACATCTTACTCTCTCCCCTTCTCTTTGTATGTTCTCCTTTAAAATCGCTATTCATCTGCTATTAGAACTTAGGCGTAAAAATAGGAAGCAAAGGAAGATATAACGTCAACTGCATTTGTAGTATTTAGTAACATAGTAACATAGTATGTAAGGCTGAATAAAGACTTTTGTCCATCCAGTTCCAGTTAGTTTCGAACCAATCTGGTTCGAAACTAACTGTCAGTTATTTAATGCCTCCCCTGCGTGGGATGGCCATGCCGACTGTGTAATGTACTATGCCTGTACCGTTATAAAATACAATAAAAATACTGAAACAGAAAATAAGAAAATTCCTGTTGCCAGTGTTCCAATGCCCCCCTCACAAGCAAACCCCACTTAACACTTGCCCACCCCCTCCCCTGAAGCCATAGAAGGCTCTTTAGCGAGGAGGGGGAAGAGGTTGCAGTTTGCAGTTGGAGCATGCCTCCATGTTTATTACAAAGGAGACTGGGAGCTAATAAGAAGTGTATGCACCTCCCTGACTTTTTTTCTAACCCCTTGCGCCCTTTCCTACCCCACATACACTGCATTTTAACCCACTGCACCCTTCCTACACTGTTTGCATTTAACTCCTTGCATTCCCTCTCTTACTGTCTGCATTAAACCTGTTACAGCCAGACTGCTGCAATGCCTGCATTCACTCCCTTGCTCCCTTCCCCCAGACTGCAACCTGGCCTGACCTGACCATGCAAGCACTATAAGTGCCTAGGGCAGCATGAACACCAAATAAGACCATGACTAGAGGAGATGCAGAGGAAAAAACTGTATCTGGCCCATTAGGTCTGGAGGCCCCCCACATTGGTGTGCAGTGGCATAAAAACCACCATGACATGTGCAGAGTCAGTGCTATTACAATGTCCAGAGAGCTTACTTAGGTTCTAATTTGCTGCAAATGCCTAGCAATAAATAGGTCAATTAACTTGTTTCAAAGACAATATTTATGTGCTAGAAAACAGCTCCAGGAAACATTAATTAATGAATGAATTGTGAATGGTGACGTTTAATAATCAATTTAGTTTAGTGCATCATCTCCGATGTAACACTGGCACATTCTAGGAAGTCGGTTTTAGCAGACAAGTGTTGGTTCCCTCGAAGTACGACACAGCATCAAGGGTGAAAATACTCATTTTTCTGAAGCCAGGTCAGTAAGGGATTTGCTTATCCCGACAGACAAAAGTCAGAAACAAGCCCCATCGTGTGCCCTGGCCGTTGCTACTCTGCATAACAGGACGCTCCATTCCAAAAAATGAATACTGGAGTTCTGGTCACTCTAGAACAGGGGTACTCAACCACTTCTTGTAAATGTCCATTTACAGGCATCCGGTGAGAGGTGAAGGTCCGGGCACACTGGGGAGGGGGGAATATATACCACAGGAAAAACTTAAAAAGGCCGTTAACCCCCCTCCCACTCAAGAATCCTATGCAGGCCGTGTACAGGGGTGGACTAGGGCCCAAAATGTTACTGGCAATAGGGTCTAGTAACAAGGATGGATAGATAGAGGGATAGATAGGAGAGAGATGAATAGAAGAGGAAGACTGATGGATAGACAGAACAGGAAGGGCAGGGAGGGATGGAGAGAAAGCTGGGAGAAGGGATGGATGGGCAGAGCTAGAAGGACAGGAATGATTGGAAAGAGCTGGGGGGGGGGGCAGGAATGGATGGGGCAACGCTGGGGGGGACAGTGATGGATGGCACAGAGATTGAGGGACAGGGATGGATGTGCCAGAGATGGTGGAGCAAGGATGGATAAGGCAAAGAATCCGAGAAACAAAGTTTTTGTGTTTCCTGCAATGCCACTTCCTGCCCGTGCAGTACTTTATACTGCAATGCTAGGTGTCATGACACTGGCAGAGAGACTCAGCACTACATCGCTGATCAAGTAAAGGGGACAGGGCTGCCAGGGCAGGGGTCCGGAAATCCGACGCCGAGATCTGCATTTGGACCCCGGTCCGCCAGTTGAATACCACTGCTCTAGAATGTCACTAAAATTGCAGTGAAACAGATGCCTTTACTCATGCTTGAGGCTATACGCTTTCAATATCACTACTTACATAACTAGTGAATGCTGGGAAAGTTGGTGGTATACAGGATCCCACGTGTCCTTACAGCCCTATTTCCAATGAGGCTCATCTGCAGGGGGTGCTCCAAACCTACTTCTGTAGGTTACAGTAAAATAAGAAAATTCTGAGATCTGGTCAACCACTTCAATATGTTCCATAAACTTTAAAGCTACAAATAGATCTCACACAGCTCAACACTTATAAGATATGGTGCTGACTAGCAAGGAAGCCACTATGTGGCTTTTATACAACAACCAAACCAGTTTGGCTCCCAGTACAGTCCAAAAG
Source organism: Gastrophryne carolinensis (assembly GCA_027917425.1). Lineage (NCBI taxonomy): Eukaryota > Metazoa > Chordata > Amphibia > Anura > Microhylidae > Gastrophryne > Gastrophryne carolinensis. The sequence goes on from CM051240.1 coordinate 48,301,235, forward strand.
ATCCTTTCACTACAATAAAGGTCAATTATAATTTGTATACCTTATATGTACTGTAGTGTGGCTCTTTTAAAGCAAGAATCTTTTGGACTGTACTGGCAGCCCAACTGGTTTGGTTGTTGTTCCATAAACATGTTAACAACCGAAATAGCATATAAGGTGCTGTTTCTTTGGTACTTGGTGCCGAGTCGCCTGAGAATGATGTTTCCGGGGAAGACAAACACATGCTTTAGGGGCTGTAATGCGGAGGGTGACTTTATACACATCTGATGGACCTGCCCTATGCTAGCCCGCTTTTGGAACCAGGTCTATAGGATGGCCAAGGGAATCTTTCAAACCAATATAACAAAAGACCTATGGGTAGCTCTTCTGCATTGCAGATTCCCAGAACTTACAAGGAAGCAAAATAGACTATCTATTTCCTTGTGGCCAAGCAGACCATCGCTAAGGCATGGAAGAAGCAATTCACCCCGATATCGGAGGTATCAGCGAGAATGAATGGGTTCTTCATAAATGAGAGGCTATCCAGTATCTAAACCAATTCCCACAAAAGATTCCTCTCGACATGAGAGCCCTGGAGACGGTATGCTTGGACTAGCGACCCCCTGTAGGCGCTGAACTAACTATGTGCGGTGGCAGATGGAACGCGGGGGAAATCTACCCTCTCCATGTTTCCCCCCTCCCCAGACTTGCCAGACTTCCCTGTTTCCCCCATCCCCAGAATTCCTGTTGCCAGCGTTCCAATGCCCCCCCACAAGCAAACCCCACTTAACACTTTCAAGCTGTGTCCATAAAGCAGGGTGGGATCCCCAACAAAAAAGGTAACAGCAGACAGTTTAAACCACTGCCGCCTGCAAAACCTTGCGGCCAAAAACAGCATCAGCTGAGGCCCTAACATCAACCTTGTAAAACTTAGAAAAGGTATGAACAGAAGACCAAGTAGCGGCCATGCAAACTTGTTCAACAGAAGCCTGGTGCTGGAAGGCCCAAGAGGCACCGATAGCACGAGTGGAATGAGCAGTAAGGCGGAAGGGAGGATTCTTCTCCTTAGCAGAATAGACCTGACTCACAGCCTGGCGAATCCATTCGCTAATAGTAGACTTGGCAGGAGCCAAACCCCTCCTGGGCCCAAATGGACCACTAAAAGAGCATCAGTTTTCCTGAAGGACGCAGTGACTACCAGTTAATACTTCAGACACCTGACTGTCACGCTCTGGTAACTCCAGCCCTCTAGGTAAGCCCTCAACCCCCAATCTCCGCAGCCAGCTTCACCTGTAGGAGCCCCCGCTTGCCGGGATGCAATATACGCCTGCCCGGGATCGGTTGCCCCCAGGACTTCAACGGCTCAAAGGATGAGAGCTTACTGGTTTAGAGGTCTGAAGAACCAATGGCTAAGAGCGAGTGTAGCGGAAGTCCAGAAACAGGCCAGAGGTTGACACGGGGAAGTCTAAGATCGCAGCGGTACAGAGGGAAGAGGCAGTTCGAGGTCAAGGTTCAAGCAGAGGTCGGCAACGGAGATCAGATCGAGAATGGTCGGTTCAGGCAGGGGTCGGCAGCGGAGATCAGATCGAGAATAGTCGGTTCAGGCAGGGGTCGGCAGCGGAGATCAGATCGAGAATGGTCGGTTCAGGCAGGGGTCGGCAGCGGAGATCAGATCAAGAAGTGTTGGTTCAGGCAGGGGTCGGCAACGGAGATCAAACAAGGTATATCACAAGACTAAGCAGGGAACAAGGCGCTATCACAGGCAACAGGTAAGTGACAGGGAATTCCTTTTATAGGAACCAGGTCATGATTGGGCCAGACAGTGTACAGCCTAGACCCCCCCTTTGGGCTCATTGGCCCACATTCCGAACCAGGGGGCGTGCCAGTGTCCCCTGGCTAATCTGCTACAGCCTCCGGCAGAGCGCTGAGTACAGTGCCGCCGGAGGGCATAAAGATCACGTGCTCGCGCGCGTGACACAATGACGCGAGAGCGAGGAGGGAGAGCGGCCGTGCTCGGGAGGAGCTGCTGGGGTCGACCGGCCGCCGACAACGCTGGAACGGGGCCCAGGTAAGTGCCGATTTGTGACACTGACCACATCCAAGGAACGCAGAACCCTTTCCTAAGCGTTGCTAGGAGTAGGGCACACTGAAGGAAGGAAAATATCTTGGTTTAAATGAAAGGCAGACACCGCCTTAGACAGAAAGTCTGGCTAAAAGCGGAACACCACCTTGTCCTGGTGTCTCTCATAGTATGGGGGCTGAATAGACAGAGCCGCCATCTCAGACACAGGCCTGACCGAAGTAATGGCCACCAGAAGACAACCTTGAGGGTAAGCATAGCCAGAGCAGCATCCTGTATAAGTTCAAAGTGAGCACCCTGCAAGGCAGACAAAACCAAGTTCAAATCCCAAACAGGGGCCATAGGTTTACATGGGGGACGCACCTAAGTAACCCCCTGGAAAAAAGGTCTTAACCAAAGAATGCTGAGCAAAAGATTTCTGAAAGAAAAAACAGACAGGACAGACACCTGACCCTACAGAGCACTGAGTTGGAGTCCCGACTCCAACCCATGCTGTAAGAACTCCAGAACCCTGGGAACTGACAACACCCGACAGGAAGGAGACCTAGACTCACACCAGTCAAAGTGGGTATGTCATACCCTGTGATAGATGGAAGAAGAGGCTTTCTTCCTAGCCTTCACCATGGTATCAACCACCAAGGCGAACAAGCCTTTCTCCATCAAGATGGAGGTTTCAGCAGCTAGGCCGCAAAGCCAGAGTTTGTAAATTGGGATGGCGTAAGGGGCCCTGAGTGAGCAGATCTGGCACCAAGGGCAGAACGTACTGGTCTACTATCATCAGCACCACGTCTGTGAACCACACTCCTCTTGGCCACCTGGGGGCCACCGGAATCGCTGGTACCCCTTCCATAGCAATCTTGCGCAGAACCCTGCCCAGCGAGGGGAATGGAGGAAAGACATACAGGAGCCGAAATTCCCGCCATGACTTGAACAGAGCATCCGTGGTCCAGGCCAGAGGATCCTGAGACAGGGAGACAAGGGCGGGGAACTTGTAATTGTGACGGGACGCAAAAAGATCCACATCTGGTAGACCCCAACGGTGACATAGGAACTGGAATACCCTGTTGCAGAGGGACCACTCTCCCTGACGAGAGGTCCCCCTGTTCAGAGAGTCTGTCAGTAGACTCTCTGCCACTGGGGATGTACACAGGCTAAATGCCTCCCTGATGGCTGATGTATGCAACCGCCGTCCTGTTGTCTGAGCGCACCTGCACAGACAGACCCGCATGTGGTCGGTCAACTGACCCAGAACCAATCTGATCGCCCGTGGTTCCAAAATGTTGATAGGTAAGTGGGCCTCCTGAGGCCCCCACCTCCCCTGGCACCGCAGGGACTACCAGAGTTCCCCCCCCTGACAGACTGGCATCCGTGGTGACCGTCTCCCAGGAGGGGGCCAGAAGGACCTGCCCCCCCAGCAAGTTCCTGGAGTCCAGCCACCACGAAAGAGACCGCCTGACCAAGGGAGAGGGAACACACAGACCTCGTCCAAGGACGTTGGGTCCTTGTCCCAAACTGACAGAAGGTGAAGAGATGTAGAGGCCTCAAATGGAACTGAGCAAAAGGCACCGCCTCGAAGCACGCCACCATCAGGCCCACCAACTGCATTCCCTGCCTGAGGGAGGGATGGAGACACGACAGCAGGAACCTCACCTGCGCAGTTAGAGCTTCCACCTTCTGTTGAGGAAGGAATATCCTTGACTGAACCGTATCCAGAATCATTCCCAGGAACGGGGTCACCGAGGAAGGGGACAGAGAAGACTTGGGGTGATTGATCACCCAGCCGAAGGACTCCAGGGAGGCCACCACCAGCTGAGTGTCCAACTCTGCCTGCTGTAGAGACCGAGAGGTGATGAGTATGTCGTCCAGGTAGGGCAGCACGCGGATGCCCCTTGGCCTCATTAGAGACATCACCCCCGCCAGCATCTTGGTGAGCACTCAGGGAGCTGAAGAGAGGCCAAATGGCAAGGCCACCAATTGGCAATGTTGATCTTCCAACGCGAATCTGAGGAACCTTGGTGTCCTGAAAACACAGGGATGTGAATGTAAGCGTCTTTGATGTCCACAGACGTCATGAAACCCCCGATGGCCGAGCGCAGAGTTTCCATGCGAAAACGCCTGTTCTTGACAAATTTGTTGAAGATCTTTAAATCCAGAATGGGCCTGACTGACCCATCTTTTTCGGGAACTGTGAAGAGGTTGGAGTAGAGCTCCTTGCCTCTGTCTTTTAAGGGAAATCTGAAAATGACCCCCAGACCCAGCAGGCCTTCCACGGCCTGCGCCAACACCTGAGCTGAGACAGGGTCCTGGAGGATCCGGGACCTGATGAATCTTGGGGGAGGCCGCACAGCAAACTCTATCTTGTAGCCGGAGGACACTACCTCCTGAATCCACCGGTCTGAGGCGTGATGCCTCCAGACTTGAGCAAAGTGCCGCAGCCGTCCCCCCACCCTGACGGGCGAGGCGCCCCATCATGCCTGAGGGGGCTTGGGAGAGGATTTGGGCTTAGCCCCCCAGGAGGAGCCAGGACGTTGTCTTCTGCTCCTGTGCCAGGAATCTGCACGAGCCCCCGCGAAGGACACCGCTTCTTCTTGTTTAGCACCATGGTAGGGGGGTGAAGGGGAGCCCTGGCCCCGAAGGGGCCGAGACTGCCGTCTGTGCTGGGTTAACTTACCTCTCTTAGCAAAAAGGTCTAGACGGGCCCCAAACAGGCGTAGCCCCTTAAAAGGAAGCCCAGTGAGGGCCTTCTTTGCAGCATTGTCAGCACCCCACTGTCGCAGCCAAACCATAGGGAAAACAGTAACATTAGGCGTCAAGTGCCGCTTCTTACCAGGGCCCTTACGCGCTAAAGACCTCGCAATAATCTGTTCAGCAGTAGGCAGTCTAGAAGACATATCAGGCTGAGCATCCCCACAAGTATGCAACTCAACAGGAGTGAGATTTAAGCTGGGGGGAGTAGGTGAAGTGAAACGAGGTGCAGACACTGGCAGCCCAGATTGCAATGCAAGCACCTGCTCAGCACAGGGTACACAGACCCACGTCTTGTCAGCGTCAGCATGAGGCTGTCCACACATTACACACAGCCGGTCTTGTCCCAAGGGGACCCCGGTAACACTATCCTGAGATGCCTCCATATGGTGATTATTAGGCACAATGTGCCAGTAGGGATTGACGCTATGAAGCAACCCTGGATGCCCCAATGACCCGCTAGGGAAGTGGGAGAAATTACACAAGGCCCAACTATCAATTTACACCGGGCCGGGAGAAGCCAATGGATTCACCCTCTGAAAGACACAATGAGAAGAAGGGGTGTCAGAACCAAACATACTACAATGAGTATAAAGCTGCCCGCGAGGGCACTTATGGGCCGCGGTAAGAACGTCACACGCGCGCGCGACCTGACAACATGGCGCCGAGAGTACCTCGAAGGGCGGGCCAGAGCAAGCCGTGACGCAGGGCGCGACAGGCCAGGCCCCGCCCCCCCCCCCCCCGAGGAGCGCGAAGTCCACCGACAAGCAGCCAATGAGAATGCAGAAGCGTCTGAGGTAACGCCGCCGCCCGGCGCGGAACATCCAAATGAAGGAAAAGACAAGAGAAAACGCCATATGTGAATCACGATACACGCTAACCACACCCCCCCCCCCTTCTATCCCTCCCGAAGGCTACAGGGAGAATGAGGGAGGATGGCGGCCCTCTGTACAGGACCCACTGCTACACGGGGCATGGGACAATAATGCGGGAGGGGCATCCCATAAAGGCTCACCATCAGCCTATGCCGCCTACCCTTTGGTGGGGGATTGCGGTGGAGCAGGGCTCCTTAAACACACATGGTGCCGCCTACCTTCACCCGACCAATGCAGCCCAGACTGGGAGGCACATCACACGAGGGACGGGTGGGAATAGTCCAACAGGGCCGCAGGCTAATAGCCCCGCTCACCTGTGAGAGAGTGATAATTTCATGTCTTCGCAGTCAGCACTGCAGAGAAATGGGAATTTGTGGGAGGTCCCCGGGTATTTGAGGGGCCGGGAGGAGCCTGTTTTTGCATGTCTCTGCAGTGCAGCGCCATCTGGCGGAGGATAACCCAAGTGTAAGCAATCTATCTGGAGCAGGACGTACTGTATACTAAGAATATATGTAAAACACGCTCACTATAGCCATTTAAAATTTATACAATGCACACAAAGCTGTACACTAATGGTTTTCATCACATATTGGAGCTTAAGTAAATCAGGCTTGGATTCAGTATGAATGGCAGCCAGTCAAGTTGGCCTCACCAATTGCCACCTAATAGGCTCTTGCATATTACCTAATGTGTGTACTTGTACCTCTGGGTTGACTCTAGAGCTTTTGCTATATCCACGTTTGCACAGACAAATTCATTTAAAGTTATAAAAACAAATGACCCGGAGTGAATGGACCAGGTCCTCCTCTATGGACTATGATAACCTTGTCTATGTTTGGACACTAATAATATTAGTAAGTTAGGAGATATGCCTTATGAATGTAAGTCTTATCACTGTTATCCGATAAGATGGTCACATTCTAGAGCCACAGTGCCCCCTAATGGATTAGACCATAATGTGCATGAAGTCTGTGAATATGAACATACTCAAAATAATTTTATAGGCCAAGAATTTAATAAAGGCCTCAAAGGCTCTGACCTGATTACATTTCACGGAGGGGACTGGAGGAATCTTCTTGTTATTTTTTTACTTTTATATATTGTATAATCTAACTTATGAAATAAAGGATTAGCCTTGGCTAACACTGATGTTATGTTGCAAATATTAGGTCTAGAAATGATCACTTGGAGTTAGCTCATATTTAGAGGTCAACTGTAGACAAACTTGAAAACACCAGCGCAGTCATGTGGGGGGCGAACCGGCAATACAATGTGAAAGTGATGAGTACAGGCTACCTGGGCTTTGGATTTCCCAGGTAGCCTATAGATTCCGGAGCCCACAGGGGGATTGCCCTGTCCCCCTGTGGTTGAGTCCAAGCGCCTTTTCTCAAGGCAGGCAAGTCTGCAGTATGAGATGAGGACTCTCTACCAGTGTCAGGAGAATAGCTCTACTCTATTGGCTTAGCTTTGTGGTTGCAGTCCCTAAGGGTCACCCTGCAGCGTGCTTTGTTTTCTGTCTCCCAGAGGTGGCAGCACAGACAGGACCTGGTGGAGGAGGCTGAGGTGCCGGAGAGACCCTGGAGGAAGCCCCGGGGCAGGAAGTGGCAACCAGGCTGAAAGCAGCTGCCAAAGCAGCAGCAAGGCAGGACAGAGTGAAGGAGGCAGTGATGCTGAAGGGGCCCAGCTGCATTGGGACCCAGTGGAGGAGGTGGCAGACAGGCTGTACCCAGAAGAACATGTGGCAGCACTGGAGAAACCATAGGGGAGGGGGCATCAGCTAGGCTGGACTGAGATGTGATGGTGGTGGTGCTGGTTGCACCCCGACAGATAAAGCAACAGCCAGGCTGGAACCAATGGAGGAAGAGGCAGTCATACTGAAATTGGCAGGAGAATCATCAATGCTGGAGGTGGCGGCCCAACTGGACCCAGGGGTGGCCGGGCTGCACCCAGTAGAGGAGGCAGTGGTGGCAGCAGCAGGAGGCAGCATCAGCACAGGGGGACCGGCGATGGACCAGGTTGCCGGGTCCAGGTATCACCTGAACCGCAACCCACACACAGGTAAATCACAATACATGTACTTTACCTGCACAGCCCATAAACAATAGGCTTCTAACTGCATTGTGTGGCCTCAATGCGGTGCACAGATGTAAAGAAGGCCATTGAGCGCCTTATTTTATTACATTGGAGTTAGGTTTGCCAACTTTTCACTGGGCGTGGTCTTGTAGGGGACATGGTCTTGTGGGGGTGTGGTCTTGTAAAATTAAAGTTTAACCATACCTTTTCACTTAATATACCTTATTTACCACTTTCTTAAATTAAATTGTAACCAAAAATGCTCCAAAAAATGCCTAGTGTGGTTATTTACATGAGGACGGGGAGAAGGTCTGAGGTCACAGAGGAAGATTCCGGAGATTTCGAAGAAAGTGTTTTGAATCAGGGCCTAAATCTAAATAATGAGGTTACAGACAGCAAAAAAAAAATTACAATGGCTTTAACATTTTTCAGTTCTGGCGTAAGGCTGGAGTGGGGCTTTAACAAGGGTAACCGGTTCTAGTCAACGTACACAGCCACCCAGATGAACAGATACAGCTACAGTCTGTTAGTCAGATTCATTTTTGCACCAAACGTTTATTAGGTTTTCTAGGAACTGCTTTACAATATATTTTATCTTAATGGAACTCAACTGAAGTATTTGAGTTCTAATAAAATAACAAAGCTACATTTCAGAGAAGGTTCCTTAAATAATTCATTGTGTTTATTGTTCCTTGAGCTGTTTCTGACTAGCAGGAGAAAATGAGCAATCGGAAAAATACAAGGGGTTATGTATTTAAAGGGGAATTCTGCCGCCTGACCTCAGATGTGTTTTACCACTACGCACCTTTTCTTCCAGCTCCAACCTCAGCTGTTACTTGACTGTGCACTTACACTGCTGGCCCCCATCTCAGCTCTGTTTCAAGATGACACACCTTTTCTGCCTTCCACGACCTCAGTTCTGTTCCTCAACTACGCACCGTCACTGCCAACCCCAAACTCAGCTCTGTTCTAAGACCTCTAACCCTTGACATTGTTTTATAACTACAGTGCCATCGCTGCCAGTCCTGACCTCAGCCGTATTCTTTGACTAAGCACCATTACTTCCAGACTTGACCTTGGCTCTGTTCCTTGACTGTATACCTCTACTGTCGGTGATAGGATGGTCACATTCCAGAGCCACAGTGCCCCCTAATTGATTAGACCGTAATCTGCATGAAGTCGTCTGTGAATATGAACATATCCAAAATAATCTAGGCCAGGAATTCAATAAAGGCCTCAAAGGCCCTGACCTGATTACATTTCAGGGAGGGGGCTGGAGGAATCTTCTTGTTATTTCTTTACTTTCATATATTGTATAATCTTAGTTGTGTGATTAAAGATTAGCCTAGGGGTTGTTGGCTAACACTGATGTTATGTTGCTAATATTTGGTCTAAAATTGATCCCTTGGAGTTAGCTCATATTTAGACAACTATAGACAAACTTAAAAACACCAGCGCAGTCATGTGGGGGGCGAACTGGCAATACAATGTGAAAGTGGTGAGTACAGACTACCTGGACTTTGGATTTCCCAGGTAGCCTACAGATTCCGGAGCCCACAGGGTGATTGCCCTGCCCCCCTGTGGTCGAGTCCAAGCGCCTTTTCTCAAGGCAGGCAAGTCTGCAGATGAGGACTCTCTACCAGTGTCAGGAGAATAGCTCTACTCTATTGGCTTAGCTTTGTGGTTGCAGTCCCTAGGGGTCGCCCTGCAGCGTGCTTTGTTTTTTGTCTCCCAGCGGTGGCAGCACAGACATGACCTGGTGGAGGAGGCTGTGGTGCAGGAGAAGCCCCGGGACAGGAAGTGGCAACCAGGCTGAAAGCAGCTGCCATAGCGGAGAAAGCACCAGCAAGGCAGGACAGAGTGAAGTAGGCAGTGATGCTGAAGGGGCCCAGTTGCATTGGGACCCGGTGGAACAGCCTGTACCCCGCAGAACACGTGGCAGCACTGGAGAAACCATAGGGGAGGGGGCATCAGCCAGGCTGGACTGAGATGCGGAGGTGGTGGTGCTGGTTGCACCCCAACAGAGGAAGCAACAGCCAGGCTGGAACCAATGGAGGAAGAGGCAGTCATACTGGAATTGGCAGGAGAATCGTCGGTGCTGGAGGTGGTGGCCAGGCTGGACCCAGTAGAGACAGTGGTGGCAGCAGCAGGAGGCAGCATCAGCACAGGGGAACCGGCGATGGACCGGTTTGCCGGGTCCAGGTATTACCTGAACCGCAACCCACACACAGGTAAATCACAATACATGTGCTTTACCTGCACTGCCCATAAACATTAATAGGCTTCTAATTGCATTGTGTGGCCTCAATGCGGTGCTCAGATTTAAAGAAGGCCATTGAGCTCCTTATTTTAATGCGTTGGAATTAGGGTTGCCACCTTACCAAACAAAAAATACAGACCAACTTTTCACTGGGCGTGGTCTTGTGGGGGCGTGGTCTTGTAAGATGTAAGTTCAACCATACCTTTTCACTTAATATACCTTATTTACCACTTTCTAAAATTAAATTGTAGCCCAAAATGCTCAAGAAAATGCCTAGTGTGGTTATTTACATGAGGACAGGGAGAAATTTCGAGGTCACAGAGAAGGATTCAGGAGATTTCGAGGAAAGTTTATTGAATCAGGGCCTAAATCTCAATAATGAGGTTACAGACAGCAAAAAAAAAAATTACAATGGCTTTAACATTTTTCAGTTCTGGCGTATGGCTGGAGTGGGGCTTTAACAAGGGTAACCGGTTCTAATCAACATACACCGCCACCCAGATAAACAGATACAGCTACAGTCTGTTAGTCAGATTCATTTTTGTGCCAAACGTAATTAGCTTTTCTAGGAACTATTTTATTATTTTATTTTAATGGAATTCAAATGAAGTATTCAATTGCTAATAAAATAACAAAGCTACATTTCGGAGAAGGTTCCTTAAATAATTCACTGTGTTTACTTTTCCTTGGGCTGTTTCTAACTAGCAGGAGAAGATGAGAAATCGGAAAAATACAAGGGGGTTGTATTTAAGGTATTTAAAGGGGAATTCTGCCTGACCTCAGATGTGTTCTGCCACTATGCACCTTTTCTTCCAGCACCAACCTCAGCTCTGTTAATTGACTATGCACTTATGCTGCTGGCCCCCATCTCGGCACACCTTTTCTGCCATCCCCGACCTCCGTTCTGTTCCTCAACTACGCACCGTGACTGCCAACCCCAACCTCAGCTCTGTTCTAAGACCTCACATCTTTACTGCTAACCCCAACCTTGACAATGTTCTATAACTACGCACCGTGACTGCCAACCCCAACCTCAGCTCTGTTCTAAGACCTCACATCTTTACTGCCAACCCCACCTTGACACTGTTCTATAACTACAGTGTCATCGCTACCAGTCCTGACCACATCCGTATTCTTTGACTAAGCACCATTGCTGCCACACTTGACCTTGACTCTGTTCTTTGACTATATACCTCTACTGTTGGCCCCAACCTAGGCTCTTTTCCAAATCTCTGCTCTACGTCTATGCACCATCACTGCCAGATTTGACCTCAGCTACACACCATTTCTCACAGGCTTAGCTCTTTTCTTTGACAATGCAGCTTTGCTCCCTGCCTTGACTTTGGCTCTGTTCCATGAATATGCACCTCACTGCCAGCCTCCTTTCCCCCATTAGTTCTGTTTTTTGACTATACGCCTTCACTGCCAGCTCTGTTTCACCATTTTGCGCCTTCAGTGTAACTCTGTTTGATGAGAATGCACTAGCCTTGATCTTGGTTCTATTCCAGGTCTATGTGCCTTCTCTGCTAGCCCATCTGTTCTTAAGCTGCTCTCTTTTAGTCCCTCCAGATGTTTCTGCTGATCCTCCAAATGCAAAACCTGGCCATACACTGTTGCACTTTAGGGGCAAGAGAAAAGACCAGGTCTGTCCATATAGATTCTGGGCATGTCAAAATATCTGCCTCTGTAGAAGATACTGTCCACTGTGATAACTTTGCTTATGTTTAGACACTAATATTTGTAAGTTGGGAGGTATGCCTTGAAATGCCTTATGCATGGAAGTCTTATCACTTTTATCCGATAAGATGGGCACATTCCAGAGCCACAGTGTCCCCTAATGGATTGGACCATAATGTGCATGAAGTCATCTATGAATATGAACATACCAAAAATAACTGTATAGGCCAAGAATTCAATAAAGCCCTCAAAGGCCCTATCCTGGTTACATTTCAGGGAGGGGGCTGGAGGAATCTTCTTGTTATTTTTTTACTTTCATATATTGTATAATCTTACTTATGTAATAAAAAGGGTTGTTGGCTAATACTGATGTTATGTTGCTAATATTAGGTCTAGAAATTAGTTAGCTCATTAGTTAGGAACAACTGTAGACACCAAACACCAAAAGCGCAGTCATGTGGGGGGCGAACTGGCAATACAATGTGAAAGTGGTGAGTATAGGCTACCTGGGCTTTCCCAGGTAGCCTATAGATTCTGGAACCCACAGGGGGATTGCCCTGTCCCCCTGTGGTTGAGTCCAAGCATCTTTTCTCAAGTCAGGCAAGTCTGCAGATGAGAACTCTCTACCAGTGTCAGGAAAATAGCCCTACTCTATTGGCTTAGCTTTGTGGTTGCAGTCCCCAAGGTCCACCTTGCTGCGTGCATTGTTTTCTGTCTCCCAGAAATGACCAGGTCTGTCCATATAGATTCTGGGCATGTCAAAATACCTGGCCTCCATGCGTCTGTAGACATACTCTGACACTTTGTATTTGCATGAGCATGCCTGATTCCCGACACTCCACATTCAAGATGGCAGACAGCTAGATGCTCTTGCCCTCAGGCATGCAGAAATGTACATGGTTTTTCTACCAGTGCACGACTGCTCGCTTGTTGCTTCACATTGCATATGCTTTTCATTTTAAACTACCAGGCTACTTCTAGAGGGATAGCAGGGATGCGGCCGTGGCTCGCGCATGCATCATTGGTCCGGGAAACAAGGTAAGTTTTTGGGGTGACCTGGGGGGTTTCACACAGTGGGACATCCCAATTTTGGATGCTCCGGGGGGAAGGAATCTATAAGATTCCCGGGCCCATCGGCGTGTGTTTTGGTCCACTTTAAACCCCACGTTTGCTTACATCACAGACAATACCACTGCCCATGTGTGCACCACGCATCTGAATGGCTGGCACCGGAATGCAAAGCCAGAAGGCGAGTGGCCATTAGGAGACGCAAGGCTATCATACCATTCAGTTTTCCTAGCCGGGCATGCATCATTGGATTGATGACGAGGTAAGCAATCAAGGAAAAGCTGTGTTTTCACATTCCATATCAGAATGCCCTGGGGACAGACCAACAGGGTAGTTTCTGGGCTCAATAGTGCAGAAAGGAAAAAATTCTGCCCCTCCTCATCCTATAGTGCTGCTGCTGTCCCATACAGGTATGTGCCATGCTGTGCCTCTTCCTTCCAATATCCAATGATAGTGGCCCTGACCCATGTGCAGAAAACAAGATGGCTCAGATACAGAAGCCACCAATAGCCTTGGTGCTCAGGATGAACGTCTTGTTAGCCCTCCCCTAGAAATAGCCCTGTGACCCAACACCCAGGATCAGGGTCGGCTCCAGGTTTATGTGGGCCCTCGGGCAGTAGGTCTCAGTGGGCCCCTTTGCGGTGGAGAGTCAGGGGGTCAGGGATCTATAAATTCCATGGCCAAAACTAAGAAGGGCTGCTTGCCCTCCAACCCCCTATTGGTGCTGTTTTTTAGTTTGGCCCAACACGAATAGGCAGAGTACTGAGGAATAGGGATGGACAAAAGAGGAAGGGCTGGAATGGATGGATGGAGAGATATCTGGGAGGAAGAGGGATGAGAAGAGGGACTGCACTACCAATAAAAGAGCGTGCAGCTCAGCCTCTATACGAGGTTAGTGATGACCCGGCTCGCTAGGAAGAGGTGACGCAGGGGCCCGATGCAATGTTAGTGGCAAAAAAAGTTTAAAGTGGACCAACACCCAGGATTTTGACTATCCTGGGTTTTGGTCCACTTCGGGGGGGTGCCCCGCTGTGTGAAACCCCCCAGAAAGCCCCAAAAACTCACCTCACCACGCTCCGCGACCGTGACCGCGCCGTCCAATCCCCGCCGACGTCCAAACGGGTGACAACGACGTCCAAGACAGCGCGTCCGCCGCCACCGCCTCCCGCACATCACTCTTACAGGGCGCGCGCCCGCGTCGGCCATTCACAAACGGCCGGCGCGGGCGCGCGCACGTCTAGATAAGGTAAGGTGTTTTTGGGGTTTTGGGGGGTTTCACCCCGCGGGACATCCCTATCTCGGATGTCCCGCAGTGAGGGAGGTGATCGGGCCGATCACCCCTGGGTGTTGGTCCACTTTAAGTTCTTTAACCACATTGTGCCAGCTGTCAGTGGGCCCCCCTGGGGGGTGGGGGCCCTCGGCAACTGACCAGGTTTGCCAGGTGCTGACGCCGGGCCCCGCCCAGGATCTCTTATTTATTAACAATTTATTTTTTTAATGCTATTTGTTTCATTTACGTTATCAGATTTTTCTTTTTTTTTCTGAAAAAAAAAATCTTAAATTATAGCTAAATCTCTTAAAGAGGACCAACACCCAGGGGTGATCGGCCCGGAAATCTATAAGATTCCCGGGCCGATCACCTCCCACCCCGCGGGACATCCGAGATCGGGATGTCCCCCGGGGTGCAACCCCCCAGAAACCCCAAAAAGATCTTACCTGATCCGCCGCCGCTTCCGCCGCCGCCGCCTCCCGCGCGCCCCTCCAGACGTGCGCGCGCCCGCGACGGCGGGGGCGCGTGCGCGCCGAGAGTGGCGCGCCGGAGGCGGCGGCGGAAGAGGCTTGTACGTTCCTGTCCCCCGTTTAGACGTTGGCGGGGATTGGCTGCGGCGTTCACGTGGGAGCGGGGAGAGGTGAGTTTCAGGGGGGTTTCACACAGCGGGCACCCCCGATCGGGGTGCCCCACCGAAGTGGACCAAAGCCCAGGATAGTCAAAATCCTGGGTGTTGGTCCACTTTAAGTGCTCTAAATTAAGAGTTAAACCGGTCCTTCAGCGTGATTTAATGAAAAGCCCAAACTCTTAAAAAACTGTTCCCCAGCATCTAAAATTAATATATTTTAAGTTTTTAGTCACTAACTTATCATTCTTTCTCCCACTGGGCTGCAACTCTGTTCAGGAATTTAGGATACGGGCGCCGCCATCTTGACTCAGAAGCATCACACTTACTGAGGAGAGGAGAGTGGGATAAGGTACAGGGGGGCGGGTTATAGGTGTGCTTTGCTCAGACAGAGCAGAGCTGGGGTCAGGTAAAGGTCAGCAGTCTCAGAATGCAGAGCAGCACAGTCAGGAGGCACTTCCTGTTTGCAGGCTGCCTGATAAGATGGCGGCTTCCATAAGCCGCCATCTTGGATGTTTAAAGGTTCATAACATGCAGTAGATGCAGGTAGGATGATTTTTAATGTGGACAATCTGTATGTACAGAGTGTGGGAAACATATAAGATAGACTCTTATTCAGAGTGAAGGTCCGCTTTAAGCAACCTCAGCGGCTTCCTGAATTGCCTTGTGATTTACCTGTGTGAAGCTCTGAGGACATTGTGCAAGTGACAATGGCACTGAAATCACAATAGCAATAGTGTCTAGCTCAATTAAGTCAATACAAGAAACAATGGAGTCAGTCTAGGCGCATACCAGTACATGGAGAACCGCAAGTATTTTTGGACGAGCACACTCTGAATTTTTATTAAGCCTATTTACCCAAAAAAAACCCCACCAAGGTTTAATAGCCAGAGGTGGATCATCGCCATACCTGAAGAATGAGCTAACCGGATCTGTACGGGAAGGCTTGTTTGCTATAATGCATGTTTATTAAAATTTGTCTCATTTGCATGAAAGTCAACAGTTCAGGCCGTATTAAAAAACACAGCACAAAAAAAAGCATGAGGCACGTGCCGCTGCTATTCAGTGAAATGCTGTCATTAAAGCGACCATACAGTGGAAATTTAATTTAAAGTAAACTGTGCCAAGTTAAGTTCTTCTAGTAATTATTGGTGAGGATTATCATCCACCTTTACCATACAGAAAAGTGTCACAACGCATTACTCACCCGGACAGGCCAATGCCTGGCCGACCACAGGACAGTGACACTAACAGGATGACTAATGTGAAGGCAGAGGAGTAACTAAGCTTTCTGGTACCCGGCAGGGCTGTATTCCCCATTAGGCAACCCTAGGCACGTGCCTAGGGTGGCAACCTGGAGGGGGGGCGCTGCCCTTACTACTGTAGTAAAAGAAAGAAAGGAAAACTCCCATAGCCTGAACATTAATGTCTCCTAAGAGCACCTCATAAGCACCCCCCGGCCACAGAAGGGCGCAGAGTCTATTTGTGTGAATGGGGGGGAGAGAGCAATGGGTTGAACACAGCCCAGAGCATCCTCCATTGCTGTGGTCATGTGACTCCTGTATGTCAGAATTATGGAAAGATGGAACGTGCTTCTCTGCATTTTTCCCATTGTGCCCTCGCTCCCTCCACACTTTTTTTTTTTTTATATGGACCTTTTCTATTATCTAACTTAAAAAAAGAGGGAAGGGGGCGCAAGCTCTTAAAGTGCATATGGACCATGAACACCAAATACGGCTCTGGTACCCGGGACAGAGATTCGAAATGGTGCCCCTCACCCAGGGCCGGCTCTAGGGTTTTGTGGGCCCCTGGGCGACAAAGGGGTTTATTCATGAAGGTCTAGCGCCAGGTAGTGCTTGGTAGCGGCAGGCAGAATCTGGTGAATGCTGGGCACTGTACGCAAAAACCACATTTATAAAGGCGATTCTGGTGAGCGCCTCTAACATCGCCATGTAGCGTACGATTCATCATTATAGGCGGCTCAGCGTATAGCGCCGGAGCTCTACCTTCCAGGGCGACTTACCTGTCGCTCTCCCATACATTTCAATGGATGTTCCTTCTAATCTCTCTACTGATCCCAACTTGTTTTTCCTCTCAAATCATTATTTGACCTCTCCTGGCCTGGAATAAAGTATTTTTGATTTTTTTTTTTTATATTTTACATTATTATGCAGAATTGTCATTTCAGGTCTGGCACTAAAGTGTTAATGTCACAGTGTTCCAACAATGTCATTCCATGTGTTTTCGCTTTGTTACAGGTGGATATGTGTTCAAAAACAGACTTTAATCACACAGCGTCTGGTGCTCTATGCTACAGCGACCAGATTTAGAGCGCCGACGCTGTGTGTGTGTAGTTTTTGGTGTGAGTCACTGAGAGTCAGTCGCACTGAGCTGGTGCTACCTCTCTCTCCTTGCAACGCTATACTGGTGTTACAGCGCCCAACACACATCACATTCATCAATGCCGGCCAGGTGACTACAGCGACTGAGACACTCTGTTACAGTGCCCAATACCCACTTACAGCGTCTACTGTAGCGTTTGCTGCTCTAGACTCTCTGTCCTGCCCAGTGGTGGCTTTCGTTGGCCAAGCATGCGGGGCCCCCACTGCTGCCGATAGCTCTGTTGCTGGCCCCGGGGCCCATCAGACCAAAGACTGAAAAGCCTCCTGGACCAGACCATAACCCAAAGGTTGGTCGATGCCCCCTTTGTAGGGCAAGTGGTGGAGGCCCCGGGGCGTGTGCTCCTTGCGCCCCCCTCATAATCCGGCCCTGGTAGCAGGTAATGCTGGGTGTTGCATCTCTTTAGCAGAGGAGCTCGGCTTATCCACTCATGGTAGGGGGCGAGGCTTGTGATTTGTGTTAAAGCTGTGTCAGTTATTTCCACTGAACAATTTGCAAATAAATAACTGCTAAAGTGAATTAATTCAGATGACAACCCCCACCACTGTGATCAAGTGATCAATGAGAATTCTCTCATTCTATCTGACATAACATTACTTGTTCCTTGCGTTAGCCTCAGCATGTGGAAACAGAAATCTGCTGCACTATACAAACACCTTGAATTCAATATGAAGTAAGATCACTCTAACAAATATTTATCTGACAAGTCATCTGATCGCATTCGAGTTGTACAATCATTTGCTCGGGCATCTGTTCACAGAAAAGCGGCCATTACTGTAATAGTGAAGTGAGTTTGTGTAAGGCCAAAGTTGCTTTGTAAGTCTTATGCATTTAAAGAGGTCCCACGTCCTGCAGGGTGGGGTGAGACCACTGCTCATGTCCAGGGGGGGCATCTCTGTTTGGTAATGCCCCCCCAAGCCCAAAAAAGAAGCCAAAAATACTTACCTCTTCTTGGACTACTTTGACCAGCAGACAGTCTCTGTTGCAGAGTGTGAGCGCTGAGTGCTGTCATAATCCAGATAGACATTAGTGGTATAACAGGAACTGGCTTTACTGGAACATGAGTGCAAGATAATGTCACCTTACATGGTGCATAACACAGACAGGAAAGAAGGAAGTACCAGTGATAGAGCAACTGAACACAGGAAATAACAACACAGCAGTAAAAATTCATAGACTCTACAGACCAAAACCCATCCTGGAGACTATAAGACTCCAGGGTAGGCATACTTACTCCCCCCCAGGGCATCCAGATTCGGATGCCCTACTGTGTCACACCCCCCAGGTCACCCGAAAACTCACCTTCGTTCGCGGTCCAATGGCCTATGCTTGAGCAGCGGCCACATCCCCACTATCCCTTTAGCAGGGCATTTGTGAATGGCTGGCGTGGGGTAGCAAGAGATGCTGCCACCAGCGTGCTTGGGTCCGCTTTCATTAGACAAGCTCCTGGATGAAGGGGCTGGAGTGGATCCAAGCTCATTGGACGAGAGGGTTGCGCATGTGCCGTAGGACCGGGGAAGGGTAAGTGAGATCGGCGTTACTCCAGCATAGACTAAGCTGGAAATCTATTGTACAGTATCTCCAACAGTCTTGGACCCACATGACTGGTGGTGGCCAATTGCTGTGATCCTGCTGGGGACAATGATTGGTTGCCATCCCACATTAGTCCACTTTAAAGAGTAGAACAAAGGGGAGCATGGCACCTCGTCAGACTCGTGTACTGGAACATGGAACAGGAACAGGGAAGAAGTGATTTTGCGTTCCTGGTTTTGGGTTTGTGGGAGACACCACCAATCAGGATGCCCCCCAGACACGAGCAGCGACGCTGTCACAGCAAAGAAACGCTGTGTATATACGTTTAGCATCGTGTGTTTCTCAAAACCACATGAATTAGCCACGCCCCTAAACAAAGCCCCTGTCACCAAGGTTGTCAGCTGGGTCTGAGGTTATCTAGTAAACTAGAGGGCAGTTTACTACCAGTGGCTGCAGAATGATCTGTGCCCAAAAATGACCCCGATCTTGAGTTGCTCCAAAAATGCTCCAGCAAGCAATGTAAGCAACAGTATAGGTGCATTTCAGTTTGCTTTGTATACTTGACTGCTTTATGTTTTTAACACCGTTTCTAACTGTTTCAGATGACTGACAACCAGTTCCTGGTTAAAAAATAAAAGAAGTAAAAGTTTGGGACCCTCTGGCCTAGGGTTTTTTGGGCAATATCTTCCCCTGCCAGTGAGTCCCTCTCTGAACTATGTTCCAGGGGTGTACAAACCTGTGGCTGAACTGTTTAAAGTCTAGGATAAAATAATATTTAACTTAAATCCAGTTGTATGTTTTTTTTCCTGTTTGCTTTATATTAAAAATCATGACATCCTTATTTGAACTTGTCCTCATCATCATTCATAGTTCCTGCAGCTATTCTCCCAAGCACGTGGCTGGTGGATACATTTACTGGAGGTGCAGTGTGACTATTTGTGACTATTTGTGTTGATGACATTATAGTTCTTTCAATTTAAGATGACGTTACCTTATTGTGTTTTCCATTTCTTTCATTTTTTAAAGCGGACCTCCAGTCAAAAAGACTTTAGATTCCTTTAACAACGGACCCACTCCAGCTAGAGGCCAGGTTTTCTCTCTAAGTGTAAACCAGGACTCTTTTTGGCACAGACAAAGTTGATCCATAAAGCTTTCAGCATCAGTGCTCCAAATATTAAAACATAACTTTTACTGTAATAGCCATTAAAATCATCTTACAGAGGGACCGACTGTCCCATTCCGTCCCTGCCGGGCAGCGACGCGTTTCAGGGTAAAAACACCCTTTTATCAAGCAGCCTTAGGTTCCTCAGTGCTGAAAGCTTTATGGATTAACTTTGCATTCACTTGTGTGGGCTTAGCAGCAGCCCTGTGGTTTCGTGCGTCTAGGTCTCCAACCATTTGAGATCAGGCCTAATTGAGCTGCATTTCCTTCAGGGCATTTTACTATCCTTTTTGGCACAGAGTTCCTGGGTGTGGGAGCCACTGCAGGGCAACGGGGGATGTTGCCCACTCCTGCTCCCTTATGTGTTTAAACAGGGGCGCTGGAGCCCGGGCATGTGCAGAGGGACCGGTGAAAGGAGAGTTTCTGGGGTTAACTGGAGGGGGCTCACACAGCGGAGCAAAATGGGTTCCCCCAGAGGCAAGGACCAGAAACCAGGATAGTGAAAATCACAGGTTTTGGTCCACTTTTATATCACTGGTTGGATGAGAGGCAGTTCATTTACATATTGCATTTACTTTAGTTTACTAGGATTTGTTAAAGGTATAACACATTCTTTTACAGTGTGTCATTTTTTCCAAAGAGAAAAGAAATATATATATATATATATATATATATATATATATATATATTGTAAGCGGGCAAACAATCAGCAGTGACAACAACAGATTTGAACGGCAAAAACGGCTTTTATTCAGCAAAGTTCAGTAGATAGTCCAAAAGATTGCAGCATAAATGCAGTAAGCAAAAAGGGTTACTTCACCAACCAATTAGTCCTGGGCTGGGTACTCCAGCAAGCTGATCAATTCCAGTCCACTTTACAGGGCGTATCAGCCCTCTGCTCAATGTCCAGTGCTATCCTTCACCACGGTGCAGCTCAGCCTGGGCTCACTCCAACAGGCTGGTCATAGACAAAGGAAAGGCCGTGTGCTCTCTTCTTATACAGGCTTCCCCTGTAATCAGCGTACACACTTGTGGAGGCCTTAGGACATGTAACAACCCGTTAGGGAATTGGGGAAGTGACCTGGGTCCTGAAAACCCGGGCCGGATTGTGCTTTATACAGCCAAGCAGGGGAGAAATACACATTTTGATACAATTTACCACAATATATATATATTTATTTAACATTGTCTATTTCATTTACTTTTACTATCACAAGTATATACACATAAAAAGGTTACTTCACACATTTATACACATACCTATTTCTTTTTTCTAACTTTCCTGCTAGCACTGTGAATGAGCTTTGCTGCATCTGACTGTGTTAGCAAGTACATGTATTTGTTGGCTAGCTTAGAAAATCCAAAAATGCATAGAGAATTAAAGCGGACCAAAACCCACATTTTTAACTAGCATCGCCTGAATTGCTCCCTCCATGAAGATCACCTTTTGCCAATTTTCACTGCCCCTACTTCACTCTAATCCAAGATAATAGCGCCTGTTTTAGCTGAAAATCTCCGCCTCCTCGATTTATTGCCACTGTTGTGTGTGGCAATGATGTCATTGCCACACTGATGTAATTGCCTGCCATCTTACAGAGAGGGACAGCTAAAAAAGTGTGTTCAAGGAGGATTTAAAAAGTGAAAATATCCATTTCTATGTCTACACCCTAATAGGGGCTTTGGCCAAATGTATTTCACAAGTTCAGTGGGTTTTGGTCCATTTTAAGTCAAAAAGAATTATATGGAATCATCCAGCTCTGGAGTCCTTTAGAGTTCGGGGCTGGCAAATACAGTTACATGGCAATACTGGCAATCCAGTTTTAGTGCACATTAAAGCAGTTTGGCTGTCAGAAATGACTTCTGATCCACTGGTCCCTAGCACCATGTCTGTTTATGAAGGAACCCGCCTCTCTTCTGCATTGCCTTCCCACCAGCTGCCAGTTCATCACCACACAGTAGCCGGGTAGTGTATAAACATATAGGGGGCACCCGCCTATAGTCCCGCACAGGGTACTTTCCATCCAAAGGCCAGCCCTGGCTGGCACAAAAAACATACACAAATTATGCCCATAATTCTTCATAGACGCTGAAACATCAACCACGTGCAGGATAAAGCAACTGTAAGAACAATGAACAGAGAAGAGACATAAATCAAACAAAGCCTTAAGATATCCAAATATATGAGCAAACATACTGGGGAATTTAAGCGCGACGATGAGAAGGAAGCTGGAACAGAAACTGTGATGTTATTAAACGTGCGTGTTTACCTATTAAGCTTTGATTACCGGCACCCCAAAACCAAGTCAATGTGAGCCCTGCCAAGACGGAAATATAGGAGAGTATATTTTATATCCGTCCTAACAAGCAGAGGTGGGGACATATAGCCTTTTGATGATGAGAATATTTTCTTCAGAATATACTTCAAGAAAGTGTGTGTGTGTGTGTGTGTGTGTGTGTGTGTGTGTGTGTGTGTGTGTGTGTAGGGGGGGGGGGCTCTGGCTTCCGGAGGCGCCACCTCCTCTCGGGCCGCCACGCACTGACACCCAAGAGGCAGTGGCAGCACCTGAAGCCAGAGCGGGGACAGCGTTCATTTAAGTATACTTTTTTCTGCGGGGTTGGGGAGAATGCCACACTGAATAAGGGGATGCCAACCTGCCTATATGGAGAATGGGAGGGGAGATGCCACACTGACTATATGAATGGGAGGGGGTGCCACTGCCTATGGGGAATGGGAGAGGGGATACCACCCTGCCTATGGGAATGGGATGGGGGAATACCACACTGCCTATGGGCATGGACGGGGGGGAAATTCCACACTGCCTATGGGTATGCCACACTGAATAAGTGGACGGGGGGAATGCCACACTGCCTATGAGATGGTGGAAATGCCACACTGCCCATGGGGAATAGGATGGGGGAATGCTACACTGCCCATGAAAAAAGGGGTGGGGTATGCCACACTACCTGTAATGGGGTGTTTTAGCACAATATTTGGTTTAGAATATTTTTTTTTCTTATTTTCCTCCTCCAAATCCTAGGTGCGTCTTATAGGGTGAAAAATACAGGTATTTTGCCTAGGATAGGCACATCATTATTTTTTCCAGGACGGGTACAGATGGCGATTCATTTTGCCCAGGACTGATGTAGAATTATTTTGCCCAGGACAGATGCAAACACTGGATAATTTTGCCCATCCCACCTAGAAATAGCTAGTAATATCCCTGCAGCAGCTGTGGCACCCTCTGTTGTGGCAGTTAGTTGCACTGTTCCTTGTGAGGGAGAAAATTAAAATTAGTATTAATTTTATGAGCCGCCTGTATGCCATCCCCCACATTCTTGAGTGTGGAGAGGGGTTTTCAGCCCTCCCCTCATAGGAATGACCATCACTAGAGAATGCTATGTCTGCTTAACGAGAAACAGATGTTCTTCATGTTTCAGCTAAACCTTCCATATTTGTACTGGATATGTTTTAAATGTCCAGTGGAAATATGGCATGTGTCCAGATATCAAATCAGGATGGTCATTTAAGTTTCTTTGTCTAAATTTGTATTTAAACGAGCAGTATATATGCATCTCCGGCGTGGCTGCAGAGGTATGTACACAGAACAGGTACAGACACTACTCTTTTCTCCTCCAGAATGTTAAAAATGTGCACACCAGGTTTATTTATAGGCACCATGCCTGGGGACAGGATTAGAGGTGGTACTGCACAGAGGAGTACAAGAGCCCAGCAGAGCCATATACAGGTGTGAAGACATGCTAACAGTGTCAGAAGCCTTGAATGGACCAGACCTGCTAGAAGTCAGAGGCCACATAAAAAGGCTTGGAAGGCCACATCCGGCCCCTGGGCCTTGCTTTTGACACATTTGTGTCGAATGACAGAATAGAAGGACTGGCAGAAAAAAAGAAAGAGAAGGAATGATAAAGAATAGAAGGAATGACAGAAAATAGTAAAAGGAAAGAAAAATGAAATACAAGAAAGAATGTGGTTGCCTCTACAACCTTGAACTGCCAGCCACATGAATTCACATGCCTGGCAATTCCCCTGCTTGCTGGAAAGAAAAAAAACGCTCACCTTGATCCGGGATCCAGCACTGGGGGTCTCTTTGCCCCCCCCCCCCGGGGTCTACAGCGAGGCAGGGAACACCCTTTTCTTGAGCCCCCCCCCTCGCCACTTTTGACAGCTTGGCTGGGCGCCACAGTCCACGCCATTTATAGGAGGAGTAAGATGATGTCATCTTATTCCTCCTGGTATAAAAGGCACAGGAGCTCTGTCAGAAGCCAGTAGTGATCGGTGGAGGGCAGGGGCCCGAAAACCCACCAACCATTACCGGCTGTCATGGGCCCAGACTGGGAAGGGGGGAAGACCACTCCAGTTTGTTAAAAAATGTAACTCTTATTAAAACACTGAAAAATTACAAACGAGATTTCAGGTTAAATCCCAAATTCTGCCAAAAACAATAGGGCTGATTTAAAGCCTCTTTCACATGCACTTTTGCATGTGTTTGTGTAAGTCTTGTTTGTTTTTCCAGGCCTTTTTGGGATTTTCGTTACTTTTTTCATGTGTATATGCGTTTACGTTAACGCGAATACGCACTTTCGATGGTTGTATATTGCAATCTAGGGAAAGTTACATTATTGGTATGGGCTTGCGCATGATTTAGAGCTTTGTTTGTTGATTAGAACACGGCCAATAAAATTAGTGTGTTTACGTTCAACTTACGGGGTCGTTTTGTAGGAGAAAGTTAGCTGTTGAGATCAGAAATGATGGATGCTGAGTATGTTGAAGAGTATGAGTATCATGGGTGCGATCAACTGTAGGCACGTAGCGCTGGTGCCTCCAGCTGCGGACGAACATCTCTATAGGTATGTGGTTTATCTGAACATCCTTACTTATATTTAAGCATTGTAGCACTGTATATTTTAGTTGTTTTATGTTAACATGCCTTCATCAACAGGTATACCCAATCCATAGCCTATAAATTATTAATATTTAATTCAACAGGTATTCCAAATGCATATACTAGAAATTAATTTTTGTTTTCATTTCACAGCCAGCACACAGCAGCGAATCCAGTTACTTACAGCTGCTGTTCATAGGCTGGTGGGCGACATTGAGGAGCTTGCAGCTTCAATGGGACCACAGAGGAATAGAATCAGGGGAGCCTGCCCCCCTTTTTTTTAAATAGTTTTAAAATTTTTATCCAATTTTTTTTTTATTTTTGATTAAAAAAAAGCTTTTTACAAAATATACTTTTAATAATTTTTTTACTACTTAAAAATGTTTATGATGTCTATCATTTCTTAAGAACTAATATAAATGTCATGATTGCACAAAACCACTTATGCACATAAATCATAAAAAAGCAAGAAGGAAATGAAAAATATCTAAACAATCCACGAAATTAAGGTAAGCATAAAAACATGGGGATAGAGAACAGGAAACAGTGCCAAGGGAGTTAAGGTAAGCATGGGAGCAGAAGTGAGTGAGAGAATAGTTGACACGGGGGGCATGCATGAGTTAATTAGGTGCGCGCTGCATGCAAACATAGCAGCTTGTACAACAAAATTCCGTTGCTACGAATATTTTGAGAAAGATATCGCGGGACACTGAAAATCTACGTTGAAAAACGCTGAAAAACGGTAGTATACAAGGAATACTAAGCAACGTAAACGAAAACCTTGTCCTCTTGAGTACGCAACGAGAGCCGGAAAATGCCATTCGCGATGGCGTACGCAGCTACGAAAAGTAAACGGAAGGCTCCTGATGGCGGCTCTGCATCATGCGTATGCACATAGAGATACAGGAAAATAGAGGAAAAAAAAACACATTACGAGACAAAAACAAGACAGTTTTGAGAAAGCTCTGAAGCAACCCTAATATATACATTTCCTGGAAATCCCTGCAAAAATTAAACCCACAAAATGGTGAAAATGGCCTAGTAAGAGAAGGTGACAAAATCTCAAGTAGGCTGCCAGTTAAAAGGGTTAAAAGTACGTATGCATTGTGGGTATTGTTCTGTTCAGGGGAACTTGTGCTTCCAGATTTAGCTTTAGGTATTACGAATTTAAAAGCATAAAACTTCTAGTTGTGTATAGTAGTCTGCTAAATCTCATAAAGTGCTGTTTCAGTGTGTCCAGGGCAGGAAATTGTGTCTATCGATACATATGTGGTACTGTTGTAACCCGGAGGAATAGAGCTTTTACATGCAAATTTACATGCATGATTTTCATAAAAAAACTTACATTTATTTGTTTTATTTTTAAAAAAAGCTACAAAATTTGCACATATTTTACCTAAAAATATTGAGAAAGCACTGAAAAAAATTACAAACAAGACATTTCCTGTTAAAGCCCAAACTCTACTAAAAAACAAACAATATATAATTTTCCTGGGAAATAACTGGACATTCCTTCAAAAACCACAGTTAAACATATACAGTATAGCGTAAATGGTGAAAAATGGCCTGGCAATAGAGGGTGACAAATTCTCTAGGTCGGCTTGCAGCGAAAGAGTAAAGCGAAAGGTATATTAGCCTAGCATATAATAGGCATAACATTTTCATTGGTGTCTAATTATAGTTGTCCTTTAATTATAATAAGAGGAACACACAGGAATTTCACATTTTCCTGCGTGTTGTTCCTCCGTGCAGTGGCATCTCAAATTGGGATGCCTCTCTGTGTGTATTCCCCCAGGTCGCCCGATCAACTCACCGCTCCCACAGCGCAGACTGAAAGTGAGCTGAAAGTGAGCGATGCTATGCGTCCCGCGCTCGCTGTCACTCGGTTCCTTTCGCCGCAGCTGACGGCTTAGCACCCGAGCGGTTCCTTAGGGAGCCGAGTGCCTCGCCAGCCGCATCCGCCACTCACCTTGCAGCCAAGACGTGCCCACATTACTCATTCAGGCATGTGCTCATGCACAGCTAGAGGCGTGCGGGGATATGGCAGCAGCGCAGAGACGCGACAAGGGCTCGGGAGTAGGTGAGGAGATCTGGGCATCTGGGGGGTTTCACACTGTGGGGCATGCCAGTTCGGGAAGCCCCAAGAACAGGAACTTGGACGGCCCAGGAGTCTTTAAGGCAAAGCAGGTAACAAATGCTGTTCAAGTCTATATTTTCTTCCGCTTTAATTACAAAATTCCAAACCGCATCAGTTAAGGCAAATATACATAAGCTGAATACCATGCGTTACACTGGCAGGTCTAGTGCATGTCAGAAAAATAATTAAGACTTCATAGTGAAAATGTAATCTGCCAGCAAACACTGGCCCAGCTTAGCTGTGTTTGTATAGAGAATTGCCCTTCTTAGGAATTTTCTGAAATATTTTCACCTGGCATCTAAACTATGTTAATGGGGTTGTAAAAATGTTCTTTTAAAGTGGACCAACACCCAGGATTTTGACTATCCTGGGTCTTGGTCCACTTCGGTGGGGCACCCCCGATCGGGGTGCCCCGCTGTGTGAAACCCCCCCTAACCCCCCGAAAAACTCACCTCTCCCCGCTCCCAGCGCCGACGTACAAGCGAGGATCAGGAACGTCTAAGCGGCAGCCGCCGCCGCCGCCTCCCTCGCGTCACTTTCGGCGCGCGCGCGCCCCCGCCGGCCATTCGCAGACGGCCGGCGCGGGCACGCGCACGCCTACAGGAGCGCGAGGGAGGCGGCGGCGGCCGGCCGCCGCCGAAGATAAGGTAAGGAGTTTGGGGTGTTTGGGGGGGTTTCACCCCGCGGGACATCCCGATCTCGGATGTCCCGCGGGGTGGGGGGTGATCGGCCCGGGAATCTTATAGATTCCCGGGCCGATCACCCGTGGGTGTTGGTCCACTTTAAAGCCCCATTCCAGATGCATAAAATCCCGCCCTCCTTTATTCCCTACCCAAAATGATAGGGACTGTAAACCCTCCTAATAAAAGGTACTCACCCTTTCTCCCTAGCAGCATATTCAGAATAGTTCAAGTCTCTGAGTGTCCACATACGCTCCAGCCGCCCCTCACAGTGAATGTGCACGCCCACTGCATTCACTTCAATGGAGGGGCATGTCAGGGACTGCCATGGCACAGGCACAGTGACTGATACAGAGGCGTAGTCACAAGCAGCAAGCGTTAGTAGTGTGTCCAAGGAATTCTGAGGCTCATGCTTGCCGTGGGACTCCAGGATGTTTCTGAGAGCAGCATTGGCTGGGAGCTGCTACAGGGAGGAACCCCTTTTTTACAGTCCCTTTAAGGTCTTGGTAGTCATAGTCATGCCAAACGCCTCTAATTGGACAAGAGCCCGTGCATGCGCCGTTGGACTTGGGAAAAGTGAGTGAATACCGGCGCCCCTTGGGGTTTCGCACAGTGGATCATCTCAATTTGGGATGTCCCGGGGGAAGGCCAGCAGCCCGGCCTATGGTCTATGTAGCCTATAATAGCAGCTCCAATGAGCCTCAAATCACTTTTCCCTCCCCCTTCACCTTAAAGCGGACAAAAACTCACCCCTTACCGGTCCTACTGTGCATGTGCAGCCGCTCATCCAATCAGCGTGCTCAGGTCCGCTCACGTCACCCCGTCTAAGCCTTCGTCTAACATGAGCGGATCCGAGCGTGCTGGCAGCCACATCCCCGGCTACCCTCTAACAAGAAGCGCTCTCACGCTGGCCGTTCACAAATGCCTGGCGCGGGCATGCGCCTTGCTATAGGGATAGCAGGGATAGCGGGTATGCGGCTGCGGCCCGTGCATATGCCGTTGGAAATATGCCGTTGGTGAGTTTATGGGCGAAGTGGTCGGTTTCACACAGCATTCGGATCCCAGTCCACCAGTTGAGTACAGCTGCTCTAGTAGGTTCCAGCCATTTAGAGCCAGGCAGAATCCTCTCTATGAGCCCTGCATATAACATGTACGGCCATCTTTATTATTTATCAACCTATCGAGATCCAAGAAGGAGAGCTTTTTAAGTTGATTTGTCTCTTATCTGGACCTTTTTTCTTTGGCCACATATTTAGATGTAATTAGGTACATATTTATTAGGTCAACAGTCCACCAGTGAGTGGGAGCCCTTTTCTTAAATCCACCTAAATGGAGTAGAAGTCAGCAAGGTCTTACCTTTAACCATCACCTACTGAACAGAAGTGTATGAATGAGTTGTGTTAGTTGTGCATGATCAGAAGTACCAATAACAGGTGGGATAATGGACAAAATGTGAAATTATATCATTCATCACACATCAGTTTGATATTAGTATGGAGGGAGGTGGAACTCTATTTCCTTCCACCTCCGATGCTGGCTCACGTATGAGTAGTGGGTTATTGGGTTTGCTGAGGGTGGGTCTGACCTCCCATATAATTGACGAAATTTTAGGGGGGAGACTTTTTTATTTCCCTGCTTACCTCACTGATATTAGCCAGATGTTTTAAGCCTCTACCACATTAAGAAGTGACCATCAATGTTATGTTTGCTTAATGGGCAAACATTCTTCCCAGGGGCAGTTGGCTTTGAATTGTGGAATTTTTAGGGGACACTTCTAAACCATGATCTGTGACTTCACGGTTCAGCTTCTTGACCAGGCTTGTTCTCCTCAAACTTGGCCACTGCTTAGACTGACTTTCTGGATACATAACCTTTCCTTATGTTCTGATTCTAGACTGTCTGCCTCTGACCTTGTCCTGCCTCACCGTTCAAAAACCTACACTGCCTGGCTGCTCATCTTTGGCGTGGCCAATCCTAATTAACATGACCAGACCCTGATACTGTACCTATTTCTTTATTTGTTAGGGGTTGCCAATAGCTGGGTTCCCCACTTGTGCAACCCTGTTATGCCTCTACACTGTGATATTTTGGGAGTTGGTACATAATCAAGACTACTTTAAATTCTTAACTAGTCCTGGGATTAGGCTACTCCCGGTATCATTTAAACGTCTCTGACCATGACCACACTCATCTATTTTAAAAAAACTTTTTTTTTTTTTCCCACTCAGATATTGTATCTCCTTGCACCCCTTGTTGGTTTCGGAAATCGTCTTTGTGTCAGAGCATGACACTATCCGGTGGAGGTACTTTTTTTTTCATCATTGTGGGATGTAGACTTTGCTTATAACTCTATAAATCTATAAGTATCTTCGTATAAATAAATATACACCCTTATACCTTTCTATATATTTCTTACTCTTAAGCGTATTTATATCAACACCGTGGCTTTTAATATATTTAGATTTTTTTTTTTCCTTTTTTCCCCTTCGGGTCCCCCGCCCCAGCCGAAGCAGGAAGAGGCTGTGGTTATGTTCCTCCAAATCAAGTTCGTTTAGAAAGCTCTCCACTGCCTTTAACCCCATGTCGTGAGGAATACTGGAGTACAGAGCCTCCACGTCCTGTGTCACCGGGAAGGCCTCAGGGCTCACCCACAAGTTGTCAAGGATACGGACAATGTGGCCCGTATCCTTGACGTATGATGGTAGACTTATTACCAAGTCTGTAAGTGCTGATCCACATACCGGCTGGCATTCTCGGTGAGGGCCCCCATGCCGGTAATGATGGGTCATCCAGGGGGCGACACCACCGACTTGTGCACCTTAGGAAGTGCATAGAAAGTTGGTATCTTCGGGCACGGGGACTCTAAAAAGCCAGCCGTGTGGGCATCAATTACACCCTGGTCAAGAGCTTGACGGATGAAACTATGGTATTCCTGAGCGTCCCTGGCGAGTCTGGACGTGGAGGCCCTGGTGTACCAGTCTTTTATTATTTAGTATGTGCATGCACATTGCTTCATATTGTTCTACTGACATAACTCAAATATTCCCCCCTTTGTCTGCAGGTTTTACGATTATTTGATGGTTTGATTCTAGTTCCCTCAGTGCTTTTTGTAAGTTATCATTGAGGTTGGAAGATTGTTTCGATGGTTTAGATAATTGTTCTATGACACTACCAAATTCATAAAGGTTGCCACATTGTGGTTTAGCCCCAATGAGGGATAGTAAGTGGAAGTTTTTTTAAATGTTTTCTCTTTTGTATCCCTAACAGCATGGCCCGCTACCTCTAGCGCTAAGTCCTCCATATCTCTTGCTAATTGCTCCTCTGTGGGCAAATTTGGATCTGTGGATTCTCCGTCTTTGGGCATAAATTGAAACTTACAAAGTGCCTTTCTCGAGAAGAGGTGTAGGTCTTTGAGGGTTTTAAAGGTGTCCATATGTTTGGATGGGCAGTAATTGAGACCCAATTTTAGTAGTTCGCACTGATCATCTGTGAGAGTGCATTCAGATAAATGTATTATGTCTTTTTTTATTTCACTGTCTCTATTTTGAAGTTGGTCTACCTGTGATGGGAATCGAAAAAAGAATGTTAGCTTCTTCGGAGGTTGCACAGGACTCTTTTGCCCGCTTTCGGGCTGCATTCCTCTGTGCATTTCTCCGTTTGTTCTGCCATCTCCTAAAAAGTCTTGCCTAGAACTATTTGTGTCACTTGTTTCCCCTCTGGTTGCATTGCTATCTTCAAATTTTCGTTTAGTCACATATTTCTGGCCCTCTTCTTTACTCAGTAATGATATCTCTCTTTAAGGTGGTCCTCGCAGAGATCTTCTGTCTCTATCGGTGGCGGTACCTATTTCTGTCAGCTTAACCACCCACAGCACGGTGCTTCTTTGGCTGGCTCAAGTGAAAACCAGGCAACCACGTAGATGCTGGGACCTAGTGAGTCTGGGTTCCAAGTGGTCCTGTCTTTTGAACTCTACCTGCTTCTAGAACACTGTCCACTGCTGGAATCAACGCTGGAGCATATATTAACATGAATAGCAACTGAAAGCAGACCTTCACCCTGAATAAGAGCATATCTTATATCTTTCCCACACCCTGTACATACAGATTGCCCAGATTAAAAATCATCCTACCTGCATCTACTGCATGTTATGAGCATTTAAACATCCAAGATGGAGCATCAGGCAGCCTGCAAACAGAAAGTGCTGCTCTGCATTCTGGGATTGCTGTCCTTTCCCTAACCCCAGCTCTGCTCTGTCTGTGCAAAGCACAGCTATAACCCCACCCTCTGTATTTTATCCCACTCTCCTCTTGCTTCTGAGTCAAGATGGCGGCGCCTCTATCCTGGAGTCCTGAACAGAGTTGCAACCCCTTGGGGGAAAGAATAATAAGTGACTAAAAACTTGAAATATTTTAATTTTATATGTTGGGGAATAGTTTTTAAAGGGTGAAGGTCCGGTTCAAGCTCCTGTGCTTTCTGAGAAGACCTTCAGATGTGGAAGTGACAGACACAACACATTCCAAACCAGTGGCAAAGCTTGCTCAGCAAATTGCTGATGAGGGCCTGTCTTCTGTCCCGCACTTACGCTTGTTGATCTGACATTTAGATAGTTGTGAAGCATTGTTATTACAATGTAAAGTTGCGAGCTGGCGATGTGCAGCTATGCCATTGTCTTATAAGCAAGAACACAGGTCACCCTGCCTGTCTGCATTCTGCCAGGCTGCCAGCTTGCTCGTGCCAGGGCTTGTTTGTCTTCACATACCATTGTCACTGTTGTAGCTCAGGGTTTAAACATTGGTCATGAAACAATAGGTCACTTGAGAGCTACAAAAACAAAAACCTTGAGACTATCGACCCCAT
The DNA here is from genome assembly GCA_027917425.1 of Gastrophryne carolinensis. NCBI lineage: Eukaryota > Metazoa > Chordata > Amphibia > Anura > Microhylidae > Gastrophryne > Gastrophryne carolinensis. The sequence goes on from CM051240.1 coordinate 48,333,557, forward strand.
ATTTCCCCTTAAAAAAAATATTAATGTTGTAATTGTTGTGTGTATTATTAATAAATTGTGACATCAGGTTTTTAATGTCTGCTACAGTTTTTTTAGGGAGCTATAGGCCTTGGTTCAGTAAGTGTTAAACCAGACCTTCACCCTGAATAACAGTTTATCTTATATGTTTCCCCCACCTTGTACATACACATTGCTCACATTAGAAATCATCCTACCTGCAGGAATGGGGATTGAGGTAAGCTTATTTTTTTATTGTTTTTAAAACGAGTTCGTTAAAAGTTCGATTTTGACTAACCCAAATTTCTTGGGGAAATTCAGTGAATCACCCGAATTGAACTTTTAAAAAGTTTGCACACCTCTACCCAAGACCTCAGTTCCCATCCACAGTGAAAGACCCTGGAGCAATGGTGGGTAAAATGGTTAATCTTGTAGCACAAAATGCACTCCAGATCTGGGGTCTTTGGGAAATTCCCTTTCCCTTGATCTGCACTTTCACGATCAATCCTTGCAAGCGGCATGTGTGCAATGCAATTGCGCAAAGAATTACGCACAAGAACGAAAAGGCTCTAATGCATGCAAACGTGCAAATGTATTCTGAAAAGAAGACACCTGCAACCTGGATGTGCTGGTTTGTTATTGGAGACTCGCACCTACTGATGTTCTATGACTTCACGGTTCAGCTTCTTGACCTGGCTTGTTCTCCCAACCTTGGCCACCTTGGACACTGCTTAGACTGACTTTCTGGATACATAAGCTTTCCTTCTGATCTGATTCTAGGCTGCCTGCCTCACTGTTCAGAAACCTACACTGCCTGGCTGCTCATCTTTGGCTGTGGCCTATACTGATTACCATGCCTAGATCCTGATACTGTACCTATTTCTGTCAGGTTGACCACCCACAGCACAGTGCTTACTCGCAAGATAGCTCAAGTGAAAACTGGGCAACCACGTAGATGCTGGGACCTAGTGAGTCTGGGTTCCAAGTGGTCCTGTCTTTTGAACTCTACCTGCTTCTAGAACACTGTCCACTACTGGAATCAGCGCTGGTGCATACATAAACATGAATAGCAACTGAAAGCAGACCTTCACCCTGAATAAAAGCCTATCTTATATGTTTCCCACACCCTGTGCATACAGATTGATCACATTAAAAATAATCCCCCCAGGAAAAAGCCAACGCGTTTTGTGACGTATTGTCACTTTTTCAAGGCATAGTACGCCTTGAAAAACGCTGTACTCTGCCTTGAAAAAGTGACAATACATCACGAAACGCATTGGCTTTTTCCTGGGGGGATGTGTGGCTGCCATACTGGATACTATGGATATGTAAGATGAGCATTTTTGATATGTTTTGCACCTACCTCATATACATTTTTTGCGTATTTTGCACTGTATTATTCTGATGGTCTATTGTGATTTTATGCACTTTTTTGGAAGCACATGGCACTTTATTCATATTTAATGATTATATTTCTTAAGAGTGTTTATGCTATTTGGGTTTTATATATAATTTCCCTGGCTCCACTTAACAACAGCACCCCCCCCCCCCCCCCCATGGCAGATGTGAGAATGTCTTTGTCTTGTATGTTTTTTAAATGGTCTTTTTAATATTCAATGTTATGTATCATATTGATTGAATAAACTTTTCATAAAATATTACAACTGTGTGCAAATTCAAGTCTCTGGTTTGTGCTCTCTCTGGGGATTTGGGCACCCCCATTTGCAATACTGTTTAAACATCCAAGATGGAGCATCAGGCAGCCTGCAAACAGGAAGTGTCTTCTAACTGTGCCTCTCTGCATTCTGGGATTGCTGTCCTTTCCCTGACCCCAGCACTGCTCTGTCTGTGCAAAGCACAGTTATAACACCACCCTCTGTATTTTATCCCGCTCTCCTCTCCTCAGTATGTAATGCTTCTAAGTCAAGACGGCGGCGCACGTATCCTAGAGTCCTGAACTGAGTTGCAGCCTGGTGGGGGAAAGAATAATAAGTAAATCACTAAAAACTTGAAATATATTAATCTTATATGTTGGGGAATAGTTTTTTAAGGGTTTGGGCTTTTCATTTAATCATGCTGAAGGTCCGGTTGAAGCTCCTGTGCTTTCTGAGAAGACCTTCAGATGTGGAAGTGACCATATTCCAAACCAGTGGCAAAGCTTGCTCATCTTCCGGTGTGTGTAACAAATTGCTGATGAGGGCCTGTTTTCTGTCATCTGACATTTAGATAGTTGTGAAGCATTGTTATTACAATGTAAAGTTGCGAGCTGGCGATGTGCAGCTATGCCATTGTCTTATAAGCAAGAACACAGGTCACCCTGCCTGTCTGCATTCTGCCAGGCTGCCAGCTTGCTCGTGCCAGGGCTTGTTTGTCTTCACATACCATTGTCACTGTTGTAGCTCAGGGCTTAAACATGGGTCATAAAACAATAGGTCACATGAGAACTACAAAAATAAAAACAATTAGACTATCGACCCAGTATTTCCCTTTTAAAAAAATATTAATGTTGTAATTGTTGTGTGTATTATAAATAAATTGTGACATCAGGTTTTTAGTGTCTGCTACAGTTTTTTTAGGGAGCTATAGGCCTTGGTTCAGTAAGTGTTAAACCAGACCTTCACCCTGAATAACAGTCTATCTTATATGTTTCCCCCACCTTGTACATACACATTGCTCACATTAGAAATCATCCTACCTGCAGGAATGGGGATTGAAGTAAGTAAGAAATGTTGGGTGTATTATAGCCTGCATCTCACCAGCTTGGCTCCACAACCCAGAAGGAGGCCTTGCAGTATAATGACATCCATCCAATCCTAACTGCCATAAAACCCTCACAGTACCGGTAGATGTCTGTAGAACTTTAGATTTGGTGGAATGATAGGTAGAGGTGGGTCAAATTGACTGTCAACTGCTGAGGAAGTGATACTCCCAAGCATTTGTGCACTTTTGTGTTTTTGACAATTGCTACAATGGAGGACATAGAAAGACATAGAAGGAAATATGATTTCATTAATTTTTGCTGCACATTAATCCCCAGTATTTCTATTTAATGATTAATATTATAAATATTGCAATACTAATAATCATATCAGCTCAACAACCATCAATCTGATACAAACCAATGGTCGCTGAGGCTGTCCTCATACATCCAGTGAAGTGTCCTAAGAAGGAATATCTTCCCTCAGAAGCACATATAATCTATTGTGTGAGAAATTATCTACCAAACACAGTAAGATGGGAGTGGCCAGCGGGAGGCACCCATCAATCATTCTATTCAGAATCCATTGTCCAGCATGAATATTCACAGCAGTTTTGATTGGATGAGAGTTTGTGCATACGCAGGGCAATTCCAAATCAAAATGCCTCTAACCAAACCTAAAGTGAGTGAAAAACATTTTGGGCCACTTTAAAGTGGACCAACACCCAGGATTTTCACTATCCTGGGTTTTGGGCCACTTCCGTGGGGCACCCCGATCGAGGAACGTCCAATCAGAGTGCTCAGAGCCGCTGTGGTATGTACGGACAAGCGACGGACAACCACAGCGGCTCTGCGCACGCTGGAGGCCGCATCTCGCGCTTCCCTCCAACAGGGAGCGCGCCCGCGCCGGCCATTCACAAACGGCCGGCGCGGGTGCGCACCCTGCTAGAGAGAAGCGCGAGATACGGCCGCGGCTCGCGCATGCGCCGTTGGAAAGGGGATAAGGTAAGGTTTCTGGGCGTCCTGCGGGGTTTCACGCAGCGGGGCATCCCGATTTCGGATGCCTCGCGGGAAGGGATCTGATCAGCCCGGGAATCTTATAGATTCCCAGGCTGATCCCCCCTGGGTGTTGGTCCACTTTAATATGACACACAGATAATGTATACATCCATAACAAGATTACATATCCTTGGCTAATTCCTTCTTTTGGCAAACTCTGTTTTCTCTTATTCAACTCTCTACAAATGGTGAGGCTGCATCTGTTGCTTCCAACCAACGAAGCTGCTGAAATTGAGGGAAACCAGTAGTGGAAGCAAGAGTTGTAGTAATAACAGACATTGATACCATGCCTCCCAAGTGTCCCTGATTTGGCGGGAATGTCCCGCTTTTGAGTCCTTGTCCCCCTGTCCCTCATTTGTCCCTCTTTGGGGTGTAACATTCAGATCTGCAGCAATAAATGATTCATAATGTTTACATTGTTTTAACTATTACAACCTATCTCCTATTCATCCCCCAATGGGGGGGACGTGGCTTAATTTAACAATTGTCCCTCTTTCCCATCCTCAAAAGTTGGAAGGCATGTGATACAAATAAGATGTCTTACACACAGCTCCCAGCCACTTATCCAGCAGCAGGGGTAGGTACAGGATATACTGAAACACTTGAGATGGCTGTATAGTGATGGTAATATAGCAATGTACTGCCCTTACAGAGGGAGCCTGTTGCAAACTAAAAGGAATATTCCACAGGGTGTTTGCCTTGTCAGCCGTGTCCGCGCAAATAAAGCTGTACAAACATAAACATTTCATCGCACCTACAAGCCTGACCCATATTCCCGGGTACGCAGGGTGCCCACATCATTTGTCCTTTCACGTTGCCACTTGAAGAACATAAAACTTCATTAAACAGCTGATATTAAATATTGAGCGCCCATTAACTGTCAACGGAGTGGAAAAATACAGAGGATCTCCATGTACCAAAACGAGGGACAAGCACTGCTAGTCTGAAAACAGAAAACCCCCTTTGATAAAGCAAAGTGATCCCAGCATTTTATGTTTAGACTTTACTTTATTCCACAGGATACATACAAGGAATGCTTTTCCTGCAAAAAGTACAATCCTGCATTTATAAAGCATCCTTTTAACGGTTTATAATGCCATGTATTTTCTTTCTATTTTCAGTTTCTTTCCTATTCAGGGGTGTAATTTTAGAAGGTGCGACCGCACCAGGACCCAGAAAGTCAGGGGGGCCCATTATTGTTGCTCCTGCACCTTCTTTATCTTATTTGTGCTCACTTGACATCATTTAGAAGAATAGAGTGCACCAGCACTCCATGTAAAGTTCAAAGTAATGTGTTATTCTTGGAATATCAGGGCATAGTAATAAAGAATGCCATAGTTTCCGAATCCATATATTTACAGCAAAGCAGTCCATACATTTCCAACATTTCGGGGGTCAAAAATCCCCCTTCCTCAGGGAGAACTGCCTGAGGAAGGGGGATTTTTGACCCCCGAAACGTTGGAAATGTATGGACTGCAAGGCACTTTATTACTGCACTGCACTTTATTACTTTGAACTTTACATGGAGTGCTGGTCCCCTCTACTCTTTTGGATTTATAACGGCGCCATTGCGGTCCAGGCACCCACACCTAATGGCTATGTAAGTGTGCACCTACAACTTTGAACATTTGCCATCATTTAGATCATGGGTGTCAAAGTCAAATACACAGTGGGCCAATATTAAAAACTTGGACAGAGTCGTAGACCAACCCTGATATTTATTTAAAAATGTCTATTCAACGGCACATGCACGCAGACAATCGGCACGCTCACCTCCATTCTGCTGTTCCTAGCTATCTTAGTTGGCTAAGGGCCGAATTGGGCCACGTGCGCTGCCGTCCGCATCCCCTGCTATGCTCGAGCTGGGGGAGTGCCTGCACTGGCCATTTACATTGGCTAAGGGTATAGCAAAGTGCAGCCGTGATCTGTGCATGTGACGTTGGATCGGCAGCTAGTTTTACTGGCGATCCGGGTGGGGGGGGGGGTTCAAACAGCGATTTGAGATGGTAGTGAGGATCAGGCGGTCCTGGAGTCTTAAAGACTCCAAGGTCGCTTTTGCTCCACTTTAATTGGCCAGCCCTGAAGCTAAATACATGGTTGGTCCTCTTTAATGCAGCATGCCACTTTCCATTATGGGATGGGGTAGGGTTCTCTGCCTTCCTTTACTGGCGAAAGATAAATGGCAAGCAGCACCATCAATTTATCGTTGGCCAGGGCGGTGCACACGTGACTGGGCAATTAGTCACAGACAAAATAAAGAAAGAGTACCCAAGCACTCAAATCCCCACCAGCCTGCAACAAATCCTGCAATCTGTCTAAATTTAAAAAAAAACAGCAAGGTTTTCGTTGCACATATTTGCAGATATATGGTAAGCTGCAGGGCCACGTCAAGGCACCTCTTTAAAGTCCATCTCAATAAAGATCTATTGTTAAAAGAAAAAGGTTAGAGGGGCAGGTTTCAATTAACAAGGAGTTGTAGGATTCCTGCAGGAAAACAAATAATATGCTGGTCCAACCCTGCTCAGTAGACCTACTGCAGGGGCATAGCTTGGGGGGGAGCATGGGGGGGGGCACGTGCCCCAGGTGCAGCAAGTCAGGGGGCACTAAAGGTGGGCCTGAGCACAGGTGGGGGGCGCCATTGTGAATGTTTGCCCCAGGTGCCAGAAAGCCTAGTTACTCCTCTGCCTACTGTATTATACCTGTAAAATCTGAGTAATTCAACTTGAAAAGATTGGAAGTAGTATTGAAGCACAATGTCGCCACCTGGTGGAGAGATACAATCAAGGCATTATTTAAAAGAACACGCTGAAAAAAGGTAAAACTAACCCATCCACATGTTAGCTGTCTAAACCAACACAATGTGAATAATCCAAAATTTACAGCTCTCCCATGTTCAAATGGCCAGCAATCAATGGCAAAATTCCTAAGACAAGGGTTTGGCTGGCTAAACCCAAAGCATAATTTCAAAGAAATATGTGCCTTCACATCACAGCGGTGCAATTGCCACGCATGCTGAAATTTTTTTGGCAATGTGGCTTGAAATTGCACTCTATTGACTTGCCATTGTGCCAGTCCAAATAAAGCATCATTATGAAATAATACTGGTATTGACAGTGGTGATTATCAATTGATTCAGAAGATACTATCTGGGAAACAAAAATACAATTCTGTGAGTACTCACCTGTAGAATTGATTTTGTAGTATACAGCACGTCCTGTTTCACTAATTTCTTTACGTCGGCGTTATCCGCCACAAGGTGGGGCAGAGGACTGCAGAAAGACTTGTGGCATCTCCCGGCCCTAAAAAAAGCCAGGAACCTCCCCCAAATTCCCAGTGTTACAAAGCAGTTAGACAAGAAGCCGGGAGAACAATAATGAAAGAAATCCCAAAATGAACATTTGAACAAATCACCATACAGAGGTGACCAAGAATAATAATAACAAGGGAGTGATGAAACAGGACGTGCTGTATACTGTGTACAATCAATTCTACAGGTGAGTACTCACAGAATTGTATTTTTCCAAGTATACAGCACGTCCTGTTTCACTAAATTCTTTACATCTGGGACATCCAAAAGCAGTGTCCGTAAAGTAGGGAAAGTAGGGTGGGATCCCCAAGAACAACGCGGGCAGTTTAAACCACTGCCACCTGAAGAACTTTGCGGCCAAAAGCAGCATCAGCTGAGGCCCTAACATCAACCTTGTAAAACTTTGAAAAGGTATGAACAGAAGACCAAGTAGCGGCCTTGCAAACTTGTTCAACAGAAGCCTGGTGCTGAAAAGCCCAAGAGGCCCCAATAGCACTAGTGGAATGAGCAGTAATTCTAAAGGGAGGCTCCTTCCCCTTAGCAGAATAGGCTAGGCTTGCACCACCGCCTGACGGATCCACTTGCTGATAGTGGATTTAGCCGGAGGCAAACCCTTCCTAGACCCAGAAGTGAGAACAAACAGAGTATCAGACTTCCTAAAAGTCTCAGTAGCAACCAAAGAGAACTTCAGAGCCCTGACCACATCCAGAGAATGCAGAGTCCGCACCTTGGAATTAGCAGGATTAGGACACAATAAAGGCAAGACAATGTCCTGATTGAGATGAAAGACACAACCTAAGGCAAGAAATCTGGCTTAAGCCGAAACACCACCTTATCCTGATGCCGCTCAAAATAAGGAGGTTTGAAGGAAAGCGCCGCTAGCTCAGAAACTCGCCTTACACAAGTGATAGCCACCAAAAAGGCTACCTTAAGAATCAAAATGGGCAAGGCAGCCTTACGGATAGGCTCAAAGGGAGGCTCTTGCCTAGCAGACAACACCAGATTTAGATCCCAGACTGGTAGCAAAGGCTTACGGGGTGGACGCACATGAGAAAAACCCAGGAAAAAAGTTTTAACCAGCCGGTGATTGGCAAAAAATCTTTGGAAAAAAATGTCCAGAGCTGAAACATGGCCTTTGAGGGTACTAAGTTGAAGGCCCAAATCCAAACCATGTTACAAGAATTCCAGAATTCTGGGAATAGAAAACACCCGACAGGGAAGAGACTTGGACTCACACCAGGCAATGTAAGCATGTCAGACCCTGTAATAGATAAAAGACGAGGACTTCCTCCTAGTCCTAATCATGGTATCAACAACAGAAGCAGGCAACCCCTTTTTCATCAAGATGGAGGTTTCAGCAGCCAAGCCGGTAAAGCCAGCGTTTGTAAATTGGGATGGCGTAGCTGCCCCTGAGTGAGACGATCTGGATCCTTGGGCAAGACGTACTGGTCTACTGCCAACTGCACGACGTCTGCGAACCAAACTCTTCTTGGCCAACAAGGGGCCACCAGGATGGCAGGTACCTGCTCCTGCACACTGCCTGTTATAGGGGGGTTCGGGGGGATTCTGCAACATGCCTGTTTTAGGGGGATTGGAGGGAGGGGTTCTGAACACTGCCTGTTATAGAGGGATTGGGGGGATGCTGCACCATGCCTGTTATAGGGGGACTGGAGGGAGGGGTTCTGCCTGTTATAGTGGGATTGGGGGGATTCTGCACCATGCCTGTTATAGGGGGATTAGAGGGAGGGGTTATGCACACTGCCTGTTATAGGGGGATTGGGGGGATTCTGCACCATGCCTGTTTTATGGGGATAGGAGGGAGGGGTTCTGCACACTGCCTGTTATAGAGGGATTAGGGGAATTCTGCACCATGCTTGTTATAGCGGGATTGGAGGGAGGGGTTCTGCACACTGCCTGTTATAGAGGGATTGGGGGAATTCTGCACCATGCTTGTTATAGCGGGATTGGAGGGAGGGGTTCTGCACACTACCTGTTATAGAGGGATTGGGGGGATTCTGCACCATGCCTGTTATAGCGGGATTGGAGGAAGGGGTTCTGCACACTACCTGTTATAGAGGGATTGGGGGGATTCTGCACCATGCCTGTTACAGCGGGATTGGAGGAAGGGGTTCTGCACACTGCGTGTTATTAGGTTAATGGAGAGGGGGTGTATTTTAGCTCACCTTTTGGTTTAGAATATGTCTTTTCTTATTTTCCTCCACCTAATGTGCATATGGTGTGTGTTCTATGTTTGCCACAAGTGTAATGGGAAATCTATCTGGTCACACAAAAGGGACTTTTGCTATGGGGTCCTGTTAATCATATGTACACTCATAAACAGACTAGTGTGTTCAAAGCTCATGTGTAAGCAAAAATAACATAGTAAAGAAAATGAAACACCACAGTAGAGGCAGATGCATCGGCTGCATGTAGATCTGCAGCCACTACCCTCAGCTTTCCTGGTGGATTGGGAAGGGGGGATCAGCACTGCAGCAATAGAAAATGCAGCCATTGACAATTAGGGCCTTATTTAACAAGGGATAGCGCCAGGTAGCGAATGGTGAGCGAACGGTAATGACGGTCACCGCCACGAGAACGCCGGCTCCCCTCCGCAATCACACATTTATCAAGCCGATCCTGCTTAGCGACTGACAGAGCGCCAGATAGCGAAGCATTCATCATTATTCCAGCCTCACCCCACAGCGCCAGCGAGCGACCTTGAACAGCGACAGGTATGACCTCTCGCTACCTGGCGCTCTCCAATGCATTTCAATGGAGCAATCTTTAAATATTCATAATTAATTGATATTAATGTTTTTTTTTTTTTTTTTTTTTTTTAATGTCAAAAATTCTGTGACCACTTCTGCAATGTTAGATATATTTTTTAAGGTAAAAAAAAAAAAAAATTGTGCAGAATTGTTATTACAGGTCTGATATTAATGTATTCATATTACAAAATGTTTATAAAAACTTGTTTAATTTTTTTTGTCAAAAATATGGTTGGGGGTTAAAAAACTACTTTTAACACATCGCCGCCAGCGCTCTGGGGTTTAAACATGCATTTTACAGCGCGAGAATTTTTTGAGCGTGATTTGTTAATGAATATGCTGGGAGCCGTTCGCTATGGCCATTCGCTGTCATGCGCTCCCATACAGCGCGGAACCTGTCAAACAGCGACTCCCCACCCCGTATTCCGCATTACCGCACACCGACTGAGTCGCTGTCAACAACCGAACAACGGGCAAGCACAGCGAATACTAGCGGGCGCTGTGAAAATACCGCTACTGTCGCTCATCTGTCACTACCTGGCGCTATTAATAAATCGGCCTCCCCGTGTCACCTATTTGTACTGGGTGAGCATTGCTTTAGTTTTCTTTCACATAAGGGGCCTAATTGACTGAAGTGCTCTTTAGCAAGGCATCTAACCCCCCAACTGCTCCCCGGGCGCTGTAATTAGGGCAGCCCCGCTCCAGGCATGTGTACACTCACTGTAAGGATGGGTTAAATGCAGAGGACGAATTCCTATGTGTACGCAAGCATACAATGGCCATCTATGCATTTTTTTTTAAATGTCTCCTAAAAATAAGGACCAGAAGAAGAGGTAAGATTAAGCTAATAAGATAATATAAGGGGTAATTCAAAGAGAAGAGAGGATGTTAGAGACATGATTTACACCTAAAACTTTTTGTAAAACTTTTTACAAGATGTTAATAAGCAACATCTGAGCACTTTAAGGGTTCCTATAATTCCTGAATGTTTCTCTTTATAGATATTTTATACCATGCCTTACATGATAGTTCATTGACTCAAGGTCACTTTGTTCAAAAAGATCTCAACCTTTCTTGTCCACGCCTTGGCTGTTTATTTGCAGACAATCTTAATTGTTCTGCATGTAAACCAGCTATTAGTTCATTGCTGACAATCCCGCGTTTCTTTTAAATACAGCCACTCCTGTTTGGCTTATCTCTATACCATATTTCCACCATAAACACTATTCATGATGCTTGGGGCTGGGGCTGCAAAGCGGGGTGGGGCCCATTATCAGGCGTCAGCAGGAGTGCGAGGTGCTCGCACAGCGACAGCCCTTGTGGACCTGTAAGTATACAATTATGTGTGTATATAGTATTTATTGTGTGTGTGAGGCTGTCATTTTATACAATCAGAAACATTGAGGCCGATTCATTAATAGCGTCAGGTAGTGCCAGATGAGCGACAGTAGCGGTATTTTCACAGCGACCGCTAGTATTCGCTGTGCTTGGCCGTTGTTCGGTTGTTGACAGCGACTCAGTCGGTGTTCGGTAATGTTGAATACGGGGTTAGGAGTCGCTGTTTGACAGGTTCCGCGCTGTATGGGAGCGCATGACAGCGAATGGCCATAGCGAACGGCTCCCAGCATATTCATTAACAGATCACGCTCAAAAAATTCTTGCGCTGTGAAATGCATGCTTAAACCCCAGAGCGCTGGCAGCGATGGGTTAAAAGTAGTTTTTTAACCCCCAAACAACCATATTTTTGAAAAAAAAAAAAAAAGTTTTTACAAACATTTTGTAATATCAATTCTGCACATTTTTTTTTTTTCACCTTAAAAAAAATATCTAACATTGCAGAAGTGGTCACAGAATTTTTGACATTTAAAGAAAAAAAAAAAAAAAAAACATTAATAGCAATTAATTAAGAATATTTAAAGATTGCTCCATTAAAATGCATTGGAGAGCGGCAGGTAGCGAGAGGTCATACCTGTCGCTGTTCAAGGTCGCTCGTTGGCGCTGTGGGGTGAGGCTGGAATAATGATGAATGATTCGCTATCTGGCGCTCTGTCAGTCGCTAAGCAGGATCGGCTTGATAAATGTGTGATTGTGGAGGGGAGCCGGCGTTCTCGTGGCGGTGACCGTCATTACAGTTCGCTCACCATTCCCTACCTGGCGCTATCCCTTGTTAAATAAGGGCCATTGAGAATAATTATATCTGCAGTCAGTTTATATTAATATTCCCCTTCATTACATGCAGTGCCTGGAATGACTTGTGTAGAAAATGGTTCCAATCATCCAGGAGAACCACTGCAAATAATGCCAAACTGACGTGGAGGCTGATTCACTACTAACGCCAGGTATTGCCAGATGAGCGCTTTTATAGTAGTGCTTAGAGCGACCACTAGTAGACCCTGTAAGCGGGTATTGGGCGCTGTAACAGAGCATCTTGGTCGCTGTAGTAACCTGGCTGGCATTGATGAATGTGATGTGTGTTGGGCGATGTAACAACAGCACAGAGCTGCAGCGAGAGGTAGCGCCAGCTCAGTGCGTCCGGCACTCGGCACTCCACACCATATTTAACAAAACACTAGACACACAGAGCGTTGGCGCTCTAAATCTGGTCGCTAAAGCATAGAGCGCCAGACGCTGTGTGATTAAAGTGGACCAACACCCAGGATTTTCACTATCCTGGGTTTTGGTCCACTTCCGCGGGGCACCCCGCTGCGTGAAACCCCCCCAGATCGCCCTAAAAAACTCACCTCACCCTGCTCCTACGCGAGCGCTCGTCCAATCAGAGCGCTCAGAGCCGCTGTGGTATGTAAGGACAAGCGACGGACAACCACAGCGGCTCTGAGCGCGCTGGAGGCCGCATCTTGCGCTTCCCTCTAACAGGGAGCGCGCCCGCGCCGGTCATTCACAAACGGCCAGCGCGGGTGCGCGTCCTGCTAGAGAGAAGCGCGAGATGCGGCCGCAGCTCGCGCATGCGCCGTTGGAATGGGGATAAGGTAAGGTTTCTGGGCGTCCTGCAGGGTTTCACACAGTGGGACATTCCGATTTCGGATGCCCCGCGGGGAGGGATCTGATTGGCCCGGGAATCTTATAGATTCCTGGACTGATCCCCCCTGGGTGTTGGTCCACTTTAAGGTCTGTTTTTAAACACATATCCACCTGTAACAAAGCGAAAACACATAGAATGACATTGTTTTAACACTGGGAAAATAACACTTTAGTGCCAGACCTGTGAATACAATTCTGCATAAAAATATAAAAAGTATATATATATATATATATATATATATATATATATATATATATATAAAAAATGTATAAAAGTGTTTGTTTGCAGCCAGGAGAGGTCACTCAATGATATGAGCCCCCCAAAAAATAAAAATTGCCAAACACGCTATTTATACACAACTAATAAAGCCCCATTGTAATGTATGGGAGAGCGTTACAGAGCGACAGGTACAACATGGCGCTCCTGAACCTAGAGCGCCGGCGCTATACACTGAGCCGCCTGTAGTAATACATGTAACGCTACATGACTTTGTTAGAGTCGCTCACCAGATTTGCTTTCTTAAATGTGGTTTTGCGTACAGCGCCCGGCGTTCACCAGACGCTGCCTGCCGCTACGATGCACTACCTGGCGCTATCCCTTCATGAATAACCCCCTTAGTGATGTTAAGGGGATGCTTTAGGAAGCCTTACCATCTGTTACTTTGTGTTTATGGCACTGAGGGCAGGAGCCCAGAGCAATTGCCCAGATGCCCCCTAATGCTGGCCCCAGTTTTGTCCCACTTTTTATCACACTCCCTCAGATATGCAGTGTTGGTCCTCTTTTGACTTTGATTTTGACTATTCTGGGTTTTGGTCCTTTCCCCCGGGGCACCCCGATCGTGGATACCACGTTGTGTGAAACCCCCAGATCGCCAATGCCAACTCACCTCTTCCAGGTCATACGGCTGCTCGTCCAATCAGTGTGCTCGGAGGCGCTGACGTCACATCGTTTAAGCCTTCGCCTAAGGCCAGCGGCTCCGAGTGTGCTGGCGGCTGCATCCCCCACTTCCCTCTAACAGGGAACGTGCCCATGCTGGCCATTCACAAATGCCTGGCGCAGAGACGCGCCCCTGCTAGAGGGATAGCGGGGCCGCAGCATGCGTCGTTGGACCAGATAAGAAGGTAATTGTATGGGGCGACCTGGGGGGTTTCACATAGCGGGGCATCCCGATTTTGGATGCCCCGGGGGGAGGGAATCAAGTTTTGTTCCACTTTTTATCACAGCTCCCTTGGATTGCCAGTGTCGGTCCACTTTAACACAACTCTCCCCCTTTCCTGGATTTTGGGCCACTTTAACACAGCTCCCCCGGATATGCAGTTTTGTTCCATGTTAAAATGAAAAAAAAACCTGGGATTTTGACTATCCCCCATATAGCCCAGTACAACTCACCTCTTCCCGGTCTAACGATGAATGTGCCGAGCTCTCATCCTCTCACAGCCGTTCGGCGAATTACATGGGCACAGAAAAAGGCTCTGATAATACAAGAGTCCATGCATGTCCCGTTAGACCGGGGTAAGGTGAGTGAATATCAGCTTTCTGGGAGGTTTCACACAGTGGGACAGCCCCAGGCATGAAACCGGACCTTCAGTTTCATTTAATGAGAAGCCAAAACCCTTAAAAACTATTTCCCAGCATCTAAAATTAATATATTTTAAGTTTTTACTCACATACTTATTATTCTTTCCCCCACTGGGCTGCAACACTGTTCAGGACTCTAGGATAAGGGCGCCGCCATCTTGCCTCAGAAGCTTCACATACTGAGGAGAGGGGGCAAAAGTGCAGGGGGGAAGTTATAGCTGTGCTTTGCACAGACAGAGCAGAGCTGGGGTCAGGAGAAAGACAGAAATTCCAGAATGCAGTGGCATATTCAGAAGACCCTTCCTGTCTGCAGGCAGCCTGAAACTCCAAGCGCCGCCATCTTGGATGTTAAAAGATTAATAAAACGCAATAGGTGCCGGTAGGATGATTTTTAATGTGGGCAATCTGTAAGTAGGGGTATGGGGGAAACATACAAAACAGACAGGTTGAACTCCGCTTCTGCCACCGCCGTCAGAAACAGGGTCGCTGACCATGACCTCTCCATTTCACTACAATGGAGGGGCATGTCAGGCCTTGGCCCACCCCCTCCACTGCAATGAATGAAGAGGGCATGGCTGAGGGGCATCCCAATCTGGGGGCACGGATCAGAACCCGGGTCAAGTCCAGGCGCACCGCCACTTGCCTCGCAAGAAACATCCCTGAGGGTTTTGGTCTGCTTTAACGGTTGCTGCATCCAAAATCGGGATTCATCAAGAGTGGGTAGATGAATTGGAAGTATCTTATTTTATATTTTGCATAACTTCCGATCCACTTTCTTGAACACATTATTATTATTAATATTATTATTATTATTATTATTATTATTAATAAGGTTCATTTATATAGCGCAATCATCTTCCGTAGCGCTTTCCAAGGTATGATTACAAACAAGGTAAAACATATAGTACAGGGAACAATACAAAATTAGATGCCACAAGGTTTAAACCAAGTGTTGTGAGCACAGGAGACAATAGGAAGGAGAGCCCTGCCCTTGCAAGCTTACAGTCTAAAGGGAGGACTGGCCATAGGGCCCGGTGGGCCACACTGCTTTGGGGCCAGTTGGGCTGCTGCTTTTAAAGCGGACCTTCACCCAAAATAAGAGCCTATCTTATATGTTTCCCACACCCTGTACATACAGATTGTTCACATTAAAAATCATCCTACCTGCATCTACCGCATGTTATCAGCGATGGTGGATCATGGAGCATCAGGCAGCCTGCAAACAGGAAGTGTCTTATGACTGTGCCGCTCTGCATTCTGGGATTGCTGTCCTTTCCCGGACACCAGCCCTGCTCTGTCTGTGCAAAGCACAGCTATAACCCCGCCCCCTGTACTTTATCCCGCTCTCTTCTCCTCAGTATGTGATGCTTCTGAGGCAAGATGGCGGCGCCCGTATCCTAGAGTCCTGAACAGAGTTGCAGCCCGGTGGGGGAAAGAATAATAAGTGATTAAACTTAAAATATATTAATTTTAGAAGCTGGGGAATAGTTTTTTAAGGGTTTGGGCTTTTCATTATATCATGCTGAAGGTCCGGTTTAACATCCACATTTAAAGTGAACCAAAACCTTGAGTCTATGAGTCTCCAGGGCAGGCATACTGGCTCCCTCCGGGTTTAATCCCCCGAAGTTGCCCAGGAAACTCCCCTTCATTCCCGGTCCGGTGGCGCATGCGCAAAAGACGAACGTTCCCTGCTATCCCTTTAGCATGGCGCGTTCCAGCGCTAGGCATTTGGGAATGGCTGGCACGGGCACGCTCCTTGTTAAAGGGTTGCAGGGGATGCAGCCACTGGTGCACTCGGATTCACTCGCTTTAGACAAGCTCCTGGAAGAAGGGTCGGGAGCGGATCCGAGCGCGCTGACTGGATGAGAGGCTTCGCATGCGCCATAGGACCGGGGAAGGGTGAGTGAGATGAGGCAATATGGGGGGTATCCCCAATCGGAATGCCCCCGGGGCAAGAACCAAAACCCAGGATAGTCCAAATCTTGGGTTTTGGTCCACTTTAATCCCTGCCCTCCTTAGTTTCCCTCAAAGCCCCCTGTACCCACAAGCCAAGGAGCCCCAGCCCCCAATGCTATAGCTATACCTCCCAAGTCTTTTGAGTCCATGTCCCGCTGTCCCTCATTGTTCTCATTTGTCCCTCTTTGAGGTGTAACATGCAAATCTGCAGCAATAATTCATTTCTCCTATCCATCCCTCAATGAGGGGGCGTGGTCTCACCCATCCCTCAACGAGGGGCGTGGCCTCATCCATTCTGTAAGGAGGGGGCGTGGTGTCACCCATCCCTCGATGATGGGCGTGGCTTCATTTACATATTGTCTCTCTTTGGGGTGTAACATGGAGATCTGCAGCAATAAATTATTCATTTGCCTATTCAAAGTGTATTTATTATTATATCTGTTACAATGTATCTCCTATCCATCCCTCAATCAGAGGCGTGGCTTAAGCCATCCCTCAATGAGGGGGCGTGGCCTAATTTAGCAACTGTCCCTCTTTCCCACTGTGGAAAGTTGGAAGGTATGCTATAGCCCTGACATCATGGCTGAGGGGGACAAGGGGCTGGTAAAATCCAGGGCTGATTTTTGGCCCCAGTCCACCACTGAACACATTACATAACTTGCTAAAGAATAAAAATACATACCTACCAACTTTTCAGGGTGGGAAAGAGGGACATTTGTTAAATTAGGTCACACCCCCTCACTGATTGATGGCTAGGAGATAGGTTGTAACAGTTAAAACAATATAAACACTTTACATAGGCAAATTAATCATTTATAGATGCAGATCTGCATGTTACACCTCAAAGAGGGACAGAGAAGAACAACTAGGGACAGGGAGACCCAGACTCCAAAGAGCATACCTCCCAACTGTCCCTGATTTGGAGGGACTGTCCCTCTTTCGAGTCCATGTCCCTGTGTCCCTCATTGTTCTTCTCTGACCCTCTTTGATGTGTAACATGCAGATCTGCATCAATAAATGATTCATTTGCCTACTCAAAGTGTTTCTATTGTTGTAACTGTTACATCCTATCACTTATCCATCCCTCAATGAGGGGCGTGGCTTCATTTAACAAATGTCCCTCTTTCCCACCCTGAAAAGTTGGAAGGTATGAAAGAGGGACAGTCCCTCCAAATCAGGGACACTTGGGAGGAATGAAAACATTAGAGGATAAAAGGAATATAAAAATAAAAGTGCTACGTAAACAGAAACAAGGAACACAGTACATATAAACTGCGACAGATATATGAAATATAATCTATAATTGTAAATAAATATTACGTGTTTGTGTCTAATGACAGCACAGCGGGAGGAACGAGCAGCGTAGAGCTCTGTACCCGGGGGGAAGGATTAGAGGGAGGACAGGTCGCCTAGTAACAGAAGCGGAAGTGGAGGAGAATGGCAGGGAACGCAGACTGTGACCTCTTCATGCTTCTAATTAACCTTTAGAGCGCTGGAAGGGAATGACCACGTGACCCCGCCGTTCTGGAGCTGATGGAGAGGCGGCTGGAGGGCTGGACGTCTCTTCTGAGGGAAGCTTGAGGTAACCCGCGCGGAGCTAGGTGGACTACATGTCCCAGCATGGTGTGTGTGTGTGTATATATATATATATATATATGTATATATGTATATATGTATATATAAGTATAAGCATCGGACAGGGAAAGTTAGGGGCAGGTCGGCCTTTGGAGTGTACAGGTGTAATGGCCGCCCCTGTCCACCTCCAGGGGGCGCCAGCATAGCTGCTTATACACAGCACACAGAGAGCCGGAATGAATGAATGAAGCATTATGTTCCCGGGGGCTCCCTGACACCACCACAGAAGTTACTTTTGGCTATAGAAAGATGTCCGCTTGCATCAATGGAGACAATGTTTGTCTTCCAAGGCGGCTGATTGATTTTAGGCTTCAAGAAGATGGCCGCCGCTTACAGAGCGCTGAAGATAAGGGGAAGGGACTTCTGTCAGTTGGTGCCATGACATCAGTGGCCCAAAGCCATTTTACCCCTTGAAAACAGCCGTGACATCAGTGGCCCGAAGCCATTTAACCCCTTGAAAACAGCCGTGACATCAGTGGCCCAAAGCCATTTAACCCCTTGAAAACAGCTGTGACATCAGTGGCCCAAAGCCATTTAACCCCTTAAAAACAGCCGTGACATCAGTGGCCCAAAGCTATTTAACCCCTTGAAAACAGCCGTGACATCAGTGGCCCAAACACAGTCAGTGACACAGTCTGAAGGAACGGAACAAGACTCAGGAAAGTCAAATACCTGGGTTTTATTCCTGGAGTGGGCTAGACATCCACGTGGCCTCTGATTAATCATTATATCCTTCAATTAGTGGAGAAAATGTAAAACTTGTATAAAGTAAAGAAGGTTTAGATCCTTTCTGCCCCTGATTGGGGGAATATCCTCATGCAAAGAATTCTAATGCACATCTACATAGTACAGTAAATAAACCAAACCCATTTTCTCTCTTTCTTCCTCAGCAGTCACAATGGCTTTTAAGATCTTCTTTCCCACCTGCTGCTCGGCGGCAGAGAACGGTCTTTTGATTGGACGCTGGTTGGAGGGGCACGGTGCGTTTGTTGTGTTGGCCACGCTGAAGTTTCCTTTCATCCCAGCCAATGTGAAGAAGTATCTGGCTCAGATGGAACAGACCACCGGGCTCGGCCTCTCCGTCATAGGAACATGGAGCCACAGCAAGGCGGAGAAAGATGAGAAGATGGAGAACTTCCTGGGAGAGCTGGGCAGCATCTTCAGCCACCAGCCCTGGCTGCGCATGTCCAGGGAGGCTTCCAGCAAGTTCTGGGATTGCAGGATAGAAAGGGTGGACAGTGACGGGCCAGAGGAGGTGGTTTTGGTTTACTACGATCAGAAGAAGCTGATGCAGTCTGAGTTGCACTCCCCGTCGGAACACTCTGAGATTGCTGCTGTGTTTGACACTGTGGCCCGGAACTGGCCTCTTTTTTCCAAAGACAAGTATGATGAGGGACCAGTGAGCCTGACACACTGGCAGTCAGAAGGGAGGGAGGCCAGTATCATTGTGGAGCTGAGCAAGCAGGCGTCTGTGCCCGTGTGTGCCGCCGTCTCCTTCTTTGTTTCTATCATCACCAATCTGTGTAGTCTTAGGTAAGAGAAGAGCTGGAGAATCCTAAAGTGTGCATCCTTCAGTGCATCCTTCTGGGGTTGGTACTGACACCAAAAACAAACAATTAATTAATCTTGTAGTTCAATGAAGCAAATGCTTTGCCCCAGTCCACCCCTGTATAGCCCTTAGCCTGGGGTCTATGTGGTCATAGGAGCTTCTCAATCTTATTTATCAGCTCCTCCTAATTGTATTCAATTCTGTCGGTATCTTAAAGCATCCCTATAGATAAAAATCACTTTAGTCTGCTACTAACAGTACCACTGGGGTATCCTGGTTTGGGAGCTTAAAGAGGAACAAAACCCACCTGAGTATCTAACATTTTCCAGGGGCGGTTGCTGGCCTTCCCCCTTTCATCGCTCTAATACCGCATGTACGGGCTCTTGTCCAGTGAGAGCTGTCTGCCATGTCATTCGCCAAACGGCTCTTACTGTTGTGAATGGGGACTGTGTGCGGCCGCATCCCCCGGCTGCATGTGCGTGCTCCCGCCCCAGCCATTCAGATACGCTGGGTAGGAGCGTGCACACTGCGGGGGATGTGACAGCATGCACTCCCCATTCTAGCCAATGAGTGCCATTTGCCAAATGACATGGTCTCTGCAGACGGCTCTCATTGGATGAGAGCCCGCCCATGCTACATTGGAACAAGGAAGAGGTGAGTGAAAAGCAGCGTTCTGGGGGGGGGTTTACACCGTGGGGCATCCTCCGGGGGAACAAAACTCAGGAAATTCAAATTCCCGGATTTTACTTTAAAAACCCCTAAAACCTGACATTGGCCAGAACGCTTACCTGTGCTCCACTCCTGCAATGGCAGAAGGTGCCTGTGGACCAATAGTGTTGCCAGTGTCCACTGAGCAAACTCAGTGGCTCACAGGGTGGCAGCGTGTGAGAGACACGCATGTGTTTGGCTCAGTTTCAGGCTTCAGGAGAATATAGTAACTAGAGAGCTACTTCATTGTGGATGCTTTGCAGCAGCTTATCATTTCTGACTATAGTTCTGCTTTAATTCTTGTTAGATAAAATAACAAACAGCCTATGCTCACCTTATCTCTGGACCACTTAATCCAGCATTCAGCTGATCTGATTTCTCCCATTTTTTATCGTCTGACGTGGGACAAGAAACGGCTGTGCACCCATACAACACCCGCACCTTACCACTAAGGGGCATGCTTCATTGCATCGCATACTTATTTCTGTCCCCTATCATACAGAGTTAGTTCCAGGACTTTGGCTTCCCAAGGATCTTCAACTGAAGGGGCATGCCAAATGTGGATTAACTGGGGGGAGATTCTTAAAAGTCCCTGGAAGTCCGCTTTAAACCGGACCTTCACCATGATTTAATGAAAAGCACAAACTTTTAAAAAACAATTCCTCAGCATCTAAAATTAATATGTTTTACATGTTTAGTCACTAATTTATTATACTTTCCCCCACTGGGCTGCAACTCTGTTCGGGAATTTAGGATACGGGCGCCGCCATCTTGACTCAGAAGCATCACACTTACTGAGGAGAGGAAAGTGGGATAAGGTACAGGGGGGCGGGTTATAGCTGTGCTTTGCTCAGACAGAGCAGAGCTGGGGTCAGGGAAAGGTCAGCAGTCCCAGAATGCAGAGCAGCACAGTCACTTCCTGTTTGCAGGCACTTCTGTTTGCAGGCTGCCTGATAAGATGGCGGCTTCCATAAGCCGCCATCTTGGATGTTTAAAGGCTTATAAAATGCAGTAGATGCAGGTAGGATGATTTTTAATGTGAGCAATCTGTATGTACAGGGTGTGGGAAACATATAAGATAGACTCTTATTCAGAGTGAAGGTCCGCTTTAATAACATTGCCCTCCCTTCATTGCAGGGTCCTGAGCGGGAAGCCACTGTGCTACTTATGGAGCAAGATGTCTACTTGTGAACAGCTGGGGAGACGTATCCGGAACCTCCAACTAATCAGCAGCCCTGAGAGAGCCCCTGATCACATGACTGTCATGAGGTGGCCAACCCTTACTTTTCTTTTTATGTTGTGACTATTTGCCTGCTGTGTTTCTGTTGTCATTAAGGGGGATATTTCACTAAAATGTGACAAGTGGGTGTCATGTAGAGAGCTCGCCGCGTTTTAGTGACTACTGCCATAGGGAATGTCTCTGTCATTAAAAAATGTCTGCACCTCACCTGGAGAACGTCTCCATATCTAAACCCAATCAAGTGCAGGGGGTTTTTAAATATATACTGTTTGACCTTGTAGGGATTGCCTTTTAGCAGGAAAAGTTTAGTGTCTGCAGGATGAACATAGAAGTCTTTAAATGGGTTCTAAAAGGAGAAAAAAAGTTTTCAGCATGGCAAGAATTTTGCAATGACCCTGGTGGGGTATTCGGAGCTTGCAGCACCACAAGAGATGATAGTAAAACAGCCCACCCTATTAAAAGCTATATACCTCTAACTTTTATAAAGAGATTACACCCTACATTTTTTTTTTTTTTTGAACATACTCATTTTTTATTGAAGTTTTTCAGTACAATACAAAAACATGGAACAAATATAGAGTGTCCAGCTAACACATATCGTCAGGAATACATAACATCAGTTTACAGGGCAAAATACAAAATGCAGATAGTAACCCGTAGCATATATAGAAAGATGGACAGCTACCGATACCGGTACCCCAGGAGCTCTACCCCTGGGAGCCCAGGGACCGCAGCCATAGTATCGGGAAGAGGGCCAGTCCTATGCCTCGCTCCCAGTGTACATCACATGCCCTCAAACTGCCGTGTCGCTCTTCAGGCCTTCCCTGCACCTATACCCCAGGGCTGGGCACCTACAGTCACGTCCCGTCCAGACCCACATTACCATGAAACAGCTCGCTGCCCATATGCACAGAGGACAAGAGGACGAGAAACATCTGACTAACACTTAACAGAGACAAACCGACAATAAGACTTAGGACAAATACAGGGGGGACACATAAGGGAAGTAAAGAGAGCGTGAGAGGGGAAAGAGAAAGGAAGTAGAGGTGGGAGAAGAAAAAGAAGACCTAGATAGGAGGGGGTGGGGGAAGAGGCCAACACCCACCCGCCAGAGCGAGTTCGTGCGCGGAAGCGAGTGCACAACACACTCTGAAGCTTCTCTAGGCAGAGACATAGTGCCCCTGGCCTACCACATCGCAGACCGCCACTGAAGCAACTATTCCCCACTCAGGGGTCCCATACCCGCTTGTAATGAGCAGAATTCTTGAACGAAGCCCAGATTGTCCCCTACATTTTTTTTTTTTTAACCTGAGTACTCGTATACTTTGGCTGCTGATAGGATTCAGGGGTAAATTTAGGGGGAAAGGTTGGGCGTTACTTTACTGTGGAGCTGGATTTCCATTTCTTCTGCTACATCACAGGCAGACAATCCTCCTGGATGTATATTACAAAGTAGTTATTAAAAACCAGGGTCCTGCATACTGTTATTCATCCAGACATGTCACCAGTGCCTTCCGGATAGGCACTGGTGACATGTCTGGAGTATAGTGGGACCTGCCCTTATGAGCTTACAATCCAAGGGGGTAAGGAAATGAAACAAGAAGCATGTGGAGGATAAAGCCTCTTAAGGGAACTGAAGGGAGTGTTCCAGGCTGGACATTACATTTCTTAAGGATAGTCTATAATCACCGCAGCCACCAACAGTGGCTTCCCCCTGTTTGGGGCTATTCAGACACCACAGGAACCCCAGTGCAGCAACATTTTCTGATATCTTCTCTTTCAGCTTGTCTGACGTCTCTGCTGCCAAAGCATTATCTTGCCCTTAGCGCTGACCCAATAAGATGTGTCAGCTGCTGGTGACACCAGTTAGCATTACTTCCCTGGTACATGCACAGGAACCAGATCACACTGTGCCTGCGATGATACTGGCTGGCACCATGTGGTTGACAGAAGAGATTTCCCTGTGCATCCAAGTCGATGTCACAAGTCCAGGCTGGAGCACAGAAGGGTATAATTTCTGTTTAAATGGCCGACCCTGGATTCTAAAAGACTAGATATCCAGTAAACTCACCTTTACCGGTGGCTCCCATAACGCTGTCTTCCCCAGCGGCAGCATCCAGGAATCCCTGTAGCTGTGGTGTGAGCCATTATATTAGGCTGGGGACGGGAGTGCTCTCCAGTCTACAGGGAAACTGGGGATGCAGGCTGGTCACGTCAACAGGCATTCTTGTGATCACCAACTGGTGGTGGATTGTTTTTTTTTATTTTTGGGAAACCAGGCCACCGCTGAGCTGGCTACATCACTCTAAGGTACTTGGGCAGGGAGGGCGGGAAAGGGGTTTTTGTGCCGCTTTAAGAGCACATTTACACATTTGTAAGCTGTACATAACTGCCATGGTCATGAAATTGGTCCAGCTCGAGATAATACATGAGACACTGGTCTCTGATAAAGCACTCTGCACCCTGTATAAGCAACTCATCCAATTTATAGTATATATTGTGTCTGTAAATACATTGCTGTTGGCTGTCTAATTCATATAGAAAAACTCGGATAACCTATTCATGGTTTCCCTTCCTCAGTGACCCTTCCTTTGGTTGGTATATGGTCTGGCTATTATCAACATTGGCTGGTTCCGGGTTTAGGCTATTCCCGGCTGTTTTGCATCAAGCCTTTGACCATAACCACACTAATTATATAAAAATGTTTTATTTGTGGCAATAATTTACAAGGGAATTTATCCCATAATCAAATTTTTTTCATGATCAATAGCAATTTTTTTTACATACATACGTATAGTTCAATCATGTTTACATTCGTTACAACCATTGTGCAATCACATATGTACATTACTTGTTCCCCTCCAAGTTTTTTCTGGATCAGTTATTCCACCGCATATTTTATAGGACAATAGCCTCGATTCAGAGACACATTCGTCCGGACTTCCGTAGCTGTCTGTGAAAGTTTTGGTGGGTGTTTGTCATTTTTTTGCTTTTTTTCGTCCATTTTCTACTCGCACGAACGTTCGGGAATGCACTTCCGGTGAACGGAAGCAAATCGGAACATTTCCGTTAGTTCGGATCATTTTCCAAACAAAATCGGAAATTTTCCGTTCGTTCAGATAACTTCCGTTGCTGGGATGGGTTTCCGTCTGATTCAGAGAGCTGATTTCCGACGGATCACCACCCTATAAATCCGTTTCATTTCCGATCCACTTACGAGACCTTCGAGGGCTCGGATTGCTATTGTTGAACATGTTTTGCGGCTATGTGGAGGAGTCTGCGCGCCTTTAGCACCAAGGCATTGCATGTATTAGCAGTTCTAGGTGGCCCCTAGACTGACGAGCAACCCCGAGGAAAGCTGGGGCACTGCGGGAACGGTACCCAACCCGCTATACGCCACACCTACAGCAGTGAGGGAAGCGCATAATAAAAGTGGTGATCCACTGGCCATATTAAAAACGCCCTTTAGAACAGCCAATTCGTCTACACATCAAGGGCCAGTATTGAATACTCCTTTAAAGGGCCAACATTGAATACATTTCAAAAGGCGGTGCTTTTCCATATCTCTTCCGGGATAAAAGAAAAATCAATGTATACATCTGCACAGAGTCTAGAATACATCTAATTACAATAGCTTGGATTCATTTTTTAAAGCTACAAGGGCATTGTCCTATAGAATATACGATGGAATAACTGATCCAGAAAAAACTTGGAGGGGGGGAACAAGTAATGTACATATGTGATTGCACAATGGTTGTAACGAATGTAAACATGATTGAACTATACGTATGTATGTAAAAAAATTGCTATTGATCATGAAAAAATTTGATTATGGGATAAATTCCCTTGTAAATTATTGCCACAAATAAAACATTTTTATATAATTAGTGTGGTTATGGTCAAAGGCTTGATGCAAAACAGCCGGGAATAGCCTAAACCCGGAACTAGCCAATGTTGGCTGTCTAACACTGAGACCATCGAGCCCCTGGGTCTCACCCGCTCGGGGAGTATATATTTGTGATATTTATGTCTTTGCAATCTGTTTTGCAGAAAAGCCAACATTTTCCTATCACTGGTTCTGGACATAACACTGGGGATTCTGCTGATGTCCTGGCTGTACCGAGGGAATCGCATTGAGCAGCTGGCCGATGCTCTCATCCCGGTGGCTGACGTAAGTTGAAACAGACGCTTTTCTTAGAATCTTGGGCTTTGGTCACTCGAACATTCGATTTCTGTCATTTCTAAGTTTTGGATAGAGAAGGAAAGGGTTACAGATAATACAAAACAGGCCTATACCTGTACGCAGCTTGACTCTGACCACATCTGCCCCAGTTTAGCTGGCTCATCATTCATACAACTGTTGTCTCTGTGTTGTGCTCACATATTTAAATGAAGATCGCCAGCCTAAAAACCAGCAGTGGACCTCAGAGTCGTTTGAAATGCTAAAATTGCTGTAATTACTCTGTGCCGAGTGTTCCACATCACAGCTACCATCCAGGAGGGTTCACCGGGCACCATGCATGGTGCTATGTATGAAACATAGAAACATAGATGCGTATGCTTTCCCATTAACCCTATTGGACATCTGCTGTCACACTTCCAGGGGCAACCTTCTCAAATTTGGAATACCTGGTGGGGATAGAGAGGCCCTAAAAGGCCATTTGGGTAAAGGTCTGATTTAACCCTTTAAGTGCCACCCCTTCCTAGAGTTTTTGTCACCCTCTGTTGCCAGACCATGTTTCACTATTTTGCGCTCCACGTGTTCAACTGTGATTTATCAAGGGATTTCCCAGGAAAATTATATATTGTCTGGGCTTCAACATGAAATGTCTTGTTTGGCCTTTTTTTTGTATATTCTTAATACTTTTGGGTGAAATGTGTGCAAAAAATTTTTAAAAAATCTATTTTTTACAATTTGTAGTATTTTTTTGCAATAAAAAATGTAAATGTATCAATAAAATGTTATTGCGTGTGAAATCCCAATTTCTCCCGGTTACAGCGGTACCACATATGTATTGGTAGACACCCTTTCCTGCCCAGGGGGGGGGGACCCCATTTGTTTTGGAATTTTAAGGGTTAAAAACCCTTAAGAATCCCCCCCAAAAAATGACATGGGGGTCCCCTTTACCCATCATAACCAGCCCGGGACCAGCTATGGGGGCTTGTAGATCAGGGTGCAGGCCCCCCACCCCCCCCCCCCACCCTGCAGCCTACAAGCCCACATACCCTTTGTGGGCCTGGGCTCTTCTGCCCCCCCCCCCCCCAGGCTTTGGGGAGACAGATAATTGGAGTATCGGGGGTTAATGGCAAGTCACCTGCTAGTTGCAGGTGACTTGCCAGCCCCCAGCCTTGTGAACTGGTATAGGGATCTCATGGATCCCTTACCAGTTCACAAAGGGGTTAACAGTAAAAATAAAAACACAGACACAATAAAAAAAAATTAAATTTATTTACTTTTTTTTTTACTTACCTCCGATCCTCCTCTGCCCCCCGGCGATCCCCGATGACAGCTGCCGGGTGCTTGGTGGAGGGAGGCTGGGGAGGGGGCAGGGATCACAGCCCTTCCCCCTCCTGACCTCTCTCCTCCAAGCACCCGGCAAGACTGATAGTCCCAGGTGAGGATCAGAGAAGCCGGCTGTCAGGTGACATCACAGCGGGGTTAGCAGTCGCGATCCAGGAAGTGAGGGGGATTTCTCGCCCTCTTTTCACCACGGAGGCCCCCCGAGTGAAGAAAAGACCCGGCGGGGGGCATCGCACCCGCAGGTGAGTACATGTGTCTTTTTTTTTTTTTTTTTTTTTTTTTTAGTTAGCAGCGGCCGCTGCTGAAGCGGGGGGGAGGATCGCTATTCCGGGGGTTCTCCTGGAGCCATCCGAGCCCCCAAGGCGGATCGGATGGCACCAAGTTAAAGAGGAGACCCGGCCGGATCGTTAGAGGGGTCAGGTGAATATTTTTTACATTTTCTTTTTTTTTTTACTAGCAGGGGGGGAAAGTCAAGCACGTAACACCTACGTGCTTGGCACTTAAGGCCCGGACAAGCCAGCACGTAGGTCTTACATGCTTGGCACTTAAGGCCTGGACAAGCCAGCACGTAGGTCTTACATACTTGGCACTTAAGGCCTGGACAAGCCAGCACGTAGGTCTTACATGCTTGGCACTTAAGGCCCGGACAAGCCAGAATGTAGGTCTTACATGCTTGGCACTTAAGGCCTGGACAAGCCAGCACGTAGGTCTTACATGCTTGGCACTTAAGGCCCGGACAAGCCAGAATGTAGGTCTTACATGCTTGGCACTTAAGGCCTGGACAAGCCAGCACGTAGGTCTTACATACTTGGCACTTAAGGCCCGGACAAGCCAGCACGTAGGTCTTACATGCTTGGCACTTAAGGCCCGGACAAGCCAGCACGTAGGTCTTACATGCTTGGCACTTAAGGCCTGGACAAGCCAGCACGTAGGTCTTACATACTTGGCACTTAAGGCCCGGACAAGCCAGCACGTAGGTCTTACATACTTGGCACTTAAGGCCTGGACAAGCCAGCACGTAGGTCTTACATACTTGGCACTTAAGGCCCGGACAAGCCAGCACGTAGGTCTTACATGCTTGGCACTTAAGGCCCGGACAAGCCAGCACGTAGGTCTTACATGCTTGGCACTTAAGGCCTGGACAAGCCAGCACGTAGGTCTTACATACTTGGCACTTAAGGCCCGGACAAGCCAGCACGTAGGTCTTACATGCTTGGCACTTAAGGCCTGGACAAGCCAGAACGTAGGTCTTACATGCTTGGCACTTAAAGTGGACCAACACCCAGGATTTTGACTATCCTGGGTGTTGGTCCACTTAGGTGGGGCACCCCGATCGGGGGTGCCCCGCTGTCTGAAACCCCCCGATCGCTGCAAAAACTCACCTCTCCCCGCTCCCACGTGACCTCGTCCGGCCAATGACAGCGCTCAGAGCAGCTCTGGTATGCGCGTCCAAAGCCGCTTGGACGCGCATACCAGAGCGCTGTCATTGGCTGCGTCTCTCGCTTCCCTCTAACAGGGAGCGCGCCTGCGCCGGCCATTCACAAAACGGCCGGCGCGGGAGCGCGCCCTGCTAGAGGGAAGCGAGAGACGCGGCCGCGTCTCGCGCATGCGCCGTTGGATCGCCGCTAAGGTGAGGATTGTGGGCCTCCTGGGGGGTTCCTCCCCGCGGGACATCCCGATTTTGGATGCCCCGTGGGGAGGGATCTGATCGGTCCGGGAATCTTATAGATTCCCGGGCCGATCCCCCCTGGGTGTTGGTCCACTTTAAGGCCTGGGCAAGCCAGCACGTAGGTCTTACATACTTGGCACTTAAGGCCCGGACAAGCCAGCACGTAGGTCTTACATGCTTGGCACTTAAGGCCTGGACAAGCCAGCACGTAGGTCTTACATACTTGGCACTTAAGGCCCGGACAAGCCAGCACGTAGGTCTTACATGCTTGGCACTTAAGGCCTGGACAAGTCAGCACGTAGGTCTTACATGCTTGGCACTTAAGGCCCGGACAAGCCAGCACGTAGGTCTTACATGCTTGGCACTTAAGTTCTGGACAAGCCAGAACGTAGGTTTTACATGCTTGGCACTTAAGGCCTGGACAAGTCAGCACGTAGGTCTTACATACTTGGCACTTAAGGCCCGGACAAGCCAGCACGTAGGTCTTACATGCTTGGCACTTAAGGCCTGGACAAGTCAGCACGTAGGTCTTACATACTTGGCACTTAAGGCCCGGACAAGCCAGCACGTAGGTCTTACATGCTTGGCACTTAAGGCCTGGACAAGCCAGCACGTAGGTCTTACATACTTGGCACTTAAGGCCCGGACAAGCCAGCACGTAGGTCTTACATGCTTGGCACTTAAGGCCTGGACAAGTCAGCACGTAGGTCTTACATGCTTGGCACTTAAGGCCCGGACAAGCCAGCACGTAGGTCTTACATGCTTGGCACTTAAGTTCTGGACAAGCCAGAACGTAGGTTTTACATGCTTGGCACTTAAGGCCTGGACAAGTCAGCACGTAGGTCTTACATACTTGGCACTTAAGGCCCGGACAAGCCAGCACGTAGGTCTTACATACTTGGCACTTAAGGCCTGGACAAGCCAGCACGTAGGTCTTACATACTTGGCACTTAAGGCCCGGACAAGCCAGCACGTAGGTCTTACATGCTTGGCACTTAAGGCCTGGACAAGCCAGCACGTAGGTCTTACATGCTTGGCACTTAAGGCCCGGACAAGCCAGCACGTAGGTCTTACATGCTTGGCACTTAAGGCCCGGACAAGCCAGCACGTAGGTCTTACATGCTTGGCACTTAAGTTCTGGACAAGCCAGAACGTAGGTTTTACATGCTTGGCACTTAAGGCCTGGACAAGTCAGCACGTAGGTCTTACATACTTGGCACTTAAGGCCCGGACAAGCCAGCACGTAGGTCTTACATACTTGGCACTTAAGGCCCGGACAAGTCAGCACGTAGGTCTTACATACTTGGCACTTAAGGCCCGGACAAGCCAGCACGTAGGTCTTACATACTTGGCACTTAAGGCCCGGACAAGCCAGCACGTAGGTCTTACATGCTTGGCACTTAAGGCCTGGACAAGCCAGCACGTAGGTCTTACATGCTTGGCACTTAAGGCCCGGACAAGCCAGCACGTAGGTCTTACATGCTTGGCACTTAAGGCCTGGACAAGCCAGCACGTAGGTCTTACATGCTTGGCACTTAAGGCCCGGACAAGCCAGCACGTAGGTCTTACATACTTGGCACTTAAGGCCTGGGCAAGCCAGCACGTAGGTCTTACATGCTTGGCACTTAAGGCCTGGGCAAGCCAGCACGTAGGTCTTACATGCTTGGCACTTAAGGCCTGGACAAGCCAGAACGTAGGTCTTACATGCTTGGCACTTAAGGCCTGGGCAAGCCAGCACGTAGGTCTTACATGCTTGGCACTTAAGGCCTGGACAAGCCAGCACGTAGGTCTTACATGCTTGGCACTTAAAGGGTTAATGACCGTTTCATGTAATATAGTTCTGGAAAGTTTGTTCGGACAGGTCAGTTATACATTAGTGCAGGTCCATAATTTAAAGGGCCAGTCCAGCCAGACTGCCCATTCTTCAAGCCAGAAGTACATTGCCTGCTGTATGTGCGGCCCCGCCCACCCATTTACTTAAATTAGTGGGCTGGAGCGCGCACAGTGCAGGGAACGCACTCCCAGAGGCATGAGCAGCCGGAGCCAATATTCCGACGCCCGGTGCTGCGCTCGCTCATTGGCGCTGGATTGTGGGCAAGGTGCCTTATTTTTTGTCAATCTCCCTGCCCTGATTTAGTCATAGGGGAGGATGGCTGGGGGGGGTTGAAAAATGGGCAGTCTGATTCGACTGGCCCCTTTAACTACATTAAAGTGGACCAAAACCCAGGATATTGATTATCCCTGCTGCGTGAAACCCCCCAGATCGCTGACGTTAACTCACCTCTTCCCGGACCTACAGCTTATGCGCGGCCGCTCTATTCAATCAGCGCGCTAGGAGCCGTTGATGTCACGTCGTCTAAGCCTTCATCCAAGGCCAGCAACTCAGAGCGCACTGGCGGCCGCATCCCCCGCTTCCCTCTAACAGGGAGCGTGCCCATGCCGGCCATTCACAAATGCCTGGCGCAGGCACGCGCCCTGCTTGAGGGATAGTGGGGAGTCTGCCGTGGCTCACGCATGCGCCGTTGGACCGGGAAGCAAGGTAAGTGTATGGGGCGACCTGGGGGGGTTTCCCACAGCGGGGCATCCCGATTTTGAATGCCCCGGGGGGAAGGATTGATCAGCCCGGGAATCTAATGAGGTGGGTTTTGGTCCACTTGAAGCTGTACGTTGATCATCTTGCCTGTTTGTTACAATGTTGGCAACAAACAGTGAAGAGCAGAGATTTTTTTCAGCTTTTTTTTTTTTTCTTTCTCTCTGTAGCGAGTAGCTCTTGAACTCCAGGAGCTATTACAATGGCTGATGGGAGCCCCTGCCGGGCTGAAGATGAACAAAGCCTTGGACGAGGTCTTGGGGAGATTTTTTATGTATCACATCCACCTTTGGATCAGTAAGTGCCAGTGATACTGAAACGTGGAAGCTTTCCTCAGCTTCATCTAGATTTAATGATATTCATATCCTGCCAGTGACCAGTTTATGTAGGTAAGATGGGTATTGCGTTTATCTTGCAAGTGATTCATCAGGCAACAAAGAATAGCAAAAGCGTACTTACATATTGTTCCCCCACAGCCGACTGGCAACTCACCTGATCGCTGTATCCAAGCCCACAGTGCCCTGGGGTCTAAATTCCATTCATCGGGGCTTCAATGCCGGCTCCCACCCCCTGCCATCAGTTACAGGGGTGTGACAACGCCCTCTTTATTCACTACAATGAAAGGGGTGTGTCAGGTCCTACCACACTACCTCCATTGCAATGAATGTAGAGGGTTTGTGAATGTGAGAGGTTTTGTTTTATTATACGTGCATTATAGCTAATAGCAGGGGTCAGGGCAGGGGTATGTTATTTTTTACAAAAGGGCTGGAGTGGCCCTTTAAACAGATGAGTGGGGCAGGCAGCATACTATGTGGTCCCCCAGGGCAGACAGGTACACGTGTGCATTGACATCTTCATTTATTTACACAAAGCATGTTTTGTGTACTCTGTATAGCTCGATATATGCATACAATATATCTGTCATATTGTTATTGCAGCATGTGACGTGCTTGCTCGCATAAACTTCCAGACCACGCACTCTATCTTTTAGCGCCGAAGCAGTATTTATTTTGGCTGTCACTATATGTATCTTGGCTGTCACATCAGACTCATCTGTCTTCCTGTTTGCAGGTTACATCCACCTGATGTCTCCATTCATTGAAGTGATTCTTTGGTACATCGGCTTGTCTGCCTGTCTGGGGCTGTCTGTCGCTCTGGCTATCCTGTCAGACATCATCGCCCTCCTAACCTTCCACATCTACTGCTTCTATGTGTATGGGGCCAGGTAGGCGGATGCAGGACTGCCATCTACGTAACCATGGTTCAGTAGTCATTTGCTGTTGTAGTGTTAATTTGGGGGCGGGGGGGAGAGACCTATACCTACTACACAGCTCAGAATGTCAAGTGTGCCTACAGATAACAGGTGGGTAAAGGCATATGCTAGTATCTGTAAATGTGGGGCTACCATTCAGAAAACAAGTCTCTGAAGAAAGATATTCCACTGCCTAGCCACGTTAAACCAGAGTGCTAAGACTATTCCAAGTGTGACATACACTCCGCTTCAACTCTTCATGACAGTTGGGTTATTCTCCAGTAGGGGGCGAACTTCTGCAGAGATGAATGCAAAAAAGGAGCTCCTCCCAGTCCATAAATACCTGGGACCTCCCACCAATTCCCCAGTTTCTTCTCTGCAGGAAGGCGAGCAAGACAGAAGATGAAGACTTCTCTTACTTGCAGGTAAGCCGGGCTCGCGCCCGGCCATTTTTGTCCCTGTTGCTGCCAGGACCTTTCCTAAATTATCCCTATTTGAGCCTCCCTGCCTTGGCTGCGGGTCCTGGTGAGGGTAGGTAGCACCTTATGGGTGTGCAAGGAGCCTTGCTGCACCGTGAGTCCCCACTACAAGGGGTAGGCGGTTGCCCGGGTTTGGTGATCCTGGTGTGGGATGCCCTGTCCCATTCATTCCTATGGCCAGATTCTGGCTGGGATTCCCCCCTTCCGGGTCCCTTACTTCCCTCGGGGGGGGGGGGGGGCGGCTGGGGCTGGCCGGCCTATATACTCGGATGGTCTTATGTGTGTGTGACACTGTGTGTGTGAGTGTTTTCACTTGTGTTGGTGCTGACAGGTGTTTGCCTTGTACATGGGGCCATAACTGTACTGGCCTCCTTCATTCAGCCTGGGGAGCTTCTCCCCCTCAGGCTTTGTTCGGGGAGGGGGCCTCGTTTGGCGCAATGCTGCGGGCCAGCCCATGGCTGGGATCCGCGTTGCTGGGAGGGGGACTTGGCCTGGCGAGCGTGCGTTCTGCGCTGGCCCGCCCCCCTTCTCTTCCTCCTCTTCTCATGAGACTCTTCTCCGGGGGCCATCTTGGTGCTGCTGTGGCTGATCCTGCGCGCTGCTGGCTGGTAAGGGCCTGTTGGCCACTTCCTTAGCTTATGCAGGGGCCCCTCTTTAGCAGGGGGGCTTCCTTTTTTCTCGCATGTGTGTATATAGGTATATATTGAGATATATGTAATTATATATATATATATATATATATATATATATTGAGGCGATTGTGACTTATGATGCCTTCATTGTGTGCATCGTATATGTGCATGATAAGGGGATCCTCCTGGTCCTGGGGTCCCTAGTCTTAAAATAGATCACCACAAATCCTCCCACTGGGACTTTTAAGGGGCATCCCGGGTTGCTTATTGCTTAAATTCCCTGCGGTCTTGCGACTGACCACAAGAATCACCATATGGAGGCTCAACAGGATACTGGGCTCGGGCTCCCTTTGGGACAATCCCGGCCATGTGTGGGTTGTGGGGCATCCCTTATGGGTGAGAATGTGCTTATCTGTATACCATGTGCACAAAAGGCCATATCGCGGCAGTCGGGTGCCCAGCCTTCTGGGCCGGCGCCCCCCGCTTCATCGCCTTCCCCTCCCCGCCTTATCCGTACCCCAAGTGACATTGGTGCCAGCGGGGAGTCGCATTCCGATGTTTGTGCTAGGTTGGCCAGCATCAAGAAATTTATGGTTAGCGCGGTGGGCAAGAAGGCCCAGGCTAAAAAGGGACATTTGTCGTCGGTCCAGGCAACTTGGGATATTGATGATGATGATTCATTTGATATGTCGGATTATTCCCCGTTAGAGGAGGGGGAATTGTATGAGGAGTCGGAGGCTGACGATGTACGGTTTGGCGAGGCTGATGTTGGGCAGGCGCTGGGGGATGCTGTTGACACGGCCACGGTTTTGTCACATCTCTTGGAGGTTTTGGATATTGCCCCGCCTGAGGCAATATCCAGAAGGGGGAATTTTTTGGGGCCCACAAGCCTCGTTTGGAGTTCCCTACCCAGGGTCATTTTGATGCACTGATCCTTAGGGAATGGGAGAAACCTAGTCGGCTTCCGGGTGTCCTCAGGGATGGGATAAGAATTATCCTTTCCCCGTGGTAGCGGTTAAGCGCTGGGCTTCTCCTTCCGAAGTCGATGCGCCAGATTTGGGGTTGACCAACTCCTCCGTGCTTCACACCCCAGACGCCACTTCCCTAAAGGATGGTGAGGATAGGCGCCTTGATCAGATGGCATGCCATGCCTTTCCCATTGTTGGTTCGGCCTTGCGGCCTGTTTGTGCATCTGCGCTGTTGTCGGTGGCTGTTAGGTCTCTGATTAGGGACTGGTTAAATGACGCTCACCTTGATCCGGCCAGCGCTGAGTTCACTACGCTTAAAAGATTTGAATTGTTCATTGATCTTGTCTTGGCTGCTATGGAAGACACTATTGTTATGTGTAGTAGGACTTCAGCCTTATTGGTGGCCATGCGCCGATCGGTATGGCTCCGTCAGTGGACGGCGGACTTTGCGGCCAAGAAATCGCTCACAGCTCTTCCCTTCTTGGGTACGGGGCTGTTTGGAGATAAGTTGGATGCTGTGGCAAAGGGAGGTAAGTTACCTCAGCGGAAGAAACAGCGCCGTCCCTTTCGGGGGGCAGTCTTTTTCAATCCTTCCTTTCGAGGTGCCAGAGCTGGCAGAGGTTTGGCCTTCTCGGGTGTCAGAGGCTCTTCCTGGAACAGGGGCAGAGGTCGGGCCCATCCCACTTCTGCCTGGGGTTCCAAGCCCAAGCCTGCGGGTAAACCAGCTCAGCAATGAAGGGGCGCCCTCACCCACACGGGTGGGGGGACGGCTGTGGCTCTTCTTCCAGGTCTGGGGTTCCAAGCCCAAGCCTGCGGGTAAACCAGCTCAGCAATGAAGGGGCGCCCTCACCCACACGGGTGGGGGGACGGCTGTGGCTCTTCTTCCAGGTCTGGGGTTCCAAGCCCAAGCCTGCGGGTAAACCAGCTCAGCAATGAAGGGGCGCCCTCACCCACACGGGTGGGGGGACGGCTGTGGCTCTTCTTCCAGGTCTGGGCCCGGGAGGTCACAGACAATTGGATCTTGGAAGTGGTCTCCTCCGGTTACAAACTGGAGTTCGAGTACTGGCCTCCTCCAAGATTTTTAAGGTCTCGGGTGCCCTTGGACCCTCAGGCTGCACAGGGGCTCCTGGAAAACCTTCTGGACATGGGAATTGTATGCCTGGTGCCTCCGTGGGAGAGAGGCAGGGGTTTCTACTCCAATCTTTTCACGGTCCCCAAAAAAGAAGCTTCTGTAAGACCCATTCTGGACCGCAAGGTTCTCAACAGATTCATCAGAACCAAGAAGTTCCGCATGGAGACTCTGCGCTCGGCCATCAATTCCCTTCGTCAAGGGGATTTCATGACATTCATAGACATCAAGGATGCGTATTTGCATGTTCCAATTTTTTCCAGCGCATCAGAGATTCCTCAGGTTCGCGGTGGACGATCATCATTTTCAGTTTGTAGCCCTTCCCTTCAGGTTGACCTCAGCGCCGAGGGTCTTCACCAAGGTTCTGGCGGGCATAATGGCCCTATTCAGAGCTCAGGGAATTCGCATTGTGCCGTATCTGGACGACCTATTGATTTCAGCTTCTTCCCTCCGTCAGGCGGAGCTGGACACCCACCAGGTGGTGTCGTCCCTGGAGAGGTTCAGGTGGGGGATCAACCGCCCCAAGTCCTCTCTCTCGCCATCACGGGTGATTTCATTCCTGGGCATGAATCTGGATACCATTCAGGCCATAGTGTTTCTACCCCAGACCAAGGTGTAGGGGATTCAGGATCTGATCCGCCTTCTTCTGGCCAATCCTTGCCCCTCTATCCGACAGGGGATGAAACTGGTGGGATTGATGGTGGCCTCCTTCGAGGCTGTCCTGTTTGCGCAGTTTCACATGAGATCTCTTCAACTTCATCTATTGACGCATTGGGACAGGTGTCCGCTGTCATTGGATCAACCGTTCAGGATGTCTCCCAGGGTTCTGCAATCCCTTCGGTGGTGGCTGGAGTCGAGCAACCTGTTGAGGGGCAGATCCTTTCTGGTTCCTCGCTGGGAGACGGTTACCACGGATGCCAGCCTGTCGGGCTGGGGAGGTTTCTGGAAAAGTCATCAGTTCAGCGAGGTGTGGGGTCCTCAGGAGGCTCACAACCCCATCAATGTCTTAGAGCTCAGAGCCATCCGGCTTGTCCTGTCACGGCTGACGTCGCACTTACAGGGTCTTCCGGTTCAGATTCGATCAGACAATCGGACGGCGGTAGCTTACATCAATCACCAAGGAGGGACTCGCAGCAGGAGTGCCCTCAGGGAAGTCTCTCTGATCCTGTGGGCGGAGAGCAATGTTCCTTGCATTTCGGCAATCTACATTCCGGGAGTGGAGAACACGGAGGCGGACTCCCTGAGCAGGGGGTCCTCTCGCCAAGGAGAGTGGTCTCTCAACCCCGGGGTTTTTCAGTCTCTTTGTCGCAAGTGGGGGACTCCGGAGGTGGATCTCTTTGCCTCACGGCACAATCACAAACTCCCGGCCTTTGTGTCTCTATCTCAGGATCCTCTAGCTCTGGCAGTGGATGCCTTGTCCCTTGCTTGGAAGGATCTGGGGTTTCTGTACCTGTTTCCTCCCTTCTCCATGCTGGGCAAGGTAGTTTGCAAACTGGCTCTGGAAGGGGCACCAGCAATTCTGGTGGCTCCAAGGTGGCCAAGAAGGGTTTGGTACGCAGACGTTGTAAGGCTGGCCGTGGATCAGTACTGGCTTCCCATGTTTCCGGATCTGTTATCTCGGGGTCAACTACTTTATCCCAATTTACCAACGTTGGCTTTGATGGCTTGGCTGCTGAAAACTTCATTCTGAAGGAGGAAGGTTTGTCTGAGGCTGTGGTTCAGACCTTGATTAGAGCTAGGAAGCGGTCCTCTTCTGGCATTTACTATAGGACTTGGCGGTCCTATATTGACTGGTGTGAGGCTAGGGCCTTGCCTTGCAGGGTGTTTTCGATCCCTAGGATTTTGGAGTTTCTTCAGCACGGTCTGGATATTGGGTTCCAGCTTAGTACCTTGAAAGGACAGGTCTCTGCTCTGTCTGTTTTCTTCCAAAGATCTTTTGCCTTACACCCGCTGGTTAAGACTTTTTTCCAGGGGGTCACTCATGTTCGACCCCCTCGGAAGGCTATGGTTTGGGATTTGAATTTGGTTCTTTCGGCTCTCCAGGGTCCTCCTTTTCAGCCGTTACAGGATATTGCTCTTTCTGTTTTCACTCAGAAGGTTGCCTTCTTGGTGGCTATTACCTCTGTTTGGCGTGTCTCTGAGTTGGCGGCTCTGTCGATTCAGGCCCCTTACTTTGAAAGACACCAGGACAAGGTGGTCTTTCTCTTTAAGCCAGATTTCCTTCCTAAGGTGGTTTCTGCTTTCCATCTCAATCAGGATATTGTTCTCCCTTCCTTGTGTCCTAAGCCTAGCAATGACAAGGAGAGGGTTCTGCACAATTTGGATGTTGTTCGCTGTGTGAAGTACTATTTGGTGACTACTTCTTCTTTCCGCAAGACGGATGCCTTTCTCGTGGTGCCCTGCGGGCCCAGGAAAGGTTTGGCGCCCGCCAAGTCTACCATTAGCAAATGGATTCGTTAGGCCATTGTTGGGGCCTATTCTGCTAAGGGGAGGACTCCCCCTTTTAGGGTCACTGCGCATTCTACTCGTGCTGTTGGTGCGTCCTGGGCTTTTCAGCACCAGGGTTCTGTTGAACAAGTTTGTAAGGCTGCTACTTGGTCTTCCGTTCATACTTTTTCCAAGTTTTACAAGGTTGATGTGCGGGCTTCAGCGGATGCCGTTTTTGGCCGCAAGGTTCTGCAAGCTGCAGTGGTTTAAGTTGGTGCATTCTTTACTGTTTATGGTTCCCACCCATGACGGACACTGCTATTGGATGTCCCAAATGTCATGAAGAGTTGAAGCGGAGTGTATGTCACACTTGGAATAATACCGTTTTGTGAGTACTCACCTTTAAAATGGATATTATAAGTGTGACATACACTCCGCTTCACCCACCCTTTTTGGTATTCTGGATCCTTTATATGGTGAACCATTGTTTCTTGGTTGTTAGTATTGTTTTATTTGGTTCTTCCTGGTCCCCTTACTGCTATCTTCCACTGGGGAATTGGTGGGAGGTCCCAGGTATTTATGGACTGGGAGGAGCTCCTTTTTTGCATTCATCTCTGCAGAAGTTCGCCCTCTACTGGAGAATAACCCAAATGTCATGAAGAGTTGAAGAGGAGTGTATGTCGTACTTATAATATCCGTTTTAAAGGTGAGTAACCACAAAACGGTATTTTTGGGTCCGCTTGCTTGGGAGCTATGAGCCAATTAGGGATGCCCTGCAGTGTAATCTGCCATTTAAAGTGGACCAACACCCAGGATTTTGACTTTCCTGGGTCTTGGTCCACTTCGGTGGGGCACCTCTCCCCGCTCCCACGTGGCCGCGGACAAGCGATCTGACAGCAACGGGCAAGCGGCTCCTCCGCCGCCGCCTCCCGCGGGAGGTGATCGGCCCGGGAATCTTATAGATTCCCTGGCCGATCACGGGAGGGTGATGGTCCACTTTAACCCCCCCCCCAAGCTCAATTACTATACTCATCAGTTTGGAAAACCAATGCTGCTCAAATGGGGCATAGAGCAGAATGACCTTTTTTTGCAGCTACAACATCTTGGATCTCATGCAGCCATGCAGCTGATTGGTGCTAGTCTGGTGATCAATAACTCACCTGGTTGCTAGATCTCAGGCCACGCTGCATGCTTCACTTCCCACGATGCCCCAGGGCCTGAACTCCATTCACCAGCACTTGCATTCTGGGTCCCGGCCAAGCCCTCTCTATTCACTGCAACTGAGAGGATTGTGTCAGGTCTCAGCACACGCTCTCCATTGCAATAAATGGAGATCCCAACCCGCCATCAATCCAGAACCCATGTATTGGCCCCAGGCCGTGCTGGATGTGGAAACACGATCGGGGGCTCGGATCAAGCGATGACATGTGTTACTGATTGCTGGACTAGCACCAATCAGCTGCCCAAAACAAAAGGTAATTACCGTATCCTTTTTTTGTTTTTTTGCTGCTGAACCACTTAGAAGTAGACCTTCCACAGCACAGTATATCCTAGAGTGCCTTACATCACACTGCTGATATACTCAACATCATTAGTTGTGGTCATGGCTAGGAGCTTTTTAAAGTGGACCCAGCGCGATCGACCTGGATCGATTCTCTC
This sequence comes from Gastrophryne carolinensis, assembly GCA_027917425.1. NCBI lineage: Eukaryota > Metazoa > Chordata > Amphibia > Anura > Microhylidae > Gastrophryne > Gastrophryne carolinensis. Next base: position 48,373,418 of record CM051240.1, read on the forward strand.
CCCCCTTGCCTTGCTTCCCAGTCCAACGGTGCATGCGCAAGCCGTGGCCGCATCCCCGCTATCCCTCTAGCAGGACGCGTGCCCGCGCCATCCAGTTGTGAAGGGAAGCGGGAAATGCGGCTGCCAGCGCGCTCGGGGCCGCTGGCCTTAGATGGCAGCTTAGATGGGGTGATGTCAGCGGCTCCGAGTGTGCTGATTGGATAAGTGCTGGGCATGCGCCGTAGGACCGGGAAGAGGTGATTTTGTTTGGGCGATCTGGGGGGTTTCACACAGCAGGGAACCCCGATTTATTAAGTCATTTTTTTTTTTTGGTTCATCAGATTATACTGCTTCAAGTTGCATGGGCTCTCATCTCTTTGGCGTCTTTTTCGTGGCAAGAAATGGAACGTCCTGCGTCAGAGGGTGGACTCCTGCTCCTATGACTTGGATCAGGTATGTGCCTGCAATTACCTGGTATCACCAGAAGAGGGATGATGAACAAATAGTTAATATGAATTTGGGCTCCCTGATGGATAAATGATGAAGAAAAGTTTGCACAAATATTTAAAGGGGTGGTTAGTCTTTTTTTTTTTTTTTTTTGGAAAGAAGATGCCTTGAAATGTTTCTGTAGAAAGGCTGGCTTTAGTTTTACAACTTGGACTAAAAAAATCTAGATTAGTGGTGATGCAGAAACTTTTTCATATGGTATTGAAATTTAAAACTGGACATGGACAGCACTTCATGTTTGGGTTAAGGCAGGTACAGCTTTTTTTTTTCTTTTATATCTGTTATTCTCATCTGCGCAGATGCCGGGTATGCAGATGTGGAGTAAGAGCGCCAGAAAGGTGAGTATTTGCAGGGCGATCCTGGGGGATTCTCATAGCGGGGCACTTAATCAGCAGGCACTGGAGTCGTGGCTAGACCCCTGTAAAGCGACCCTAAAGTCTTATATTCTAAGTATGTCACACACCCCGCTTCAAGATATTCATAACCTGTGGGTATACTGACCTGAAGAGGGCGATCTGCAGAGATGATTGGAGGAAAGAAAGCCCCTCCCGGTCCATAAATACCTGGGACCTCCCACTCATTACCCAGTCTTCATCTCTGCAGGACGGCGAGCAAGCAGAAGATGATCTCTCCTCCTTGCACAGGGGGTTTTTCAAGGTAGCCGGGTCTACTCCCGGCCAATATTATTTATTCCCGCTCTGACTTTTTTCTTCCCCTATTTAATATATTTATATGTCTCCTCAGTTTTGACTGCGGTCCGGGTGATGGTACTCTAGCACACACGTGCTCAGGAGCTATGCAAGACCCTACTTAGAGGGTAGGCGGTTATACCGGGTTGGTGACCCCGGTTTGGGATGCCCTGTCCATGAGAATTTTTTTTCTTAAATGGCCTACCCCCCTCCCTTCTAGCCTGGGTTGGGGGTTCTCTCCTCACAATTTGGATATCCATGGTGTGGAGCGTCTAGGAGTAATTCCACAATGATTTGGTTGCGCTGTTCTTTATTATATGTTTGTGTGTGTTGTGTAACGTTTTTTCCTTGTCACATTGCTAAGTACAGACACCGCCGCGGTGCTGTGATTTACCTCAGAAGGCGGAGGGGAGGGGCCCTCCCCTCACGCTCTTCTGTCGGGGGCGGGGCCGGGCCTTTTGCTTGTGGCCGCGGCCTGCGCCCTGGCTTTCCTAGCTGGGCAGCGGCTCACAGGCAGCGGGCCGCTGCCGCTATTAGGTGCCGCGTCGTGCCGGGGCCGCGGGCCCCCGCGACACCGGCGAACAGTGTTACAGCGGAGGGGAGCTTTCCCCTCATGCGCTGAGTCATTGGGGGCGGGGCCGGACTTGCGGTGCGTCACCGCGGCCCACCCCCTATCTCTTCCCGGGCACCGCTGAGGAGCTTGTAGCTCCTATCTGCACTGTGATAGGGGGGCGGAGCCGGTAAAGCGCGCGGTCCGCGCTGGCCACGCCCCCCTTCTCCGTCTCCCGCTCTGGCTGCGCTGCTCTGCCAGGTTTACCTCACGCACGGAGACTCTGCGTGCTGACATGCCCTGGACTAGCCCGGAGGCTCTGTGAGTGGCCCTGTGGGCCTTTGTTTTATTCCATTTTCACTTAATTATATAGCTTCTGGCTTCTAATTATATTTTCTGTGTTTTTAGGTGATTCTTCAGGGAATTTTTATAAGGGGGTTTCTCCCGGTCCTGGGTCCCTGGGTACTTTCACTTGGTTTTTCTTTTAAAAAATTCCTCCCACTTAAAAAAGGACGCTATAAGGGCATCCCGGGTTGCTTCATAGCGTAATTCCCTCGGTCATAGCGACTCACTTAAGTTCACCTTATGGAGGCATCCCAGGAATCCGGGCTCCCCTCGGGACAATCTCGGAAGTGTTTGGGGTGTGGGGTATCCCTAACTGGGGATGATTTCTTTTTATGTATATCTTGTGCACAACAGACTATTACGCGGCAGTCAGGACCCCAGGCTTCTGGGTCAGCACCGCCGGCTTCATCCTCCCCCCTCCCATTTTAACCCGTGCCCCATGTGATGTTGTCATGGGGGGGCAGTCGCAATCTGATGTTTGTGCCAGATTGGCCAGTATTGGTGTCATACACCCCGCTTCAAGATATTCATTACCTGTGGGTAGTATGGTCCTGTAGAGGGCTTCTGCAGAGATGATTGGAGGAAAGAAAGCCCCTCCCAGTCCATAAGTACCTGGGACCTCCCACTCATTACCCAGTCTTCATCTCTGCAGACGGCGAGCAAGCAGCAGATGATATCTCCTCCTTGCACAGGGGGACTTTAAGGTAGCCGGGTCTACTCCCGGCCTATATATATTTTTATTTCCGTTCGGACTCTTTATTCCCTTTATTGATATATAGCTATTTAAATGCCTCCCAGTCTTGACTGCTGTCCGAGCGAGGGTATAACAGCACCTCAGGTGCTCAGGAGCTATGCTCCACCGCGAGACCCTATAAAGAGGGTAGGCGGTTATACCGGGTTGGTGACTCCGGTTTGGGATGCCCTGCCAAGAGTTTAATTTTCCCCTTAAATGGCCTATTCCCCTTTTTTAGTTGTGTGGAGGCCTCTTATTCAGCTTCTGGTGTTTTTCTATGGGGGCGCCTGGAAAATAGATTAATTTGAAATGTTTGTTTAAAATGTTTACTTTTCTGGTATGAATAGTTATAATGTAAACTTGTTGCAATCTTTTTTGCTGACAGACACTGGATTTTTACCTCAGAGCTGAGGGGAGGATTTCTCCCCTCACGCTCTTCAGTGAGGGGGCGGGGCCGAGCCTTCGGTATGAGGCCGCAGCCCGCGCCCTTTAGGAGTTTGGAGCTGGTAGCGTGACCGAGCGGGGAGCAGCTCCGCTTGTTATGCGGGCTGCTACCGGCTCTATTATGCGCCCGGTGCAGCGGCTGCCTGCGGCACCGGTGCGCGAGTGTTAATGGAGGGGAGCTTCCCCTCACGTCTGACAGACACTGTGCTGGGTTTTTTTCCTCAGAGCTGAGACAGGTGCTGGATTTTACCTCAGAGCTGAGGGGAGGATTTCTCCCCTCACGCTCTTCAGTGAGGGGGCGGGGCCGGGCCTTCGGTATGAGGCCGCAGGAGTTTGGAGCTGCTGGGCGGAGCCTTGCAGCGCGCGATCCACGCTGGCCACGCCCCCCTGTTGCGTCTCCCGCTCTGATCTGTGTTACCTCAGGCAGAGGACACAGTGTATTGGCGCCCAAAGACTCAGTGAGTGGCCCTGCGGCCGTTGCTTATCTGTACATATTTGCATATATATATGTATATATATAGTTATATTAGATATAGGTTTATATAGGGAGAACCTCTTACTGTCTTTTTCTATGTTTTTCAGGCTGAACTGCCAGGAATTTTTTCAGGTTTCTCCTGGTCCTAGAGTACCTGGGTACTTTTGCTATTTATTACAAAACCTCCCACTTGGACAATATAAGGGCATCCCGGGTTGCTTAATAGCGTAATTCCCTCACTCATAGCGACTATTCAAGTTCACCTTATGGAGGCATCCCAAGATTCCGGGCTCCCCTCGGGACAATCCCGGAAGTGTATGGGTTGTGGGGTATCCCTAACAGGGGATGATTTTTTCCTATGTATATCATGTGCACAGCAGACTATTACACGGCAGTCCGGTCCCCAGGCATCTGGGTCAGCGCAGCCGGCTTCATCCTCTCCCCCTCCCACTTTGACCCGTGCCCCGTGTGAGATTGCCACGGGGGGGCAGTCGCAATCTGATGTGTATGCCAGGTTGGCCAGTATTGAAAAATTCATTTCCTCCACGGTTGCCAAGAAAGCACCGGCTAAGAGGAAGCATTTATCACCGGTTAATCATTTTGAATATGATGATGACGAGGACGGCCTAGATTGGTCAGATTATTCCCCTCTAGAAGAAGGGGAATTATTTGAGGATTCAGATATTTCTGATGATCAGCAATTTGTTGGTGCTGATTCCGATCGGAGCTCAGGGACTTCCTTGGATACTCCTAATGTTCTGACTCAGATGTTTGAGGTGCTTGCTATCTCGCCTCCGGCGGAGGTTCCTGAACAGCAAGGGGAGTTTTATGACGAATCCAAGCCGCGGTTGGAATTCCCTAATCAAAAGCATTTTGATAATATTATTTCTAAGGAATGGGAAAGGCCTGCCCGGCTCCCAGGCATTCCCCAAAGTTGGGATAAGAGGTATCCTTTTCCAGTGGAGACGGTTAAGCGCTGGGCGTCTCCCCCCGAGGTGGACGCCCCTATTTTGGGGTTATCCAACTCAGCCGTATTGAACAACCCTGATTGTTCTTCTCTTAAGGATGGTGAGGATAAACGCATTGACCAGATGGCTTGTCATGGTTTTGCCAGTATTGGGGCAGCAATAAGGCCTGTTTGTGCCTCATCGCTGTTGGCGGTGGCTACGAGAAAGGTGGTCAGGCACTTGTTCTCCTCCGGTTTGAATCCGGACAGTGAGGAATTTCGTGAACTAAAACAATGTGAGGGGTTTTTGTCCTTCATGGTGGCCGCTTTGGATGATTCCTTGATGATGAGTAGTAGAGCCTCTGCTCTAATGGTTACTATCAGGCGTTCAATTTGGTTACGCCAGTGGGCGGCTGACTTTGGGTCAAAAAAGTCACTAACAGCTCTTCCCTTCGTTGGGTTACGGCTCTTTGGAGACAAGCTGGATGCCGTGGCCAAGGGGGGCAAACTACCTCAACGCAAGAAGCAACGTCGCCCCTTTCGAGGAGCGTCTTCCTTCACTCCTTCCTTTCGGGGATCTAGAGCAGGAAGAGGTTTCGCCTTCCCTTCTACAAGGGGAAATTCCTGGAATAGGGGCAGAGGACGTGCCCGTTCAGGATACAGTTGGGGCTCAAAACCCAAACCCGTGGCCAAGCCCGCTCAACAATGAGGGGGCGCCCTCACCCGTGCGGGTGGGGGGACGGCTACAGCACTTCTCCCAGGTCTGGAACCGAGAGGTCTCGGACAGGTGGATCAGGGAAGTGGTGTCTTCCGGCTACAGGCTGGAGTTCGAGTCCTACCCTCCCCCGCGTTTCCTCAGGTCTCGGGTGTCCCCGGAGGCACTGGCTGCGCAGCAGCTCCGGGCGGCAGTATCGAGTCTTCTGGAAATGGCAGTCATTTGCCCAGTTCCCTCATTGGACCGGGGTCAGGGTTTTTACTCAAATCTGTTCACGGTCCCCAAAAAGGATGGCTCCGTCCGGCCCATACTGGACCTAAAGATTCTCAACAAGTTCGTCAGACTGCGAAGGTTTCGCATGGAAACGTTGCGCTCGGCTATTCATTCTCTTCGTCAGGGGGACTTCATGACGTCCATAGACATTCAGGACGCTTACCTCCATGTTCCCATTTTTCCCGCACACCAGAGGTTTCTGAGGTTCGCGGTGGAGGATCGGCACTTTCAGTTTGTAGCTCTTCCCTTCGGTCTCACCACAGCTCCAAGAGTTTTCACCAAGGTGCTTGCTGGGGTGATGGCTCTCCTCAGAGCGCAGGGGATTCGCATTGTGCCATATCTGGACGATCTCCTCATCATGGCACCGTCATTCAGCCAGGCAGAATTGGACACCAGGACGGTAATATCCACTCTGGAGAGGTTCGGCTGGGTGATCAACTACCCCAAGTCCTCCCTACACCCGTCCAGGACAGTATCCTTTCTGGGAATGTCTCTGGATACAGATCTGGCCAGAGTTTTCCTTCCTCAGTCCAAGGTTCTTCTGATTCAGGAGTTGGTTCGGTCGCTCATGTCCATGCCTCGACCGTCCATCCGTCTAGGGATGAGACTGGTGGGTTTGATGGTGGCCTCATTCGAGGCGGTTCCCTTGCTCAGTTTCACACAAGGACACTTCAGCTCCATCTGTTATCGGTCTGGAACAGGTCTCCTCAGTCGCTGGATCATCTTTTTCAGATGTCTCCCCGGGTTCGCCGCTCGCTTCGGTGGTGGCTGAACTCACTGAGGGGCAGATCCTTTCGGACTCCTCAGTGGGAGATAGTCACTACGGATGCCAGCCTCTCAGGATGGGGGGGGGCTTTTGGAAGGATCTGCAAGTTCAGGGTTTGTGGAGTCCCCTGGAAGCTCACGAGTCTACCAATGTTCTGGAATTGAGGGCCATCAGGTTGGTTCTTTGTCATTTGACTCATCAACTGCGAGACTTGCCGGGGTCAGGTCGGACAATCGGACGGCGGTGGCCTACATCAATCACCCGCAGCAGGAATGCCCTCCAGGAAGTGTCTCTGATCCTGGACTGGGCAGAGAGACATGTCCCGTGTATCTCAGCAGTTTACATCCCAGGTGTGGAGAACACGGAGGCGGACTCTCTGAGCAGGATGTCAGCCCACAAGGGGGAATGGTCTCTCAATCCCAGGGTCTTTCCCTCAATTTGTCTCAGGTGGGGGTCACCGGCGGTGAACCTATTTGCCTCCCGTCACAATCACAAACTTCCGGCTTTTGTGTCTCTGGCGAAGGACCCACTGGCTCTCGCGACGGACGCCATGTCCCTGAACTGGAGGGATCTGGGGTTTCTGTACCTGTTCCCTCCGTTTCCCATGGTGGGCAGAGTAGTGCGCAAGCTTGCTCTGGAGAGAGCAACAGCAATTCTGGTAGCTCCAAGGTGGCCAAGACAAGTCTGGTTCGCAGACGTGGTAAGGTTGGCAGAAGATCAGTTCGTTCTGCCCCTGCTGCCAGATCTGCTCACACAGGGTCATCTTCGTTACCCCAATTTACCAACGCTGGCTTTGACGGCGTGGCTGCTGAAACCTCCATCTTGAAGGAGGAAGGTCTTTCTGACGCTGTTATTCAGACTCTCATTCGTGCTAGAAAGAAGTCTTCTTCATCCGTGTACTATAGGACTTGGAGGTCTTATATTGATTGGTGTAAGGCTAGGGCCTTCCCTTGTAGGGAATTCTCTGTTTCTAGAATTTTGGAGTTCTTGCAACATGGTCTGGACTTAGGGCTCCAACTCAGTACTCTGAAGGGGCAGGTGTCTGCCCTGGCGGTATTTTTCCAAAAGTCTTTTGCACTACATCCTTTGGTTAAGACCTTTTTCCAGGGGGTTACGCATGTGCGGCCTCCTAGGAAGCCTTTGATTCCGGTTTGGGATTTGAATTTGGTTCTTTCTGCGCTACAGGGTCCCCCCGTTGAGCCCTTGCATGATAGTCCTTTGTCTTCCCTTACGCAGAAGGTGGCATTTTTGGTAGCTATCACTTCAGTTAGACGTGTTTCTGAGTTGGCGGCTCTGTCTATTCAAGCTCCATATTTTGAAAGACATCAGGATAAAGTGGTTTTCCGTTTTAAGACGGACTTTCTTCCTAAGGTGGTTTCGTCCTTTCATTTAAATCAGGATATTGTTCTGCCCTCTCTCTGTCCTAACCCCAGCAATGACAAGGAGAGGGTCCTGCATTATTTGGATGTGGTTCGTGTTGTGAAGTATTATTTGGTGGTAACGTCTGCCTTTCGCAAGACTGATGCATTCTTCGTGGTGCCTTTTGGGCCCAAAAAGGGTCTAGCACCCACAAAGTCTACCATCAGCAGATGGATCCGTCAGGCCATTGTAGGGGCCTATTCTGCTAAGGGGAGAGATCCTCCCTTTCGTGTTACTGCTCATTCTACTCGTGCGGTTGGGGCCTCCTGGGCTTTTCAGAACCAGGCCTCTGTTGAGCAAGTTTGCAAGGCTGCTACCTGGTCTTCTGTTCACACTTTTTCAAAGTTTTACAAGGTTGATGTGCGGGCCTCAGCGGATGCTGTTTTTGGCCGCAAGGTTCTGCAGGCTGCAGTAGTTTGAGTTGTGCTTTATACCTTGTTTTTGGATCCCCACCCTTTATGGACACTGCTATTGGATGTCCCACAGGTAATGAATATCTTGAAGCGGGGTGTGTGACATACTTAGAATAATACCATTTTGTGAATACTCACCTTGTAAAATGGGTATTATAAGTATGTCACACACCCCGCTTCAACCCGCCCTTTGGATTCTGCATCCTTCATATGGTGAACTTTGCGTTGTTATGACTTATATTTGGTTCTTCCTGGTCCCTTACCTTCCTGCTTTCTTTATACTGGGGAGTGAGTGGGAGGTCCCAGGTATTTATGGACCGGGAGGGGCTTTCTTTCCTCCAATCATCTCTGCAGATCGCCCTCTTCAGGTCAGTATACCCACAGGTTATGAATATCTTGAAGCGGGGTGTGTGACATACTTATAATACCCATTTTACCAGGTGAGTATTCACAAAATGGTATTTTGACATTTAGCAGCAAACTCTTTTCCCAGGAGATCCTGATTTAGCATGTGCTGCTTCTTACTATCCTCCAGGAAATATTCCAGGATTTTCCAAGCCTTCTCTACTGGTTAAGCCCGGAGAATCTGATTGGCAGTCAGTGGTCATGAGCACAGACCAGAGGAGTAATCAAGCTGTATTTGAGCCACCTAAGGGTCCCTAAACAGCAGGGCATCCCAAATCAAAATGCCTTGGGAGGAAGGTGTCCAGCAGACCTAAAGTCTTATTTGACATTTGTTTTGCTTGGGTATAATTTTGCTAAAATGTACAAGCATATTTGTAGCCCTTAAATGTTGCTTTGCTTGTAGCGTTTTTTTTATATTTGTACATTTTTTTTTTTTTTGTAAGCAAGGTATAAAAATAACTCTTTAAAGTGCATTATCTAGCAATTTAAAAGCTCAAATATATGTATATCTCTAAAATTAAACCACATTGTCTAATAAGTTTATTTCTCAGTAAATCCAAGGAAACGCTAGATAATGTACTTTAAAGAGTTATTTTTATACCTTGCTTGCAAAAAAATGTACAAGTATAAAAAAAATAATGCAACAAGCACTGTTACAAATACAGAAAGCCCCAAAACAGGCAAAAGCGAAACATATATTAAAATGGATTACTCATCTGTTTCATGTGATCAGCAGGCCTCATCCAATCTCCAAACAAGATGGCTGCTGTATTCAGGCTCACAAAGCTGGTCTCTCTATCCCGAAGCAAATCTCATCATCGCCCGTCTGTCTGTCTTTATTGAAAACAAGGCTCCCCTCAAGTCTCACCAGCCATCCTTTCTCCAGCTGCCCGAGCCAATCTCCCTGTCTCTCACCAGCCAGCTGTTTTCCCCAGGGTGACCCCTTTGTTTCATTTGAAATAGCGCAGGTATACTCGCACCCCCCTCCCCCGATTAGGGGTGCTCCGTTGTGTGAAACCCCCTAGGTCGCCTGAAAACTAACCCTCATCAACGGTCCAACGGCGCATGCACGAGCAGCGGCTGCATCCCCACTATCCCTTTAGCAGGGCTCCTGCACACGCCAGGCATTTGTGTTAAAGGGTAACGCGGCATGCTTCCACCAACGCGCTTGGATCCGCTTACATTAGACGAGCTCCTGGACGAAGGGGCTCGATCGGTTCCGAGCGTGCTGATTGGACGAGAGGGCTGCTCATGCACCGTAGGACTGGGGTAGGGTAAGTGAGATTGGGCATTGTTGGGGGTTTCACACAGCAGGGCACCCCCGATCAGGGTGCCCGGGGGGGGCAAAGACCAAAACTCAGGATAGTCAAAATCCTGGGTTTTGGTCCAATTTAAGCCTGCCTGAAGGCTTTAATACCCTTTTAAATACCTCCATATAAATAGTTTTTAGTGCAAAATGTCTCCACATAAGTGAGGTGGATTTCATATTTTGTATGGAGGGAGCGACGCACTTTGATCAATAGTTCCCTTAATGAATATAACTTCTGAAGTAACACAGACCTTTTATATCCACAGCTATTTCTTGGGACATTACTTTTCACAATCCTGCTCTTCCTGCTGCCAACCACTGCACTCTATTACCTGGTCTTCACCTTGGTAGGTATCATTTCTTTCCAGTTGCTTCCACCTTTTATACTTAAACGGGGGTGGAATAGTGGTGCTATGGCACAACACTGGGCACATGCTCAATGCCATTGTTAAGCATAGTCACCGGCTGTAAGGTAAGATCTGAGATTCCTGTGCAGCCATCCATATAAATAGTGTTCAAAGGAAAGGGCCTGATGACATTTATTGTCCTTTGCTCCCTGATATTGATACTGCGGCTGTGGGATTAAAAATCCCTGTCCAGATTGAATATAAACATGAATTCCACCTTTTCTCCCTCGCAGCCTTTCAGTCCTTGTCCGGTTACATAAAACTTACCAGGTTTTGATATCGAGTGGCCCCCATTTCTGTCAATCACAGTGACTGGCCACACCTGCTGCATTCACTAAAATAGAAGGGGCATGTAGAGGCCTTGCAGTAAATGGAGTGAGCGGAGCCAGTCACTTGTTATTGGTGGGGTGGAGGCAATAGGAAATGATGGTCGCGGGACTGCACACCGCCTGATGAAACGTCTTATATTCGTGCTTCCCATTTGCTGTCCTTGCATGTCCTGGCATTCCGCCATTCCAGAGAAGCGGAGGGTGTGCTGAATGGATAATCTGTAAATATTGGATTTGTTAATCCTGATTATGTTGAAACAAACCTATAATATGGAGCTGGCAGTGACGCTTGTTGTATTGAGTTGAACTGCAAATATTTATTAAGCGCTGCCAGCTCCGCCATAGCAGCTTGATGGCCTGTCACAAAATCTTCAGGCTTAGGACTGGAGAGCGTCCTGTGTCCTTATTTACGAAGTCGGTCTAAAATGGAGAAATGTATTATGATAGGAGGCATTCAGTTATTACTGTAACCTGCAAACCCCTTGCCACCCTGCACTGCCAACTAATTGCAGAGCTTCCTTAAGGCGAGACAAAACCCATACGACCAGGCCCTCGAATATAGCCTGGCCCCAGGGCATCCTGCTATAGTGAAACCCCCAGGGTCGTTGGTAAGCTCACCTTTACCGGGCGGCTCCCGTGACGCAGCAATAGCCGACACTGCATACTCAGCTTCCCTGTAGCTGTGCACACTCCTTCACCCAGCCTTTCTGAATGGCTGGGAGCAAGAACGCACACGCGCACCCGAACAGAGTGCCAGGGATGCGGCCAGCCGGCTGCACTACATGTCACTACGGCACCTTTGAGATCAGCCAATCAGCAATCTCAAAAGTGCCACTGTAACCGAGGAAAAGACAAGTTTTAACTAGGGATCCGATTTGAGATGCCCACTGCGTGTGTTCTCCCACATTGCCGTAAAAATTAACTTTCCTGCCGTTCCCACAGTGCAGGCGCGGACAAAACTGAGCACGCTGATTGGCAGGTGCACCGCTCAGTCTCTAGCTGTGGTGTGCCCACACTGCCTATTCAGAAAGGCCTCGTACAGGTACGGGTGTGGCTGTGGTGCCAAGACGCGGTGAGGGCTCTGGGAGCAGGTAAGTGAAAGGAGGGATCCAGGGAGGTTTCACACAGTGGGGCATCCAAATTAAGAGAGACTCAAGCTGCCCACCAAAAGGTACCAGAGATCTGTTCTTAGCCAGATGGTGAACGCTGCAAAGGCTTGTATCCCTTCGCTCTGGAAGAGTCCAACCCCCCCAAGCCTCTCTATGTGGCTGAGTAAGGTGGCAGAGATTGAGAGGTTCATGGGCCTAATTGCAGCGCAAAATGAAGCCTCGGAAGATCACCACCTTAAGTGGACCAATTGGGTGATCTTTACGACCTCACAGGAATTTGAGATGCTGCTGGAGGCGAGTCAATAGTGGGTGTGGGTTCACAGCTTCCCTTTTCCCCACTCCTGTCCCTATTTCCCCACCCCCTCTCTCCCTCTTGTTTCCATGTTATCATCTACCCCCACCCCCTCCCCCCTTCGTCCTAGTTTCCACGACTTTGTTTCGCAGCAGAGGGGTTGGCGTCAGCCCCCCCATAGTGGTGACTGGTGTTGTGATATCTAGTTATACTTGGTTGAGGAGTCAGCTTGGGGTAGTCATCCAGGTGTCTGGATAGGGGTCTGCGGTCCGACTATCCCTAGGAATTCTCTACAGCTACGACCATGGGTTGGACGCCGAGACCGCCCCTCTCTCTCATGCAGTACGTAACAGTAGTTCGGGGGTTGGTGCTCTGGCTGCGGCGATGTCTTTCTGATTATCGTGATTGTCTTATTTTATACACGTCTGACAATGCTGTGCATTTACTGTCTGTGGTATACCCTTATTTTCTTCTATGACTGTTGTAAAATCTTTGGAAATGATAAATAAAGAATATATAAAAAAAAAAGAGTGGGACTCGGACAGCCATGGAGTCTTCCAGACTACAGGGCCTCTGTTGTTCCTCTTTAAGTTTGGCTTTACACAGCATCAACTCTCTTAGGAAGTACTAAAACACATTGGCTATTTCCCTAAATAGCATATATAGTGGCTATATAAATGCTGTCCTGGAAACCAATAAAACATCATGAACTCTCACAACTAAGGATTAAAACAGCAACTACTGTATGAGTGCAGTCGGGGTTAGTAGGTAGGTTACACAAGTCTTAAAGAGGCCACCGCCCTCAACACTGTTAGCCAGCAACCAATCCTATAATTTGTTTCTAAATCTGGATAAAAACAGAGGACTCCGTTGTCACACATCTGCAGCAGTATGCTAAAGCTGCACCACTTAAAGTGGACCAACACCCACGGGTGATCGGCCCGGGAATCTATAAGATTCCCGGGCCGATCACCTCCCTCCCCGCGGGACATCCGAGATCGGGATGTCCCGCGGGGTGAAACCCCCCCAAACACCCCAAACTCCTTACCTTATCTTTGGCGGCGGCCGGCCGCTGCCGCCTCCCTCGCGCCCCTCTAGACGTGCGCGCGCCCGCGCCGGCCGTCTGTGAAGAGTCAAGAGTGACGCGCGGGAGGCGGCGGCGGAGGAGCCGCTTGTCCGTCGGCACGGGGAGAGGTGAGTTTTTCGGGGGGTTCTGGGGGGCACCCCGATCGGGGGTGCCCCACCGAAGTGGACCAAGACCCAGGATAGTCAAAATCCTGGTTGTTGGTCCACTTTAAAGCCAAGGTGTTTCTGTGTAGGTACAGTCCTAACTCTAATCTATGAACCTCCACTGGGACATACAATGCAATAGATAAACTGGGAGCAGCTTACCTAAGGTTGCCCTATAACCTTGAGTGCAGCACATGGGGAAGAAGGGTTTAAAGCCTCCCTCATACAGCTCAAGACCCCCCCACCCCATGTGCTTGCACAAAATCAAGAGATACAAAGGAGGGGTGGCAGCTGCTTGGGCCAATTTATAACTAACCTGGCATGTGCATGTGAGCAGGGCATTAAAATGCAAAAGTCTTAAAAGGGCCACAGCACTCAACCCTGTTAGCTCGCAACCAATCCTATAATTTGTCCCTAAATCTAGTTAAAAACAGAGGTGTTGGTTGTCACACATCTGCAGAAGTATGCTAAAGCTGCACCACCAAACGCCAAGGTATCTCTGTGTAGGTGCAGTCCTAACTCTAATCTATGAGAGGTCCCATCCTACCGCAAGCCATATGTCATACAGTCAAAAATAGAACTCACACAATGGGTGGTGGGGGGTATAAAAAAAGCTTCATAATGTTGAAAGAGGGGGGGTCTACAGGGTGACATTAGTGATCAGTCTGGCTTGTTTGAACCCAGTTGATATTGATCTCTTTCTTCTGACAGCTTCGTCTTCTTGTGGTGATGGTACAAGGTGTCATCCAGATGACTATACATCTGCTCAGCTCCCTCCCTTTCTATGCTCTTCTGCTGCGCCTCTGCCAATCCTACCGGCTAGCAGGTAGGTCACCTATTGCTTTGAGTTACATTTTGATAATAAAATGCTTCACATGCTCTCTACAAGCCACTGTGGTGTTTTTTAAATACATTGTGTGGCCACAGTATTCTAAGAGTTAGAGGGTCTACATTCTCATGGCTTTTTGTGACGATTTATGTCTCTTACAGCGGGGGTTAAATTCCATATGCTGGAGCAGCAAAACGGGAAGCCACTTAGACTGCTGATGCAGGTGAGGCTGATGTATCACTCATTCATATATTACTGATCATTTAATCCGTATAAAAAGCTGTTACATTTATAATGTGGTTCTAATTTATACTTATGTTTGTCACATTAACGTCAAATAAGAAACGTGTTACTATACTTACCTCCCATGTTGTAGTCTCAAGGTGCAGCAGAAAGCTTGATCTTCATCTTAGTTTCTAGACCAGCGGTACTCAACTGGCGGACCGGGGTCCGAATACGGACCTCGGCACCAAATTTCCGGACCCCTGAACTGACAGTCCCACACTCAGTTACTTCTGTGTTGCCGTGTTCAGTGCTGCCCCCTTTACTTGTTACCTTATTGCCAGTAACATTTTCAGCCCTAGATCCACCGTTGCACAGATTACACAGGTGGTTCTTGGACAGGGGGTTCTTGCAACAGAGTTCTTGGGGTGGGGGCAAGCAAGCAGTCTTTTTTAGCTTTGCCAGTGGAATCTATAGCCCTCCCACCCAGTGCGCTGATTTCTATCAACCCCCCCCCCCCCCCGCGCACGACAGCCCCCCGTCCGGACCTCCACCTTTCACCGGATGCCTGTAATTGGACCTTTACAAGAAGTGGTTGAGTACCCCTGTTCTAGACCATGCTCCTGCTTTGCAAACATAAATAAAATGGGGAAACCACCCATTGGCCCTCCAAAGCACTGTCCCAACTATTCATCTAGACTAAATCAAATCAACTGATTAGTTATTAAAGTGGATGGCCAGTCTTAGATTTAACTCAATTTAAGGGCGACTGGCGTACATTCAGGGCCCTTTTACACTATGAGGATTTCTATACACTGTTATTCTTTTTAAAAAAAGAAAGTATTTGCATGGTGCATACCACATGGCATAAAATAAATTTTTCCAAGATACTTAGCAGATCTCCTTACACCC
The DNA here is from genome assembly GCA_027917425.1 of Gastrophryne carolinensis. Classification (NCBI taxonomy): domain Eukaryota; kingdom Metazoa; phylum Chordata; class Amphibia; order Anura; family Microhylidae; genus Gastrophryne; species Gastrophryne carolinensis. The sequence goes on from CM051240.1 coordinate 48,388,716, forward strand.
CAGGGCTTTAGCCAAAATCTCCTGGAAAGCCGCCAGGATGTGCAATGCTCTGATATAGAAAACAAATGTAAACACCGCGCTAATAGCAAAAAGTAATTAGTTACAAAGACTAAGATACAAAAGGATGCTACAACGTGCTGGACCAATTATTCCCCAAGTCCACAGATAAATGTTAAAAAAAAAAGCACAGAGCAAAAAGTCAATCTCTTCACAAGTAGTTGATTTAGTAAACGCGTTTCGTTGACTAAATCAACTTTGTCAAAGGCAGAGTGCGGGGAGACCAAAGTTATATTTATAAATAAAAAAGTGAGTAGTTTGCTTTTTATTTATAAATATAACTTTGGTCTCCCTGCACTCTGCCTTTGACAAAGTTGATTTAGTCAACGAAACGCGTTAGGCAGACGAGTGCAGGAATATTTGCTTTGATTTTCTGGAGGGACCCTGACCTTTTCCCTGCGAGCGGCCGCGCAGGGGGCCTGTGGGAACACCTTCCAGAGAGCTTTTTCTATGCTATCAATTGCATTCGTTTGTAAGTGCATCTATGTTTTATTAAATAGTAATTTTTAAGCATATCTGAGTTGCACTAGAGGTTTTTGTTCTCTCTTTTATATCTCATAACTAAAAAAATATATATAAACACAGAGCTAATTAAGTGAATCAATTGGTGAAATGTCCCAAAAAATACATATGTGGTATCCACCGTTGCGTGCCCGTCACCGGTATCACAAAACTCTTACCAGATCAAAACATGATTAGTGCATTAAATATGTAGGTGCAAACTCCTCCAGAGAGAATGAATGATGATTCCTCTCAAATTAGGGAAAACCAGTTGAAAATGACTTCAATTCTCCTTTAACCCTTTCGCTGCCAGCCTACCTGCAGCATTTGCCACTCCCTGTTGCCAGACGATGTTTCACCATTTTGCGCTACACATATTCAACTGTCATTTTTGAAGGGATTTCCAGGGATTTCCCAGGAAAATTATATATTGTTTTTTTCAACAGAGTCTGGGCTTTAACATGAAATGTCTTGTTTGTATTTTTTAGGTGTATTCTCAATTTTTTTGGGTGAAATGTGTGAAAAAAAACAAAAAAAAAACATTTTTTTACAATTTGTAGAGTTTTTTTGTAATAAAAAATGTAAGTTTGTCAATAAAATCTTATTGCGTGAGAAACCCCAATTTCTCCCGGTTACAGCGATACCACATATGTATAGGTAGACACCCTTTCCTGCCCAGAAGCCTTTTATAGCTGCTGGATGACAAATGGTTAATTAAAAAAAAAATGACATAGGGTCCCCCTTCCCGAGGGAGGGGGACCCCATTTTTTTTTGGATTTTGAAGGGTTAAAAACCCTTCAAAATCCAAAAAAAAAAATGACGTGGGGTCCCCCTTACCCAAAGTAACCAGCCCGGGACCAGCTATGGGGGCTTGTAGGCACAGAGTGGGGGGGCCAGCTTTGGTGGCCCCCCCACCCTGCAGCCTACGAGCCCACATAGCCTATGTGGGCCCGGGCTCTTCTGCCCCCCCCTGGCCTTTGGGGAGGCAGGTAATGGGGGTGCCAGGGGTTAATGGCAAGCCACCCGCTAGCGCAGGTGGCTTGCCATCCCCCCAGCCTTGTGAACTGGTATAAGGGGTCTCATGGACCCCTTACCAGCTCACAAAGGGTTAATGTGAAAAAAAACACCACACAATAATAAAAAGTATTTTATTAGAAAAAAAAAAAATTTTTTTTTACTGTACTTACCTTCGATTGCAAGCTCTTGTCCCTCGCCGCTCAGCTGACAGATGCCGGTGATCGGCATCCAGAGAAGGAGAAGGCAGGAGATCAGAGGATCTCCTGTCACCTCCTTCCAGGGCACCGATCACCGGCATCTGAGAAGCTGAGAAGGCTGAAGCCTGAGATCGGGGCCGGGATGACTTCATAAGCCCCGCCCCCAAGGGGGCGGGGCTTAGAGGCATGATGGCGGCCGCCATCGTGCAGAAGAGAGGAGAGAGCCTCCCAGGCTCTCTCCTGAAGATCGGTAAGTCCTGGGGGGGGATCGGAGGCCCCCCAGGTGAAGAGGAGGGACAGCGGGAGCCAGCGCACACACAGGTAAGTGAATGTCATTTTTATTTTTTTTTTTTTTTACAGTTAGAAGCTGCTGCTGCAGAAGCGGGGGGGGGGGGGGGGCGGCCTATTCCGGGGGCTCTCCTGGAGCCATCCGACCCCCCACGGGGGATCGGATGGCACCAAATTAAAGAGGAGACCCGGCCGGATCCAACAAGGGGTCAGGTGAGTATTTGTTGTTTTTACTTTTTAAACTACAAGCGAGGAAAGTCAAGCACGTAACACCTACGTGCTTGGCACTTAAGGCCCAGCCAAGCCAGCACGTAGGTGTTACGTGCTTGGCAACAAAAGGGTTAATGTAAATATGTGGCTTAAACTTCAACGCCACAATTCCATAAGGGCCAGAAGGAACTCCAATCACATGTAACAAAATATAAAAAGGAAAGACTAGTGCAACATTGCTAGATGTAAAGACTGCCCATTTTAATACCAACAAAGATGCACTCACAAACAGATAAAATCATTCAGCGTGTAAAAGGTTAAAAACCGCGAACAGCTCTCACCGCTCCCGACTGGTATACTTGCAAGTAAGAAATGCCTCCAAACATAGGAGGCTGGGGCTTCCTTTATGTTTGGAGGCATTCTCTCTGGAGGAGTTTGCACCTACATATTTAATGCACTAATCATGTTTTGATCTGGTAAGAGTTTTGTGATACCGGTGACGGGCACGCAACGGTGGATACCACATATGTATTTTTTGGGACATTTCACCAATTGATTCACTTAATTAGCTCTGTGTTTATATATATTTTTTTGGTTTGATCTGGACTTTTTTTGGACTTGAGTCTTACACGTCGAGCTTATCACTTTGGGATTATTATTTAGCGCGGTATTCTTTAAACAACTTGTTTGTTTAATCACCTTTTATATCTCATAACTACTTGGTCTGCATTGAGTTCACCACTCTTGCAGCGTTTGGATTGGATTCAGCTTAGTACCTCGGAGGAGTTTTGATCCCCATTCTGCCTATTTAATCTCATCGATTTGGTAACAATGCTCTGATATAGCTAAATTTTATACAGCCATCATTGTGGGCACATGTTTCGGACTTTTGGTCCTTGTGAACACATGATTGGCGATTAGTTAGCTGTATGGGGGAGGGTGAGGATTGAGTGTGCCAAAACATAAGCCAGCTCAGATGGTCTCTCCCTAACCTTGCTTATGACACTTATATGCTGCATTGAGGTAGGTCTTTGCTGACCCGATGGTGGTGGTCTCTGTTCTCTTGCAGCTACTGCTGTGGAGGTCTTTAGTTTTCATAGCTGCCAAGTAGCCTTCTGTCCTCTTGGCGGCATTGGTGATGACTGGAAGCTGTCTAGCAGTAATATGGAGGGCAGTCGCTGACATCAGCAAAGACCAGGGGGATGTGGCACTGTAGGCGGTGGCATGCCAGTGGAGGAGCTGGCAGTACAGGAGTGGGGGGTAGGAGGTGTTTAAAACTCAAGCTGAGACCCAGCTGAGAAAACTGCAGCCGTGAAGGACCTCGTGGAGGAGGTGGTGAGGGCCAAAGACACGCTGGTGACTGTAGAGAATCCAGGAGAGGAGAAAATGATGGACAAAGAACCAGTGGTGAGGACTATGAGTCTAGCTGTGATAAAACAGTAGGCAGCTGGGAGTTCTGGAAGGCTAAACTGCAATGCAAACCGATAAAGCACCATTTGGCTGTCCTAATATAGGTATGATACTCTTTCTGCCTTTGTTGTATTAAAGAATTCTTGGCTTTCTGCATTCATGCCTGTTTCTGGGCAGTGAGCACAGTGGTTAAAAGGAGTATTTACCCTTAATTTGTAAAATTATTTTCATTCCAAATCTACAGGTCCACTTCTCATGAGCTGTATGGAAGCCATGACTGTCCTAGATCTATATGAGGAAAAAAAAACTCAACCCTTAGGGGGTTGGGGGGAAAAAAAGCCCTTCTGCCATAACTTTATTACATCTCACTTCTTCTGCAGATTAATCCGCTATCCTATGGGCAGGTCCTCAACACCTACAGGCTGCCACCAAGTAGAGGTTACCCGAAAGACTCTTGGGGGTTGTTGTGCAAGAAGCTGTTCATCGGGGAGGTCATCTACCCCTGGAAGCAGAAGGAAGAGAAGCAAGACTAAAAGAACTCCTATTCATACCCACCAGCTACATGAAGGATACTGCCATAGGTCATCAAAAATTTAAAGTGATTGATTACAACCCCCAGCTTTCTTAACTTAAAACTCAATGTCAGCTAAAAACAATCTTTAAACTACCACACCCCAGTGTTGGAAGCCTTTTTAAGGGGTGCTGGCTGCTATTTATGGGCAATTCTTTCATCTAACCCTTGCCCATGCAATGCAAAAACAAAGTTTGCCCACTGTTATAGTAAAGTAAAGTGGAACCTTTATTAGGTATCACCAGTTACCCCTTACCTCCTAGTTCTGACTGCTGCACAGTTGACATGCTTTGCTCAGAGGCGGACTGGCCATAGGCCACTGGGACAGCTGGGTATAACCCCCCAGCATGCAGTTCACCTCATCTGGAGCTTGTGTTAGAACTGACTCAATATCCCTTATTTTTTTCTCTTTCTGCCGTCCATGCCTCCCTCTCGCAGTAACCGACCCCACTGTACCACCAGCCAAGACCACCCAGCCTGTGTTCCTCCCATGGCAGAGCTATGGACTCATAATTGTGGCTATTCAGGGGTAAACCCACCTCTGCTACAGTATTGGCCCCTACAATACTAAAGCTTTAGTAACCCTTAAGTTATAAGTAGTCTATAAAAAGAAACTGCATTAACCCATAGCAACCAATGTATTTTCTAATCAAAGGATAAAATCTAATTGGTCATTGTCCAGTGCATCCAGAAGAACCAGTTTGTCATTTCAATTCTCATAAATTGGCCACGAATATGAAACTGCTACTGATCCCAATCTGTTCTGTGAGATTAACCTGTTCTTTACTTTCCTTGCTTCCAGCTCCGGATGCTTTACATGTTCTGCAGACACTTCTGCCTGTACAGATTTTTGGAATAGCCAATGATACGCTTTAGTTTTTTTTTCCTAGAGCTAAATGAACAAAGGTTTTGCAGAGCCACTTCCATCATGCTGCCACTGTCAGCAAGTATTATTTTATTATAGACTTTTATACATAGGAGCTATTGAGAACTGGACAAATGGCAGTGGGTTGCTATAAGGCAATAAAGATTCTTCCCTCTGATTTGGAAGATATACTTTTAAAAAGTAAGCGCTGAAGAGAAATTGTAAAGTGTATTATATTTAATATATAACCCAATCAGTTTCTTTAAACCGGACCAACAGCCTGACACAGTTGGAAAAGAAAGGTACTGGCCATTTTGGAGCTTCCTCTCCCAACTGACAATGCACAGTAACAGGAAGCCCAGCAGCACTTCCTGTTGGCATGTGGCCTGCAAGTCCACAAGTCGACATCCTGTTTTTAAAATTGACCCCAGCAGGAGTTAGAAAAAGGTATATGACATTTTATGTGCAGCAATCCTAAGTGCCCTGGGAAGGGCATATGAGCACTGTAGTGTTGCTCTGGTTTAAGTCATTTTTGACTGTTGGTCTGGTTTAAAGAGAAGCAGCAACCTTCCAATAGTATATAATACTCTAGGGCAGGTAGTCTCCCTCTTTAAAAGTCCATTCCCTCTGATTTGCGTATCCCCATGGATCACCCGGTACACTTACATCATCTGCATCCCATGCTGCATCCCCCTATACTTCTAGCTTAGGCGTAGGGGTGCCAGCAATCGGGATGTCCCCCTGCACTAGAAACAACATCCATGGTATTCCGGTTTAAGTGCTCAGAGGGCCAGGTTAATAATTGATCCTTCCTTTGGGGTACTTGGTTGGAACTTTTAGTCACTAGGGGGTACTTGGATGAAAAAGGTTGAGAACCACTGCTCCATAGGATCCAGAAGATGGGGTATATTACTAAATCAAGCCAGATAAAGATAAAACACTACCAATTCACATAAGAATATATTTATGGATTTAGTAAATGATTAAACTGTACAATTAACCTAATTAACTAATGTTTAAAGCAGAACAAATCCTGGAATTTGGCCTATACTGTGTTTAGTTTGTTGCTCCCATCAATTTGGGATTCCCCACTGTGTGAAACCCCCCCCAGTCCCCCTATAAAAACTTGCCTCTTCCCAGTCCAAAGGCGCATGAGTGGGCTCTTGTCCAGTCAGAGCTGTTTGCCATGCATATGTATTGTTCGGCAGTTTAGTCGGGTTTATGCCAATAGGGGGCGTGAGTGAGCGCATCTCCTGCAGCGCTCCTGCCCCCAGCCTGTCTCAATGGCTGGGAACGGGAGCATGTGCACAGCCAAAATTTGCAGGGGATGGGCCATCCAATGTTTACATTGGTGAGGGAGTCAGGGAGTAGGTGAGTTTTCCGGCACAGGGGGTTTCACCCAGCAGGGCATGCTGGTTTGGGATGCCCCAGGGGGAAGGCCATGGGGCTGCCCCAGTGGGTTTTGTCTGTTTTTAAATTATTCATACACATTAATCTAATTGAGCTTATTAATTTGCAATTAAAATATTAAGCCACTAATTATATAATGTACATATTGGCAAGAGAAGCTATTACAGAGAGTATAAAGCGAACTATAGATAAGTCAGTCAACATTCTCATTCATTGTTTGGCTGCCAATCATGTGACTAATTGGCTTGCACAATCAAACCTAATTGGTTACTGATGCTCACCTGATTGGCCACCATTTGCTGCTAAACATGTGAATGAGGAAGTGATGCCTTGACTATAGAGTCCTTTTAAATACAGCGGCATTCTAAGGCTCCATTCACACTTTGCATCTCCACTGCTATGGTGGAGACACACAGGCGCAGCACACAATTGTGTACATGCCGCCCTGTACTGCCCTGTTGTTTCCCATCCCCCAGCGTGAAAACCTGGAAGCAGTGGCGAGGAGGAGGTGGTGGCGGTGGTAGAAGCTCCTGCTCCTTACAGTGGCAGGAGCAGCAGAGATGGGGACCCGCATCTCGGGTGCCCCTTAGGGGCCTTCCAATAGTCCTTGCTTGAGCAAAGAACTGAGGGTCCCCAAAAAGCAGGCTGCAGCAGTGTCTGACCGGAGGCCGGGCGGCGGGGGCCCAGTGGCAATGGATTTAGAGGTAGGGGTGAATATGGCCCTTTCAGTGCAATACAACGTAGATAAAGCACAATACATATGCTTTACCTGTGATGCGCATAGACTTCTATGGAAGTGCGTTGTGGTTGTGGGCATGCAGTGTTTTGCGGACCGATATAAAGGGGCCCATTCATTTTAATGGCCTGCATTTTCTGGCAGTTTGCGTTACATTAGAGTATTAATACTCCAACGTTTCTCAAACGGGCAGGTGTGAAAATGACCTTACCCCTCTACAACAGCGTGCCGAGAAGCTGGGCAGTCCATAGCTATTGGGCCAAAGTCATCTCCTTATGCAGCGTGCGGATCTTTCACTCCACCGCAATCATAATTTGGCTGGATGTAAAATTAGCCTTATTTAGTAAAGTTAGTTTCTGACAGCTTATTAGTACTTGATCTAATCTCAGTGATGGCTCCTTTTGATTATGTACATTTTAATTAGTGGCTTCATTGTTTAGTTCTTTAGTACTTTTTTTTTTTTTTTAAATATAGCTGACAATGGCAGCTTTCCTAATGTTCTCCCGCATCTGCATTTAGTTACTCTTCTGTTACATCTGACTCCTTATACCATGGGTTTAAATTCCATGTTATATTAGTGTTTTTTTCTTGTCTTACCCCCCTCCTCCACCCATAATTTTTGGGCTTTTACAGCACTGATGGTGCTGTATAAATTATTAAACAAGAATAATCATGAATAATACATATATTTTTTATTTTAGAAACTGTTTTAGAAGAATATAGCATAGAGACAAAACTCGTTAAAATAATATGTATTGATCTACATAATAGGTAAACGGACTGACCAGTCCAACTTGCTATCTCTTTGCACTGGACACCGAAAGTAAAGGGGATTTCTTCTTCTTTCTCTGCCTCCAGCATTGTATCTGACTTGATCTAGAAATACTCTGGGGCACCCCATTAGCTCTGAGGGTTCGATTCGCTCACACAGCTTATACAAGGTGCCCTTGACCCTGGATTGACTAACAGATTTGATTGGTCAGTTTTAACCTTTACACAAAGAATGTTGTTGACCACTATTTTGTTAGTTAATTATAGAGAGGACTATTCCATGATGGGTGAGGGTAGTGTCAATGGAGAGCTTAGCTCTGGTTGTTGGGGGAAGGAGACCAGACTTCAACCATTGAACCCCTCTAGTCTTTGCATTACCTTTGATCAAATCCCCATGTGCTATGCCTCCCTGGATTAATCCTTGTAGTTGTAAGACAGCCAGGCCAATGGCATTTTATAATCCGCTTAATGGTCGTTCCTGCATTTCTCACTCTGGGTCCCCTTAAAGTGGACCAACACCCTGGGGTGATCGGCCCGGGAATCTATAAGATTCCCGGGCCGATCACCCCCCACCCCGCGGGACATCCGAGATCGGGATGTCCCGCGGGGTGAAACCCCCCCCAAGCACCCCAACTCACCTACCTTATCTTCGGCGGCGGCCGGCCGCCGCCGCCTCCCTCGCGCCCCTGTAGGCGTGCGCGCCTCCGCGCCGGCCGTCTGCGAATGGCCGGCGCGGGGGCGCGCGCGTCAAAAGTGACGCGAGGGAGGCGGCGGCGGCCGCCGCCGCTTAGACGTCCCAGCTCTCCCCTTGTACGTCGGCGCTGGGAGCGGGGAGAGGTGAGTTTTTCGGGGGGTTAGGGGGGGTTTCACACAGCGGGGCACCCCGATCGGGGGTGCCCCACCGAAGTGGACCAAGACCCAGGATAGTCAAAATCCTGGGTGTTGGTCCACTTTAAAGTGGACCAACACCCGATGCTGATCGGCCCAGGAATCTATAAGATTCCCGGGCCGATCAGCATCGGGCCTGCGGGGCACCCCGATCGGGGGTGCCCTGCTTTGTGAAACCCCCCAGAAAGCCCCGAAATCCCTACCTGCTCCTCGATCCAGCGGCGCATCCCTCTAGCAGGGCGCGCACCCGCGCCAGCCGTTTGTGAATGGCCGGCGCGGGTGCGCTCCCTGTAAGAGTGACGCGCGGGAGGCGGCGGCGGCGGGCGCGCTTGCCTGTCCGTCAGCGGGGATTGGCTGCAGCGGTCACATGGGAGCGGGGACAGGTGAGTTTTTGGGGCTTTCTGGGGGGTTTCACACAGCGGGGCACCCCCGATCGGGGTGCCCCACCGTAGTGGACCAAAACCCAGAATAGTCAAAATCCTGGGTGTTGGTCCACTTTAAGTTATAGAGAGAATATATTGTTTAGTTGCCTTTTATAGACTGAAGAGATTCCTGGATGATCCCCCCTTTTTTATGAATCAGTATGTGTATATTTCGTACACCCTGTTTTGTATATCTTTTGTAAATGTCTTAATTATTTCATAATAAATGATTTTACAACTGACAAATGAAGGTTTGGATTAATGGCTGTGGACAGAGTTATCTGTGGGTCTGAAAATCCATATGGGAGGATTTCCCTGATTGGTTGGCTTATCACAGCCACATGAGTGTAACATGAGTGACGTGCGTCTTTAGGTGTAACCCAAACCTACCTGAATGCCAGAGCAAATACCGGTATATACTCGCCTAAAATAAAAAGCAGCTTCTCCTTCAGATAATACAGATGTTTAAGCTCTCTCCTAGCCCAGACCCTAGATTTTATATATTGATGACCCCCTTTTTTCACCAGAGGTGGTGGACATATCTCCACCTTTTTTTTTTTTTTTTAAATCAAATTATGTGGGACACACCGATGCGTGTGTGTGCAGGGAAATATGGCTGCTCATTTCTTTGCTTGATTTTTCTCAGCTTCCTTGCATAGGTCTACTTCAAAAATCCAGGGGCTGGGCTACAGAAAATGGGCTGCATCACAGAAACAACAGCTTGATTTAGCAGGCAACCTGGATGCAGCTAGACTCTTCACAAACAATTTTCTATGCCGTTCATTAACATACACGTCACAGGGCACTGATTGGGGGGGAACCCACACATTGCTGGTGTGGTAACTATAGGGGGTCTCACGCATCTGGGATGCCCCAGGGACAGGGACCAAAAACCGGGATGGTCAAAGTCCTTGGTTTTGGCCCACACTAAAGAGAAATGTTAGTCAAAACAGACTGCAGGTTTGCTTACCTTGACACGGGTGGGCTCCTGATTTAGGATACCCCGCTGCGCACCCCCCCCCCCCCCCCCCCGGTTACCCTGATACCTCTTCAGCATTCACTCCTAGGGCTGCCGTTCACATGACAGCCAGCAGCCAATAGGGTTTTGTGCACCAGCAACACAGTAATTTGAAAGCTCAATGGGCAAACCCGATAGGCTGGTGGTGGTCATATGAATGTCTAGGGACAGTAGGGAACTCAGAAGTGGTTGCCTGGGGAGGTGGGGCAGTGCGCAGGTGGCAAGGGGCAGGTCCATTTTCTGTGTTTTATATATAATGTACAAGAGAGCTCGGCATAGAGACTAATCCTGACACTGTGCATTCATTCTATTTGTTACTGCATGGCTTTTATGTTAGAGGAAAGTCCTATTTCGTCACCACAGACAACAAGTGATGCAGTATCCCCTCTAAATGGAGACTAGTTCTAACCCTTCCTCGCTCTATCCAAAACTGGGCTCCAAAAAATAAAAAACACTCTAATCCCCTAATTTCCCATAGCCTGGATCCCTTGCAGTGTCGGTCCTTCAGTTGGAAGTGTCGGCTTCTGACAGTTGGAAGTGAGTGGCTGAAGCGGGAGCAGACCAGAGGGGTCAGTGTCCCCTGCCCTGCTCCTGGCTTCCACTGAACATTCCGGGTTTCGTTGCTCACTCCCACTGCAGGGAGGGGCCTTTTATACTGTTGAAGTGGCTGACATCATCTCACCTGCTGGTATAAAAGGCCCCTCCCTGTGGTGGGAAGGGAGATGTCAGCAGTCGCACACAGGGAAACAGCAATCACTGAAGACCCCGGACCCAGAGACCCCCCAGGGGAAGAGGAGACCCCCGGTGCTCGATCTTGCATGGAGGCAGGTTTTTTAGTTCTTCCTGCTGTAAATTGGGGAAAACACCAAACAAGTAGAATCTACGTGGCTGGCACTTAACCGTAGAAGCAGCCATGTAGATTCTATGGGCTTGGCATTTAAAGGGTTAAAGTGGAATAACAACAGCCTGCTCCAGGGAGGCCAATTTTCTCATCCCTGGGGTATACAGATGTGTAACCCCCAAGTTTACTCACGTAACCGGCGATCCCATGGTGCAAGTGCTGGTGGGTACACAGAGGAGCAGACAGCACGCATACTGCATTCTCAAGGACCCTTACCCTATCCAACTTTTCAGAGTGGGAAAGAGGGACAATATGTAATTAAGCCACATCACCTTGCTGAGGGATGGAGAGGAGCTAGGTTGTAACAGTCACAACAATAGAAACACGTTTAGTGGGCAAATGAATCACTTATTGATGCAGATCTGCATGTTACACCTCAAAGAGGGAAGACTGAGAACAACAAAGGACAGGGGGACATGGACAGTCCCTCCAAATGCGGGACACTTGGGAGGTATGCCCCTAACCAGTTTACAATGGGTTAAATGTAAAACACACCCCCAGTACAAAGTCCTTTATTAAAAATGTTTTACACCAATACTTGCCTCCTTCCTCATTATCCCTCGGCGGATGGTGCCACGCTCTTCTCCGCTGTCTTCGGCGGGACAGAGGACACATCCCCCTGCTCCTGGCTTCTGTATCTCACTCCCGCCACAGGCAGGAGCTTTTTACACCGGTGGCGTGTGCCAATACCACACCCCCAACTGCTCTCTTCCATGTCAATGTTGCCTGCTCAGCGGTGGCCCGATTTTTTTTGTTTTTTCCACCGCCGAAGCCCCTCCCACTGGCAGTTTTGAGATTGCTGATTGGCTGATCTCAAAGATGCCGGATGATATGCGCCAGGCGGCTGGCTTTGTCCCTGGTTTTCCTGTGTAATGTGTACTCCCGCATGCCCAGCTGCAGGAAGCCGGGGATGAAACTTCCGGATAGCACAGGAGCTGCTGGTAAAGGTGAGTTTACTGGCAACCCCAGGGGTTTCACACAGCGAGGAATCCCAGTATATCCTGGGGGCAAAGGGTTTCGAGCTGCTTAAAGAGTGGTTCGTGAAAATTCAATTAGAACGAATGGAATTTCTTGGGGAAATTTGGCGAATCGCCCAAATCGCATTTTCAAAAAGTTTATCCCAAGTCCTAATGTCACCCAAAGATTTTCTGTTCACTGAACTTCACTGAATCACATATCAGATCAGGCTTTTAAACAAGAAAGTGGCAGAATAGATGAAAGATTGAAACAGAGGGGGTATCCCGAATGGGTAATAGAAAAAGCCAGTGAAAGATTGGAAGGCATTACGCAACAGGACATGTTAAGGAATAACAAACACAAGAGAGAAGTATCAGGCTCTTCCCCTCCCACACTAGTTAGGCCATATACGGCACAATTTAATGCTTTTAAAAGAATAGTTTTTAAAGATTTACCATTTTCCCATTTTAAAGAAAGTGCTGGATGGGGGTATTTGAATATGGAGCAAACAATCACCAAGAATAGGTTTGATTCTATCCCAAATTTTAGGCTGGGAAAACAATGAGAACAAGGAACTTGGCAATTAGTACCGACTGAGCAAACCAAAGGACAGGTCAGGGACCACCACCCCCATCCCCCCTTGCTCCCACACCCGTTCCCCTTCAATTCTACAAGTATTAGCCTTCCCCAGTAAGCTTCTGTTTACTGTATATGTGCAGTGTTAAAAGCTACAGTGGAAGTAGAAAGGGAACCCACCGTTACGTTCTCTCCTTCTCGATTGTATTATCTTTATTAACCTGTCTTGATAAGGCTGGAAAGACACTGTACATAATATGCAAGGAGGGGCCTTTTATACTGGTTAAATAGGCTGACATCATCTCACCCATTGGTATAAAAGGCCCCTCCCTGTGGCTGGGAGGGAGATGTCAGCAGCTGCACATGGGGCAGGGAACAGCGATTGCTGAACACCCTGGACCCATGATCAGATACCCCCCCCCCCAGGGGAAGAGGAGACCCTTGGTGCTTGATCTTGCATGGAGGTGAGTTTTTTTTGTTCTTCCTGCTGTAAATTGGAGAAAACACCAAACAAGTAGAATCTACGTGGCTGGCACTTAACCGTAGAAGCAGCCATGTAGATTCTATGGGCTTGACATTTAAATGGTTAAAGTGGAACAACAACAGCCTGCTCCAGGGAGGCCAATTTTCTCATCCCTGCAGCGTCCTGATGTGTAGCTCCTGATTGTATTATCTTTATTAACCTGTCTTGATAAGGCTGGCGAAACACTGTACATAATATGCAGGGAGGGGCCTTTTATACTGGTTAAATAGGCTGACAATCTCACCCATTGGTATATGCATAATATGCTAAAGATGTTAACAACACTCTGTATGTATGCAAAGCTTTGTCTCTTTTTTTTTCTGTAAGGAAGTGTTGCTGTAACAATGAAAACTCAATAGAAAACTGAAATAGAAAAAGGAACTTGGCTTTCAAATGTGGCCAGCGGAAACTACGAGCCCACACGGGCACAAGTTCTTCCTCATCCCCCTGGGCTTTCGGGGGTGCAGATAATGGGACGGGGGATGGCAAGTCACCTGCTTGCCAGCAGGTAACTTGCTGACCCCCTCCTGCCCTGTGAACTGGTATAGGGGACTTAAGGACCACTTACAAGTTCACAAAGGGTTATGTATAAAAAACATACTTTAAAAAGTCCTTTAAATATTATTATATATATATTTTTCTACTTACCTCCTTTCATTGCTGGGTGCAGTCCCGTGCCGTTCCCTGCTTCTGACAGTGGCAAGTGAGTGGTGGAAGCAGGGAGTGGGGCAGAGGATCCTCACTAACTCACTCTCACAGCAGGGAGGGGCCTTTTATACTGGTGAAGTGGACTGACATCATCTCACCCGCTGGTATAAAAGGCCCCTCCCTGTGGCGGGGAGGGAGATGTCAGCAGCCGCACACAGGGCAGAGAACAGCGATTGCTGAAGACCCCAGACCCAGGATCAGATACCCCCCAGGGGAAGAGGAGACCCCTGGCACTGGAGGTGAGTTTATTTGTTCTTTGGGGAAAACACCAGGCAAGCAGAATCTACATGGCTGGCACTTCACGGTAGAAGCAGCCATGTAGATTGTATGGGCTTGACGTTTGAAGGGTTAAAGAGGAACAACAACAGCCTGTAACAGATGTAATTGCTGTGGAATGATTAAGACCACAAAACCCCCAAAAACTGTGGAATTCCTGTATTACACATGGGCACACCAGCCCAGTAGAAAAATATTACTTTATTGGTTGCAACAAGGGTTTTAAAAACACAAATACACAGTTTTTAAAACCCTTGTTGCAACCAATAAAGTAATATTTTTCTACTTTTATGATTCCCGCTGGTGTGCCCATGTGTAATACAGGAATTCCACAGGTTTTTGGGGTTTTGTGGTCTTTAACAACTAATAGGGGTCGATTCAAAGAAACATGTAACAGCTTGGATTTTGGTGCCGATCATCCTATTTTTCCCGTACGGTCGTGCGTTCGTATGAACTTGCGAGTGATTCTATAAGCAAATACGTTTCTATCCTAAAATGTCCGTCCGTTCGTATGGCAGTTCGGGAATCAGACCTATGTCAGTTTCCATCCTGAATTTTCCGTTTCATTTCTCAGGTTGCAACATTGGTTTTGCCCTTTTTCCTTTTTTGTCTGGACGTAAATCCTTCTGATCTTGCGGCTGCGCACTACAAACTTACCTCATTAAAGTGCATTCTAAATATTTGGTCTTTTATTTTTCTTTATTTCATTCATTTGGTAGTAACCAACCATTAATGAATGCATTTGCATAAGTAAATCTTACTTTGTTTAATTTTTAGTTAACTTGCATTTTTTACTTGTGGATTTATTTTTAATATTTAGGCTTCAAATGGTACAACTTGAAATTTTTGGTGTGGTTACCCACACCCTCTACATACAGATTGCTCTCAAATATAAAAAAAACACCCAGCAACTTCTGCATGTTATGAGTCTAGAAACAGCCAAGATGGCGGCTCAGGTATTATCGGGCAGCCTGCAAACAGAAAGGGCCTTGTGACTGTGTTGCTCTGGATTCTTTGATTTCTGACCTTTCCGTGCCCCCAGCTCTGCTGTGTCTGTGCAAAATACAGCAGTAACCCACATCCTGCACTTTATCCCGCTCTCCTCTCCTCAGTAAGTGTGATGCATCTGACCAAAGATGAGCTAAAATAATTAAACAAAGCAAAGGTAAACAACTACACCAATAAATTCAATCTAAAAATATTATTCTAGTACATCAATTTAAAAATAAATAACAAAGGACATAAGTTTCTTTAATTAACGCAAATATATGGATGTATTGCAAAATAAAGGTTTACATGCAAAGGACTAATTAAGGTCCACATTAAAATGCTTTTATAAGGCATACATGAAATGTATTGAATCAGGTATGCATTGCCATACAATTTATGGCCTCGGCCATGCTGATACATGCAGTTCATTGGAGCTCAAGACGCGCAGACTCCTCCACATAGCCAAAAAACCTGTTCAAGAACAGCAATCCGACTGCTAAAAGGTGTCGGCAGTGGCTTTCTTTTAAAACGTCTTTAGAGGTTGGAAAACTGTTCTCTGAATCACACCTAAACACATCCGATTATCCTAAGTTTTACGTTTTGATCGCATTCGTACGTAGGCTCGTGCGAGTCGGAAATGGCCAAAAAAACAGGAAAAAATGACTAACACCCACCCAAACTTACGATTCTCGATCCGAAATCAATTAACTTTTGCTCTTTGAATCGAGGGGATAGTGTGGAATTCTGGGAAGCACCCATGCAGGGTACATTAATTTAAATAGTGCCCCCTATTGGCATATGTTCCTAAATTGCTGTGGAATGATGAGTGGGGAAAAGGATACAATATCAATGAGCACAGGTTTGGAATATAAACCAAAAAAGTTTTAACAATTGTAACAGCACCAATGTGATATACAAACAATATATTGGTCATACTATAAGGAAATTGAAAGTGAGAATAGCGGAACATCTGTATGGAGCCATAAGTAAATCACAAATGAGAAGTATGTCAAACATGTCCAAACATCTAAGAGAGAATCATATGGAGAACCTCTGTTCCCTTTAAAAGTGTCAGTTTTGGACGAGTGACAATAGGCCTGAGAGGGGGTAACATAAAGCAAAAACTGCTTAATAGAAAGCCTTACTGGATATTTAAGATGAATACTAGGGTCCCAAATGGTTTAAATCTTCGCTGGGATATAGCATTATATAAACAGTAAAGGCACAGAGCAAAATAAAGTTCTTTCACTGGGATGTCACACTTATGTGGAATCCCAGGGTGCATGCACATCCAATGTAAAAGTTCAAATAGATGAACAAAAGAGTTCCTTTTCTTTTCTTCATCTATTTTGTTCTTCTTTCAAAGAAACGCACTTACAAAGGTTCATATTCAAAGGCGAAGTGGTAAAACATTAGCTTAGCTTGTGAACAGCTGATTGGACCACAAGCTGTGTTCACGTTGTAGGGGGAGGTTTCCCTTGTTTCTCCTTTTTTCCTATTTAAACCGGACCTTCACCATGATTTATTGAAAAGCCCAAACCCTTAAAATGATTCCCCAGCATATAAAATTAATATATTTTAAGTTTTTAGTCACTTATTATTCTTTCCCCCACTGGGCTGCAACTCTGTTCAGGACTTTAGGATACGGGCGCCGCCATCTTGACTCGGAAGCATCACATTTACTGAGGAGAGGAGAGTGGCATAAAGTACAGGGGGTGGATTATAGCTGTGCTTTGCTCAGACAGAGCAGAGCTGGGGTCAGGAAAAGGTCAGCAATCCCAGAATGCAGAGCAGCACAGTCAGAAGGCACTTCCTGTTTGCAGGCTGCCTGATGTTCCATGAGCCGCCATCTTGGGTGTTTAAAGGCTCATAACATGCAGTAGATGCAGGTAGGATGATTTTTAATGTGAGTAATCTGTATGTACAGGGTGTGGGAAACATATAAGATAGATTCTTATTCAGAGTGAAGGACTGCTTTAACATGGCCGCAATTGCTCTGCCACATTCATTTTCATCTGATTTTAGAGAGAAGAAATTTTAGATTTTAGAGAGAGAAAGAAAGGATTTTGATTTGGTGACATTATTCAGCCAGCATCCCTCTTATTTCTACCAACGGCCGTGGTGGAGGATGTGAAAGGGGACAGCCCCTAATGTTTTACCACTTCGCTTTTGAATATGGACCTTTGTAAGTGCGTTTTGTTGGATTATTAAAGTCACTATATTTTACTTATAGGGTTGCACTAGATTTGTTTGTGCTTTCTTTTTATTTATAGTTATTCTGAGGAAACAAATCTGACAGTTGCAGTGTGATGCATTGAAATACATTTGTATTAAAGTGGACCATCACCCTCCCGTGATCGGCCCGGGAATCTATAAGATTCTCGGGCCGATCACCTCCCTCCCCGCGGGACATCCGAGATCGGGATGTCCCGCGGGGTGAACCCCCCCAACACCCCAAATCCCCTTACCTTGTCTTCGTGACAAGGCGCGCCCGCGCCGGCCGTCTGTGAATGGCCGGCGCGCGCGCGTCAAGAGTGACGCGCGGGAGGTGGCGGCGGAGGAGCCGCTTGTCCGCGGCTGTCAAAAAATTAGTCCGTCGGCGCGGGGAGAGGTGAGTTTTTCGGGTGATCGGGGGGGTTTCACACAGCGGGGCACCCCGATCGGGGGTGCCCCACCGAAGTGGACCAAGACCCAGAATAGTCAAAATCCTGGGTGTTGGTCCACTTTAAGATCAACCTTGTAAAACTTTAAAGTATGAACAGAAGACCAAGTAGCGGCCTTGCAAACTTGTTCAACAGAAGCTTGGTGCTGAAAAGCCCAAGAGGCACCAATAGCACGAATGGAATGAGCAGTAAGACGCACAGGAGGTTTCTTTCCCTTAGCAGAATAGGCCTGAATCACAGCCTGACGGATCCACTTGCTGATAGTGGATTTAGCAGGAGCCTGGCCTTTCTTAGGACCAGACGGAACCACAAAGAAAGCATCAGTCTTCCTGAAAGGTTCAGTAGCCACCAAATAGAACTTCACAGCCCTAACAACATCAAGAGAGTGTAACACCCTTTCCTTGAGGTTACCCGGGCTAGGGCACAAGGAAGGCAACACAATGTCCTGATTGAGATGAAAGGCAGACACAACTTTAGGCAGAAAATCAGTTTTAAAGCGAAACACCACCTTGTCCTGGTGTCTTTCAAAATAAGGAGGCTTGATGGAAAGCACCGTCAACTCAGAAACTCGCCTGACTCGCCGAGAGGTAATAGCCACCAAAAAGGCTACCTTGACAGTGAGAGTGGATAAAGCCGCTTCCTGCAAAGGTTCAAAAGGAGACCCTTGCATGGCCGACAAAACCAAGTTCAAATCCCAAACAGGTAACATGGGCTTGCGTGGCGGACGCAAATGAGTAACGCCTTGTAAGAAGGTCCTAACCAGATGATGCTGAGCAAAAGACCTTTGGAAAAAAACAGCAAGAGCAGAGACATGGCCCTTCAGAGTACTAAGCTGAAAACCCAGATCCAAGCCATTTTGTAAAAACTCCAATATCCTGAGAATTGAGAACACCCGACATGAAAGTGACCTAGACTCACACCAGTCAATGTAAGCACGCCAAACCCTGTAGTAAATGGTAGAGGAAGACTTCTTCCTAGCTCTGATCATATTATTAACCACAGAGGCCGGCAACCCCCTGTCCATCAAGATGGAGGTTTCAGCAGCCAGGCCGTCAAAGCCAGCGTTTGTAAATTGGGGTGGCGGAGCCGCCCCTGAGTGAGCAGGTCCGGTACCATGGGCAGGGCGACCTGATTTACTGCCAACTGTACGATTTCTGCAAACCAAATTCTTCTTGGCCAACACGGGGCCACCAGAAAGGCTGGCACTCCCTACTGGGCTATTTTGCACAGCACCTTGCCCAGCAGAGGAAACGGAGGAAAAACATAAAGGAGCTGAAAGCTCTCCCAGGACATTGCCAGAGCATCCACTGACAGGGCCAGTGGATCCTGTGACAGGGATACAAAGACTGGAAGCTTGTGATTGTGGCATGACGCAAAGAGATCCACATCCGGCTGGCCCCAACGGAGACACAGAGAGTGAAACACCCTGTTGCTGAGGGACCACTCGCCCATGCGAGAGGCCCCCCTGCTCAGAGAGTCTGCTTCCAGATTCTCCACTCCCGGAATGTACACCGCTGATATGCAGGGAACATTGTCCTCTGCCCAGGACAGAATCAGGGATACTTCCTTGAGAGCCCTCTTGCTCCTGGTTCCTTCCTGATGATTGATGTAAGCCACCGCTGTCTTGTTGTCTGAGCGGATCTGAACCGCCAGACCCCGAAGGTGCATGGTCAGCTGGTAAAGCACTAACCTCACTGCCCTCAGTTCCAGAATGTTGATTGGGGCATGGGCCTCCTGAGGACCCCACTGCCCCTGGAATTTCAGGGACCTCCAAAAGCCCCCCCAACCAGTCAGACTGGCATCCGTGGTGACCACCTTCCAGCAGGGAGTCAAAAAAGATCTGCCCACTAGCAGATTCCTTGGGTCCAGCCACCATGACAAAGACCGCTTGACCAGAGGGGACAGAACAAATACCTGATCCAGGGACCCTGGGTCCCGATCCCATACTGACAAGAGATGAACCTGGAGAGGCCTCATGTGAAGCTGAGCGTATGGGACAGCCTCGAAGCTGGACACCATCAGATCCACTAGCTGCATTGTCTGATGGACGGATGAGGGCAAGACAGTAGGAGCTGTGCTTGTGCCTGAAGACCCTCTATCTTCAGCTGAGGGAGAAAGACCTTGACCTGATAGGTATCCAGAGTCATGCCCAGAAAAAGCTTTACCCTGGAAGGAGACAGGGAAGACTTGGGAAGATTGGTCACCCAGCCAAACATTTCCAGAGTGGATACCACTGTCTGAACATCCAACTCTGCTTGTTGCAAAGTCTGAGAAACTACAAGAATGTCGTCCAGATAAGGAAGAATGCGAATGCCCTAAAATCTCAGCAGAGCCATTACTCCTGCCAACACCTTGGGGAATACCCTGGGAGCAGAGGTAAGACCGAATGGCAGAGCCACAAACTGGTAATGCTGATCTTCCACTGCGAACCTGAGAAATTTTTGATGGCCTGCAAAAATTGGCACGTGAAGGTAAGCATCCTTGATGTCTATAGAGGCCAAGAAGTCCCCTGGACGAAGAGAATTTATGGCAGAACGCAGAGTCTCCATGCGAAAGTGCCTGAATCTGACAAATTTGTTGAGGAGCTTTAAATCCAGGATAGGCCTGACTGATCCGTCCTTTTATGGAACAGTGAAAAGATTGGAATTATAGCCCAAGCCCCTTTCCCGCAGAGGGACCGGGCAAATGACCCCCAATTCCAGTAGATTTTGAACAGCCAAGCACAGACACTGAGCTGACAGGGGGTCCTGAGCCATCCGTGAATATGTGAATCTTGGGGGCGCCCAGGCTATAAATTCTATCTTGTAACCGGAGGAGACTACCTCCTGAATCCACCGGTCTGAGACAAGACGTCTCCAGATGTGAGCAAAACCAAAGCCATCCCCCCAACCGGATGGGTGAGGGCACCCCTTCATGCCTGCGGTAGTTTGGGAGAGGATTTTGGCTTAGAACCCCATGAAGGACCGGGCCTGCCACGTCCTCTGCTTCTGCCCCACGACTCACCACGGCCTCCCGCGGGGGGAGCCCCCCTTCCTCTCCTGGGGGAATAAAAGGGGGACAGAGCAACTCTGGACCCCCGAAAGGGCCTGAGTGGTTTCTTGCGCTGAGGTAGCTTACCTTTCTTAGCAAACAGATCCAGACGTTCTCCAAAAAGGCGCAGTCCTTTAAATGGGGCCCCAGTAAGAGCAAAGACAAAATGTGCCACACAATACATGATACACAACATCTAATACAAGGAACACCCCCCCCCCCCCTTCCCCTAAGGGACTCAGAGGAACGAGGGGAGGCAGCGGTCACAAGTGGGAGGTGCCTCGGTATATATAGGCCGGGAGGGGGCACTTTTTCTGCTCTGCAGTCACGTGACATCTAATACAATTACATATTGTACATATTGGCAAAGGGGCCTTCCTGAGAGTTTAAAAATCAAATCTGAATGTTTGCTGGTGGTCAACCATTTGCTGCTAAACATGTGAATGAGGAAGCCATGACTTGGCTATAGAGTCCTTTTAAATAGCAACATTTTTACCCTTCTTGGCCCGCTGTTGTAGAAGTAAGCACCCAGCAACATACTTTACCACGCCCCTGCATCCGGCTCTCTCGCTTTCCATTGTAAACAGAGCCATTAGCCGAATTACATAGTCATGGCTCTGATTGGACGAGAGCCTGCGCATGCACCGTTGGAAAGGGGAAAGGTGAGTGAATACCGGTGACTTGGGGGTTTCACATAGCGGGGAATCCCAAATCAAGATGCCCCAGGGAATGGCCGGCCAGCCACCCTGGGTTTTGTTCCGCTTGAATGGGAGCTTAGCTGTAATTGACCCCTCTATCCCATAAAGGCTGTGTGCTGCCACGCAGTCATTCATTCACATCGAGCGTGTCCGCGCACAGCTAATAAGATAAGTTTGTCCCAGGGGTGGGTATTTTACCAGACCTAGCATCCACTTTAAGCTTTGGGGTCTGCATTGTGCCAGTCTGAATGGCCAATGTGGGCCGGAGGGGATCAGACAAAGGGATGCCGACCATTCCTGCGTTCTACGCTGTGTATTCATATGAAGAAGGGCCCGCGCATGCGCCATGGGATCGCATGCCAGGAGAGTATACTCGGCACACTTGTGCCAAAATAAAAAGCCCAATCACAACTTGATCCCTCTAAACACATGCTCCTGAATTGAGCATCATAAAATGTGATGGTGCCCGAGCTGGCCGATGCCAGAAAGCTGTAAATTATTGACCAGCATAGTTTAATTTATAGTGAGATATTTTGGCATTTTGTGGGAATAAGATGAAACTCCAGGACGCTGGCCACCTACACGAGGGCAGCATGCACAAGGTGTGATGGACAGGTCAGTGTAACCAGGATGTGCCGCGCCCCCTCTCCTGCCTCTTATTTGTCTTGTGCGGGGAGCGCCACATCCTGGTTCTGCACCTCTGGCTGAGCTCACCCATCACACGCCTGGTGTTTATGGTGCGGCCTTATCATACACAGGAATAGGAGAAGAAGCTATGCAAAGGCTGGAAAATGCTAAATAATCTATGAATTCCACTGACGCTGGAGGAAGAAAACCGGGTATCCCAAAAATACCTCTCCAGGGTGGAAAAAATAAGCAGATCAGATCTTCCCTTAGCATCTAAAACCTCCCTCTCTGCATTGTCCCTAGTTCAAACCTGTCATGTGTTTCTGCATTTGTGGCAGAGGCTGCGGTACCACAAGAGAGATCCAACAATGGCCCCTTTCACACCATTCTGGTGCAGCAGAGAGGAGGAAAACGCAGACGTAAAAAGTCCGAGCCACAGACGCATAAGTGGACAACAACCCAGCAGGATCGGCCCGAGAATCTATAAGATTCCCGGGCCGATTCAATCCCTCCCTGTGGGGCATCCAAAATGGGGATGCCCCGTTGTGTGAAACCCCCCAGGTCGCCTGCTACACTTACCTTAATCCCAGTCCAACGGTGCATGAGTGGGCCGCATCCCCGCTATCCCTCTAGCAGTGTGCGCTCCCTGTTAGAGGGAAGCGCGCACGGAGCCGCTAAGCTAAGCGTCGCTCAGACGTGCATAGCTCAGCTGCTCTGATCGCGCTGATTGGACAAGCGGCCACGCATGCGCCGTAGGGCCACGGTGAAGTGAGTTGATGCAGACGATCTGTGGGGTTTCACATAGCGGGGCACCCCCGATCGGTTTTGGTCCACTTTAAAGAGGCACATCAGACCTTTTCTTGTGTTCCTCTCTCACTGCCTTTTGGATTTCGGCGTTATCTAAAACGCTGACATCCGGCAGTATTTGTGGCTCGTTTACACACCCTCCTCCACCCCTAAGCCATCGCAGTGAAGTGAAGGCTGCAGGCTTAGCCGGCCTTACCTGTAGCCGTCCTCACTTCAAATGTCCCGCACCGCTCCTCAGACGCTCTTCTGCGCTGAGTATCGTTGCAGCCTATGCAATGACACTGCGCATGTGCCAGATCTGACGGGCGGCGCAGTGCATGTCAGGATTCCAAGATGCCACTGCCTGATGGAGAAACGGGGGAGCGCAACGCCACAAGATGACGCAAGGGTGTATTTTCATGTGGTGATGCATGTTTTGCGGCACCTTTAAGTTTTGCGGCTCTGATTTCGCGTCTGCGCAGTGCCCATGAATGGGATGCAATGGGGCCGTCCAAAATCCTTTGAGACTTCACTGAGCAGGACTTTTTTTTAAAAGCACGGCTAAAGCCTTGCGGTCACTAACAGACGGCTAAGCCGCACGAGAGGCAGAGGAACGGCCCCGGAAGCAGCCGGATGACACAGCAGCAGGCAGTAGGGTAGGTAAGTAGGGGGCAATGGGGGGGGGGGATCGGCTCCTTTTTATTTTTGGTCTGACGTTCCTCTTTAAATTTTAATGGGATTCAGTAGATGGAAAGGCACAGCAGAGGACCCGGAAACAGGGATTATTTTATAACGCAGACGCAACGAAAAACGCAACAAGAAGAGACAAAATCTCTAGGTAGACTGGCAGCTAAAGGGTGAAAGAAGACCAGCACCCAGGAAGTTTATTTTTTGGGTGTTGTTCCTTTCCAGCAGGGAATCGGGATTTGAGATGCCTCGCTGTGTGTGTGTCCCAGAATCACTCATAAACTCAACTTTTTTTGGTTGTTCCATGGCACATGTGCCAGCCACTCAGCCAATTGTCAGCGCTTAATCCATTTCGATTTTCAGGACTTTTTGAATGGGCGGTCAGTCAATAGCCACAACACACTAGAGCAATACTCTCTTTAAAGTGTCTATAAGACTTCAGGGCTGTCTGATTCCCTCCCCCAGGGCATCCAGATTTGGGATGCCTCGTATAAAACCCCCCAGGTCGCCCAGTAAACTCACCTTTTTCCTGATCCAATAGTGCATGCACGAGCCGTGGGCGCCGTCTGCCTGCGGCAGGACATTTGTGAATGGCTGGTGCATGCAAGCTCTGTTAAGAAGGTAGCGGAGATGTGACCACTGGCGCGCTCAGCTCTTTGATGTTTGCTGGTTGAGAAGCCGCACATGCGCCGTAGGACCGGGAAAAGGTGAGTTTCCTGGGTGGGTTTCACACAGCGGGACATCCCAAATCGGGCTGCCCCAGGGGTAAGGACCAAAACCCAGATAGTAAAAATTTGGGTTTGGATCCACTTTAAAGCCAACCTCTGTCCAGGTGAAAGAGGATTTTTTCGGGTTTTGTTCGTCTTCCCAGGGACATAGCAATTGGGTAAATGCCCCCAAAACAAGTCTGTTTACCTCTACAGTAATCACATGTGCAGGCTTCCCCCAATCAGCAGCCTGTACTGTGCATATTAATGAGCAGCAGTGAGTGCTGAATGGAAGGAGAGCGGCAGCATCCATGCAGCCACTTCTCTCTGGCTGGCCAATCAAACTGGCCTGGTTTGGGATCAGAAGGAAAGAGAAAGGGAGCGAGGAGGAAATAAAGAGAAAGAATGAAGGAGAGAAGGAATACATGAATGATAGAATGAAAGACAGGAATGAATGGAAGAAAAAAAAAAAAAGAAGAAGAAAGACAGGGAGGATGAAAGAAAAAAGTGGGGAAAAAGGGAAGAAAGAAATAAAGAAAAAGAGGTAGAGAAATGTAGGGGGTAAAAGAAAAAAGAAAAGAATGGAAAGAAAAGCAAATGGAAAGAAGAAAATAAAAAGAAAGATGAAAAGAAATAGGCAAAAAGGAATGGATGTAAAGAAGGAGGAAAAAGAAAAGAATGGAAGGAAAGGGAATGATGGAGAAAAGATAGACAGAAAAAAGAATGAAAGAGAGAAGGATTGAAAAAAGCAGAAGAATAGCAAAGGGGAATGGATGTAAAGAAGGCAAAAAGAAAAGAAAAATGCAAAAAAGGCAGGGAGGATGGAAAGAAAACATGGGAGAAAAAAAAGAGAAGAAAGAAAAAGTAGAGAAAGAGAGGGGTAGGTTGGAAACGAAGAAAGAAAGAAAGAAAAAGAAAAACAAGAAAAGGAAGACAGATGAAAGGGAGGCAAGAAAGAGAAAAATAAACCAAGAGTTAGAAAGGAAAAAAATTGAGATTGTAAGAAAGGAATGAGTGTAAATAAGGAAGGAAGAAAAAGAGGGAAGGAGAAAAAAGGAAAGAAGGCAAGAGAAGAAAGGGAGCGATGAAGGAAGAAGGAAAAAGAGAAAGCATAAAAAGAAAGGGGCAGGAAGGAAGGCAAGAAAGATAAAGTAAGGAATGCAGGGAGGACAAAAATATAAATAAGTGGGAGGAAGGGAAGAAAGAAAAAAAAAAAGAAAAAGGTAGAGAAGAGGAAGGATGGAAAGAAAGACAAAAGGGAAGAAAGGGAGGGAAGAAAAGAAAGGAGGAAAATATAAAGAAAGGGAGGGGGGAAGAAAGGAAAAGTAAGGAAGGAAGATGAAAGGAAGGCCAGAAATTAAGAAAATGAAAGAAGTAGAAAGAAAGGGAGCGAAAGAGAAAGGAATAAATGTAAAGAAGGAAGAGAAGAAAAGGAGGGATGGAGAGAGAAAGAAAAATAAATGAAGGAAGGAAGGAGGAAAGATGAATAGCTTGCATGGGTGATGGGGAAGATGTGCGGATGGGCCCCTCGGTTACATGGCTCAGGTAGGCAATACAAGCCGCTGCCTCCGCTGCCATTGCCGTCCCTTTCATCACCTCCACGTGTCCATCAAAAACACCGCTCGCTTTTCCGGCTGACCGCTGGCCACGCCCTCCCCTCTGCTCATTGGCCATCAAAAACACCGCGCTCGCTGATTGGCGGCCGCGGCTTGTGACGTAAGGGGAACCCTCTAGACTCGGACAGGTGTAGAAATGTTATTGTCGCCGAGATCCGCCTGACACCCGGAAACAGCTCGGCTGCCTGTCACCCCCATCCTCCGCCTCCTCAGCCTGAGGGGCCCCGGACACAGGATGCTAGAGGCGCCCGGGACACCCTCCGCCAACCTCCGGTACTATGCCTGCTCCAGTGTGGCTGAGCCTGTGCCTCGCCCCGCTGCTCCTGCTCCAGGTGAGTGGCCGCCATCCTCCAGCCATCCATACATCATTCAGTTACTAATGATCAAACTCACTGCACTGGTACTGCCTGGGGCCCACCGGAGGATCCTCTGCTGGGCCAGTCCAACTCTAATGGGGGGGGGGGGGCTCTAATGATGAGGAAGTTGGTTTCACGAATAAGAAACCAACTTCAGCATCGTGTCTCCTCTTTATTCCTTCTTCCGATCTATCATCTTCTGTGTTAGCACTTCCATTCTACTCCCAGACAAGGTATTCAACTTTTAAAGCGGATCAAAATGAAAAAATGACTATGTATTTCTATGGGCATAGAAAGCTGAAATCCAGATTGGGATGCCCCTGGAAGAGGATTTTATTCCACCACACTTCTGCTGCTAAGCACAGTTAAACCGGACCTTCACCATGATTTATTGAAAAGCCCAAACCCTTAAAAAACGTTTCCCCAGCATCTAAAGTTAATATATTTTATGTTTTAGTCACTTACTTATTATTCTCTTCCCCACTGGGCTGCAACTCTGTCATCACATTTACTGAGGAGAGTGGGATAAAGTACAGGGGGGTGGGTTATAGCTGTGCTTTGCTCAGACAGAGCAGAGCTGGGGTCAGGAAAAGGTCAGCAATCCCAGAATGCAGAGCAGCACAGTCAGAAGGCACTTCCTGTTAGCAGGCTGCGTGATGTTTCATGAGCCGCCATCTTGGATGTTTAAAGGCTCGTAACATACAGTAGATGTAGGTAGGGTGATTTATAATGTGGGCAATCTGTATGTACAGGGTGTGGGAAACATATAAGATAGACTCTTATTCAGAGTGAAGGACCGCTTTAAGGGGATCACTAACTTGATCCGTCCTGACCCCGCCAGCTTTAAAGTGGACCAATCACTAGGATTTTCACAATCTGGTCCTTGTCCCTGGCGCATTCTAATTTGGGATGGCCTGCAGGGTGAAACCCCACTTTCTTACCTTTCCAATGAGCCCAAGGCACAGGTAAAGCTCTCCTCCAATCACCTTCTTGCCCGTGCATATTAAAGCAGAACAAAATCTACCAGCGGCCGCCCTGAAATCTATAACATCGCTTAAGGCAACTCACCTCTTCACGGTCCTGCAGCACATGCGCGGCCGCTCATCCAGTCAGCGCGCTTGGAGCTGCTGACGTCACGTTGTCTAAGGCTTTGTCTAAGAGCAGCGGCTCCGTGCGTGTTGATGGCTGCATCCTCCACTTCCCTCTAACAGGGAGTGTGCCCTCGCCGGCCATTCAGAAATGTCTGGCACGGGCATGCGCCCTGATAGAGGGATAGCGGGGATGCGGCTTGCGCATGCGAAGTTGGACCGGGTAACAAGGGGATTCGGCCGCCGGCGCGCTCGCTCGCCTTAGACAAGCTCTTAGACGAAGGGGTGGGAGCAGATCTGAGCCCGCTGATTGGACGAGAGGTTGCGCATGCGGACCGGGAAAGGATCGGGCGATCAGGGTGGTTTCAAACAGCGGGGCATCCCCAATCGGGGTGCCCATGGGACAAGGACCCAAACCCAGGATAGTCAAAATCCTGGGTTTTGGTCCACTTTAAATTAAGATCCTTTAATGTCAGGGCCCACTTCAATTTGGGATGCCCACTTCAGTTGTTTTTTTTTTCAGTGTTGGCATACCATAAGCTTGTCACACTGAAAAATTGCCCACCTGGAGCTGTCCCTCCTTTTACCCCACCCCACTAAATTGAGATTTCCTTTCACACTAGGGTAAAAATGAAAATACACTGTGTTCCATCACTGGTGGATCGTTAACTGTTACGCCAGCAACCATCAGGGGTGTCCAGGCGAACATGCAAATGAATAGCCATGGGGCTTGGGGAGTGCTAACCCAGTATTACTGTCCAATCTCAGGCTTTCATTCTACTTTTTGCATGGGAAGCCATCCGTGG
This sequence comes from Gastrophryne carolinensis, assembly GCA_027917425.1. Taxonomy (NCBI): domain Eukaryota; kingdom Metazoa; phylum Chordata; class Amphibia; order Anura; family Microhylidae; genus Gastrophryne; species Gastrophryne carolinensis. Next base: position 48,417,072 of record CM051240.1, read on the forward strand.
AACAAAACCCGGGAATTTCCTGGGTTTTGTTCCATTTCCAGTTCGGGATGCCCCACTGTATGTGAATCCCTCCCAGGACGCCAGTATTCACTCACCTTTCCTGGGTTAAATGGCGCCTGAGTGGGCTCTTGTCTTGGCTCTTGAGAGCTTTTTGCAGTGACAATGTCATTTGGCAAATGGCTCTCAATGGGGAGCGAAAGCGTCTGAACCCCCAGCAGCGCGCGCTACCGCTCCAGCCTACTTGAATTTCTGTGGCAGGAACATGCACAGCCTGAGGATACAGGGGATGCGGGCGCTCTTGCTCCTCATTGAAAACAGTGAGAGCCGTTTGCCGAATGATGTATAAGGCTCTCATTGGACCAGAACCCGCACATGCGCTGTTGGACCCAGGGGAGGTGAGTGAGTACTGGCACCCCCAGGGGGTGGCATCCCAATTCAGGATGTACTGGGGGAAGGCCAGGGCTGGCCCGAGTGGGTTTTGTTCCGCTTTAAGTCGGGAAAACCTGTCTCCAGCAACTCAAAACGAGTAAATCACATCAGAGTAAAATCGCTGGTGCCCCTGGGAGGGAAAGTCCCATGAAATTTCTCTAGTGGGAGTGGGAAGGACCTGATAGATGATCATTGTCTTATCCTAGATCGGGAGTGGTGATCTGATGACTATATGTTGGTTAGAAGAGATTATTAGATCCTGTAATAGGAGACTTCAGCTTATCTCCGAGGCTCTGTCCAGTACTAAGCACTGACTGTGTGCTCTGCATTGATCGGACCTGATCAGGTGCCTCTGATCTGACTTCAGGTTTGTGGCTCCCAGCCAGGCTCAGTTGGTTGTGCTAATTTGTCCCATTAGTCTTAGTACAGTAAAGTCCGGTTCCTCCCGTGGAAGTGCTGCGCTCTGAGTCAATATTTGCACACATGATGAGCGGGACTCATGAACGTGGCCCGACCTGTGCAGAGGAATCTGCCTCCTCCCCAGGCCCATAAACCTTTTAATTATTTCTTTTCCCTGGGTGCTTTCATCAAGTTGGATAAAACTATAATTAAAAAAATATTAAAAATGTGAGAAAAAAAAACACTTACTCAAAACATGCCCCTGTTTAGTTAATTTTATTTTTATAATTTCATTTCGAATAAATATACTTGATTATTAGTTCCTGTTACAGTTGGTAATTAAAAAAAAACCTTTAATAGTAATTTAAATTCTTTCATTTTTTTTTTTTTTTTTTTATTCGATCAAATACATTTGTGATAGTGCAGAACAATTTGGTTTCTGTTTAATTCTTTGCTGTAATTTTCAGTTAAACCGGACCTTCAGCATAATTTAATGATTAGCCCAAACTCTTAAAGTGGACCAACACCCAGGATTTTGACTATCCTGGGTTTTGGTCCACTTCGGTGGGGCACCCCGATCGCTGTGTGAAACCCCCCAGAAACCCTGAAAAACTCACCTCTCCTCGCTCCCACGTGACCGCTGCTGCCAATCCCCGCCGACGGACAAGCGGGAGGCAGCGACGGACAAGAGAGTCACTCTTACAGGGCGCGCGCCCGCGCCGGCCATTCACAAACGGCCGGCGCGGGTGCGCGTCCTGCTAGAGGGACGCGCGGGAGGCGGGCGCCGCTGGATCGAGGATCAGGTAAGGATTTAGGGGTTTCTAGGGGGGTTTCACACAGCGGGGCACCCCCGATCGGGGTGCCCCGCAGTCAGGGGGCTGATCGGTCCGGGAATCTTATAGATTCTCGGGCCGATCACGGGAGGGTGTTGGTCCACTTTAAAAAACGATTCTCCAGCATCTAAAATTAATATATTTTAAGTCGCTTAATTATTATTCTTTCTCCCGCTGGGCTGCAACTCTGTTCAGGACTCTAGTATATGGGCGCCGCCATCTTGTCTCAGAAGGATCACATATTGAGAAGAGGAGAGGGGTGAAAAGTGCAGAGGGGTGGGGTTATAGCTGCGCTTTGCTCAGACAGAGCAGAGCCAGGGTCAGGAGTCAGGAGAAAGGACAGAAATCCCACAATGCAGAGCGGCATAGTCAGAAGGCACTTCCTGTCTGCAGGCTGCCTGAGGCTCCACAGGCTGACATCTTGCATGTTAAAAGGCTCAGAAAATGCAGTAGATAGAGGTAGGATTATTTGTAATGTGGGCAATCTGTATGTACAGGGTGGGGGAAACATACAAAATAGGCTCTTATTCAGGGTGAAGGTCTGGTTTAAAGAGGAACATCGAAGGCCCTGCAGTCTTTTAAACTCTTTTCCAAGTTTCACTCCTTGGGGCATGCTGAATTGGGATGCCCCGGTGTGTAAAACCCCTCCAGAAGCCCGTTTCACTTACCTCGTCCCAGAGCCCTTGCCGCATCCCGGCTCACCTCTAGCCATGCGCGCACCTGAATGGGTGGTGGCTAGGAGGTGAGCGGGGGGAGGCGACCGGCGGTGCACTTGGCTCCCTTCGGCGCCGCTCGACTTAGCGGAGCCAATTGAAAGTGAGCGCGCTGATTGGTTGAACAGGCCGCTCAGCCAATCAGCGCACTTGTTCTCGCCCGTGTCTGCGTCGTGGTAGCGACAAGAAATTAATCTATTTAGACATTTTTATAATCTGGAACATTCTTGTCACCCTGCCATGCTTAGTAAATAGTATTTGTGACCCAACCTCTCCACCTTCATCTTTTAGATTGTAAACTGGCAAGGACAGGGCTTTCTCTCCTAACATAATCCTGTAATTTCTCATTTCTACAGTGCTACGGAATATAATGATTTTCTATAAATAATAATTGTGTGTGTGTGTGGGCACAATTATAATGATTCTTCTGATTTAATTAATCGAAGCAGGTTCCGAAAGTTGGAAAATGAACCGGATTTGACTCAGTTTTGTGTTATTTATTTATTTTAATGGGCTACGTAGTGTACTCGCCAATCAATTGGCAGAGTATTGATATGTATGTGAGTCTGGAATAATGCCGGCCACATCATATATATATATTTTTTTAACAACCTTTCTTATAGGACAATCAGATGAAACAATTATTTCCAGGAACCATTTGCTGTTTGCCTTTCGCAGCAATCAGAAGTTCCATCACAGTTACCTGTAAGATGGATCAGTTGGTCTTCTTCCAGTGTCATTGGATGGAATTTTCCATGCTAGGCGACAGTTTCTCTGATATTCTGATTGTAATATAATAGTTCCAAATGCCATTCTATTACAACACCCACATTAGTTAGAATAGATCAGGAAAACTGATAGAATCAAATGATCAGATTACAATGTAATCTCAGCTTTCTATTCTGTAGGAGAATGTCATTTTGTTTTCTTAGCTTTGTTTTTCCTGCTAATCTTGGCCAGTACTGTATCGCTTGTGGTGACCAGTGATGGCAGGTGGTCTGCCACCCACCACTCCCTAGGACCGGGTATAGGGCTCCCTTGGACCCCTTACATGTTCACATACAGAAAAAAATACATTTAAAAATAAAAAAAAACTCCCTGTCTGTGTTTTCCTTCATCTGTCCCCTGATGGGCTGCGACCATCCTAAAGGTTCACCAAGTTGTAGACAGTCTCCTGGTCCGGAGGGTTTTCTCATGCTGGAGAACAGCTTTAGCAGATGCTCCATCAGCATCTGTAGGGGGACTCACGCCCCCATTCTCACTCTGCCTTGGCATCCCAACAAGCTTTTATACTACGGAGGAGGAGGTGTTATTCAGACATCACTGGAGGGGAGGGGCATGAGAGGGATTCCCTGGGATATCCCCATCAATATCCCTTCTCTCCAGTCACATAATGAATCACATGGGGGGGATTCCACTGAGGCTCCATCTCTGTGGTATGAAAGCCTCCCTCCCTGGCAGTCTGCCATTACCACCAAGGAGGGGAGATCTGTGTCCTTCTTCACTACAGGAGGACAGGACGGCTGCTTAAAGTGGACCAATCACCAGGATTTCGGCTATCCTGGTGACTGGTCCCTGCCCTGTGGGGGAACCCTCCCCAGATCGGCCAGTTTTACTCATCTTTCCTTGTTCCCACGGTGCAGACGCGGGAACTTGTCCAATCAGCGCCTTATGTGGCGCATATCAAACAGATTTGAACTGCGCGTCAACGGCCGCATCCCCGGCTCCCCTGTGGAGTGTGCGCTCCCGCGTCCCGGCCTATCTGAACGGCTGGGCACGGGGAGCGCACAGCTGCAGAGAGGCTGGGGATGTGGCCGCCGGCGAAGACAGCTTCGGGGGAGCAGCCGGGATCAGGTAAGATTACCGGCACCCTGGGGGGTTTCACACAGCGGGGCATCCGGGGGCAGGCTAGCGGCTGGTCCTGGAATCTTTTAGATTCCAATCCGGCCTCTGGGGTGATTGGTCCCTTTTAAAGCAGAACAAAACCCGGGATTTTGAAGTTCCTCTGGGGCATGCTGATTGGGGATGCCCCGCTGTGTGAAACCCCCCAGTTCGCCCTGTTTAACTTGGCCTCTCCTCGGTCCAACGGCGCATGTGCAGGCGCTCAGCCAATGAGACGTTTGCTATGTTTACATCTGTTGGCAAACAGCTCTAATTGACTATAATAGGGAGCATGTGCTGCCTCATTCCCTACATCCCTGGCCGTGTGCCAGCCTATGTGAATGTCTGGGGTGGGAGTGCTCCGCATTGACAACAATTCGCCAGCTGAAATACGTCAGGTCAGCAGGCGGCTCTCATTGGACACCAGCTTACGCATGTGGTGTTGGACCAGGGAAAGGTGAGTGTATATGGGCGCCCTGGAGGGTTTCACACAGCGGGGCATCCCGATTTGGGGGTAAGGCAGCTGCCATCCCTGGAATCTTTTAGATTAGGGGGTGCTGCGCTCTGATTGCCAGTGCAGCTAAGCTACCATTCAGTATTTTTTTAGCACATTAAACCGGACCTTCAGCATAATTTAATGAAAAGCCCAAACTCTTAAAAAACGATTCCCCAGCATCTAAAATTAATATATTTTAAGTTTTTAGTCATTTACATATTATTCTTTCCCCCGCTGGGCTGCAACTCTGTTCAGGATACGGGCGCCGCCATCTTGCCTCAGAAGCATCACATACTGAGGAGAGGAGGGGGGGTGCAGGGGGCGGGTTATAGCACAGAGCAGAGCTGGGGGTCAGGAAAAGGACCGCAATCCCACAATGCAGAGCTGCACAGAGGACACTTCTGTATGCAGGCAGCCTGAGACTCCATGGGCTGCCATCTTGGATGTGTTAAGGTTTATAAAATGCAGTAGGTGCAGGTAGCATGATTTTTAATGTGGGCAATTTGTATGTACAGGGTGGGAAACATATAACATATGCTCTTATTCAGGGTGAAGGTCCGCTTTAAGACCTGATGCAGGTACCCTACAGAGATACTCACCTACTTCCACAATCCTCTGTTTCGTGTCATATTGCCGTCCCATATTACGCCTGGAACCTGTTGGTTAATTGTACAGTCCGATTATTTAGGTGTATGACTGGCATACTAGCTATACCATACATATACATACCTCCCAAGTGTCCCTGATTTGGAGGGACTGTCCCTCTTTTGAGCCCATGTTCCCCTGTCCCTTATTCTCATTTGTCCCTCTTTTGAGGTGTAACATGCAGATCTGCAGCAATAAATGATTCATTTGCCAGTTCAAAGTGTTTCTATTGTTGTTACACCCTATCCATCAATAAATGAGGGGCGTGGCTTAATTTACCAACTGTCCCTCTTTCCTACCCTGAAATGTTGGGAGGTATGCAAATAGAGGGTCTGAGGTAGTGTGTGATTGGCTAGCTACAGTGTGTCTCCATAGGCTTGCATTCCCAATTTAAAAAAAAGGGTATTCTGTACAAAATTGCATCGTTTTATATTTAATCAGAATAAATCAAAATCTGATTGGATTGGAAAGTGATGGAAAGACTTCTAGTAAATTGGGCTGAATGTCCCGGGAGGCGTCTGGATTTGGGATGCTCTGCACTGAGACCATCTAGAGCTCAACCTTTTGAATTGTGGGCCATATAAGCAATTTGAAAACCAGTCACAGGCCACTATGAATAGGTTCAGAATTTCACATTTTTCATTTTAAATAGCATAGCAAAAATTTTCTATATCAATCAGGAGACCCGCTATCTCCACAAACGCCATTGATTTTTTTTTTTTTTTTTTTTTTTTTAAACCCTTTATTTAGATATTTGCATTTTCCACAACAAGAATTACAGACAGAAAAATCACAAATACGGTCCAGTGTGAGAGATACATGTGTTACAGAAATATATTACAGCGTATTAAAGAGATCTTACATACAGTTGGGTCCTTTTTTTCCCGCGTATTCTCCCACCCCTATTGTTCTATCGGGCCTTCAGGGAGCCAGCATAGTCAGGCAAGCCACCTCTTCTCCCAGATAAAGGAGAGTGTGGTCTCCAACCTCCTCCCTCCGATTAGCCCTCAATGCTTCATCCGCACTACAGGCACGGGGTGGGGTCATTTGATATAGTGGACCAATTCTAAACCTGGGGACCCTTGTGATTTCAGCTTCTACCAATCTCTACTGGGGGTAGGTCAAGTTGAAGCACTATCTTAATCTGGACAAAAGAAACAAGACAACACAGGAGGAAGTTTTGCCATGAGAAGGGGCGCAAAAGAGAAGGGGAAAGGAGAAGAAAAAGAAGAAGAGAGAAAAAAAAAAAGGGGGAAAAGAAGGGAAACCGGCATATCATCTCCAGATCGCGGATCACAGGTCCTGGGCGGGATGGGAGAGTGGCGGAGCAGGAGCAGGACAACGTGTATCAGAGACATCCAAGGACGTCGCAGGTGCCTGGCGACGTCGGAGAATGATCGCGGAATCTTTGTATAGATACCAAGGAGTCCATTCCAACTGGCATTTTACTTCTCTATACTGTACAGTTGCGGTCAGTTCTTCCATCTCCCTGATCCTATTAACTTCCTTAATCCAGTCTCCTACCGTGGGTGTGGTTTCCGTTTTCCAGAGTCTAGGGATCAGAACTTTTGCCGCATTGATCAAGTGTCGAAGTATCGATTTTTTTATAGTTCAGGATACTGTGCGAAGAATAGTGTAGCAACATAAGGGCCGGACAACATGGGATCTGTGAGCCAGTAACTTCAGACATACTTCTGGTAACACTGGTCCAGAATGGTGTAATCCTCGAGCAGGTCCAGAAAATGTGGAAGAGTGATCCCTCTTCCGATTTACATCTCCAGCAGTTGGACGAGGCGTCTGGATTTTTTTTTTTTTTTTGCGCATAGGTTCCTCTACCGCCCCATTACCCAATTATATGTAACAATCCCCATATGCTACCAATACACATCCTCTCCAATATGGGCCCTGTATTTATAGCCCATCCCAGAAGAAGGTCCGTACATAACCTGTTCTTGGCCTTTCTGTGGATGGTCTCACTGCGGGGCCCCCTTGGGCAGAAGTTTATTTAGACATTTTGGTCTACTTTGAAGTGGAAAAAAACCCAGGGTGGGAGACCTTGGGATCTAAAATATCCCAGGGCCGGCCACTGGCCATCCCCCGGGGCATCCCGCGGTGTAAACCCCCCAGATAGCTGTTATTCACTCACTTTTCCCTGGTCCAACGGCGCATGCGCTGGCTCTCGTCCAATCAGAGCCGTTTGCTGTGCCTATGTAATAGGCAAATGGGTCTGATTGTTTACTATGGGGAGTGAGAGCAGCCGCATCCCCTGCATCCTCGGGCAGTGCGCTCCCTCCCGCCCCAGCCACTCAGATAGGCTGGCACAGGAGCATGTGCCGCTGGGGATGCCGCGGCTCTCGCTCCCCATTGAAACCTATCAGAGCTATTTGCTGAATGACATAGTCACTGAAAACCGCTCTGATTGGATAAGAACATGCGCTGTTGAATCGGGAAGAGGTGAGTTGATCTGGGGGGTTTTGACACAGCGTCTCAATTTGGGATGCCCCCAGGGCACAGAACAACACCAGGATAGTTCTGCTTTAAGCCCTTTCAATAGCTCAAATCAATATCAGATTGATCTAATCTAAATCTTAGTATCGGTCAAGTCTAGGTGTAAAATAAAATCGCACATGTTTTTAAGGACAACTATCATTAAACAGTGGGTGAAAATGGAATTATATTTTATAATAGGCTATGCATGCTGCACCCCCTCACCTGTCAGGCTGCTCAGCTCTGTCACTTTCTGCTGCCATCCATCACTTTCTGCTGACACAATGCTTTTTTTTTTATTAGTTAGCCAAATGTTTTCTTTCTCTATAGTACCCTTCAAAGTGGCACAAGGAGAGGCTTCCCCTTAGAACCCTATATAGTCAAAGCCCCTTAAATCTGAAACTAAAACCTAGGCTTAATATATATATATATATATATATATATATATATATATATATATATATATATATACACACACCTAATCCCTCAGATCAGTGTGATTGATCTATAGATATTGATTACTGCAGGGAAGTTAGCTGCAATGGGGATGTAGGTCTGCTTTAAGCCTAAAATGTTATTATGATGCTCAGCCCTAAAGCAGACCTACACCCTCATAGCCCTGGCATCCCCAACCCCTCGCATCCTGATTCGGGGGTTAGGACTGAATCTTGGTTGCCATGGATATTGCACAGAGCTTTTTCTATTGCCCCGCTAGCTGCTCATTTTTTGTAGGTATGCTGTTTGGCTATTTTGGGTCTGCTTGAGGATTCGGATCCTTGTTGCAGGTAAATTAGGAACAAGTGCACTTCAGAGTATTTAAAGGAATTAAATGAATTAGATTAAATGGTTTTGAATCAAAACGTTTGAAGTTGGTCATTTATTCCTATAGGAAAGGTAAGTAGTTGGTTGGTTTGGGCTCATAGAGTTAATTACGGGTTCATGAAGTGTTTGAGGATGGCACAGGTGTGCCTTAAAACTAAAACGGAGGAAACAATTATTAATTATTGTCCTTGTTTAGTTCATCCTCAGGGACAATTAATAATTTCCTATAGGAATAAAGACCAACTTCAAACGTTTTGATTCAAAACCATTTAATCTAATTCATTGAATTCCTGTAAATACTCTGAAACGCACTTGTTCCTATTTTACCTGCAACAAGGATCCGAATCCTCAAGCAGACCCAAAATAGCCAAACAGCATACCTACAAACAGGGAGTACTGGTCAACTCCCAACAGGCGCGGCTAAATACATTTTTCCGGCGCTGTTATACACAATACTATTACCCAGCTGCTATTTTTTTTTGTTTGTTTGTTACAAATGTCACTAGAATAATGGCTCGGCATCCCGTCATGCTGTCCCCCCCCCTCCTCTGTATGGCTTTGGAATGTGCTGGGTGCTATCCTTGGTTTTTCATGATGGGGCTTTTCAGGAAAGAGACATCGCTAGGCCGGCATCATGCCATAGTCATGTGTGTGGGACATGAGGAGGTCATGTGACCCAGGGCCAGTCCATTGTGTGACGTGGAGGGAGTAATACACTCACTGTGCAAACACAGCGCAGCCGCCGTGACTCGGCCTTGTTCTGGCTATAGAGCCTCTCACTGCTCCGCAACCTACTTTTCATTTCTTTTGTAGCGGGGAAGGGTTAGAACCACCTTCATGTTTTTAGCTTGTGAGATTTGAAGTGCAAGTTTCTTCCTCATTGGAAGAATGTCTGCACCTCACCTGGAGAGCTTCTCCACCTAAAAAAGATTGAGATTTAATGGGCAGGTTTGTTTATGCTTCTTGTGTGTGGAGGTAGAGATGCTCTCCATACTGGCCAACAGAAATGCAGAGCTGAGGTCAGGAGGTTCCCCTGGCATGAGGCAGATAGGTTCACCCCCAGCGTAAAGCAGAGAGGGCCTCTCTGAGTGTGAGGCAAAGAGGGATTCTCCCCCTGGCTCCTCGAGGCAAAGAGGGTTCCCCCCCCCCGGCTTGAGGCAAAGAGGGGTTTTTTCCCCCCCGGCCTGAGGCAAAGAGGGTTTTTCTCCCCCCTGGCTTGAGGCAAAGAGGGGTTCCCCCCCCGGCTTGAGGCAAAGAGGGGTTCCCCCCCTGGCTTGAGGCAAAGAGGGGTTCCTCCCCCCGGCTTGAGGCAAAGAGGGGTTCCCCCCCCGGCTTGAAGCAAAGAGGGGTTCCCCCCCCCGGCTTGAGGTAAAGAGGGGTTCCCCCCCCGGCTTGAGGCAAAGAGGGGTTCCACCCCTGGCCTGAGGCAGAGAGGGGTTTTCTCCCCCCCGGCCTGAGGCAGAGAGGGGTTTTCTCCCCCCCGGCCTGAGGCAGAGAGGGGTTTTCTCCCCCCCCGGCCTGAGGCAGAGAGGGGTTTTCTCCCCCCCGGCCTGAGGCAGAGAGGGGTTTTCTCCCCCCCGGCCTGAGGCAGAGAGGGGTTTTCTCCCCCCCGGCCTGAGGCAGAGAGGGGTTTTCTCCCCCCCCCCGGCCTGAGGCAGAGAGGGGTTTTCTCCCCCCCCCGGCCTGAGGCAGAGAGGGGTTTTCTCCCCCCCCCCGGCCTGAGGCAGAGAGGGGTTTTCTCCCCCCCCCCGGCCTGAGGCAGAGAGGGGTTTTCTCCCCCCCCCCCGGCCTGAGGCAGAGAGGGGTTTTCTCCCCCCCCCCGGCCTGAGGCAGAGAGGGGTTTTCTCCCCCCCCCCGGCCTGAGGCAGAGAGGGGTTTTCTCCCCCCCCCCCCGGCCTGAGGCAGAGAGGGGTTTTCTCCCCCCCCCCGGCCTGAGGCAGAGAGGGGTTTTCTCCCCCCCCCCCGGCCTGAGGCAGAGAGGGGTTTTCTCCCCCCCGGCCTGAGGCAGAGAGGGGTTTTCTCCCCCCCGGCCTGAGGCAGAGAGGGGTTTTCTCCCCCCCGGCCTGAGGCAGAGAGGGGTTTTCTCCCCCCCGGCCTGAGGCAGAGAGGGGTTTTCTCCCCCCCGGCCTGAGGCAGAGAGGGGTTTTCTCCCCCCCGGCCTGAGGCAGAGAGGGGTTTTCTCCCCCCCGGCCTGAGGCAGAGAGGGGTTTTCTCCCCCCCGGCCTGAGGCAGAGAGGGGTTTTCTCCCCCCCGGCCTGAGGCAGAGAGGGGTTTTCTCCCCCCCGGCCTGAGGCAGAGAGGGGTTTTCTCCCCCCCGGCCTGAGGCAGAGAGGGGTTTTCTCCCCCCCGGCCTGAGGCAGAGAGGGGTTTTCTCCCCCCCGGCCTGAGGCAGAGAGGGGTTTTCTCCCCCCCGGCCTGAGGCAGAGAGGGGTTTTCTCCCCCCCGGCCTGAGGCAGAGAGGGGTTTTCTCCCCCCCCGGCCTGAGGCAGAGAGGGGTTTTCTCCCCCCCCGGCCTGAGGCAGAGAGGGGTTTTCTCCCCCCCCCGGCCTGAGGCAGAGAGGGGTTTTCTCCCCCCCCGGCCTGAGGCAGAGAGGGGTTTTCTCCCCCCCCGGCCTGAGGCAGAGAGGGGTTTTCTCCCCCCCGGCCTGAGGCAGAGAGGGGTTTTCTCCCCCCCGGCCTGAGGCAGAGAGGGGTTTTCTCCCCCCCGGCCTGAGGCAGAGAGGGGTTTTCTCCCCCCCGGCCTGAGGCAGAGAGGGGTTTTCTCCCCCCCGGCCTGAGGCAGAGAGGGGTTTTCTCCCCCCCGGCCTGAGGCAGAGAGGGGTTTTCTCCCCCCCGGCCTGAGGCAGAGAGGGGTTTTCTCCCCCCCGGCCTGAGGCAGAGAGGGGTTTTCTCCCCCCCGGCCTGAGGCAGAGAGGGGTTTTCTCCCCCCCGGCCTGAGGCAGAGAGGGGTTTTCTCCCCTCCGGCCTGAGGCAGAGAGGGGTTTTCTCCCCCCCCGCGCCTGAGGCAGAGAGGGGTTTTCTCCCCCCCGCGCCTGAGGCAGAGAGGGGTTTTCTCCCCCCCGGCCTGAGGCAGAGAGGGGTTTTCTCCCCCCCGGCCTGAGGCAGAGAGGGGTTTTCTCCCCCCCGGCCTGAGGCAGAGAGGGGTTTTCTCCCCCCCGGCCTGAGGCAGAGAGGGGTTTTCTCCCCCCCGGCCTGAGGCAGAGAGGGGTTTTCTCCCCCCCGGCCTGAGGCAGAGAGGGGTTTTCTCCCCCCCGGCCTGAGGCAGAGAGGGGTTTTCTCCCCCCCGGCCTGAGGCAGAGAGGGGTTTTCTCCCCCCCGGCCTGAGGCAGAGAGGGGTTTTCTCCCCCCCGGCCTGAGGCAGAGAGGGGTTTTCTCCCCCCCGGCCTGAGGCAGAGAGGGGTTTTCTCCCCCCCGGCCTGAGGCAGAGAGGGGTTTTCTCCCCCCCCGCGCCTGAGGCAGACAGGGGTTTTCTCCCCCCCGGCCTGAGGCAGAGAGGGGTTTTCTCCCCCCCGCCTGAGGCAGAGAGGGGTTTTCTCCCCCCCCCCCCCGGCTTGAGGCAGAGAGGGGTTTTCTCCCCCCCCCCGGCTTGAGGCAGAGAGGGGTTTTCTCCCCCCCCCCCCCGGCTTGAGGCAGAGAGGGGTTTTCTCCCCCCCCCCCCCCCGGCTTGAGGCAGAGAGGGGTTTTCTCCCCCCCCCCCCCCCGGCTTGAGGCAGAGAGGGGTTTTCTCCCCCCCCCCCGGCTTGAGGCAGAGAGGGGTTTTCTCCCCCCCCCCCCCCGGCTTGAAGCAAAGAGGGGTTTTCTTCCCCCCCCCCCCCCGGCCTGAGGCAGAGAGGGATTTTCTCCCCCCCCCCCCCCGGCCTGAGGCAGAGAGGGATTTTCTCCCCCCCGGCCTGAGGCAGAAAGGGGTTTTCTCCCCCCCCCCCCCGGCCTGAGGCAGAAAGGGGTTTTCTCCCCCCCCCCCCGGCTTGAGGCAGAGAGGGGTTTTCTCCCCCCCCCCCCCGGCTTGAGGCAGAGAGGGGTTTTCTCCCCCCCCCCCCCGGCTTGAGGCAGAGAGGGGTTTTCTCCCCCCCCCCCCCCCGGCTTGAGGCAGAGAGGGGTTTTCTCCCCCCCCCCGGCTTGAGGCAGAGAGGGGTTTTCCCCCCCCCCCCCCCCCGGCTTGAAGCAAAGAGGGGTTTTCTCCCCCCCCCCCCCGGCCTGAGGCAGAGAGGGATTTTCTCCCCCCCCCCCCCCCGGCCTGAGGCAGAGAGGGATTTTCTCCCCCCCGGCCTGAGGCAGAAAGGGGTTTTCTCCCCCCCGGCCTGAGGCAGAAAGGGGTTTTCTCCCCCCCCGGCCTGAGGCAGAAAGGGGTTTTCTCCCCCCTGGCCTGAGGCAGAAAGGAGTTTTCTCCCCCCCCCCGGCCTGAGGCAAAGAGGGGTTCCCCCCCCCCCCCCGGCCTGAGGCAAAGAGGGGTTCCCCCCCCGGCCTGAGGCAAAGAGGGGTTTTCTCCCCCCCCGGCCTGAGGCAGAGAGGGGTTTTCTCCCCCCCCCCCCCCCCCGGCCTGAGGCAGAGAGGGGTTTTCTCCCCCCCCCCCCGCCGCCCCGGCATGAGGCAAAGAGGGGTTTTCTTCCCCCCCCCCAGCTTGAGGCAGAGAGGGGTTTTCTTCCCCCCCCCCCCCCAGCTTGAGGCAGAGAGGGGTTTTCTCCCCCCCCCCTGGTTTGAGGCAGAGAGGGGTTTTCTCTCCCCCCCCCCCCGGCTTGAGGCAGAGAGGGGTTTCCCCCCCCCCCCCCCCGGCTTGAGGCAGAGAGGGGTTTCCCCCCCCCCCCCGGCCTGAGGCAGAGAGGGGTTTTCTCCCCCCTGGCCTGATGCAGAAAGGGGTTTTCTCCCCCCCGGCCTGATGCAGAAAGGGGTTTTCTCCCCCCTGGCCTAAGGCAAAGAGGGGTTTTCTCCCCCCCCCCCCCCGGCCTGAGGCAAAGAGGGGTTTTCTCTCCCCCTCGGCCTGAGGCAAAGAGGGGTTTTCTCTCCCCCCCCCCCCCCCCCCGGCCTGAGGCTGAGAGGGGTTTTCTCTCCCCCCCCCCCCCCCCCGGCCTGAGGCTGAGAGGGGTTTTCTCTCCCCCCCCCCCCCCCCGGCCTGAGGCTGAGAGGGGTTTTCTCTCCCCCCCCCCACCCCCCGGCCTGAGGCTGAGAGGGGTTTTCTCTCTCCCCCCGGCCTCAGGCAGAGAGGGGTTTTCTCCCCCCCCCCGTCTTGAGGCATAGAGGGGTTTTCTCCCCCCTGGCCTGAGGCAGAGAGGGGTTTTCTCTTCCCCCCCCCCGGCCTGAGGCTGAGAGGGGTTTTCTCTCTCCCCCCGTCTTGAGGCAGAGAGGGGTTTTCTCCCCCCTGGCCTGAGGCAGAGAGGGGTTTTCTCCCCCCCCCCCCCCCGGCCTGAGGCAGAGAGAGGTTCCCCCCCCCCCCCGGCCTGAGGCAGAGAGGGGTTTTCTCTTCCCCCCCCCCCGGCCTGAGGCAGAAAAGGGTTTTCTCTCCCCCCCCCCCCCCCCCGGACTGAGGCAGAAAGGGGTTTTCTCCCCCCTGGCCTGAGGCAGAAAGGGGTTTTATCCCCCCTGGCCTGAGGCAGAGAGAGGAGCCCTCTTCCCATTGTGAGGCAGAGAGGGGGGCCCTCTTCCCATTGTGAGGCAGAGAGGGGGGCCGTCTTCCCATTGTGAGGCAGAGAGCGGGGCCCTCTTCCCATTGTGAGGCAGAGAGGGGGGCCGTCTTCCCATTGTGAGGCAGAGAGCGGGGCCCTCTTCCCATTGTGAGGCAGAGAGAGGGGCCCTCTTCCCATTGTGAGGCAGAGAGCGGGGCCCTCTTCCCATTGTGAGGCAGAGAGAGGGGCCCTCTTCCCATTGTGAGGCAGAGAGAGGGGCCCTCTTCCTATTGTGAGGCAGAGAGAGGGGCCCTCTTCCCATTGTGAGGCAGAGAGAGGGGCCCTCTTCCCATTGTGAGGCAGAGAGAGGGGCCCTCTTCCCATTGTGAGGCAGAGAGAGGGGCCCTCTTCCTATTGTGAGGCAGAGAGAGGGGCCCTCTTCCCATTGTGAGGCAGAGAGAGGGGCCCTCTTCCCATTGTGAGGCAGAGAGAGGGGCCCTCTTCCTATTGTGAGGCAGAGAGAGGGGCCCTCTTCCTATTGTGAGGCAGAGAGAGGGGCCCTCTTCCTATTGTGAGGCAGAGAGAGGGGCCCTCTTCCCATTGTGAGGCAGAGAGAGGGGCCCTCTTCCCATTGTGAGGCAGAGAGAGGGGCCCTCTTCCCATTGTGAGGCAGAGAGCGGGGCCCTCTTCCCATTGTGAGGCAGAGAGCGGGGCCCTCTTCCCATTGTGAGGCAGAGAGAGGGGCCCTCTTCCTATTGTGAGGCAGAGAGAGGGGCCCTCTTCCTATTGTGAGGCAGAGAGCGGGGCCCTCTTCCCATTGTGAGGCAGAGAGCGGGGCCCTCTTCCCATTGTGAGGCAGAGAGCGGGGCCCTCTTCCCATTGTGAGGCAGAGAGCGGGGCCCTCTTCCCATTGTGAGGCAGAGAGCGGGGCCCTCTTCCCATTGTGAGGCAGAGAGCGGGGCCCTCTTCCCATTGTGAGGCAGAGAGCGGGGCCCTCTTCCCATTGTGAGGCAGAGAGCGGGGCCCTCTTCCCATTGTGAGGCAGAGAGCGGGGCCCTCTTCCCATTGTGAGGCAGAGAGCGGGGCCCTCTTCCCATTGTGAGGCAGAGAGTGGGGTTCCTCCTTGGTGTCAGTCATATGGGTGCATGTGATGCAGATAAAGATCCTCTGATATGAGCTAAAAAGAGTTTTTTTACGGCGTGTGATGGGGAGGGGGGTGCATCTTAAAGCGGACCAAAACCCACTGAACATTTGAAATACATTTGACCAAAGCCCCTGCCGATACCTCCTTCTTAGAGTGCAGAACTAGAAATAGATAGTTTTACTCTTTGAAAAGTCCTGGAACACTTTTTGTTGCTGTCCCTCTCTGTAAGATGGCTGGCGATCAGTCATCGCATAGGTGCAGCAATGACATCATTGCCACACACAACAGTGGCAATGAATGGAGGAGGCGGAGCTTTACAGCTGAAACAGGCACCATTAACTGGGGTTAGAATGAAGCAGAAGCAGTAAAAATTGACAAAAGCTACTCGTCATGGGGGGAGCAATTCTGGGGATGCTAGTTAAAAATGTGGGTTTTGGTCCGCTTTAAGTTACTGTAAGAAGCTTCCTGAGGAATAAAATGTTTATGATCTCAATTATTAATTTATTATTATTAAATCACTAATATTATTGATATATATAGGTAACTTGGATGAATGTGAAATCTGTGGATATTTACCTGTTGTTTTATTATGAATCTGATCCGGAGCTGGCTGATACAGGGGAAAGCATGCACATATAATGTAACATAAGGTTTATTTTGGTGAATTGCATCAATATTCATTATATATATATATATAATGTGTGTTTGTGTGTATGTAGATATATACCGGCTCAAGTAATGTTATGTCTGGGTTTTTCTCCTAGGAATTAATTGATAATGGTCTTTTGACTTTTAACTGATATGTTTCCTAGACTTGGTTATAGTGATAACATTTTAAGGACAAAATATGGGGTCTTTCTGCTCTCTCTGTTTTGGCTCTCTGAACGGACAACATGGGGGAGACATGAATAGATTGCCAGAGAGGCAGTATGGTGGGGGTTGGGCGGGAAAGACAAAAGGCCCTAGTTGAATTAGCCTGAGAGATAGAGAATTGTCGCATTTTGTATGGACACTGCTTACATTTCTGGACATTGCAACTTACATCATATTTATACCATTATTTTCCTGTAATTTAACTGGCTCTATTTTGATTAAATCCACTTATCGATTTTTGGTTTCGGACAATACTTCCTTGAATCACCATACCTGAGATTATATTGGATGGCCCAAAATTCTCCTTGTAAAAGTTAGTACAAGGAAAGAACAATATTACAGTAACCAGACATGTCTCCCATGCTTCTTGATCCTGCTGACCCTGCAGTGAATGGGAAGCTTGCTGTCATTTTTAGGTTGTTGTGAAACTCCGTCATCAGAAACTTTCGGTATGTTAATCTTATCTGATGCCCTTTTGTTTTTCTCTTCCAGTGCAATGGAATAGGGTCAGTTTCCCTCCCAGAATCCCTCCTTTTCGTGTCCACCCTAGATGGGAGCTTCCATGCCGTCAGTAAGAAGACTGGAGATGTTATGTGGACTCTGCAAGATGGTAGGTTGCTGCCTGTGCTGGGATTAGGGATGGATAGAGAGTTCCTCAGGGACAGGTGCTTAAACCAGACCTTCATCATGATTTAATAAAAAGCCCAAACCCTTAAGAGATCTATTAACCAGCATCTAAAATTAATATATTATAAGTTTTTAGTCACTTATTATCCTTTCCCCCACCGGGCTGCAACTTTGTTCAGGACGCTTGGATACGGGCGCTGACATCTTGCCTCAGAAGCATGACACATACTGAGGAGAGGAGAGCGGGATAAAGTACAGGGGGGCGGGTTATAGCTGCCTGACGCTCCATGAGCCGCCATCTTGGATTTTTAAAAGCTCATAACATGCAGTAGATGCAGGTAGGAGGATTTTTAATGTGAGCAATCTGTATGTACAGGGTGTGGGAAACATATAAGATAGGCCCTTATTCAGGGTGAAGGTCTGCTTTAACTCGTAACAACCCCCAACACATTTTCAGAAAATGGCTGATGTTGCCTGCCTAGGGAGGCATCCCGATTACTGGTGCCCCCTTGAAAAATTCTTACTTCCTGAGATTTCTTACCTTTATCTTTACTCAGCCCGGCGGAATCGAGCCCTACTAGTGGCCTCAGCCGTTCACATCCAGTAGACGTAGTATCCTGCTGCTGGTGTAGTACAGACTCTGGACCGGAAGCTGGCAACCGTGGTGCTCAATTTCACTGGTGAAGTGAGGCTAGGTGTAAGGAATCTTTTGTTGGGGGTTATTACTGCATCAGCAACCCCTGGAGGGTTTCACACGGGGGGGGGGGGGGGGGATCGATAGGCCCAGGAATCTTATAGATTCGAGTTGGAGAAGCTCTCTTGGGCTTGAGTTGGAGAAGCTCTCTTGGGATTGAGTTGGAGAAGCTCTCTTGGGATTGAGTTGGAGAAGCTCTCTCTGGCTTGAGTTGGAGAAGCTCTCTTGAGCTCGAATTGGAGACGCTCTCTTGGGCTCGAGTTGGAGACGCTCTCTTGGGCTCGAGTTGGAGAAGCTCTCTTGGGCTCCAGTTGGAGAAGCTCTCTCTGGCTCGAGTTGCTGAAGCTCTCTCTGGCTCGAGTTGGAGAAGCTCTCTCTGGCTCGAGTTGGAGAAGCTCTCTCTGGCTCGAGTTGGAGAAGCTCTCTCTGGCTCGAGTTGGAGAAGCTCTCTCTGGCTCGAGTCGGAGAAGCTCTCTCTGGCTCGAGTCGGAGAAGCTCTCTCTGGCTCGAGTCGGAGAAGCTCTCTCTGGCTCGAGTCGGAGAAGCTCTCTCTGGCTCGAGTCGGAGAAGCTCTCTCTGGCTCGAGTCGGAGAAGCTCTCTCTGGCTCGAGTCGGAGAAGCTCTCTCTGGCTCGAGTCGGAGAAGCTCTCTCTGGCTCGAGTCGGAGAAGCTCTCTCTGGCTCGAGTCGGAGAAGCTCTCTCTGGCTCGAGTCGGAGAAGCTCTCTCTGGCTCGAGTTGGAGAAGCTCTCTCTGGCTCGAGTTGGAGAAGCTCTCTCTGGCTCGAGTTGGAGAAGCTCTCTCTGGCTCGAGTTGGAGAAGCTCTCTCTGGCTCGAGTTGGACCTCACAAAGGTGAGTGAAGGGGGGGCGACCTGGGGGGTTTCATACGGGAGGGAATCGATAGGCCCGGGAATCTTATAGATTCCCGGGCCGATCGAGCTGGGTTTTGGCCCACTTCGAAGGGCCAGTCCAAACAAACCATAAATAATAAATACTTACCTGCCCTGAAATCCAGCGCCAATCATCGTGCGATTCTGCGCTGCTCACTGCCATCTCTATTTGTCCCAGGCCTGCCGCTTGGTGCCGCAGGGAGTACATGGCACCACCGCCCGTGGGAACGTGCTTTGGCGACGGCGTCAAGCAGCCGGTCTGTGTCCAGCAAAGATGGCGGAAAGCAGCACCGCAATTGGTGACTTGAAGAAGCTCTCTCGGGCTCTGGAGAAGCTCTCTCGGGGTCGAGTTGGAGGAGCTCTCTCGGGGTCGAGTTGGAGGAGCTCTCTCGGGGTCGAGTTGGAGGAGCTCTCTCGGGCTCGAGTTGGAGGAGCTCTCTCGGGCCTGAGTCGGAGAAGCTCTCTCGGCTCGAGTTAGAGAAGCTCTCTCGGGCTCGACTTGGAGAAGCTCTCTCGGGCTCGACTTGAAGAAGCTCTCTCGGGCTCGACTTGAAGAAGCTCTCTCGGGCTCGACTTGAAGAAGCTCTCTCGGGCTCGACTTGAAGAAGCTCTCTCGGGCTCGACTTGAAGAAGCTCTCTCGGGCTCGACTTGAAGAAGCTCTCTCGGGCTCGACTTGAAGAAGCTCTCTCGGGCTCGACTTGAAGAAGCTCTCTCGGGCTCGAGTTGGAGAAGCTCTCTCGGGCTCGACTTGAAGAAGCTCTCTCGGGCTCGACTTGAAGAAGCTCTCTCGGGCTCGACTTGAAGAAGCTCTCTCGGGCTCGACTTGAAGAAGCTCTCTTGGGCTCGACTTGAAGAAGCTCTCTCGGGCTCGACTTGAAGAAGCTCTCTCGAGCTCGACTTGAAGAAGCTCTCTCGGGCTCTGGAGAAGCTCTCTCAGGGTCGAGTCGGAGGAGCTCTCTTGGGCTCGAGTTGGAGGAGCTCTCTCGGGCCTGAGTCGGAGAAGCTCTCTCGGCTCGAGTTAGAGAAGCTCTCTCGGGCTCGACTTGGAGAAACTCTCTCGGGCTCGACTTGAAGAAGCTCTCTCGGGCTCGAGTTGGAGAAGCTCTCTCGGGCTCGACTTGAAGAAGCTCTCTCGGGCTCGACTTGAAGAAGCTCTCTCGGGCTCGACTTGAAGAAGCTCTCTCGGGCTCGACTTGAAGAAGCTCTCTCGGGCTCGACTTGAAGAAGCTCTCTCGGGCTCGACTTGAAGAAGCTCTCTCGGGCTCGACTTGAAGAAGCTCTCTCGGGCTCGACTTGAAGAAGCTCTCTCGGGCTCTGGAGAAGCTCTCTCGGGGTCGAGTTGGAGGAACTCTCTTGGGCTCGAGTGGGAGGAGCTCTCTCGGGCCCGAGTCGGAGAAGCTCTTTCAGGCTCGAGCCGGAGAAGCTCTCTCGGCTCGAGTTAGAGAAGCTCTCTCTGTCTCGAGTTGAAAAGCTCTCTCTGGCTCGAGTTGGAGAAGCTTTCTCGGCTCGACTTGAAGAAGCTCTCTCGGGCTCGACTTGAAGAAGCTCTCTCGGGCTCGACTTGAAGAAGCTCTCTCGGGCTCGACTTGAAGAAGCTCTCTCGGGCTCGACTTGAAGAAGCTCTCTCGGGCTCGAGTTGGAGGAGCTCTATCAGGCTCGAGTTGGAGGAGCTCTATCGGGCTCGAGTTGGAGGAGCTCTCTCGGGCTCGATTCGGAGAAGCTCTCTCGGGCTCGAGCCGGAGAAGCTCTCTCGGGGTCGAGTTAGAGAAGCTCTCTCGGGCTCGACTTGAAGAAGCTCTCTCGGGCTCGTCTTGAAGAAGCTCTCTCGGGCTCGACTTGAAGAAGCTCTCTCGGGCTCGACTTGAAGAAGCTCTCTCGGGCTCGACTTGAAGAAGCTCTCTCGGGCTCGAGTTGGAGAAGCTCTCGGGCTCGACTTGAAGAAGCTCTCTCGGGCTCGACTTGAAGAAGCTCTCTCGGGCTCGACTTGAAGAAGCTCTCTCGGGCTCGACTTGAAGAAGCTCTCTCGGGCTCGACTTGAAGAAGCTCTCTCGGGCTCGACTTGAAGAAACTCTCTCGGGCTCGACTTGAAGAAACTCTCTCGGGCTCCAGAGAAGCTCTCTCGGGCTCGACTTGAAGAAGCTCTCTCGGGCTCTGGAGAAGCTCTCTCGGGGTCGAGTTGGAGGAGCTTTCTTGGGCTCGAGTCGGAGAAGCACTCTCGGGCTCGAGCCGGAGAAGCTCTCTCGGCTCGAGTTAGAGAAGCTCTCTCGGCTCGAGTTAGAGAAGCTCTCTCTGGCTCGAGTTGAGAAGCTCTCTCTGGCTCGACTTAGAGAAGCTCTCTCGGGCTCGACTTGAAGAAGCTCTCTCGGGCTCGACTTGAAGAAGCTCTCTCGGGCTCGACTTGAAGAAGCTCTCTCGGGCTCGACTTGAAGAAGCTCTCTCGGGCTCGAGTTGGAGAAGCTCTCTCGGGCTCGACTTGAAGAAGCTCTCTCGGGCTCGACTTGAAGAAGCTCTCTCGGGCTCGACTTGAAGAAGCTCTCTTGGTCTCGACTTGAAGAAGCTCTCTTGGTCTCGACTTGAAGAAGCTCTCTCGGGCTCTGGAGAAGCTCTCTCGGGCTCTGGAGAAGCTCTCTCGGGCTCTGGAGAAGCTCTCTCGGGCTCTGGAGAAGCTCTCTCGGGCTCTGGAGAAGCTCTCTTGGGCTCTGGAGAAGCTCTCTCAAGCTCGACTTGAAAAAGCTCTCTCGGGCTCTGGAGAAGCTCTCTCGGGGTCGAGTTGGAGGAGCTCTCTCGGGCCCGAGTCGGAGAAGCTCTTTCAGGCTCGAGCCGGAGAAGCTCTCTCGGCTCGAGTTAGAGAAGCTCTCTCTGTCTCGAGTTGAAAAGCTCTCTCTGGCTCGAGTTGGAGAAGCTTTCTCGGCTCGACTTGAAGAAGCTCTCTCGGGCTCGACTTGAAGAAGCTCTCTCGGGCTCGACTTGAAGAAGGTCTCTCGGGCTCGACTTGAAGAAGCTCTCTCGGGCTCGACTTGAAGAAGCTCTCTCGGGCTCGACTTGCAGAAGCTCTCTCGGGCTCGACTTGCAGAAGCTCTCTCGGGCTCGACTTGCAGAAGCTCTCTCGGGCTCGACTTGCAGAAGCTCTCTCGGGCTCGACTTGCAGAAGCTCTCTCGGGCTCGACTTGAAGAAGCTCTCTCGGGCTCGAGTTGGAGAAGCTCTCTCGGGCTCGAGTTGGAGGAGCTCTATCAGGCTCGAGTTGGAGGAGCTCTATCGTGCTCGAGTCGGAGAAGCTCTCTCGGGCTCGAGCCGGAGAAGCTCTCTCGGGCTCGAGTCAGAGAAGCTCTCTCGGGCTCGAGTCAGAGAAGCTCTCTCGGGCTCGAGTCGGAGAAGCTCTCTCGGGCTCGAGCCGGAGAAGCTCTCTCGGGCTCGAGTCAGAGAAGCTCTCTCGGGCTCGAGTCGGAGAAGCTCTCTCGGGCTCGAGTCGGAGAAGCTCTCTCGGGCTCGAGTCGGAGAAGCTCTCTCGGGCTCGAGTCGGAGAAGCTCTCTCGGGCTCGAGTCGGAGAAGCTCTCTCGGGCTCGAGTCGGAGAAGCTCTCTCTGACTCGAGTTGGAGAAGCTCTCTCTGACTTGAGTTGAGAATCTCTCTCTGACTCGAGTTGAGAATCTCTCTCTGACTCGAGTTGAGAATCTCTCTCGGACTCGAGTTGAGAAGCTCTCTCTGGCTCGAGTTGGAGAAGCTTTCTCGGCTCGACTTGAAGAAGCTCTCTCGGGCTCGACTTGGAGAAGCTCTCTCGGGCTCGACTTGGAGAAGCTCTCTCGGGCTCGACTTGAAGAAGCTCTCTCGCGCTCGACTTGAAGAAGCTCTCTCGGGCTCTGGAGAAGCTCTCTCGGGGTCGAGTTGGAGGAGCTCTCTCGGGCTCGAGTCAGAGAAGCTCTCTCGGGCTCGAGTCGGAGAAGCTCTCTCGGGCTCGAGTCGGAGAAGCTCTCTCGGGCTCGAGTCGGAGAAGCTCTCTCGGGCTCGAGTCGGAGAAGCTCTCTCGGGCTCGAGTCGGAGAAGCTCTCTCGGGCTCGAGTCGGAGAAGCTCTCTCGGGCTCGAGTCGGAGAAGCTCTCTCTGACTTGAGTTGAGAATCTCTCTCTGACTTGAGTTGAGAATCTCTCTCTGACTCGAGTTGAGAATCTCTCTCTGACTCGAGTTGAGAATCTCTCTCTGACTCGAGTTGAGAATCTCTCTCTGACTCGAGTTGAGAAGCTCTCTCTGGCTCGAGTTGGAGAAGCTTTCTCGGCTCGACTTGAAGAAGCTCTCTCGGGCTTGACTTGGAGAAGCTCTCTCGGGCTCGACTTGGAGAAGCTCTCTCGGGCTCGACTTGAAGAAGCTCTCTCGCGCTCGACTTGAAGAAGCTCTCTCGGGCTCTGGAGAAGCTCTCTCGGGGTCGAGTTGGAGGAGCTCTCTCGGGGTCGAGTTGGAGGAGCTCTCTCGGGCTCGAGCCGGAGAAGCTCTCTCGGGCTCGAGCCGGAGAAGCTCTCTTGGGCTCGAGCCAGAGAAGGTCTCTTGGGCTCGAGTTGGAGAAGCTCTCTTGGGCTCGAGTTGGAGGAGCTCTCTCGGGCCCGAGTCGGAGAAGCTCTTTCGGGCTCGAGCCGGAGAAGCTCTCTCGGGCTCGACTTGAAAACGCTCTCTCGGGCTCTGGAGAAGCTCTCTCGGGGTCGAGTTGGAGGAGCTCTCTTGGGCTCGAGTTGGAGGAGCTCTCTCGGGCCCGAGTCGGAGAAGCTCTTTCGGGATCGAGCCGGAGAAGCTCTCTCGGCTCGAGTTAGAGAAGCTCTCTCTGTCTCGAGTTGAAAAGCTCTCTCTGGCTCGAGTTGGAGAAGCTTTCTCGGCTCGACTTGAAGAAGCTCTCTCAGGCTCGACTTGAAGAAGCTCTCTCGGGCTCGACTTGAAGAAGCTCTCTCGGGCTCGACTTGAAGAAGCTCTCTCGGGCTCGAGTTGGAGAAGCTCTCTCGGGCTCGACTTGAAGAAGCTCTCTCGGGCTCGACTTGAAGAAGCTCTCTCGGGCTCGACTTGAAGAAGCTCTCTCGGGCTCGACTTGAAGAAGCTCTCTCGGGCTCGACTTGAAAAAGCTCTCTCGGGCTCGACTTGAAGAAACTCTCTCGGGCTCGACTTGAAGAAACTCTCTCGGGCTCGACTTGAAGAAACTCTCTCGGGCTCGACTTGAAGAAACTCTCTCGGGCTCGACTTGAAGAAACTCTCTCGGGCTCGACTTGAAGAAACTCTCTCGGGCTCCAGAGAAGCTCTCTCGGGCTCGACTTGAAGAAGCTCTCTCGGGCTCTGGAGAAGCTCTCTCTGGGTCGAGTTGGAGGAGCTTTCTTGGGCTCGAGTCGGAGAAGCACTCTCGGGCTCGAGCCGGAGAAGCTCTCTTGGCTCGAGTTAGAGAAGCTCTCTCTGGCTCGAGTTGAGAAGCTCTCTCGGCTCGACTTAGAGAAGCTCTCTCGGCTCGACTTAGAGAAGCTCTCTCGGGCTCGACTTAGAGAAGCTCTCTCGGGCTCGAGTTGGAGAAGCTCTCTCGGGCTCGAGTTGGAGAAGCTCTCTCGGGCTCGAGTTGGAGAAGCTCTCTCGGGGCCGAGTTAGAGGAGCTCTCTCGGGCTAGAGTCGGGGAAGCTCTCTCGGGCTCGAGTCGGAGAAGCTCTCTCGGGCTCGAGTCGGAGAAGCTCTCTCGGGCTCAAGTTGAGAAGCTCTCTCTGACTCAAGTTGAGAAGCTCTCTCTGACTCAAGTTGAGAAGCTCTCTCTGACTCAAGTTGAGAAGCTCTCTCTGACTCAAGTTGAGAAGCTCTCTCTGACTCAAGTTGAGAAGCTCTCTCTGACTCAAGTTGAGAAGCTCTCTCTGACTCAAGTTGAGAAGCTCTCTCTGACTCGAATTGATAAGCTCTCTCGACTCGAGTTGATAAGCTCTCTCGGACTCAAGAAGCTCTCTTGGGCTCGAGTCGGAGAAGCTCTCTCTGACTCGAGTTGAGAAGCTCTCTCTGACTCGAGTTGAGAAGCTCTCTCTGACTCGAGTTGAGAAGCTCTCTTGGGCTCGAGTCGGAGAAGCTCTCTCTGACTCGAGTTGAGAAGCTCTCTCTGACTCGAGTTGAGAAGCTCTCTCTGACTCGAGTTGAGAAGCTCTCTCTGACTCGAGTTGAGAAGCTCTCTCTGACTCGGGTTGAGAAGCTCTCTCTGACTCGGGTTGAGAAGCTCTCTCTGACTCGAGTTGAGAAGCTCTCTCTGACTCGAGTTGAGAAGCTCTCTCTGACTCGAGTTGAGAAGCTCTCTCTGACTCGAGTTGAGAAGCTCTCTCTGACTCGAGTTGAGAAGCTCTCTCTGACTCGAGTTGAGAAGCTCTCTCTGACTCGAGTTGAGAAGCTCTCTCTGGCTCGAGTTGGAGAAGCTTTCTTGGCTCGAGTTGGAGAAGCTTTCTTGGCTCGACTTGAAGAAGCTCTCTCGGGGTCGAGTTGGAGAAGCTCTATCAGGCTCGAGTTGGAGAAGCTCTATCAGGCTCGAGTTGGAGAAGCTCTATCGTGCTCGAGTTGGAGGAGCTCTATCGTGCTCGAGTCGGAGAAGCTCTCTCGGGCTCGAGTCGGAGAAGCTCTCTCGGGCTCGAGTCGGAGAAGCTCTCTCGGGCTCGAGTCGGAGAAGCTCTCTCGGGCTCGAGTCGGAGAAGCTCTCTCGGGCTCGAGTCGGAGAAGCTCTCTCGGGCTCGAGTCGGAGAAGCTCTCTCGGGCTCGAGTCGGAGAAGCTCTTTCGGGCTCGAGTCGGAGAAGCTCTCTCGGGCTCGAGTCGGAGAAGCTCTCTCGGGCTCGAGTCGGAGAAGCTCTCTCGGGCTCGAGTCGGAGAAGCTCTCTCGGGCTCGAGTCGGAGAAGCTCTCTCGGGCTCGAGTCGGAGAAGCTCTCTCGGGCTCGAGTCGGAGAAGCTCTCTCGGGCTCGAGTCGGAGAAGCTCTCTCGGGCTCGAGTCGGAGAAGCTCTCTCGAGCTCGAGTCGGAGAAGCTCTCTCGGGCTAGACTTGGAGAAGCTCTCTCGGGCTCGACTTGGAGAAGCTCTCTCGGGCTCGACTTGGAGAAGCTCTCTCGGGCTCGACTTGGAGAAGCTCTCTCGGGCTCGACTTGGAGAAGCTCTCTCGGGCTCGACTTGAAGAAGCTCTCTCGCGCTCGACTTGAAGAAGCTCTCTCGGGCTCTGGAGAAGCTCTCTCGGGGTCGAGTTGGAGGAGCTCTCTCAGGCTCGAGTTGGAGGGGCTCGAGCCGGAGAAGCTCTCTCGGGCTCGAGCCGGAGAAGCTCTCTCGGGCTCGAGCCGGAGAAGCTCTCTCGGGCTCGAGTTGGCGAAGCTCTCTTGGGCTCGAGTTGGCGAAGCTCTCTTGGGCTCGAGTTGGAGAAACTCTCTTGGGCTCGAGTTGGAGAAGCTCTCTTGGGCTCGAGTTGTAGAAGCTCTCTTGGGCTCGAGTTGTAGAAGCTCTCTTGGGCTCGAGTTGGAGAAGCTCTCTTGGGCTCGAATTGGAGAAGCTCTCTCAGGCTCGAGTTAGAGAAGCTCTCTCGGGCTCGAGTTGGAGAAGCTCTCTTGGGCTCGAGTTGGGAGAAGTTTATGGTTAACTTGGGAGGACCTCTCTCTGGCTTATATGAGAGAACCTTAAACATTGGGCCTCTCTATGTGTCTGAGGCAGGCCTAGTGGGAGAACAACACTTTGCCTCATCTGAGAAACATTCTCTGCCTCATGTCCACCTCAGCTGGTCTGTATTCAATAACATTTAGAGAACTTCTCCACCTTGGCACCTCAGACTTTAAAAAAAGGTTCCAGATAATAATGAAGTCATTTGCAAATGATTGTGGTGGAGAGGTTCTCCACACTTCAATAAATAGACCTCTTTGTGTTGCACCTGGAAGAGCAACATAACAGCCAGTCAAGCAGCATTTTTTAAAGGACAGCATAGGCAGCTCCCTTATTTTTTTCTCTACAGATGATTGTTGTCTTGTATTTGATCAGCGTATTCCTTATTACCACTTATTATTTGTTTTTTTTTCCCCCTTTGTTTAGATCCAGTTATACAAGTTCCGCTCTATGTCTCTGAGTAAGTCCAAAAAGGTTCTCACTGTGGCTCCAAAGCTTTCAAGTTTGTTTGTATTGACTGGATGGCAATATGTTTATTTAACCGAGAATCTGTGGGTTTCACTTGGACCAGAGCAGTTTTGGGTTTCTGTGTGTGTGTGTGTGTATGTGTGTGTGTGTAGAATGCCCTGGTGATAAGTGACCCTGTCTTGTTTTACAGACCTGCTTTCCTGCCAGACCCCAGTGATGGCAGTCTGTATATATTAGGTGGAAGGAACAAGGAAGGCCTGATGGTGAGTCACAATAGTTTGATCCCCACACAAATCCCCACACAAATCCCAGTGGCATCCCCAGCATTCTTTTGCACATGTAAATGGCTGGTGGAGACAGGGGCGTAGCTAGGGGGGGGCACTTGCCCCGGGTGCAGCAGGTCATGGGGGGGGGCACCAAATGGGGCCCTGAGCACAGATGGGGGCGCCATTTCGCATTTTTGCCCCGGATGCCAGAAAGCCTAGATACTCCTCTGGGTGGTGGGTGCGTACAGCAGAGGGAAACAGCCAGTGGAATGTGTCCTGCGACCATTCCATTCACATGAATACTCATGGAGGAGAGTTCTGATTGCTTACCTTGATCCACGCTCCTCTGGTTCAGGTTCACAGTCCCGGGGGGTTTCACACACAGCTGAAGATAAAGCTGCTGCTCCAATAGGATGCAATAGGTGGTCAAGTCATCAAGGTGCAGACATACAGAATCCAGGAATTACGCCATTGCAGTATATACAGTATAGGTTCTGTTTCAAACAGACCTCCACCCTCCCGGGGTATTGGCCGGTGCTTGCAATACCTGTAAAATAGCAAATGTTGCTACAAGATGTGTAACCCTGGACTAGCCAATCCCATTGATACGTGTTGTCTTACTATATTGTTTTTTTTCCTATTCTTGTCTTCTGTAGAAATTGCCCTTCACTATCCAGGAACTTGTCCAGTCCTCCCCCTGTCGCAGCTCTGATGGGATCCTGTACACAGGTAAGTACAACTTTATTTGGGTGATAAGTATTAAGTATCAGTGGTTATCCAGGGCATGCTGAGGTTTCTTTTGGGATGGGTTGCACCTTAGAAAACATTATTATTTTCTCCTAGACAAACCAACTCAAACCAACCAAACTGACTGTTTATGCCCCTCTCCCCATTACTGTCCTTATGGCACCTTCTCCAGCTACCCTTTAACTCTCATTTTCCTACATTCTTTATTATTTTACTTTTTCAGGACCCATTCCCTCTCTTCGCCTCCCAATTCTATATTTATAGTTACACCAGGTGGCTTAAAACGGACCAAAACCCACTGAACTTGTGAAATACATTTGACTTTTCGAATCGTCCTGAAACACTGATTTTTTTGCTGTCGCTCTCTGTAATATTGCAGGTGATCAGTCATTGCATAGGTGTGGCAATGACATCATTGCCATACACCACAGTGGCAATGAATGGAGGAGGCGGAGCTTTACAGCTAACACAGGCGCCATTATCTGTGATTAGAGTGAAGCGGGAGCCGTGAAAATTAGCAAAAGCCATTCCTCATGGGGGGAGCAATTCAGGGGATGTTAGTTAAAAATGTAAGTTTTGGTCCGCTTTAAGCACACTGGTTTGCGAACTGTTTTAGGTGTGTGTGCCCTCTTTAATTATTACTGTGCAGTATCTTGCAGGGTGTAATTGCATATGCTAAGCACAAGGGGATGCTTACAATAAATCAAGCAGACTCACTCAAGTAGCCACAGCTCCTGCCTCTGCACATGTCTAGATTTTTAGATCTTATCATTTTTGGTGTAGGTAAGAAGACGGATTCCTGGTTTGTGGTGGATCCAAAATCTGGGCAGAAGCAGACCACCCTGTCCACACAGTCATCCGATGGACTGTGCCCTTCATCGCCTCTGCTGTATATCGGACGCACACGTAAGTTCACCTGGCAGTAGTGATAGGCTGTTCATTGGCACCAATGAGATTTGGCAAGTAGACTAATCAGAGACCAGCTTCCCCTTGCTCAGTTGCTGTTAAAGTAGACCTGCATTCCAATAAGTCTTTAGGTCCACAGCACCGCTTCCCCCGTGGGGGCGTCCCAAATTGGCATGCCCTCTACTTAACTAGGCTTAGGAAGTGCTGGTCTTGCATGCCTGCCTGGTAATTCTTATCTGGTTGCCTAGAGAGAGAACTGTGGTTGCCAGCATGGAAATCCTGGAAGGATATGTATTGAGAGCCCATATTTTGGCTTCACCAGCCCCGCTTAACAGGAAGTAAGGTCAAAAGGGCTTTTCTCGCCCTCCTTAACATGGGGCATCCCATTTTATGATTTCCCACTGCATCTCTTCTTGCTACAAGCTTGAGATGGCCCATCGGGTTCAGTGGTGCAGCTGTGCTGTGCCCCTCAAATGGCTGTGGTATGGGGAGCAGCAGCGGAGCATCCCAGATCAGGATGTCTCTATATTGCAGAATTGGGGAAAGTGAAGTCCTTTTGACTTAGTCTTTAAGGGGCCGGACATCCATAATCTGGATGCCCCAGAGAAACAGAACCAAAGTTGTATTAGACTTTAGGTCTTCTTAAAGTGCAAATTGTTCTGATCTGTTAAAATGCAGGAATGCAGTACTTGAGGTGGGGTTGCCACATTTTAACATTTTGCACATGCGCCTCTCAAGCTACAGCCTCCCTGTCTAGAGAGACCTCCTACATGTGGTTTCTGTGTCTTTTAATGAATCGATATTGGTAAGTCATGCTGATTTGATCATTGTAAAACAAAAAATAGACCAAACTGTTTACTATAGTATCATTACAAATAATCACCTATACAGCACACTATGGACACTTCTTTTTACTGTGTTAAAGAACAAGGGTCTCCAACCTTTGCTAACATGAGAGCCACTTTTAACACAGAAAGAGGTCACATTCAACTAGAATAGATTGCAGTAGCCATAAAACCAAAGGACAAACCTGGCGCTGTTGGTCACGTAGGATGTCCAGGCAACACAAAAAAATGACCTGCCAGCCTGCAGACTTGATCCTATAGTCCCGGGGGCTGCAACAGTCCTGGCTTTGGTGCCTCTCCCTGCAGCTGGTCACATCATATGATTTATCACAAGCGTCCCCAAAGCTTGGGGACCCTGTGGTTGAAGGTGTAGATTAGGGTTGTTAGCAAAAATCGATTCTGTCAAGTATCGCAATATTTCGATTCTTTCTCCCTAGTATCGATTCTGACTCCCCCGGCTACATTGAAAGAAAAGTAAAAAAAAAAACACTCACCTGACCCCTCGTTCGATCCGGCCAGCTCTCCTCTTCACCCGGGGGGCATCCAATCCTCCGGGGCTCTTCAGTCTTCAGGAGAGAGCCGACCGGCCCTCTTCCCATGCCTTACCGATGGGCGCCGCCATCTTCAGCAGGGGCAAGGCGGATGACATCACCCCTGTGGGCGTTATTCCGGCTCCCTGCGGGTCAGATGCTATGGTCGCCGGCGAGAGGAGGAGAGAGGCAGAAGATCCTCTGATCCCTTGTCTCCCCTCTCCAGCGATCACGACATCTGTCATGGGATCGGCGAGGGACACAGGAGCTGACAATCGGAGGTGAGTAAGAGATGTATGAGACCCCTATACCAGTTCACAAGGCTCTGGGTCTGGCAAGTCACCTGCGGCTAGCGGGTGACTTGCCATCAACCCCGACCCCCCCCCCCCCCCCCCCCCCCCAATTACCTGCCTTCCCAAAGCCCGGGGGGGGAGAAAAGAGCCCGTGGCCGTTAGGCTATTCCGGCTTGTAGTCTGCCAGGCCAGGGTCCACCAAAGCTGGCCCCTGCACCCTGTTCTACAAGCCCCCATAGCTGGTGCCTGGGCTAGTTATGCTGGGTAAGGGGGACCTCACGCCATTTTTTTTGGGGGGGGGGGGGGAATTTCTATGTAATATTTTTTTAAATTAAAAATACAATGGAATTTTAAAAATCGCAATATATCGTCTTTGAGACAGAATCGGTATATATCGTATCATCATACGTGTATCGCGATACGTATCGTATCGCCAGATTCTTGCCAATTCACACCCCTAGTGTAGATTGTCTCCAGGGTGACATAAGGCCAATTCTAGTTTAGATTGGGTGTCCTTAACCTTCTTTTATCAATTAACACTTTCCATTTACCAATTATCACAAGTACCACCCGGGTGGGCTGTTGATCACCTAAAACTGTAAACCAAAAAGTCACATAGAATAAAAGTAGTTTTCATCACCTTTTGCAGCAGTTTTGTACGTATGGATATATTTAGGCTTAGGTAGGCATTGATGGCAGCAGACTGACTGCATTGGGGTCGTGCCATGTCTAAGAGGTAACGCCAAGCGGACCCCCACAATTCCGGTGATGCTTTATTTTGTGGTTAGGGATTTTAACCTTTATTAGTAAAAGCTAAATGTTATATATTTATCCTTTCAGCTGATGTGTCGCTGGATCCTCAGGATCTTGCATACCACTGGTTGGGGATCTCTGTAAAAACAAATGTATATACCTGTGTGGGTAACGTTGCTTTTATATTACAGAATATATGATCACCATGTATGACACCAAGTCCAGAGAGCTGCGTTGGAACGCCACCTTCCATGACTACTCGGCCCCTCTGTGTGATGAAAGCTATGAATACAGTGAGTGCTGTGTGAACCCAATGGGAAAAAATCACTTTTGTTCTTTACATTTGATAATTTCTCTATAGAGAGTAAGCAGAAAGATGTGCTACAGGCCATTACGATACCAAGCAATGGCTGGCACCCGGGTTATATGGACTGTACAATATAGATTGGTTTTAGGATTAAATGATCGGGTTACAGTGTTGTATATCAAGGCCATTGATATAGGTGGGCCCTAAGGAGGTAGCTATATGGGGCTTTTGAATGCAATAGGAGGATACAATGGGTGTGTATGCAGAATGGTAAGACAACTAATTCTGACACTATGGCCTTGATTCACTAAGAGTTGAAAAAAATTCTCATGGTAGTAAAAAATTCAATTCATGAGAAAAAAATCACTGTTAGTAAATCACCAGATAGAAAGACAATGAAAGTCAATGGCACTTTTTTACTCCTGACAAAAGTATTGAACTTTTTTCCCCTTTTTACCTGTAGTAAAAAGTGCCATTGACTTTCATTGTCTTTTTATCTGGTGATTCAGTAACAGTGACATTCTCAGGCTTTTTTTCTCATGAATTGAATTTTTTACTACCATGAGAGTTTTTTTCAACTCTTTGTGAATCAAGGCCTGTGTCTTGAAATTGGTGTAGGTTAAAAGGGGACCCTGGCAATTTTGCAGTATAGGGTTAATGTGGCCTGTGAAGCTTGTTTAAGCCAAGTTATATGCTCCTTTGAAGAGGTGAGTTTTTAGGGCACTTTTAAAGGCTTGAAACGTTGGAGAGTGTTGGATTAGGTGGGGGAGTGCATTCTAGAGAAGTGGAGAGGCACAGGAGAAGTCTTGAAGGTGGGAGTGCGAGGAGCTGACGGAGGAGGACAGGACAATGTCAGAGGCAGAGTGGAGGTTGCGCTTGGGTTGGTATCGCTGGATTAGAGTTGAGAATGTAGGGAGGGGCCTGGTCGGAGAGAGCTTTGTAGGTTAATGGTAAAAGTTTGAACTGAACTCTCTGAGAGACGGGTAACCAGTGGAGAGATTGACGGGGGGGGGGGGGGGGCACCACCGGAGAAGCAAGAGATGGATGAGGTGAGAAGCAGAGTTCATAATAAATTGGAGGGGTGCCAGTCTGTTAGTTGGCAAGCCACAATGGAGGGTGTTGCAGTAGTCCAGTTGGGATATGACCGGGGCATGCACTTGAACATTTTAGTGGTATCAGGTTAGAGGAAGGGGATGCGGGAGATGTTTTTTTGCAGATGGCAGGAGGTGGCTAGGGAGTGAATGTGAGGTGTGAATGATAGATAGGCGTCCAGAATGAAGTCCAGGCATCGAGCCTGAGGGGTTGCTGGTTTTGTATGGATATTTACATAGATTGTGCTGAGGGGAGTAAGATGCTGGTACAATGACCAGTTCTGTTCAGTTTAAGGGTATAAAGAAAGAGATGGTTGTGAGACCATGAGCCATGAAGGTGAGAGAGGAGGGAAGATGGATTTGGGCCAGAGAGGTCGATCTGAGTGTCATCTGCATAAAAGTGATATTGGAAGCCCAGTGAGGTTATTAGTTGCCCAATGGTTAAATCTTGGCTGTATATGAAGGAATAAGAACTGAATATCAGTTTGATTTAGGTAACATTTGGAGCTAAGGTCGGTGAGCTACATAGAAACATAGAAGGTTGACGGCAGAAGGAGACCATACGGTCCATCTAGTCTGCCCTTATGTGTATACTGTATGTTCTCTTTATCTTAGGATAGATGTAGGCTTATCCCAGGCATGTTTAAATTCAGTGACTGGATTTTTCAACTACCTCTGCTGGAAGTTTGTTCCAACATCTACTACTCTTTCTGTAAAATAATATTTTCTAACATTGCTCCTGATCTTCCCCCCAACTAGCTTCAGGCTTCAGGTTGTTCTATCATTAAGTTTCTTAAAAACCCTTCCCTTGTGAACCTTATTCAATCACATGTATAAATCATGTCCCCTATCTCCCTTCTTTCCTCCAGACTGTACAAATTAAGTTCTTTAAACCGGACCTTCACCATGATTTAATGAAAAGCCCAAACTCTTAAAAAACAATTCCTCAGCATCTAAAATTAATATATTTTACATGTTTAGTCACTAATTTATTATACTTTCCCCCACTGGGCTGCAACTCTGTTCGGGAATTTAGGATACGGGCGCCGCCATCTTGACTCAGAAGCATCACACTTACTGAGGAGAGGAGAGTGGGATAAGGTACAGGGGGGTGGGTTATAGCTGTGCTTTGCTCAGACAGAGCAGAGCTGGGGTCAGGGAAAGGTCAGCAGTCCCAGAATGCAGAGCAGCACAGTCACTTCCTGTTTGCAGGCACTTCCTGTTTGCAGGCTGCCTGCAAAAATGGCAGCTTCCATAAGCCGCCATCTTGGATGTTTAAAGGCTTATAAAATGCAGTAGATGCAGGTAGGATGATTTTTAATGTGGGCAATCTGTATGTACAGGGTGTGGGAAACATATAAGATAGACTCTTATTTAGAGTGAAGGTCCGCTTTAAGTCTCTCCTGAAGTTCTAAGTTTAAGTCCTTCTACCATTTTTGTTGCCCGCCTTTGGATACGTTCTATTTGAATAATGTCTTTTTGCAGGTAAGGCCTCCA
The DNA here is from genome assembly GCA_027917425.1 of Gastrophryne carolinensis. Lineage (NCBI taxonomy): Eukaryota > Metazoa > Chordata > Amphibia > Anura > Microhylidae > Gastrophryne > Gastrophryne carolinensis. Next base: position 48,450,922 of record CM051240.1, read on the forward strand.
GAACTGCACACAGTATTCTAGCTGTGGCCTCACCAGGGCTCTATACAGCGGCATCACAACCTCCCTCTTCCTACTGGTGATGCCTCGAGCTATGCAGCCGATCGTCCTGCTTGCTTTTCCCACTGCCTGGCTACAATGTCCACTCATCTTGCAGCTATCAGTAATCAGTATCCCTAGTACTGCCCATACGGTATTCAGAGCAGGGATTCCTTCTACCAAAGTGCATGATTTTACATTTAGAGACATTAAACTCTAGTTTCCACAGTTTTGTCCATCTATCCAGTTAAGCTAATTCATTTTCCATGTTGCAGACACCTCCCGGAATATCCACCCTATTACTAACCTTTGTATCATCATAATCTGATTTGTTAGTCATAGGAGTATTAACGATCTATGAGACATTTACTGACATCCCATTTCCCTGACACAGAGATGGCTCACTTCGCCTCCACCGGGGATGGATATCTGGTAACGGCCGACCAAAATAGCGGAGAAGTGTTGTGGATGCAAAACTACGGATCCCCAGTGGTCGGGCTCTTTATGTGGCACCAAGATAGCCTGAGGCGGATCCCTCACCTGAATGTGGCCTGGGAGACCTTGCGCTACCTAACGTTCAACTCTCAGGACATGCGACTCATCAGTTTGAATTATCAGGCCATGCAGCAGCTGAGCAGCACCAAGACTAACCTACTGTAAGTACCATGCGACCACCCTGCTGGATCAAATAGTGGGGCCTGTGCTGGAAATATTCTGACTTATATATTTGGGTGTAACGCTCTATCGGTATTCAGTTGTAACTCAAACAGAAATACACAAGGTTGGAAGCTGTTCAATCTATTCATGTGGAGAGCTCTCCACCTCATATGGGAGAGCTTGTTTGCTGCAGTGAGACATTATTCAAGTTTGGAGAACCTTCAACCTCAACACACAATTGGGGTCAATTTTAATTTATGACATCTGAATTAGAAAATAGCTCCTAAACTGTCAATAAAATGTGGAGAACTGTCACCCTCAGGATGTCCTGGAAAGCTATTGTCACTACCCACCAATATGTCTTCAGTTGTTTGGTCAACGTTTATTTGATGTCTGTACACAGGGAACCTATACCATGCTAGGTGCCAGAGGAAGCTCCATAGTGAGGCATACATGGCCTAGAGGTAAGAAAGACCAGAGGGTTGCAGGTTCAATTCCCAGTCCATGGGACATCACTGAAATGCTCTTGAGCAAGGCACCTAACTCCCCAACTGCACCCCGGGCAGCCCACCACTCCGGACATGTGTATACTCACTGCACGGATGGGTTAAATGTGGAGGAAAAAAATCCTATGTGTTTGCAAGCATACAATGGTGACCAATACCCCTAAAGAAATACTCGCCTTGTTCTGGATGAAACTTCCTCCTGCAGGTGACTAGAAGCTTCTTTTTAGAGGACATGTTGACCGTTGCTTTGTGCTGCGGCTTCTGATACCCTGTAACAAAAGCCAGCAAGGTGAGTAAAGCTTTTTTTTGTGACTGAGAGCTGGCTGTGCTCACAGTCCTTGGCACACTTCCTAAGGTGGGTGTAGGTCCTTATCGGGATACAGCTTTGCAACCTACCATAGCGGCTCTGGGGTTCTGTACACTTCTATCAGCTTTCTCTGCTATCAGAATGCTGCCCATTATTTTCAGTAAGCCAGTTCACATATGTGCGCTGCACTTCACACTGTGAAAATGCTCCTTGTCTTTTAAAATGTTACGACCTCTTTAGATATCACTCCATGTCCATAACAGACCACCTTCCTATGTGCATTTTCTTCTGAGCGGTGCATTGTGGGCAACAGAACTAACTAGACCCACATTGGGCAGACGATAGGCATCTTCCCAGGTGTAGAAAACTAGTTCTAGATGAGAAAGCAGAAAGCTTCCAATATGTTTCCATTTAGATCAAGGATGCACAATCTGCGGCCCAGGGGCTATATGCGGCCTGCAATGTGGTCATCACCCCTAGGGAGTTGTAGAGCTCAGCTTGCCTTAACTGCTCAACTACTTCACCTCTGTCCATCACTTTTCTCCCCATCTCACCTCTGTTTACCTCTGTCCATCATACCTAAGCTTACCTCTATCCACCTCTGTCTGCTCACCCCATCTCATCTCTGCCCATCTCTACCCACCTCTACTCATCTTTGCCCACCTCTACTCCTCTTTGCCCACCTCTACTCATCTCTGGCCACCTCTACTCATCTCTGGCCACCTCTACTCATCTCTGGCCACCTCTACTCATCTCAGGCCACCTCTACTCATCTCTGCCCACCACTACTCATCTCTACCCACCACTACTCATCTCTGCCCACCTCTACTCATCTCTGCCCACCTCTACTCATCTTTGCCCACCTCTTCTCATCTTTGCCCACCTCTACTCATCTCTGCCTACCTCTACTCATCTCTGCCTACCTCTACTCATCACTGGCCACCTCTGCTCATCTCTGGCCACCTCTGCTCATCTCTGGCCACCTCTGCTCATCTCTGCCCACCTCTACTCATCTCTGCCCACCACTACTCATCTCTGCCCACCACTACTCATCTCTGCCCACCTCTACTCATCTCTGCCCACCACTACTCATCTCTGCCCACCACTACTCATCTCTGCCCACTTCTACTCATCTCTGCCCACTTCTACTCATCTCTGCCCACCACTACTCATCTCTGTCCACCTCTACTCATCTCTGTCCACCTCTACTCGTCTCTGCCCACCACTACTCGTCTCTGCCCACCACTACTCATCTCTGCCCACATCTACTCATCTATGCCCACCTCTACTCATCTCTGTCCACCTTTACTCTTCCCACCACTACTCATCTCTGCCCACCTCTACTCATCTCTGTCCTCCTCTACTCATCTCTGCCCACCACTACTCATCTCTGCCCACCACTACTCATCTCTGCCCACCACTACTCATCTCTGCCCACCACTACTCATCTCTGTCCACCTCTACTCGTCTCTGTCCACCTCTACTCGTCTCTGCCCACCACTACTCGTCTCTGCCCACCACTACTCATCTCTGCCCACATCTACTCATCTATGCCCACCTCTACTCATCTCTGTCCACCTTTACTCTTCCCACCACTACTCATCTCTGCCCACCTCTACTCATCTCTGCCCACCTCTACTCATCTCTGCCCACCACTACTCATCTCTGCCCACCACTACTCATCTCTGCCCACCACTACTCATCTCCGCCCACTTCTACTCATCTCTGCCCACCACTACTCATCTCTGCCCACCACTACTCATCTCTGCCCACCACTACTCATCTCTGCCCACCACTACTCATCTCTACCCACCACTACTCATCTCTGCCCACCACTACTCATCTCTGCCCACCACTACTCATCTCTGCCCACCACTACTCATCTCTGCCCACCACTACTCATCTCTGCCCACCACTACTCATCTCTGCCCACCACTACTCATCTCTGCCCACCTCTACTCATCTCTGCCCACCTCTACTCATCTCTGCCCACCTCTACTCATCTTTGCCCACCTCTTCTCATCTTTGCCCACCTCTACTCATCTCTGCCTACCGCTACTCATCTCTGCCTACCTCTACTCATCACTGGCCACCTCTACTCATCTCTGGCCACCTCTGCTCATCTCTGGCCACCTCTACTCATCTCTGGCCACCTCTACTCATCTCTGCCCACCACTACTCATCTCTGCCCACCACTACTCATCTCTGCCCACCACTACTCATCTCTGTCCACCTCTACTCGTCTCTGTCCACCTCTACTCGTCTCTGCCCACCACTACTCGTCTCTGCCCACCACTACTCATCTATGCCCACCTCTACTCATCTCTGTCCACCTTTACTCTGCCCACCTCTACTCATCTCTGCCCACATCTACTCATCTATGCCCACCTCTACTCATCTCTGTCCACCTTTACTCTTCCCACCACTACTCATCTCTGTCCTCCTCTACTCATCTCTGTCCTCCTCTACTCATCTCTGCCCACCTCTACTCATCTCTGCCCACCACTACTCATCTCTGCCCACCTCTACTCATCTCTGCCCACCTCTACTCTTCCCACCTCACCTCTGCTCAATTTTCCTCTCCCTGCTTTAATTCTACCCATGTCACCTCTTCCCATCTTGCCCCTGCTCACCTCTCCTCTTCCTTTTTTCCCATTGCATGGCACGGCCTGCTTCACGACGTCATTACATCTGGGTATTCCGCCACAAGGTGGCGCAGTGCACTGCAGAAAAGTTGTGGCTCCTCCCGGTCCCGATCCCGGATGTCTCAAAACCCTCTGTCAGTTCAGGGTTTGCGCCTTGCGGTTCAACGTCTGTTGGAGTCAGGAGTCATTTGCCCGGTGCCTTCCCAGGAACGGGGGCGAGGGTTCTACTCCAATCTGTTCACGGTCCGCAAAACGGATGGGTCCCTGAGGCCCATCCTGGACTTGAAGGGTCTCAACAAGTTTGTCAGGATCAAGCATTTTCGCATGGAGACTCTACGCTCGGCTGTCAGTACCCTGCGCCCGGGCGACTTCATGACCTCAGTGCACATCAAGGATGCCTACCTTCACGTGCCAATCTTTCCAGGTCATCAGAGATTTCTCAGGTTCGCTCTAAAGGATCAGCATTGCCAGTTTGTGGCCTTACCGTTCATTATCACCTCGGCCCCTCGGGTGTTCACCAAGGTGCTGGCGGGTGTGATGGCTTTTCTGCGGAATCAGGGCATTCGCATCCTTCCTTACTTGGACGACATTCTGATTGCGTCTCAGTCTCTTCATCAGGCCGAGAAGGATACTCAGGTGGTGGCCTCCACTCTCGAGTCCTTCAGCTGGGTGATCAACTATCCCAAGTCTTCACTGTCTCCGTCTTTGGTGAGGTCTTTTCTGGGCATGACTCTGGATACCACTCAGGTCAAGGTATTCCTACCTCAGCAGAAGGTGGAGGGCCTGCAGAAGCAGGCACGGACTCTGCTCTTGTGTCCCCATCCCTCCATCCGGCAGGGGATGCAGTTAGTGGGCCTGATGGTGTCCTGCTTCGAGGCGGTCCCTTTTGCTCAATTTCACATGAGAACTCTTCAGTTGCACCTCTTGTCAGTTTGGGATCGGGACCCTGTGTCCCTGGATCAGGAATTTGCTCTGTCCCCCCTGGCCAGACAGTCCCTCTCGTGGTGGCTGGACTCAGGGAACCTTCTAGTGGGCAGGACCTTTCTGCCTCCATGCTGGGAGACTGTCACCACAGATGCCAGTCTGACCGGTTGGAGGGGCTTTTGGAAGTCTCTGAAGTTCCAGGGTCGGTGGGGCCCCCAGGAGGTTCATGCTCCCATCAGTGTACTGGAACTGAGGGCGATCAGGTTGGTTCTGTCTCATCTGACCACACACCTTCGGGGTCGGGCTGTTCAGATCCGCTCGGATAACCAGACGGCGGTTGCCTACATAAGTCATCAGGGAGGGACTTGGAGCAAGCGAGCACTCAAGGAAGTGTCCCTGATACTGTCTTGTGCGGTAGAGAATGTCCCCTGCATCTCGGCGGTTTACATTCCGGGGGCGGAGAACCTGGAGGCGGACTCCCTGAGCAGGGGAATGGTCCCCCAGCAACAGAGTTTTTTGCTCCCTGTGCCACCGCTGGGGTCAGCCGGATGTGGATCTGTTTGCGTCCCGCCACAATCTCAAGCTTCCCAGGTTGTCTCCCTGTCACAGGACCCTCTGGCCTTCGCCACGGATGCGCTAGCAATGCCTTGGATGGAGTTTCGGCTCCTCTATGTGTTCCCTCCCTTTCCTCTGCTGGGCAGGGTGCTGCGCAAGATAGCCCAGGAAGGGGTACCAGCCATTCTGGTGGCACCAAGGAGGGTGTGGTTCGCAGACGTCGTGCAGTTGGCAGTATATCAGTATGCCCTGCCCAAGGATCCAGATCTGCTCACTCGGGGACAACTGTGCCATCCCAATTTACAAACACTGGCTTTAACGGCTTGGCTGCTGAAACCTACATCTTGAGGGATAAGGGTTTGCCGGCTCCTGTTGTTGATACCATGATTAGGGCTAGGAAGAAGTCTTCGTCCTTTATCTACTACAGGATCTGGCATGCTTATATTGCCTGGTGTGAGTCTAAGTCTTTTCCTTGTCAGGTGTTTTCTATCCCCAGGATTCTGGAATTTTTGCAACATGGTTTGGATTCGGGCCTTCAACTCAGTACCCTCAAGGGACAGGTGTCAGCTCTGACATTTTTTTCCAAAGATCCTTTGCCAATCACCGATTGATTAAGACGTTTTTCCAGGGAGTTACTCATGTGCGTCCGCCACGTAAACCTATGCTACCAGTGTGGGACCTGAATCTGGTGTTGTCTGCTCTGCAGGGTCCTCCCTTTGAGCCTATCTGTGGGGCTGCGTTGCCCATTCTGACACTTAAGGTGGCCTTTTTGGTGGCCATTACTTCTGTCAGGCGAGTTTCTGAGCTGGCGGCGCTTTCCATCAAACCTCCTTATTTTGAGCGACATCAGGATAAGGTGGTGTTTCGGCTTAAGCCGGATTTCTTGCCTAAGGTTGTGTCTGCCTTTCATCTCAATCAGGACATTGTTTTGCCTTCCTTGTGTCCTAACCCTGCTAATTCCAAGATGTTGTCAGGGCTCTGAAGTTTTATTTGGTTGCTACTGAGTCTTTCAGGAAATCTGATGCTCTTTTTGTTCTTCCTGCTGGAACTAGGAAGGGTTTGCCTCCTGCTAAATCCACTATCAGCAAGTGGATCTGTCAGGCGGTGGTACAAGCCTATTCTGCTAAGGGGAAGGAACTTCCTTTTAGGATTACTGCTCATTCCACTCGTGCTATTGGTGCGTCTTGGGCCTTTCAGCACCAAGCTTCTGTTGAACAAGTTTGTAATGCCGCAACTTGGTCTTCTGTTCATACTTTTTCCAAGTTTTACAAGGTTGATGTAAAGGCCTCAGCTGATGCTGCTTTTGGCCGCAAGGTACTTCAGACGGTAGTGGTTTAAATTGCCTGTTGTTACTCTTTGGGGATCCCACCCTACTTTATGGACACTGCTTTTGGATGGGAAAAAGACAATTATGTGAGTACTCACCTGTAGAATTGCTTTTACTATGCATGGCACGGCCTGCTTCACCCTGTTATCGTTGTTCTTGGTTGCCTCTGTATGGTGAATGTTCCAAGTTAGTTGGGTTTTCTTGTTACTTTTATTATCTCCCGGTTTCTTGAATAACTGCTTGTCAACACTGAATAAGTCTATGGTGACTCCGTTTTTTATATGGTACTGGGAGGAGCCACCACTCTTCTGCAGTGCACTGCTCCACCTTGTGGCGGAATGATCCAGATGTAATGACTTTGTGAAGCAGGCCGTGCCATGCATGGCAAAAGCAATTCTACAGGTGAGTACTCACAGAATTGTCTTTTTCACCTCTGCTCAGCTTCTCGCTTCACCTCTGGCTACCTCTGCTTTTTCCCTCTTCTGTTCATCGCCCCTCTTCCCACCTCACCTTTCTACTTATTTTTACCCATCTCACCTCTGCTCAACTCACCTCTCCCTGCTTTAATTCTACCAACACCACCTCTGTCCCCTTCTTCCCACCTTGCCTCTGCTCAACTTACCTATTTCCGACACACATTTTTCTATCTCGCCTTTTCCCACCTCATCTCTGGCCACTTCTATTCTGTCCCTTGCTACTTGCCTCTGCTCACCTCACCTCTAGGTTTTACACATTTGGGGATACCTGGTATTTAGATATACTTAGATATATAGGAAGAAAAGAATCAAAGGAAACACGCAAGCACAGAAAAAAACATGTGCAAGTTTTTTCTGAAGCACAGACCGCTACTCGTGCCACATTTAAAGCGCCCATAAAGCTGTGCAGCAAGGTCTTGGAGTCTAAAGGACACCAGGGTCAGGTGCTAGCATGCCCCTGTGGCATCCGAAATTGTGATCCCTTGCTGTGTGAAATCCCTGAGGTCGCCACTAAACTCACCTTTTCCAGTGGCTCCTATGGAGCTGTCTTTGCCAGTGCTCACATCTCTGGCTTCACTATAGCTTTGGCACGCTCCCCTGTTTAGCCATTCAGATAGGTTTGGGGGCGTAACTATAGTGGGTGCAGGGGTGCGACCACATAGGGCCCTGCGTGTCAGGGGGCCCCACCATTGTTGATCCACCACCTAATTTATCGGTTTTGTGCTCACTTCGCATCATTTAAAGGAGATAAGCACCATTTGTCTCTGCTGTTTCAGTCTTTAGTTATCTAGCTGCCTCCAATTTAGACAGAAAACATTTTACTGTATGAGCCTTGAAAGGGCCCCATTTAATGTTCCCACCAGGGCCCATCATATTTAGTTTTGCCACTATCAGGAGCACCTCCTAGTTTCTAAGGAAGCCAGGGATGTGGCCACAAAGGTCACTGAGCCTAACCTTTTGTTTAACATGGAAAGGGTTAACTAGGAACCAGTAAGAAGCCAACAAGTGTTGGCAGGTTTGCGAGCTAATTATCCTGCACTTGCCAAACAATCCCCAAACAGGGCAGCACTTGGAAAGTGTGTGTTAATTTGTATGTCTCAGCATGTGTGAACATCGCTCTCCTGCTGCCATTGGTTCGACATCTCATGCTGTCAGCAGCTCCCCAGGCATCTTATTAAAAAAAACTTCCTGAAATAGGCCAAATATTTCCCATAAATCAGTCCATAAATGAACCTGTCTGAGCCGGCACAGTATTGGCAGATTAATGCCGACCTAAAATCATTGACTTGTTTTAATCCCCCGGCCCCTGCTTGGGATGCAATTGGTTTAAAGAGTATTCCATGATTTGCTCCTAATGCCATGCTTTACTATTCTACTTGGCTCCCCAGCGATCCCACAATCCTTGTATTAAAATGGACCTGGAGACCTGATGATACTAAGCTGTGTAAAGTAATTCAAACAAAAGAGGACAGCAGGCAGCTACAAACAGGTTTAGATTTGGAATCATGGGCAGTTAAATGGCATTGAAGTTTAACACAAATAAATGTAAGGTTATGCACATGGGAAAGAGAAATCTGTGTCATGATTACACACTAAATAAAGAAACACTTGGTAAAACAACAATGGAAACGACCTAGGGTTTTCAGTTAACAATAAGCTCAACTGTAGTAATCAATGCCAGGCAGCTGCTGCCAAAGCAAATAGGATCATGGGGTGCATCAAGATGGGCATAGGTGCTCATGATCAGAGCATCATGTGACCCCTGTACAAGTCACTGGTCAGACCCCATATGGAATATTGTGTACAGTTCTGATCACCTGTGCGTAAGAAGGACATTTGAGAACCGGAGCGTGTTCAAAGGAGGGCAACTAAGTTAATAAAAGGAGTGCGGGGGCTAGAGTACCCTGGGAGATTGTCAAAGTTAGGTTTATTAGTTTAGAAAAAAGATGCTTGAGGGATGATCTAATAATTATGTATAAATATATTCGGGGTCAATACAAGATCCGTCCCACAATCTATTTATACCCCGGAGTGTAACCATAACCCGAGGGCATCCACTAAGGTTAGAGGAAAGGTTCTTTCTCCACCGACGTGCTTTCTACACCACTCTGTAAGAGCAGTGAGACTATGGAACTCGCTGCCAGAGGAGGTAGTAATGATGGATACAGTAAAAACGTTCAAAAGTGGCCTTGATGCCTTCCTGGCATGTAATAACATTTCCAGCTATGGCTACTAGATCACTGGAAGGAAATGGGCTAAACTGGATGGACTAAAGTCTTTATTCAGCCGCACATACTATGTTACTACTATGTTACCTGATTCCCTCTCCCTCGCGAATGAGCCCACAACGGCATCGCTCACATCTTACTCGGGTTGTGCCCGGCCATGCCCACGGGATCTAAGTAGCTGGCGTGGCCACGCACAGCGAGTGATGCCGCTGGTCGATGCCCTGCTGTGTGAAACCTCGCCATTTGCCCATCTTCCTTACCTTTCTACAAGTCCACGTCACAGATGCGGCTGTACTCCAATCAGCTTCTCTGGTCACGAATATAAAGGTGCAGCTGGAACATCTGAATGGAATCCCAGCCAAACCTGTGCTGCGGGCTCGTGGAAAGGTAAGGGCAGGCAAATGGAGGGGTTTCACACAATGGGCCATCCCAAATCGGGCTGCCCCAGGGGAGTGCACAGATGCCCCAAGCGGTGGGCTTCCTAAACCAAAGCACCCAGGGGGCAGTTGGGGGGGGGGGTTAGGTGCCTTGCTCAAGAGCACTTTAGTCATGTCCCAGCCAGGAAATGAACCTGCAACCCTCCGGTCATGACATAGTCACGGCAAACGGCTCTCATTGGATGAGAGCCCGCACATGTGCCGCTGGACCCAGGAAAGGTGAGTGAATACTAGCATCCTGGGTGGTTTCACACAGCAGGGCATCCCAGTACAGGATGCCCCCTGGGGAACAACACTCAGGAATGTAATATTCCTGGGTTTTGTTCCGCTTTTAAATGTCAAGGCAGTATAAAAAATAACATGCGACCCACGCTTCAGTCCTCTTGACTTAACTATTCCTGCCATAGTTACCAGTACCAGACATCATCCAGGGAATCTGGTTGACCAATCCCTAGGTGGTCCAGTTAGAATGACTCCAGTCCTTGACTGAAGATGAACTGAATGGACTGTCTGGCTTTTCCTGGTGATTGGATAGTGAATGGCTTACTAAAAGGGGACATTGCAGCACTTTTTGGGAATCAGAGAAATGATCTGTCCCCCTCTTCACTTTGGCTGTAGCGTCGCCGAGTGCTCTTAGCTTAGCAGTGCTGGTGTCTTGTGGGTGAGGTGAGTATGCCTTTTGTATACAGCCTACAAAGTCTGATCAAGCTGAAGAGCGTCTTATCTTATCGATCACATGAACGGTGCATTTTCTTTTCACCCAGGCCATCGCTGTATGTGGGGAAACACGCCAGTGGCTTCTACGCCTCCACCTCGCTGATCCACGAGGGGGTCTCTGTTGTGGTGAGATGATTAACCCTTTATGGCATCAATGATGTTGAATTACAATCAGGGCCGTGGCGTCGGAGCTTGTTTTGGCTGGAGCCGGGAAACACCAGCATAAGAAAAAAAAATCTTTCTTATATTGTATAATGAATGTAACTTTCATAGGAAGCTTAGAAACATTAATTATAAATATATTTTATGTTCTCTCAATCTAAGACCCTTGTGTATAACAATCAGTGATAAGCCGGGTGTTCTAGTGCTGATAGATAATGAGTTCTCCAATCTCCCTGGTCCATTATACTCTTCATTAGTGGCTCAGTGGAAATCAGGGGCGCTCTGTAAGCTGTCATATTTTTAAGTCAATCATTGGTGGCTCAGTGGCCTCGCCTGACCCCCACTCCCCAGATTGCTCTATAGTGGAACTAAACGTCTTGGGGGAGCCTTTCTATTGCTACAGGCAGCCGAGAGACTGGGTTCACCCCTACTCCAAGGCCCTTAGTTACAATGGCTTAAACTAAAAGAAATGTTAAAGACTTGTCCAGGCAAAAGCAAAATAACGTCTATACTCACCTAGAGCTCCTCTGTGCAAGCTATTCATTGTGGCCCGCGGCCGGTGTACAAATTGCTTATATGGCCCCCGCTCTTCGAAAGGTTATTGGCTATTTTGAAGGTGTTGGAGTTGGATTCGGAGGCTGAAATTGAGGAGGTGGGGCTTTGGCTTACTGACTCCACAGCCCTGGTTATAATACAGTTTGGCAGATCTCCTGCAGTTTTAAAGTGGACCAAAAAGGGCCATGGAGTCTATAAGACTCCAGGGCTGCCTGATCCCCCTCGGGGCATCCAGATTCATGATGCCCCACTGTCTGAAACCCCATGTATAACCTAGCTTCCCCCCGATCCAAGTCCAGTTGCCTTGATTTAATGTTAGAGATCTACCATGACCTAGATTTAAGGCTCTTAACGACCAGCTACTGCTTTCAAATCACAGCAAAAAGACACTAGCTTGAGCTCTTTGTTTTTTTAATGCTTAAAGTGGACCATCACCCTCCCGTGATCGGCCCGGGAATCTATAAGATTCCCGGGCCGATCACCTCCCTCCCCGCGGGACATCCGAGATCGGGATGTCCCGCGGGGTGAAACCCCTCCGAACGCCCCAAAACCCCCTACCTTGCGTCGGGAGTGACGCGCGGGAGGCGGCAGCGGAGGAGCCGCTTGTCCGTTCCTGTCAGATCGCTTGTCCGTCGGCGCTGGGAGCGGGGAGAGGTGAGTTTTCCGGGTGATCGGGGGGGGGTTTCACACAGCGGGGCACCCCGATCGGGGGTGCCCCACCGAAGTGGACCAAGACCCAGGATAGTCAAAATCCTGGGTGTTGGTCCACTTTAAAGTGATCCTGTACACAGAAAGGAAGTTTATGTCGTCACCTTCTCTCCCCAGCTCAGTGGCCCAAAACAGCCTGTGTTTCTTTTTTTTTTTCTAAAGCCTTTGCACAATATTCATAACAACATGAATCAGATGCAGTCTGATGTCGAATGGTCAGCCACTTGTTCTCAGCATTGGGGGGTCAACCTATTCAGTTATAATGACTCCCGTTATGTGGCAGTTTGCCTTGGAACTGAATGAATTAATATTCCGCTGCCATTTGACATCGTACTGCTTCCTGTTAATGTTTTGCTGAATATTGGGCAAAGGTTCTAGTAAAAAAAAAGAACACAGTTTTGGGTCACTGGGCTGGGGATAGAAGGTGGCGACATAAACTTCCTATCCAGGTATAGGTACAATTTATAGCAGACCTCCAGACTTCAGGTCCATTCTCACCCCATCCCTGATTTGTGGTCCATGCAAAAAGGTAAAAGAAAGATGGAAAACTGGCAGAAAACTCAAAATGCTTTACATCCCTGGAAAGTGGCCCCTGGCATCTTGCTCACCATTCCGATGGCACGTGATTGGACATAGGTGGCCATGTAGGGTGTGAGAGTGGCGCGTGGTACTTGCCGTTTCTCCCCCACAGCAGGTCCCTCGGTGTCTGGTTCTTCAATATTCGCACCCCCTGAAGATCCCGGCTGTTTGCTTACTCTCCAGACAGTCTTCTGATGGCTGTCCAATGATTTCAGGAACAAACTGCGCCTGGCTGATGTTACAGTGACTTGAGGCCGCAGCTCCGATTACCGCTTACAGGCGGGGGGGGGAATACCAGGCACTGCTGTGGCACATTCCCTCTGTACGGGGCAAGTAGGAACTTGGTGAGCCCCTTGGATAGATCTTTGAGATGGGTATTAACAATTCAGGCACCAAAGTATCTGCTGGGAGGTGGGGGTAAGTATAGGTCTAGGTTTTGTTATTATATCCTGGAATTGCCATTTATCCCTTTAAATGGCAATCATGTGAAATTCACATAGCTGCCTCTCCATCCGTTAAAGTAGACCAAAACCCACCCTGGAGTCTGAGACTCAGGACAGGTATACTCGCTCCCCCTGGAGCATCCTGAACCGGGATGCCCCGCTGCGTGAAACCCCGCAGGGTGCCCGAAATTCTTACCTTTTTCCCGAGCCCATGGTACACTCGCATCCCTTCTTGCTGTGCACGTCCCTGCCCGCCTGAAAGCAGACCAAAACCCATTGAACTCGTGAAATACATTTGGCCAAAGCCCCTGCTGATATTCATTTCTAGTTCTACACCAAAAGAAGGGAATATTTTTGCTTTTCAAATCATCCTGGAACCCTTTTATTGTTACGGTCCCTCTCTGTAAGATGGCAGGTGATTACTCATTGAATAAGTGTGACAAGGACATCATTGCCACACACAGCAGTGGAAATGAATGGAGGAGGCGGAGCTTTACAGCTAAAACAGGAGACATTATCTGGGATTAGAGTGAAGCAGGAGCTGTAAAAAATGCCAAAGGGTGCTCTTCATAGGGGAGCAATTCAGGGAATGCTAGTTACAAATGTGGGTTTTGGTCCGCTTGAATGGCTGTGCGGGGCTGCGCACAGACGAAGGGGGTTAGAGATGCCGTGCGGCGCTGGAATGTGCCGCTAGGATCTCCATTAAGCTTCACTAGCCGCACATTACTATGCGTGGCAGGAGAAGCTGATTGGAGGAGGTGAGGTGAGTCTGCCTGGCTTTCTGGGGGGTTTCACACAGCGGGGCACCCCCAACCAGGGTGCCCCAGGGGGAAGGACCAGAACCTGGGATAGTGAAGAAGTGATGGTTTTGTTGCACTTTAATTGCTAGCTTTCAAAAAAGAGAGCAGCAGGCACAGCCTAAATCAAAATCATGTGCGTGCTCCTAGGTCTGTGCCACACCAATAACTATAAACTACCACATAGGCACAAGAAAACCTTTCACAAATGGGCACAGGACAAAATATATAGTAAAAATATAAATCTTTATTTTAGTGACTCTACTACATAAAAAACAAATATAGACAATATTAAAAACAATTGCACCAATAGGTAGCCCTACTGCTCTGATAAAAATAAATCAGAGACGTTATCACCTCCATACTGGGAACCTCACATCAAAAACAAATCTAAATTCATAATGTTACACATATCCTAGATACTACTCCTATCCAACACAGAAAAGATACAATAAATAAAATAAAGATTTATATTTTTATTATATATTTTGTGCTGTGCCCATTTGTGAAAGGTTTTCTTGTGCCTATGTGGTAGTTTATAGTTAATTGCCAGCTTTGTGAATTTAATGTGCCTTCCATTTCCCCTGTTTGCAAGCAAAAAAAAAACACGGTCCCCTCTGTCTGGAATTTAGCGCTGGGGTCTTCACCCCAGGGGGCATCCTATCCCCCCCCACATGGTCTTCAGTGGGGCAGAGAATGCCCTTCTGAGCCCCAGCTGACAGAGGAAGGGAAGACACAGCTGCTGCTTATTCCCCTGTGCTGTTGCATGAATTGAAACTGAACATGCTAGAGACTTTAAAGCTGTAAGGGGGTTAAAGTGGACCAACAACTAGGGGTGATCGGCCCGGAAATCTATAAGATTCCCGGGCCGATCACCTCCCACCCCGCGGGACATCCGAGATCGGGATGTCCCGCGGGGTGAAACCCCCCAGAAACCCCAAAAAGACCTTACCTGATCCGCCGCCGCCTCCCGCGCGCCCCTCCAGACGTGCCCGCGCCGGCCCTCTGTGAATGGGCGCGCACCGAGAGTGACGTGCGGGAGGCGGCGGAAGCGGCTTGGACGTTCCTGTCCCCCACCTGGACGTTGGCGGGGATTGGCTGCGGCGTTCACGTGGGAGCGGGGAGAGGTGAGTTTTTTGGGGTTTCTGGGGGGTTTCACACAGCGGGGCACCCCCGATCGGGGTGCCCCGCCGAAGTGGACCAAAACCCAGGATAGTCAAAATCCTGGGTGTTGGTCCACTTTAAAGTGGACCAAAACCCACTGCAATCGGTGATCGGCCCAGGAATCTATAAGATTCCCAGGCCGACTGATTCCCCCTTCCCCCGGGTCATCCAAAACCAGGATGCCCCTCTGTGTGAAACCCCCCAGATACACTTACCTCGCTTCCCGGTCCAATGGCAAACGCATGGCCTCTCATCCAAACAGTGCGCTCTTCCCAGTCCTACGGCACATGCATGGCCAATCATCCAATCCGTGCGCTCGGAGCCGCTAACGTCACGACGTCTAAGTACGCTGGCGGGCGCATCCTCCGCTATTCATTTGTGGATAGGACACGCTCCCTGTTTGAGGAAAGCGGGGGATGCGTCTGCCAGCGCACACAGAGACATTGTTACGTCAGCTCCGAGCGCACTGATTGGACGAGCGGCCATGCATGTGCCATAGGAGCGGGAAGAGGTGAATTAACTTCGGCGATCTGGGGGGTTACACACAGCGGGGCAGCCCCGGGGGAAAGTACCAAAACCCAGGATAGTCAAAATCCCAGGTTTTGGTCCACTTTAAACTGCATCTAATATTCAGAAAAACACAAGGCTTCCTTCAAACTATTAAATGGAATTCTGGCTTGAAAAGCTTAAAGAAATGAGTAATACCTTAAAGTGATTGACCACCAAAAAAACAGCAAAACAAAAGGGTGTCCTGAGCAGCTGATCACTGGATCCAAGCCCATGCCACATCCTGCGCCACCCGAGCCCTGAACATGCGGTTAGGATTGATGCCACATCATGCTTGCGACCCACCATCAGTCACATGTGCGCTGCCACACCCTCTCCATTGCAATTAATCACTTTAAAATGTATAAAAATGCACAGAGAGAACAGTCTCTTTGTTCAAGCGACGTAACCAGAGGGTATCCCAGAATGCATGCACAGGAAATCAATCACGCGTGCCCGCCACCTTATGGGTATTCACTTACCCCACTCTTGTAATAATAATTATAATAATAATAATCTCATAATTTCACTGGGCTTCAAATCGTCGTCATGGATCATGCGCAATAAAACACTCCAGGTAACATTAGCAACTCGTTATCCACAATCCAAACTCAATATTAAGTTGAGCAGAACATGTGAAAAAGCACAAATAAAATCTGGTGCAACTCTGCCTTAAAACGAAATAGACTTTAATAAAAATCTATAAACTCACAAACTCCTCGGGGTAATTTCAGCATATAAGTGAAGGCTGGACACTCCTCCTTATTGATCTCCACTACGGCTGAAAAAAAGCTGAAATTCTGTGCCCAATTACGCTCCTCATATCAGCTGGGTCCAGTAGTAATCCAGGTGCCGCTGCCCCCGCCCAACGCGTTTCGCTGTGAAGCACAGCTTTATCAAAGGCCTTAATATTAAGTTTGGATTGTGGATAACCGAGTTGCTAATTTTACCTGGAGTGTTTTATTGCGCATGATCCATGACGACGGTTTGAATCCCAGTGAAATTATAACAAGTGCCTCTCTTATGAAGAGTGGGGTAAGCGAATACCCATAAGGTGGCGGGCACGCGTGATTGATTTCCTGTGCATGCACTTCTGGATACCCTCTGGTTACGTCGCTTGAACAAAGAGACTGCATTTTTATAATTTTTAAGCTTGGGACTTTCTTGGGAGGAGTTCTGCACGTTGAAGCGCTCAAATCTGTCCGTTCGGATTGTTTAACTTTAGTGTTTAAGAATTCAATATTGCGCGGTGTTATCTGTTTTTATATATAAATGAATCACTTTACACTACCCTTAATCACTTTAACTCCGATCATTGATACCCTTTTTGGTTGTCCTATTTAGCCGCGTGGCATCACCTTGGCTCGTATTGAGGGTCCGACCACCAAAGATGTCACTTTAAAGGAATCTTCAGAGTTTCAAGTCACGCCCAGCACAGGGGTGAAATACCCGCAAGGCATGGTGTCCGCCAGCCAGTGGCTGCTGATAGGTAAGGCGAAGCTGTCCAATCTCCTTAGGTTTCATTGCCATGTGGTGACGACTTTTGCTATAGCACCGCAAACATGTTAATAATATTTCAGGCTAATATTTATATGCTCCTCTTTCCCCAGGTCACCATGAAATACCCCACGTTGTCCATACCACTATGTTGCGAGCGTTTCCAGAAAACCTGCGGAGAGGCACAGACTCCATCATCCGAGGCCCGTCCTCCAGGACGCTGTTTGATGATGTAAGATATACCGGTATATATTGGAACAAATGTCATATTAATGCAGATCCCTATCACAACAAATATTAAACTGTCTGCTCACCCCTGGAGTCATGGCCTTGATTCACTAAAGGTTGAAAAATATTCTCATGGTAGTAAAAAATTCAATTTCTGTAGCGAAATCTGAAATTTTAGGGATTCATTTGGATTTAATACATTACAGCAGTTTTGTGCAATGAATAGAGCCCGATAAAGCGGCCTTAAACTCTGCACTGTGCCAGGATGGGACCTGATTCACAGGGAAACTAAACTAATCTAACCCACCCCCCTCACCCCATCAATGAGTCCTACATTAGAGAGATACTGACTCTAATCCTGATTTTACCTAGCAGAGCTGCATCCGTTGGGGGAGAATTAAAGCGGACCTTTACACTGAAGAAGAGCCTATCTTGTATGTTCCCAACTCTGTACATACAGATTGGCCTCATTAAAAATCATTCTACCTGCACCTAGTGCGTTTTCTAAACCTTTAAACATCCAAGATGACGCCCCAAGGAGTCTCAGGCTGCCTGCAGACAGGAAGTGTCTTCTGATTGAACCGCTCTGCATTCTGGGATTGCTGTCCTTTTCCTGACCCCAGCTCTGCTCTGCAAAGCATAGCTATTACCCCACCCACCTGCACTTTTTACCTCTTTTCTTTCCTCAATATGTGATGCTTCTGAGGTGGCAGCACACATATCCTACAGTCCTGAACAGAGTTGCAGTACATTGGGGGAAAGAATATTAAGTAAGCGACCATAAACGTAAAAAATATAAATTTTTAGATGCTGGGGAATAGTTTTTTAAGGGTTTGGGCTTTTTACTAAATGATGCTGAAGCAGGGCCGGCTTCAGGTTTATGTGGGCCCTTGGGCGGCATGATCTCAGTGGGCCCCTCAGTGGGTGTCACATCACCGAGGGACATCCCAAATCTGGATGCCCCCTAAGGATCATGCTATTTGGTCTACTTTGAAGCACACCAAACCCCTTTAAACCCGACCTCTAAATGAATCTAGATGCCCCTGTGTGTGACCCCTCCTCCCCCTTTGTTCATTACTTTCCTGGAACTGGTGAATGCACTGTGGGATCGCCAGTTTTAGTTAATGGCCAAACCAGGGGGGTTCTTTCACAAACAGGGGCATCCAAAATTGAGATGCCTCTGTAAAGCGGACCAAAATTCAGGGGTGGAAATGCTTGCATAGTGGGTATGCCTGCGATCCCAGTAGGGTATCGCAGATTGGGATGCCCAAGGGATAGGAAATCAGCTGGGGGTGGGCAACTTAAAAGCAGAGCAAAACCCAGCACTTCCTCCCCTGGAATATAAATCGAGATGAGTTGTGTGGAACCTCCGCCATTCGAGGAGATGTGGGCACCAGCTGTGCCCTCCCAGTCCACCGCCGGTCAAGCGCTATCGCACGCCCCAAAGGCCAGCCCTGTAAGTGGGCCCCCGGCAGCTGCCCCACGTTGCCAGGTGCTGAAGGTCTGGTTTAATAGTTACACACATGCAGAACCTGATTCGGGATGGTCCACTGCGTTAAACCCCAAGAAATATCTTACCTTGCTCCCATGGCACATACGTGGGCCTCCTCCTTCACTGCACATGCCACAGCATATTTGCTCTCTCTGTGCAACTGACCAGGGCTTAATGGGACATGGAGTGCGCGGTTCAGGAATGGCAGAGAAGCCCCACGCATGTGCAATAGTAGTGAGTAGTGTGCGATTGAGATAAGAACAAAGCAGGGGTTCCGACACTCCCCTAAAGTTACCCGGGCACCACTATAATGTAAAAAGTGTCAATTTTTATTTCAAGACCAAGCCAACATATATGGACACAATTAAAACACTCTAAAAAAACATGTAAACAAAAGACACACAAGGGGGCGCTAGCGCTGTGTCCTCATAAATCAATAATCAAACCCCCATATTCCACAAGTCCTATCCTGATACTCCCAAATGGTCATTACAGTGCTGAATCATAAATTATAATATAAACTCTCAGTTAATAAATGTGCAATATTTATACTCACAAATAAAGTGCTAAGTGCCAAGTGTTAAGAGTGCTAAAAAACTCAAGGACAAGCCGGGGTAGGATAGGCTAAGTGAATGCTCACATGTTCAAAAAGATATTAGAGGGCAAACCAGCTGAGCCCACCCCGAACCCCCCCCCCCCGCAAATTACAGCCGACGTGTGTTGTAACTTTATCAGGGCGAAAGCTTGATGAGATAAGATATTGCGATTGAGATAAGATATTGTCGATTCCTGGACAGGACTGGGGAGGGGGGGAGGTGTTGCACAGATCAGGTTGCACCTGTAAAGCGCACCAAGACCAAGGGAGGGGCAAATTCCTGGGTTTTGGTCTGCTTTAATAGATCTTGCGGGGAATCGGAAGTACAGTTTCAGTTTCTTCCCTCAATTGCTTTAGGAAACAAATGCAATGCATGAAAAGTCATCGCAGCCCAATCAGTCGTGTATCCAGCTTTATTGTTGGCTTCTTGTTTTTTCTCTTCCCAGTTTCCATCCCCTGCAAACCAAGATGTGATCCCGCAGGGTGAGACAGAGAGAAGGGTGAAGATGGAGGGTAACAAGGAAGAGGGGGGGATTTTCCTTCCTGACTCATCAATAACTAATCTACTGATCATGGGGATAGTGACTCTTCTTCTGGGAGGATGGGTGCTGTTTGGTCTCACATATCCCAGGGTAAGTAGCAACATTTTTTGGATGCCTTGGTCCAATCTCTGCACATTGGTGTCAAGATTTTGGGTCTATTATATAGGGGTGTCAGAAAAAATCAATTCGCCTAAATATCGCAATATTTTATTTGGCGATATTGGATCGATTCAAAAAATGGCTGAATCGATCTTTTATTACTGTGAAAGGCACGCTCTCCAGCTCTCGTCCTCCTGGCGGCAGGCTGGCACTTCAGCCAGACAGAGGACGCCGGGTGCGCGAATCACTTGTTGCTGGGCAGATTAGCCCGGCCGGACGACGTTGGCCGCATCCGCCCCTCTCCTGTGCGAGAGGGTGGCAGAGGTAGCGTCCGACATGTGGGAGGGTGGCTGAGGTAGTGGCTGGCGTGCCGGAGGGGGTTAGGTGAGAGGCTGATGTGTGGGTGTGCGGCAGGCTCGTAGCTGCCGATGTGCGGGAGGGTGGCAAGTGATCATCTGTGGCTAAAGATGGCGGTGGGTGAACATATGAGGTGCGGGGGGGGGGGCGGCTGAGGTAGTGGCCGATGTGCAGGAGGGCGGGTGGTGGCAGCAGCCAATGGGCGTTCCTTCAATTCAGAGAGCAAGCTTAGTGTGAGGTTGAGAGCAGAAGCCAGTGCCCCGGCTAACTTTGCATCTCCAGGGAAAGATGTCTGGTGCCTGGAGCTGGGCAGAGATGGGGTACAGCGTGGAGCTGGGCAGAGATAGGGGGGCAGCATGGAGCTGGGCAGAGATGGGGTGCAGCATGGAGCTGGGCAGAGATGGGGTGCAGCATGGAGCTGGGCAGAGATGGGGTGGAGCTAGGCAGAGATGGGGTGCAGCATGGAGCTGGGCAGAGATGGGGTGGAGCTAGGCAGAGATGGGGTGCAGCATGGAGCTGAGCAGAGATGGGGTGCAGCATGGAGCTGGGCAGAGATGGGGTGGAGCTAGGCAGAGATGGGGTACAGCGTGGAGCTGGGCAGAGATGGGGTGCAGCATGGAGCTGGGCAGAGATGGGGTGCAGCATGGAGCTGGGCAGAGATGGGGTGGAGCTAGGCAGAGATGGGGTGCAGCATGGAGCTGGGCAGAGATGGGGTGCAGCATGGAGCTGGGCAGAGATGGGGTGGAGCTGGGCAGAGATGGGGTGCAGCATGGAGCTGGGCAGAGATGGGGTGCAGCGTGGAGCTGGGCAGAGATGGGGTGCAGCATGGAGCTGGGCAGAGATGGGGTGCAGCATGGAGCTGGGCAGAGATGGGGTGCAGCATGGAGCTGGGCAGAGATGGGATGCAGCGTGGAGCGGGGCAGAGATGGGGTGCAGCATGGAGCTGGGCAGAGATGGGGTGCAGCGTGGAGCTGGGCAGAGATGGGGGCAGCATGGAGCAGGGCAGAGATGGGGTGCAGCATGGAGCTGGGTAGAGATGGGGTACAGCGTGGAGCGGGGCAGAGATGGGGTGCAGCATGGAGCTGGGTAGAGATGGGGTACAGCGTGGAGCGGGGCAGAGATGGGGGGCAACGTGGAGCTGGGTAGAGATGGGGTACAGTGTGGAGTGGGGCAGAGATGGGGGTGCAGCAGGGAGCGAGGCAGAGATGGGGGCAGCATGGAGCTGGGCAGAGTTGGGGGGCAGCGTGAAGCTGGGTAGAGATGGGGTACAGTGTGGAGTGGGGCAGAGATGGGGGGGCAGCAGGGAGCGAGGCAGAGATAGGGGCAGCATGGAGCTGGGCAGAGTTGGGGGGCAGCGTGAAGCTGGGTAGAGATGGGGTACAGTGTGGAGTGGGGCAGAGATGGGGGGGCAGCAGGGAGCGAGGCAGAGATGGGGGCAGCATGGAGCTGGGCAGAGTTGGGGGGCAGCGTGAAGCTGGGTAGAGATGGGGTACAGTGTGGAGTGGGGCAGAGATGGGGGGGCAGCAGGGAGCGAGGCAGAGATAGGGGCAGCATGGAGCTGGGCAGAGTTGGGGGGCAGCGTGAAGCTGGGTAGAGATGGGGTACAGTGTGGAGTGGGGCAGAGATGGGGGGGCAGCAGGGAGCGAGGCAGAGATGGGGGGCAGCGTGGAGCTGGGCAGAGATGGGGGGGCAGCAGGGAGTGAGGCAGAGATGGGGGGGCAGCGTGGAGCTGGGCAGAGATGGGGGGGCAGCAGGGAGTGAGGCAGAGATGGGGGGCAGCATGGAGCTGGGCAGAGATTGGATGCAGCGTGGAGCTGGGCAGAAATAGGGGGCAGCAGGGAGCTGGGCAGAGATGTGGGGCAACGTGGAGCGGGGCAGAGATGGGGTACAGTGTGGAGTGGGGCAGAGATGGGGGGCAGCGTGGAGCTGGGCATCAAATCGCAATATATCGTCTTTCAGACGGAATCGGGATATATCGTATCGTCATACATATTGTATCGCCAGATTCTTGCCAATCCACACCTCTAGTATTATATATAACTCACTCAATTTATTTTGAAAGTTGGGGTTAGCAATTAGTTTGGGTGCTAGCATTTAATTTAAAGTGGACCTATCCCCGCCGATGCCATCCCTGAAGTCTTTTTAAAAAACTCCAGAGCCGGGCGACTAGGTGCCCCTGGGGCATGCCGATTCAGCATTCCCCACTGTGTAACCCTCCCCTACATCACCCACAAGCCCCCTTACCTTTCACCGGTCCCTCGCCGTGACTGCGGGCAGTTGCTGCGTCGCATAGCCATTGAGATATGCCAGGCGCGCTGGAGTGCGCACTCCACAGGAGAGACGGGGATGTGGTCGCCGCCACGCCCTATGCCGACGCGCCATCTAAAACAATGGCTTTGTGCCATTAATATGCACGCCGTAAAATGCCAATTAGACAAGCAACCACACATGCGCCGTGGGAGTGGCTGAAAGGTGAGTGGTGTAGGCAATCTGGGAGGTTTCACACAGCGGGGCATCTAAATTCGGAATGCCCCTGGGGCAAGAACTGATCACCAAGATAGTCGAAATCCTGGTGATCCAGGATCCACTTAGTGTTCAGTGTGTAGATCTAAGGGTGGAACAAGGTTAAATAATGAAGGAGTCAATTTAGAGGTAACGATAGGTGTTAGGGTTAGAGTCGTATTATTAAAAATCCATTTGCTGGATAGTTAGAGGATTTAATTATACACACCAACTGAAAAAAAAACAGCCAAGCTTGTGGCTTTCTTCTCCTGGAAGGAATAAAATCAGGCAATGGAGAGCAGCAGCATTAAACATTCTAAATATCTGCCCAAGGCGTTGAATGATAGGCAAAAGCATCTACACACATCAGAAAAGTTGCAATAACTATATCTGCTATCCAGCACAGGCTGGCCTAGGCCAGGTAATTTAAGCTGGGCAAATGACCCCTAATTATTATTCCTTCCATTAAAATAAAGATTCAGGGCTTTATAAGTAATCCCTCGTCTTGCTATGTAGCATATTTATTTGTATCGTTGGACCATGTTTTCATGATGCTTTAAGGTTAAAGTGGCCCCACACCCATTTTCTAACGAACGGTGCAGGACAGAGCTGTGACAGGCTCAGAGGGGCATCCTGATTGCTGGAGCTAACTGGCACAATGAGCACCCACGTGACCACCGGCTGCCAATCGGAGGAGAGCATTTCAGCCGAGGATCAAGATGAAGGTAAGGATTTCGGGGTGTTGTGGAGTTCATTGAGCGGGGGGCTCCAGCAATCTTGATCCCCCCGACTGTCACAGTGCCGCCCCACACTGGGACTGCTTTTAACTGGACCCACACCCGTTTTTTCATTAACAGGTGTTGGTCCCGCTGTCTGGTCATCGCAAGAAGCTCGGGGGGCATCCGGAATGCTGGAGCCCCCCTCGCAGATAACCTCCCAGACCGATCGTAATACCTTCATTACGAGTCAGCGTCGCGAAAGGAGCACCGCTATTGGCCACTGGGTGGTCACGTAGGCAGGTGCCGGCGCAGAGGAAGTGATCGTGGTCCACGTGATTGTCCAGCGACCAATCACAGGACTCCTTTCCCGGCGCTGGCTCGTAATGAAGGTATTATGGGTGGTTTGGGAGGTTATCTGCGAGGGGGGCTCCAGCGTTTTGATTGCCCCCGAGCTTCTTGTGATGGACAGTGGCCAACACCCATTAATGAAAAAGCGGGTGTTGGTCCGATTTAAGGTTATGGCTTAGGTTTAAATCATAGGTGCTCAACGCTCCTCCTCAAGGGTCACTAACAGGCCAAGTTTTGCAGATCTCCACATAAACGCACTAGTAAGTAGTGTTTTCTGCAAACCTGGCCTGCTGGTGGCCCTTGAGGAGGGTTGAGCACATGTGGTGTAAAGTTTTGTGACTAAGGGTTAAAAAGAAAGTTCGCTCCCCAGGCTTTCCCATCAGACCCCTGGCCAGGTGTGCCACAGGGCACAAGACTCCCTTCTTACCTACCACCTGCTCCCACTGTTTGTTCATCCACAGCACCAGCATGAGAAGCCGGTCCAACAAGTGGCAGTGGCCAGAGTATGGAGTGCTTCCATTGAGTACAATGGGTTTCTCTGTACACGTAAGTAACTGGTGTATAGAGGCATCTCTATTCGTTCACCACCAAGTGGCTGGTAAGTGTTCGCCTTGTGCCCTATGGGCACAGCTGATCTAGGATCTGATGGGAAAGTACAACGGAAGTGGACTTTTCGTTTAAGTTTCAATTGTGATGATTGAGTTTGATAATGGCATGTGATACAGGTCTACTTCTTTTTGGTATCTTCCAGTTCGGGGTTTCATTTGGTTGTTGTGTATATGTGCCTTAGTTTAGTGTAGGATCACCATTAATAAAAAAAAAAAACTATTTCCATTGGATTGCATTAATTGTGTTTTGTAATGATCAGATGCGGGAGCAGCAGCGTCTGCAGCAACAGCAACTACAGGATCAGCTGGAAGAGCAGCTTCTGCGTCTTCAACAACAGCAAAGCGTTACACCTGAAGCCCAACAATCCCTGGAGGCTGGTGAGAACTCCATGCTGGTGGAAGAGCTGGGAACAGGCAGCAGCAAGAGCCATAGCGGAGAGCTGCAGCTCAGTCAAGCTAATGGCACCAAACGTTTCAGTCGGGATGATGAAACCACTGATGGTATGAGAACCAGAAGCTCCGTGGTCATATCTATAGAAGCATAGTTGGTTGAGGGCAGTGGAAGACCATATGGTCCATCTAGGCGGCCCTTATGTGTGTATGTTTTCTTAATCTTAGGATAGTTGTATGCCTATCCCAACCATGTGTACATTCACTATTGTTTTTCTACCTCTGCTGGAAGTTTGTTCCAAGCATCTACTACTCTACTACTGTAAAATAATATTTTCTAACATTGCTTCATATCTTCCCTCCGATTAGCTGCTGGTTGTTCTATCAGTAAGCTTCTTCTTAAAAACATTTCCCTCCTGAACCTTATTCAATCCTTTCACGTATTTAAAAATCATGTCCACTCTCCCTTCTTTCCTCCAAATTGTACAAATTAAGTTCTTTAAGTCTCTCCTGATACGTTTTAAGTTTAAGTCCTTCTACCATTTTTGTTGCCCTCCTTTGGACCCGTTCTATTTAAATAATGTCTTTTTGCAGGTAAGGTCTCCAGAACTGCACACAGTATTCTAGCTGTGGCCTCACCAGGGCTCTATACAGCGGCATCACAACCTCCCTCTTCCTACTGGTGATGCCTTGAGCTATGCAGCCGAGCATCCTGCTTGCTTTCCTTACTGCTTGGTCACACTGTCCACTCATCTTGCAGCTTTCAGTAATCAGTATCCCTAAATCTCTTTCCTCAGAGGTCCTGGCTAACACAGTGCTGCCCATACTGTACTCAGAGTGGGGATTTCTTCTACCCAAGTGCATGATTTTACATTTAGAAACATTAAACTCCAGTTTCCACTGTTTTGACTGTTTATCCGGTAAAGCTAAATCATTTTCCATGTTGCAGACACCTCCAGGAGTGTCTACCCTGTTACTCACCTTTGTATCATCAGCAAACTTTTCCTACCAAGCTTTCTCCTATGTCACATCCAAGTCTATTAAAAAGAATAGGGCCCAAGACAGAGCCTTGCGGCACACCACTTGTAACTCACCTTTGGTCAGATTGCAAGCCATTAACAACAACTCTCTGATACCGATCCTTCAGCCAGCTGGAAATCCATTGAACTATCCAGGGATTGAGTCTTAACTTCAATATGAGTTATCTATGAGTTCTTTATGTGGTAAAGTGTCAAAAGCTTTGCTAAAATCCACAGCAACACTTTCATCCAACACTTTAGTGACGTCAAAGGAATCAATACGATTGTTCTGACATGATCGACCCTCAGTAAAGCCGGGCTGTTTCGGGTCCAACAGGTTGCTAATTTTTAGATGAGAAATTATCTGTTTTTTCAAGAGTTTCCATCAGTTTGACCACTATAGATGTTAAACTAACTGGCCTTTAATTACTGGCTTCTTCTCTACTCCCCTTTTTATGGATTGGTACGACATTGGCCATTCTCCAATCATCTGGAACCTCTCCAGTTGAAAGGGAATGGTTAAGTAAATCAGTCAGAGGGGCTGCATTCACAAACCTAAGTTCCCTTAGAACTCTGGGGTGGATTCCATCTGGACCCATCGCCTTACTTACCTTTAAATGTGCCAGCCCGGCTAAGACATCAGTCTCCAAAAACTCAGGAACTGGACCCTGCCAAATGGATGCTGTGCTATAGCCATATCTGCTATGGGTTTGAAAGAAGCCACTATCAGAACATACTGGACCAATGATAGGTATGCAGATAGTCAGCCACAGCCTTATCTCAGTCAGCATAATTATTCTCCCTATTTCTGATTTTTTTCTGATTTTTGAAACTGCGCTGTCTTATTGTCTACCACATATAATTATGTTGTGACAACCCCCCGGACATCTTAGTAACACAGCTCCATAATCATGAAAATACAGTCAACACCTTGCCTCCATGAGACCCCTGTCCTTTGGGAAACAAAATGTATGTGTGTGTGTGTGTGTGTGTGTGTGTGTGTGTGTGTGTGTGTAATATATAATATATATATATATATATATATATATATATATATATATATATATATATATATATATATATATATATATATATATATAGCTTTACTACTACAGATATATTGTGATAGCTAGTTATTAGTATCTGTTCTGGCTTGTTGTGGAGAGTTTTCTCCATGAGGCGTCCCCCTAGGGCCAGTATTCTCAGTAGAATCTGGTAGACCAGGGGTGTCAAACTCATTTTCCTCAAAGGCCACCATTCTGGTTACTATCAAAGGGCCAAATAATAATAAACACAGAACAAAATGCAAACATGACCATTCAAATGTATAGTTACAGACAGACAGAATTCTTTTACTCAGGACAGATGCAGACAGATAATGAATTATTTTCCCCAGAGCAGATGTAGAATAAATTTCTCCAGGACAAATGCAGATCCTGAAATATTTTGCCCAGGGCAGGCGCAGGCGCAGAATTATTTCGTCGAGGACAGATGCAGAATTATTCTGCCCAGGACAGATGCAGAATTATTTTGTCTAGGACAGATGCTGAATTATTTTGCCCAGGACAGATGCAGATGCAGAATTATTTTGCCCAGAACAGATGTAGACATGTCAAAGGGACGGGTATAAACACAAAAAAACAACCAAAACTAATCAACTGACACAGAATAATTTTCCCCAGGACAGATGCAGACACAGAATTATTTGACAGATGCAAACACTGAATTATATTTTCCAAGGCAGAGATGCAGACACTAAATTGTGTTGCCCAGTGAAGATGCAGAATTATTTTGCCCAGGACAGATGTAGGTGTCTGTGGCAGTAATTTGGGTGGGTAAGGTGGACCCGATTGTGAGCAGAGGATTGGTTGCACAGAGACACAGGACAGTTGCAGACACTACCATCTTCTCGACCAGAATGGTAAAAAGGCGCACAACT
This sequence comes from Gastrophryne carolinensis, assembly GCA_027917425.1. NCBI lineage: Eukaryota > Metazoa > Chordata > Amphibia > Anura > Microhylidae > Gastrophryne > Gastrophryne carolinensis. The sequence continues at coordinate 48,479,026 of CM051240.1, forward strand.
ATAGGCACCCAGACTGGGAACAGATTAAGAGGTGGTAATGTGCTCAACAGTGGAGCACATTGTACCAGTGCATAACTCAGCAGAGCCATAAACAGGTGTGAAAATGTGCTGCCAGTGTCAGAAGCCTTGGAGTGACCAGGCCGACTAGAAGGGGCATCGCCCAGCTGCCACCCTCTGGCCCCCGGGCCTTGAGTTTAACACATGTGTGGTAGACCAATGAAACATGACCTTTTACATGATATCTTTTTTGCTGTGTTTTTGGTCAGCAGTTCACGAGGAGGATGAGATCAAAGTAGGTAAAATCTCGTTTTCGCCCAAGGATGTGCTGGGTCATGGAGCTGGAGGAACATGTGTGTTCAGGTAAGTGGACCACCTTGCTGGTGTATGTTTAATAAGTTATCTACATCACAGTATTAACAATTGTTACTAACCAGGAGAAATCCAACATAGGATGACCTGGCATTTATTAGTACAGTATTTGGATGCAAAAACATGCAGGGGATTGTAGTCTCAAACAGGCTTGGACTGGCCTACAGGGTTACCAGGAAAACCAGGGGCCCCTTTGAGGGCCTTCATCACCAAATCTGAACTATCTAAAGCTTATTTGTGGCATCCCAAGTGCAAAACAGAGACATGGGTCCTGAATGTAAGCTGGTAATGCTTGCATCTGAATGTGGGGTGGGCCCCCAGAGTCTACTGGTGGGTCCCAGGCATCCCAGTCCAACACTGGTCTTAAACGGCAATCTACAACCTTGTCTTCAGGATTCACAGCAGCTTCTCCCTTTCCCAATATGGCAAGGCATGCTGGGGCTTGTATTTCAAGGGAAAGAACATAATCTGATGATTTGGGCACACAGGGGAAGATTTGATGATCGTGCGGTGGCTGTGAAGAGAATTCTACCTGAGAGTTTCGTATTGGCCGATCGGGAGGTTCAGCTTCTCCGGGAATCTGATGAACACTCAAATGTGATCCGCTATTACTGCACAGAGAGTGACCGGCTGTTCTATTATATCGCGCTGGAGCTGTGTGCGGCCACCCTGCAACAGGTGAGAACAGCTCAGGTCACATTTCTGCACAAAGCAATCTTATTGGCTGACAGCACTTCTTTAAAACTTGGGGCGTGGCTTATCTTGTGTTTAGACAATAATAATACATTAAGGAGCAAAAAAAATGGGCTAATATTAAAATCCAAGTAGATTCACTAGATTTCAAGAGATTAAAAACCTTCTTTGGCTACGTGTAAATACTTTTACCTATCATGCAATGCTTTGGGCAATGAAAAAGGCTAAAATATACTGATATAAGCACCACAATATTTGCTGCACATTAATCTCCAATATTTCCATTATGTGCATGGCCATAAGACGCACCAAAGATTTGGAGGAGAAAAAAAATATTCCGAACCAAATGTTGTGCTAACCCCCCCCCCCCCCCCCCCCCCAAGAGCCTAATTACAGGACATGGCAGAATCCCCTCAATCACCCCATAACGTGGGTGTGCAAGAACTCCCCCAGTCCCCAGGCAGTGTGCAGAATTCCCCCCAAAACACTATACCAGGCAGTGTGGCAAACCCCCTAATCCCCAATAACAAGCATCATGCAGAATCCCCTCTCCCATATAACAGCATGCGGAATACCCCCTCCTCATATAACAGACAGCACGCAGAGTACCCCCTCCCCATATAACAGGCAGCATGCAGAATACCCCCTCCCCATATAACAGCATGCGGAATACCCCCTCCTCATATAACAGACAGCATGCAGAATACCCCCTCCCCATATAACAGGCAGCATGCACAATACCCCCTCCCCATATAACAGGCAGCATGCAGAATACTCCTTCCCCTATTATAGGTAATGTGGCAGATCCACCCCACCATCCCCCAAAACAAGCAGAGTGTAGAATCTCCCTCTTCCATATAACTGGCAGCGTGCAGAATACCCCCAACCCACCATATAACAAGCAGACCCCCCCCCCCCAATAACCAACTGCTGCTGAGGCAGTTAGATAAAAAACACAAACTTCTTTGCACAAAGCGACACACCGATGTAATCGATGGGTCGTCGCATGGCTGGCTCTACTGACAGAGAATGGCGGCTTCCTCCAGATCGCGACACTGGTGAGTATTTTTTTTTAAATCTTCCTCACCGACAGTTGGGGATTGGGGGGGATCTGCCACATTCGCCCTTAAAGCGGACCTTCACTCTAAATAAGAGTCTATCTTATATGTTTCCCACACCCTGTATATACAGATTGCTCACATTAAAAATCATCCTACCTGCATCTACTGCATTTTATAAGCCTTTAAACATCCAAGATGGCGGCTTATGGAAGCTGCCATTTTTGCAGGCAGCCTGCAAACAGGAAGTGCCTGCAAACAGGAAGTGACTGTGCTGCTCTGCATTCTGGGACTGCTGACCTTTCCCTGACCCCAGCTCTGCTCTGTCTGAGCAAAGCACAGCTATAACCCGCCCCCCTGTACCTTATCCCACTCTCCTCTCCTCAGTAAGTGTGATGCTTCTGAGTCAAGATGGCGGTGCCCGTATCCTAAATTCCCGAACAGAGTTGCAGCCCAGTGGGGGAAAGTATAATAAATTAGTGACTAAACATGTAAAATATATTAATTTTAGATGCTGAGGAATTGTTTTTTAAGAGTTTGGGCTTTTCATTAAATCATGGTGAAGGTCCGGTTTAAATGTGCACAGGCATTTTCCCAGTTTCCAGCTTTTAGGGGGGAAATAAATGCGTCTTATAGAGCGAAAAATATGGTGAATATACATATAATATATTACACCTCCAATCCCCCTTAACGGGCAGATATTTAGACTAGTTAATGCAGGCATTGACATGGAGTAGATCACCCCTGTAATTGGAATGGCATGATCAAAAACCCATTGCCTCCATCTGAAAACCACAGGCTTGGCAGGGTTTTATTTTTCAGATGGGGGTAAAAGGAGCACCTCCTCTCACTCTCCAGCATGTTCGTACAAGTTTTTGATATTGAGCACTTATTCTGCTTTATTAAGTGAAGTGTCATACTTTCAGCAGCCAGCAGCTGGGCGGGGGGCATTAATTGTTACATCATTGACATTTGGCTCTGCTTTTAATCGAGGACCTGCCATCGGTTCCTTATAGCAATGGCAACAGAGCCTTGTGATATACAGAGATAGCTATCTTTAACCGCCCATTTATTGCACTGGTGCATTGTGCTATGTTGAAATCTTAAAAGCTTTTCAATGGCTTCTTTGTGATATATCACAATGGGATGAGTTGGGATGTGACAAGTAACTATTACTACATCTGTATGCCCTGCCTATAAGAGGTTGGACTCAAAAGTTGCTCTTCCCCATGTTCATGCTAGGTACATGTCAGTCTTTTTTTATTAACGTATATCTAAAATAATTAAATAATTATAGTTATGATTACAAATAATAATAATAATTAATTCTATTATCAAAAATAATAAAGCCCCCTCTCAGATAAACAAAGAGAGAAGCTGGCAATGTTAGCGCACACTTCCTCAGTTGCCACCAAGGTGCAGGAAATTAACTACAAGCTATTAACGAGATGGTACTACACCCCGGTTACGATTAGCAAGATGTTCCCAGGGACAGACGATTGCTGCTGGACGTGTGGTCGGGAAAGGGGGACTCTACTTCATATTTTCTGGGAGTGCCCCAGGGTCCAGACATACTGGGGTGGGGTCATCCCTATTATAGAAAAGATCACGGGATTCCAGACACGGGGTGATCCTGCCGTCATACTCCTGCATTTAGTTGACCGCCCCATCGGGAAATACAGGAGGTCTCTGCTGGTGCATCTGCTAAACGCGGCTAAGCAGGTGGTCCCTCGACTGTGGAAACAAAAGGAGCCCCCGTCGGTGAGGGACTGGTTGAGGGAAGTGTCCTCCATTAGAGAAATGGAGGACATGACCCTGTCCCTTCATGACAGGGACGAGCAGTTTGGGAAAACTTGGTGGCCCTGGCTGGTCTTCCAAGAGTCGGAGGAATACAGATCCCTGATAGATGGCAATAAGGGTGGTTTGAACTGCCATCGTGACAAACGGGTGTTTGTAGAGACTTAGATATTTAATTAGAGCTGGGGCGAGAGAGAATGGTGGCTCTGCGAGTGCTCTATGAGATTAGGCGCCCCACCCAACTCTGAGAAGTCCTGTCCCTGGTCCCCCCCCCCTTCTTCCCCCTTCCCCTTATACCTTAGACACTTGTTTTATACTGTCCTCACATGCAGAGCGGGATTCAAGGCAGTACAGTTATGGGGGGCGGAAGAACGCATGGGAATAATATAAAATCGCGGTGTAGGGGAGACGCCCCCCTTTAGGCCCTCTCAACCCCCCTTGACGATAAAAGATTAGAACCACTAGCCACCCGCGAAGCATGATGTGTGTGTGCTGAGACTGTTTCCCTTTTTTTTCTTTCTTTATATGATAATGTATTCGTTTGACAAATGTTATTGTATTAAATGCTTGATCTTAATATATTTGGATAAGTGAGCTACGGACAGCTACACCTCCCTTGTGTGTTTACCTATGTTGTACACCCTGTTACCTTGTAAAACAAAAATAAAGAATTATAAAAAAAAAAAATAATAATAAAGCCTACAGTTATCCTTACAGAATGGAAATGTTCAGGTCACTTTCTTGCCTGATGTCAGTTGTAGGCTTAGCAGCTGCCAGCTACCCATAACTTCTCATAGAGCACTGCAATGGCAGAAGATCTGGTCATTCTAAGCTGTGCAATCTAACTTCAAATCTCAGCAATGAATTGGCAGACCTCCCCTGCTGTGACTCTTTATCTACTGGCGTGGCTTAAAAAGGAGGGTCTAGAGCTGGTGACTCCATAGTGGCTGCTCTGGCTTACATAGGGCAATCTGGTGGCACCTTGTTAAATGTGTTCTGCATGTGCGGGACTTTTTTTTTAATTTTATTGTGTTATTTTTTTACCCATAGTATGTGGAGAACCCCAGCTTCTGCTGCAGTGACCTAGACCAGGTGACCCTCCTGTCCCAGGCCATGTCAGGGCTTGCTCATTTACACTCGCTGAATATCGGTAAGAACTATTTGGTCTTTTGTTTGCTATAATAATATCAGATCAAATATAGTATTATATTTATGTGCTAGACAAGGGATGTGATAATGGTTCAGTACTTTTACCTACTGTAAAAACACACCACTTGGTTGGAATGTTATTCCGCTTTTGCCTTAGCATCGCTTCTATAGTATTAAAAGGAAGGTTAGATAGGCCTCAAAGCGGACCAACCACCTGTCTAAAAAACTCCAGGGGTATCCTGTCCGCTGTGTAAGCACCCCCAGATTATTCACTCACCTTTTCCGGGCTCATTGGGTTCGCAGGATGGGCATTCGCATCGCTGTGCACCAGCCCTGGCCATCAAAGATCTTGTGGTGTACCAGAACAACTGCCAACAGTGAGGGCCCTGTATATGCAGAAGGCCCTGAGCTACGGTGGAGGTTGGATCTCCTGTCCTTTTTAACTGGAAGTCTGCTTTAACCTAAACCTTAAAGTAGAAGTCCAGTTAAAATGACTGCCCCCCCCTCCTACATGTTTAGCACATGGGCATCCTGATTTGGAAGCCCCTTTATGCATTCTATGTACCATGTGACCACCAGCAGCCTATGGGGTTCGCACTGCGGCCTTGCACATAACTGTGATGACTGGTTATGCTGCTAACAGTTACGCGAATGCCAAGCATGGGAGTGAATGCTTAAGGGGTGAGTATAGGCTGCCTGGTCTCAGGCTTACCTGTGGGGGCCTATGCAGCGGGGAATCCAAAGCGGATGCCTCCGTGCTCCAATTGTAATTGGACGTTCAGTCATTTTGACTGGACTTTCTCTATAAACACATTTAATTTTATACACACTGATGGTGTAGTGGTGATGCCATATTCCATGTCATGACCAGTTACAAAAGGGTGTGATCTCACCCCAAATTGTTTTACTAGGAATCTGGAGATGTTTTGATTTTCTGGGAAGACCGCAATAGGGTCGATCTGTGGTTGGTGCGCAAAAAACGATTCTGCATGTGCCTAGGCGCATGATTCATGGCTGCGTGCAAATGACAAGCGCACGGGAGAAGGGCAAATAGCGTCTTTTTGCGCCTTCCGCAAGGAATCTGCTGTTTTAGAGGGGCAAATGGCCTTGCCCCATGCACATTTGGCCGGCTAAGCACTTAACTGCTCCTGGTGGTCCCCCATGTTTCTCCCCTTAACTTTACTGTTTCTCCATAGCGGTTTGATTTCTCCAGCTTCTGTGTTTTCTGCAAAGCTCTATTTGCCATTTCAGAGTGTATTCTCTAGGGAACAAGTGTTCTCCATTTTTTTTTTTTTGGGGGGGGGGGGGTATTCTGATTCCAGTTAACCCTTAACCTTTTTTTGCCCAATGTTTTGTCCCAGATGTTCTCTTTAATCCACCCCCCTCTGTTTGGTTTGCATATTCTTCATAATTTAACTATTCTCTTTATTGTTCTAAACTTTGGGGGCCAATATCCACATTTTTATTGTTTGGACCCTATTTCTGACAACATTTTATCTTTTTTTTTTTTTCAAACAATAATCCCAAAAAGGGTTCAATCCCTAAAATTAACTTGTGGCTGACACTTTCATTGTTCAAAAACATGCAGGATGCTGTCGGCATGTGTTTTTGGAATTAAATAAGACTGTTATTCCTTGGAATCGGCAGTTTCCTCCACCTATTTGCTGGAGGAAATACACTCTTCAAATTGCCACATTTCTGCACGCTTTTCTGCCCTCTAAATTTACCATAAATTAGGCAATGGAGACAGTTTGGTGCGCCAAAATAGCACTAGTGGAGAATTTCAGCCACAAATTGGCGCAAAGGTGAACACTAGTGCACAAATTTGTGCAAAAACAAATGCGCATCCCATTTTGACGAATGAATCGACCCTAATACCAGCAATGTAACCAGATTATCAGTGGTTCTATTCTTAATAGCCAGTAACTAATTATAGTATATTAACGTGTTGCAGTGCACAGAGACCTGAAGCCCTGCAACATTCTCATCTCACTGCCCAATGCCCAGGGCAAGCAGCGAGCTGTCATCTCAGACTTTGGACTGTGCAAGAGACTTGGAATGGGGCGGAATAGCTTCAGCATGCGCTCCGGCATCCCGGGGACTGAAGGCTGGATTGCACCAGAGTTTCTGCGTGACGAGCGGACACAGAACCCAGTAAGTGCAGGTTGGGGTCCATTCACAAACAAACAGCATCTCTGATGCCCAGCCTTTTGTTTTCAATGTCTTCTCCACATTTGGAATCTGATTGGTTGAAATGGATAAGACAATTATTGTCAGAAAACTACTCCTTCAAAGCTGGAAATCTATCAGCATGAAGCTGCAGTCTTTTTGTTGGTAAAAGAAAAATATTGTTGGTAAATAGGCTTTAACTTTATTAAAGTGGATGTCCAGTCACAGAGTAACCCCCTGACCTGTGCCCCTCCACCCTTCTCTGGCACTGTGGCAGGACAGGGGGTTAATACAAAACAAAAAACTTCTTTCCTTGCCTAGGATCCAACGTGGTCCCCGGGGCTGCTGCAGCAGATTCAAGATGGCTGTGCCCAGCAGATCAATGTCCATCAGCGCTGAATCCTGGGCGAGGTAAGTAGGGTGGCAAGGCAGGGTGGTTACTCTTTGACTGGACATATACTTATTTACCCTATTTCCAGCTATATATAATTGTCCATAAAGCAGGTTTACACCCTTCCTGGCAACTTTGTGCCAGAGAGGGTCCTGGCCTGACCTTAAAGTGGACTAAAACCCTTGTAGATCGGCTCAGGAATGTTATAGATTCACTCCCCCTGGGGCATCCAGAATCAGGATTCCCTGCTGTGTGAAACCCCCCATATCTCCCATAACTCACCCAACAGCGCATGCGTGAGCAGTGGCCGCATCCCCGCTATCCTATTTGTGAATGGCCGGCGTGGGCACGCTTCCTGTTAGAGGGAAGCGGGGGATGTGGCCACCAGTGCGCTCGGATCCGCTCGCATTAGACAAGCTCCTGAACGCAAGGGCTCGAGTGGATCTGAGCATGCTGATTGGACGAGCGGCTGCACATGCATCGTTGGACCAGGAAGAGCTGAGTTTGTTTGGGTGACCTGGGGAGTTTCAGACAGTGGGTCACCCCCGATCGGGGTGCCCCGGGGGCAAGGACCAAAACCAGGATAATCAAAATCCTGGGTTTTGGTCAATTTTAACCCACCCTATACGACCATTGGAAAGCCCATCAGTTCTGACTTACTAACCTTTTTCTGGCAGAGTAGTGGAACCCAGCAATGGCTGTGTGGGATTTGCATCGTTCAGCCATTACTGGGCCTCAAATGGAGCTCCGCCAAAAAAGGTCATTATTTATTAGTGGCAAAAGTGGTTTTAGGAATCTATGGACCAGGACCAGGAACAAAGTTGGCAAGGAAAGTTTAGGTCCACTGAGTAGGGCAGCAAAGGGAGTTGCGGACACCCAGCATTTGATTTGGGGAAATCCAGTAGAAAGTCACCTTGTAAGATTTTATTTCTATTTTTTTTCTTTTAGACATCGGCAGTAGACATCTTCTCTGCTGGCTGTGTTTTTTATTATGTCTTAGCGAGGGGACAGCACCCCTTTGGTGATAACTTAAGGAGACAAGGGAACATACTGAGCGGGTCATACAGCCTGCCGCATCTTCAGCAGGAGACGCATGGTAAGACACAGTCATGGCATTATGTACTCAAAGAAGTGTCACAAGTTTGGTGATAATATGGGACAGGGGTTCCAACAGCAATTAATTTCCAAAATCTATTTAACCCCTTTCACATGTGCATATGGAAAGTGACAAACTTGAGAATTTGCATATATTGTGATGTGTGTTTAGGTTGGTCAGCATCCCTTCTATGGCCTCTCCCTAGTCTTTCTATACATTTTTATTGCAAGCCTGTACAATAATCTATATATGATTGGAGGACGCTGGGGATGATGTCTCTAAGCCACCAGATTTGGTCCCTAACTTGAACCAAGAAGATAACTAGACACAGAAATCTACCGCACCAGTAGAATAAAACGGGTGTGTGGTATTCTGTTAGGATCAAGCCATATAGAAACAAAGTAGGTGGGGGTAGCCCAAACCCCCCACAACCATACCAAAAACCAACTCCCGCACAGTTACAAGGTTACCATATAATATTTTATTATGTTTGGGCAAACACAAAAGACAATGTTAAAACAGTTTAATTAAATATATGTGTGTAAATGTTTTTTAATTAAACTGTTTTAACATTGTCTTTTGTGTTTGCCCAAACATTATAAAATATTATATGGTCCTTGTAACTATATGGTGGTGCGGGAGTTGGTTTTTGGTATGGTTGTAGGGGTTTTGGGCTACCCCCACCTACTTCGTTTCTATGAACCAAGAAGATGAAAAAGGCCAAGAGAACTGAGCTTATCCAAATGCCATTCATATGGATAGTAGAAAGCACTGAAGGAGTGTGACAACAAGTTGACCAACCACGTCCTATGGAAGGTTAAATTAAAACTCATGTATCAACTCCCCTTGATGAAATGCGTTAAAAATACTCATAAACGATTTTGGCTTCTTGGGAAAAAAATTGGGGAAAATTAAGGATAAAAATCTTCTTTTGGCTTGTATATTCCTTCTAGCGCTATTTTCAGTAGCCTCTAATTGTTTCCAGCAGGAGATTGCAAGGAGGGGGGCTTAACAGCTAGATTAGCACGATGGTGTCCTGTCAGAAACCAATGGCATACATAGCTGGGGAAAACTAAAATTAAAATCACAATAACAGGAATACCAAGCAGCATTGAGGGCAGAAAACATCCAAACTGCAATGTACCTGGGGTGGGGGAGCAAAATAGATTGTGTTTTGGGGGGGGGTTTGGTCCACTTTAATACAACTTACTTGAAGCAGACCAAAACCCACTGAACTTGTGAAATAAATTTAGCCAAAACCACTGCAGTTATTCCCCTCTGAGGGTGTAGAACTGGAAATTTTATATTTTTGCCTACTGAATTGTCCTGGAACACTGATCGTTTTGCTGTCCCTCCCTACTGGCTTCTACATGATATTGGATGATTGTGTGTAGGCCCCACGTTTGTGCTATTCCGGTACTTGGTCAGATATTGCACATGTGCCATAGCTTTGCCATGATGAGACTCAGGGGAGTGCCTTAGATGGGGAAACCACCATAAGATCTCTGCTGTAGCAATGTGAGCTGAATGCCCCTCACAATAACAGCAATGACTCATGGAGGCTTTTTGATGAGTTTTGGTACAAAATGGGACTGTTCCTCTTCAATGTGAGCAGCAACAACAAACGCAAATCCTGTTGCATGTCATATCAGAGGTAATTCTGTCTGTCATGTTTTGTATCTTCAGCGAATATAGTGGCTCGGGATCTCATTGAGCAAATGATCAGCAGTGACCCTCAGCTCCGGCCTTCTGCTCCCTGTGTCCTGAAACATCCATTCTTCTGGTCCAGAGAGAAGCAGCTGCAGTTCTTTCAGGTATGAACAATAATTGGCAAGGTTTTTCTTCTTTTCCAAAAACTAGGAAATAGCTGTACCCCTCTAGGGCACACACGCTCAACCCTCTTCTCAAGTGCCACCACATAGGTGTACAGGTAGTGTGATTAGTGCTCAGACAGAGCTACAGAGTCAGCTATATGGAAATCCACAAAACATGGCCTGTTGGCAGCCCTTCAAATTCTGAGGTCCCCCCCATCACCCCCCTGCAAACCCCCTATCACCACACCCCCCCCCCGCCAAAATGTTGGCCACTTGATTGGCTGGTGGCAGTCATGTGTGCCGTTCTTGGTGTTGGTCTGGTTTAAGGAGAGGGTTGGGCATCTGTGCTCTAGTGCAGGGGTGCTCAACCTTTTAAACTATGTGGGCCACTTTGTGACTACATAGTGATGGTTGTGGCCCACAATGAAATTACATTAGTCTTCTCTTTCACTCCGTCACACAGATCTTATTATTACACTCGGAGTAATATCTTCATGGAGCCAGAAGGTGCTGGAGATTATGCAAAGCTGAACCCCTCCCCTTGTGGGGAGGGGTCCTCGTGGATTTTTCTCATGGCAGTGCCGAGCTATTTTATTTATTTTTTTCTTCCTTTATTTTTTTAAGGATATTATTACAAAGGGCCAAGACAGAGGTGAATATCTCTGTGTGCCCTCACGCTCATTCCCTCATTTTGCTAGGACACAGAACATACACTCTGTGCACATAAAGAGGCGCGCCAGCATGAGAGGATCTGGACCAAGAGTGAGGAGGCCTCCATCTGACAGTAGCTTCAGCCGGCCGGGCCCAGAATCACTGGCAAAAAGGTAAGAACCCCAGTGAGAGGGACTTGGAAACTAGTTCAGACCCTGTGGTGGCCCCCAAGGCTCCCCTTGTGCCCAAAAAAATGCTGGGACTTGTAGCCCAGCACCCTTCTTCTGCCACTATCTGTTATAGTCTAGTGGGCCAGGGACTATATGGTAGCTTGTGAGTGGGGCCGGGGTTAAGTGTGCTCACAGGTGAAGTGTATTCCGGCTTAGTAAAGAGGGCTGCTGAGGGAGAAGTACCCCTCACTGGGGGAGTTTTTCCATTCCTGGGCAGCTCCTGCTGCCATGTGATGGCTCCCCACCTGGCATTCGACCACCGCTGGTGAGCAAGTGTGGTTGCTGAGGAAGTCACCCTTTCTCCTGGGCGGCTTCTGCCGCTGAAATATAGCTCCCTCATCGGCGGTCTTTTACTGCCACGAGGGTTACTGCTGGCAAGGGAGCAGGGCTGATGCTCTGCCAGCCTGGGCAGCTTGATGAGGAGACGGTGCCATTACTAGCTGTTGCCATCCCTCTTTACACACATCGGTGCAAAAGGCTCCCAGCGAGCCTCAGGCACCGCTGTCAGCTCAGCCTGTGGTCAAAGCCACGGTGCCATTGCTGACTGGCACCGCCCACCCCCCTTCACTTTGGGAAGGGGCTGGTACCACGTCTCCTTCCCCATCCACTGCGGGCAGGGAATTCTCCCACCTAACCTACTCTCTGCCCTCCTTTGCGCTGCAAATTTGAATAAATAAATATGCCAGCCCTGGTGGGGTGGCATGCGCCAACCTGGGGTCAGTCAAACTCGCATGCTAAGGGGGCATCTGGCCTTGTTCCTGGTCATTCTGCCCCCTCTCTCTCTCACACACACTTCTGTCTGGCGGCCCCATCCCCTGCTTGATCACGAATGTCCATTTATATCCATCAGGGCTGTATGATTCACGGGGCAAGCTCCTTCTTATATTTCGGGTTCTCCTTTTTCCCTTACTCTACCAGGGTATCAATACTCTTTGGCCTTTGAGCATTCAAGAATATATTGAAGATGCACTTGTTCCTTATCCGCAGCACGGGCCCATTCTCATTTGCGTTACCTTCTGGATGTCTTTTTTTTGGCTGCACCTACTTTCAGCGGTGAGCTTGGCTGTCACATTCATCAAGGAAGGTCTGGCCTGTAAAGCACAGGGCATCACAGTCCTAAAGTCATGCTACCTGCGATGGTGCCTAAGCCTTTTGGATTGGCTTAGGCTAACAAAGGTGGAGAACATTCCTGGGGGACTTCACATCACACATACCACCAGGAAGACCTTGGACAAGTGACTTCTGAGCTAAGGGTTGGACTTCTGAGCTAAGGGGGGAATTCCCTTTGAACAATGACTTCAAAAGTGGGCAAGTATAAGTGGCAACCATTGACTAGTGGCAATACATTTTTTTGGGGGGGTTCAACCTCTCCATGTTTTAACAACT